>CM038674.1:623416395-624616395 GCA_021605145.1 Aegilops bicornis
ACGTCCGTGACAAGTAAACCGACTCCTGCCTGCATCTACTACCATTACTCCAATTCGAGAGTGCTTATATGCTTGTCTCTCTATGTATTAAGTTCATAACAAACAGAGCAATGTTTTCGTCATTAGCATGCTCCGGTGAGATGTGAATCGATTTGATACGATTCAATTCGATTGGAATCGAATCGATTCGATTCCTTCTTGTGCGGTACTGTTCATAGGCAGGGCAATGTTCTTGCTTGTTCTGTGTTTCATGTGCATGCCTAGTATAGTGTTCATAGGCATGCTAGATTTGATTGTGCTTAGTGTTGATGATGTAGAAGGTGTTCTTGGGTATGGTAGATAGGTTTTTTGATTGATGTTCATGCCTACTAGTGTTCATAGGCATGCGAGATTGGTGTGTGCTTAGTGCTCATGATGTACAATCTGTTCATGGCCATGGTAGATTGTGTTTGATGTTCAGCATTAGTGCTCATATGAAACAATTTGTTCATGATGCTAGCCATATTGTTGCTGCCTTTGATGTTACGCCTACTTGTTCATGTGCATGTTATCTAGATTGGTGTGCTATTCATGTTCATGCTTAGGGGTTCATGGGCATGCTAGCTATATTGGTGTTGTGCTGTCTTTGATGTTCCCGCTTAGGGTTCTAGTACAAATGTGCATGCTAGGTTTACGTGCATGGTTCTCATGGTAGGCAGGACCAATGTGTTTGCTACTTTAGACAGTAGTACAAATGTAACATGCTGCCAATGCCCTGTTAGGCTGTTACTAATCTATGTCATCTTACCTGACAAGGTGATGAAGACGGAGTGGGACAGGGCCGGTAGAGGATCCCATGTCGTCGTCGGCGCCGCGACCGCCGTGGACTTCATCCCCATGAACTGCTGGCTCGGGAGGGTGTACCTGCCTGGCAGGGTCGCCTTCATGAGCCAGCCACGTTCAAGGGGACGAGCTCCTAGGACCGGCCACGAGGAGGCGTCTCGATAGCTGCTTCGCTTTTACGTGCAAATCATGGACGAGGAGGATCTGGCCATGCTCATCATCCCTCCCAAGTTACAAGAGGTGATGAAGTGGCTCGTGCTCAAAATCATGCGCGTCGTCGGGCTGTCTGCAAACAAGCGGTGCGAATTCTGGGTGCAGGTTCAGACCTTCGAGGGGCTGATGATGCTTGACCGGGGTTGGCACTACTTCGGCCATTGCCACATGATCGTCCCCGACGACCTCGTCGTGCTGCACATCTCTGGCCTAGGCCTCAAGGTCCAAATCTACAACCACGACGGCTCCATCGGGTGCTGGGTTCGCTGCAGCAGGCACAGCTACATCGGTGACCCTGAAGTCGCCTCTAAAGTAGTTCCCATGAACTCGTAGTTAGTTTGCTGCATCGGTGATCGAAGAACTTGGCGTGAAGTGTTAATACTTTGTCCAAGGTTAAGCCCCCTGTGGTGAAGCAGGGGGCATGTGATGCCCCTGCTGTCGTTAAACTTAAGTCTGTTTAACAGATGTGTTGTTTAGTTGCTGTTTATCTGCTCTTATCTGGTGTTCAGTTGCTTATTTATCTGCTGCTAGCTTGTTTAGTTGCTAGTTTCTGTGCTGTTTGTAGTGCTCTACCTACTGTTGTGCCTAATATGGTGGTAAGGCAACCACATTTGAATGGGGTGAGCAGAACACAAATGCGTATGCATCCAAACAGCTGTGGTTTGCATCTGCTCACCCTTAAGCACAAATGCGGGCAACCAAACAGTCGGCCCTAAAGTGGACATTGGTGCAATGCAGACAACTAAACAACATGCAGATGTTGATTTGTTGTTTGTTTTTGCTAAACCAGGCTGGATTGAGATGTGGCTAAAATGCATGCATTATACACCCAGACAACCAAACGCGTCCCTATGCTCTTGTCTCTTCATCCACATCCAGGCTCTCTGCCCTGGTTAGAGCTACGCGGCTAGCCTCCATTCCTAATTCAGGTGTGGTAACTCCACTTCTATCAAAATGGATATAGTGTCCAAGGCTTACCTCTAAAACGCCTAAACTATGTGCATTTTAAGGCATTTTAAAATTTTGCCTCAGAACACATGGAGGTGATCTTTAAGTTTTGCCTTCAAATACAAAGTGTTTTTTTTGCGGGGTCAAATGCGAAGTGTTGGAGGCATTTTCCATGTTTTGCATCCAAATACACATATATTTTAAGGCGTTTTGAAAAAAAAGCGACGACCCTTTAACGATCAACGCAACCCACCTCACTACCTCAGTCCTCAGGCCTCAGCCCTGTCGATAAAACTTGTGTAAACACTCCGTAGCCGTAGCATTGCTCCTAATCCACGCAAAGACTCCAGCATTGTTGCCTGCCAAAAAAAAAACTAGCATTGTTGCACGTACAACCAGTTTCTGCAAGTGCGGGAAGATATGAGATGATACCACCTTTCACATTAATCCACTCAAAGAGCTGACGAGCTTCCGTTGGTCTCGGAGTTTAGCAAACCAAAGTACTCCAGTACCAAGCTAGTAACGTTTTTTTTTGAGCTGTCGTTGGATGCCGGATGAGAATTGAAAGGTGGATCCTCTAGTGGTGCAGTACGGCAGTGGGTAACCAATGTTTGCGCTAGAGTTCAATGACGGCACGACACGATACATAAATCCTGCAGCAGGAAGCAAAATTTTGTTGCATACACGTCCGTGACGACGTCCCGCACCTTGCAGGCGGTGCCCACCATGATTATCCCGAACAGTGGCGAATCTAGGAAGAAAATAAAAGGTGGGCTCAAGTCAACGGCGAGAAAACTTAGCTCTCTTTGGAGAGAAAAATTAACCATGATGACCTAATCTTGTTGTCAAAATAAGTTCAGAATTTTCTAAATTACTAAATATTTTTGGCATTAACTACATTTTTCTAGTATTTTTGAAAAAAATATATAATTTTGAACCAAATTTTGAATTTATCTTGCAAAATAATCATTATCTCCCCAACTTGTTGCATATATAAGTTGGAGGAGGGATTACAATCTCAATAGCAAAGGGAAGGGTATCTGGGGAGAACGGCGTTTCGGTGCCCGGGTGCATCTGCACCCGGTCAAAAAAAAAATCGTACAAAATTCAGAAAAATTCAAAAAATTCTAAAAAAATTTTGGGTGGTAGACAATTTGATGCGTGAGGTACGCTTCAATTTTCAAAATATTTGTACTTTTGTGCAGCTCTCAGAAAAAAAGACAAATCAGACCAGAACAGTATATGAACAGTACACATTTTTACAGACCTCCGATTTGTCTTTTTTGCTGAGAGCTGCACAGAAGTCGAAATGTTTTGAAATTTGGAGCGTACCTCACGCATCAAATTGTCCACCACCCAATTTTTTTTGGAATTTTTTGAATTTTTCTAGTATTTATTTTGATTTTTTTTCGTGAGCGCAGGTGCAGATGAGCTCGGGCTCAGATTCGAATTTTCGGTATCTGGGTTCATATTAGTTGGGATAGGTTCTGCTTCAGCGTGAGGGGGTACATGCATGCATACTCATTTTTTATACTCCTCTTCTTTTTTGCAAATAAGTTGCATTGGACACTAAATTGGTTAACAGTACATGAACTAGTAATTACACAGTAGATGGAGGCTGGGCATTCGTTTGAGGTGCTTGTTCGCTGTGCATGTCTCGATATATATGTACTATTGAGCTGGGATGAAAGTAGTAGTAGTACTAGTAAAAAGGCATTGTTTTTTTGGAGGGCAGGCTTGAGCCTGTTTAAGCCTGTCTAGTAGACTCGCCGCAGCCGACGTGCCAGGAGCGGCGGGCTCAGGCTGCGCCGGAAGTTAGCCGGGAAGCTGAGCCGCGTCTCGGCGTCCGTCGGCAGCCGCCGGGCGGCACACATGTAGCGCCACCCGTGGGTGCTGAGGGCGCAGAACGTGCTCGCGCCACCGCAGGCACGGTTCAGAGCGGCGACCTAGTCGTTGGACAGAACAAAAATCACGTTGACGGCAGGCCCAGATGGCTCCGGCACGGGTATGTTTGGGTCGCTTTTGAGGGGCAAGAACACGGAGAGAGCGTCGGGGTTGACGACGCGTGGCGGGGAGCGTGCGGAGGAGGGTGCGGTCGTGGCATGGCAGCTCCAGCGCCGCCGCGGCTGCTCCAGTGCCATCGCCATCCCCGTCTCTCGAGAAGGCGAACCACGTCTGGAAGAAGTGGAACGCGCTTAGGGCGTCGATGGCGACGTGGTGCAACGCGGTGCCTAGGGCCACCCCACCGCACTTGATGAAGGTCACCTGGACGGCGAGCAATTGTCGATGTCCCTGGGGACGAAGAGCCTCCTCAGCTCAGGCGACGGTTGGCGGGCGCTGAAGCCGTCGACGGCGAGGTCCGAGCGAGCGACCACGAAGCGCGCGCCCTGGCCGGTGCAGTCAATCTCTGGCCGGCCGTTACCATCGACGCCCAGACGGCCGGCGAGGGGGTAGAACGGGACCAGTGCCTTGGCCATCGCGGCCTTCAGCCTGGCCACGTCGAAGAAGCCGTCGCCGGAGGCGGCACGGTAGAAGTAGACGGTCGGGGTGTGGCCCCTGTTGACCATCATGAGGTCGAGCGGGGAGAGCCAGAGTCCGCGCCTGGGCATCTCCTCGCTGGGCGTCACCATGCAGCTCCACCACCTTCACCTCCTCCGCCATGCAGGACTCCATCACCTTCACCTCTTCTATGCAGGCCATTCTGCTGAGGTCGTTCGTGGTCTCGTGCTTACTAGGAGTATACGTGTAATCTTGTTGCCCTAGCGATTCTTGTCCTTTTATGGACGAGGCTGCACAGGTACAACTCACTCAGTTAAGGATGTGCCGGAAAACAAGTTGACATATCAATAACTCTGTGGCCAGTACAATTATTTTCAACCATCTGATCCAATTCCATGACCACAAAACAAATACCCAAATGATAAGTGTCACATGTGTGGGACTTATCAACTTGGTTCAAACACGTCCAGAGTCATTAGATAAAAAACACAGATCTTGAAGCGCATCCCCGGCCACGTCATCGACTGAGCGTGCGGTGGCAAGGGCCAAAGTCCGGAACGAGTAAAACGCAGCCCACTCGCTCCCACCGCCCACACGCAGCCCACTCCCCCACCCACAGCCGTATCAGTTTCTTAAAAAAGAAAACGAAAAACCACGGTCGCATCTTCTTCCCCCACTCTTCACCATCACATGTGAAATCCCTCGTGGCGAGATCCTGGCCAGCGACCAAAGCGAGGGGACGACACTCGGCGCTGGTGGCGACGAGGAAGATTTGGGGCTACCTGCGGGTGCTCTTCTGCAAGATGCGCAAGCAATGGCGGATCTAGAACTTGACGAACATGGGGAAACATTATAAGGGGTAGCATTTTTTTTTCTTAAAACACATTACAAATAGTTAACAAAGTACTGAATATACATATGAATGCATTAGTAAAAAAAAGTCTGCCAATTGTATGTGGGGGCCATGGCCCCACCACCCAACCCATTAGATCTGCCACTGTGCGCAAGGGCAAGCGCAAGCTGCTCCTCGGCGCACCTCCTCGTGAGGCGCCGCAACAAGTCCCTCTCGCGCTCCGTCGCCAACTTCCTCTCCCACCACCACGGGCACCACAAGAGGCCGCCGCGAGTACGAGTTCTCTTGAAGTGGCAGCCTCGACCTGGGCTCCTTCTCCATGCATTGTCGCGTCCCCAGCGTCATCGTCGCCCGGGGCGCTGATGATGCGTGAGGAGCTCGCGATTGGGGAGGAATGCAAGTCGGCGAGGATGTCGCTGTTGGTGCCCGGCGTGGTCGACGATGGGTTCTCGGTGCGGGTGTCCAACTTCTCGTCCGACGAGGTCGACGGGGCCAACTGGGCCTGGGCGAGGCCGTGGACGACGAGGTAGAGGAGTTCATCGCCCGCTTCTATGCCCAGCTGCGTCGGTAGAACCAGATCGGCCTGCTCCCGTACTACCTACAGGAAGCCGCCGCGTGATCGACAAGCCGCCACGCCAGCCAGTACGCGAGGTTTTCTGGTATACCTAAGCTTGTAGAGCTTGCATTTGTAAAGTGCAGGTTATCAGAGAGAAATAAAGAAGTAGGAAAATGTTCTTCAAACTGAAAGAAAGAAGAAGGAAGTAGATCTTAACAAGGAAAACGGGTAATACGATTGAGCATAGCATGCAAAATAGGATAATACCATGGTTTTGAAGAACATTTGCCATGACTATTCATTTTGGAAGAAAATATCAGTAACTCGCCATGTTATTTTCATACATTTGCCATGTTGTTTTCATACATTTGCCAAGTTCTTTTCCATAGAATTGCCATGTTGTTTTTCATACAATTCCCATTGCCTAGATATCAACAACTTTCTGAACTTGCCACTTAATTGGCAACTTCAAAAACATGGCAAACTTGCCATGTCAACCTAAGATGGCAAACTTGCCTAAGATGTTCAAAAGACATGGCAAGCTTGCCATGTCAACCTAAGATGTTCAAAAAACATGGGAGACTTGCCATGTCAACCTAAGATGTTCAAAAAACATGGGAGACTTGCCATGTCAACCTAAGATGTTCAAAAAATATGTTAGACTTGCCATGTAATCTTAGTCACATGGCAATTTCCAGGTAGTTATGTTTCTGACATCTTTTCTACTTCACAATGGTAATTTCATTTTTAATATGATGGCAAATCTAATTCATACAACATGGGAATTTCTATCCTGTTCTTTTCCGTATCATGGCATTTATACACCATGTGCTTTTTGCTCCTAGCAAACTCCACGTTATGTGTTTACTTAGTTTACAACCATCTAAAGATGTTTTTTGGTGCCATCTAAGGACCACGAGTAGTGAAATTGATGATTGGGAGTAGTTTTTGCTCACACCTTAGTGATGGCAATTTTTTATTTTTAGTAACCATGTCATCATTTTTTCATGGCCATTTTTTTTACATAAGCATGACAAATTTGATAAAATATTTCATCAAATTTGAATATGCATTTTGATATGGCAAATTGGAACATACATTTTCTCCATGACAAAATTAATCATTTTTTTGTGTTATTTCACAAAAAACGGCAAATTAATCACACAAAATATGGAAAGTTTTGGTAAAACACCATGGCAAATTTGAACATTCTTTTGCCATTGCAACTATTGAACATTTTGTATTATTTCACATTCATGGAATTTTTTTATTATATTATCATGGCAAATTTGATAAAAAAAATCAATGGCAAAGTTGTATTTGCGTTAGCCATGGCAAGTTTCATCTTTGTCCTTGTTCGTAAACAATGGCATTTTTTGCTATATATGATTTTTTTCATGTGATTTTCCATGGCACTTTTCTTTATCTAAAAACATGACGCAACTTTGTCATGTTCAAAAACATCCCAAATTTATAGATATTGAAAACGTGGCAACTTAATTTGTTCAACAACACGACAAACTTGCCAGGGCAACTTTTGCCATGTTTGAAAACATTACACACACACACACACACACACACACACACACACACACACACACACACACACACACATATATATATATATATATATATATATATATATATATATATATATATATATATATATATATATATAGGACGACAGTTTGGGACACCTAGGTGTCCAGGCTCCTTGCCTATCCATCGTTGGATCGTGTTCAGTGGCTGATTTGGCAACAAATGTAAATGCCTTAATTACTAGTTAATTTAGTAGGCTTTAATTCTTTAATCATCACATGCATGCATGTCACCTCATAGAAAAGGAAACAGATTAAAATACCATACTGAATAAAAATCAACATTTATTATCTCCTTATATAGCTCTTATTGTTTCGTAGAATAAATCACTAGGTATGTAAATACCTGTGTATTTTACGTAGTAAATATCAGTAGTAGTTATACACATACCCACCACATAATTGGGTATACACATAATCGTACATATTTTTTTTTGCATGATACCCGCATATATACATAATTTCAGTAGTTGATATATGCATACCCGCATATATACATATTATTTTAGTACGTATATGCATACCCACTATGTATATTTTTGTTAGTAGGTATATGCGTACCCGCGGATGTATATAAATTCGTTACTAGATAGAACCTAGAATAATTTATTTGATATATACATACACGCGTATTAGATACTCATCTTGAATTGTTAGAAAACAAAAATAGAGTGTAATAGTTCAAAAAATAATTTACTGGGTATATATACCCACGTATGTACATTATTTCGTTAGTGAGTATTAGATACCCGTATTAGATAGTTGGAGACAAAATACGTATATTAGATACCTATAGTAGTTTAGAAAAAATAAAACATTAATATGATTTATTGTATGGCAAGTCTTGCATGTCTAATAGTTAAAAATAGAAATAAAATGTAAGCATGGAATGTTTTGCATGAAGAATTGTTTCCTGTGCAGGGAGACTTACCTAAAACAATCAAGGTGTGCAGGGAGACTTACCTAAAACAATCAAGGTGCCCGGGCACCTAGGTGTCCCAGATAATTTACCTATATATATATATATATATATATATATATATATATATATATATATTAAAAAACATGTCAACTTAATATGTTCAGCAAGATGGCAAACTTGCCATGGCAATTTTACCATCATCAAAAAGATGGCAAAGTAGTAGATGTTAAAAAACATGGCAACTTATTATGTTAAAAAACAATGAAAACTTGCCCTGTCAAACTTAAGGGGCATGGCAATTGTAGTTCACGAGGGCATGGCAAAAATACTTTAATTCACAACCAAAGTGGGATTTGTCTACATTTTCATTGCAATGGCAACCTCTACTTTTTTTGACATGTCAATTTTTACTTCATTTTTTTGACATGGCAAATTTATTATGTAGGGCATGGCAATTCTAATTTAAATACAATGGAAAAATTTACATTATTCAGGACATGACTTTTTAAAAATATGTAGCATGGAAAATATACTTGTGTAGCCAAGGCATTTTTTTAATTTATTCCCATGGCAAAATTACTCTATTTTTGCCATGGTTATTTTTAGTCCATTTTTGCCATGGCAAAATTTACTACTCCCTCCGTCCCATAATGTAAGACGTTTTTTGACACTACACTAGAGTCAAAAAACGTCTTACATTATGGGACGGAGGGAGTACATTGTTTGCATGGCATTTTTTACTTTATTTTTTGCGCCATCGAAAATTTATTGTATTGATCATGGCAATTTTTAGTTTAAATATGATGGCAAATTTATGTATTTTTTCGAACATGGCAAATTTTACTATGTAGCATGGTATATACCTATTTTCCGATAGCAACTTTTTATATTTTTTTCATGGAAATTTAATCCATTTTTCCATGGCAATTTTTATTTAAAATAACATGAATTTTTCTTGTTAATTTTTCTAACTTCAACTTTTTTTGTATTGTTTTCAAAATGGCATTTTTGCATACATTATATGGAACTTGATTAAAATTACCATGGCATTTTTAACTTATGAATTTGCCATGGCATTTTAATCTTTATTTTTATGATGGGAGTTGCCATGTCTTGTTTCTTTTGGGTCATAAAAATATAAACGACGGCATTTTCTGCTTTCTATAGGGGATGGTATTTATTTTTCGTACCATAGCGAAAACTAGGCTTTAATACGTTGTAGCAAAAAAATCTGGTGTTTTCACTGGTTACTGCTCTTTTTTTTCATAGGCAACGGCATGTAGGGTGATCGGGAGGTTGTGCGGGCGTGGGGGAGATAGTACTAAACGATTTCGTTTGGTCCTTGCCTCTCCAGGACTGAACGTGCGGCTAGACTCCTCCCCTACCACATGTGTGGCAGATATTGGCGGCCAACAAATAAGAAATAATGCATGCAACCAACAATCTTGCACAGCTTGAACCTTCTCACATAAATAAGAAATAAAAGAATGTAACTATGGCTTGTGAAGGCTCGACTAAACTGTACAAAGACATTTTATACGTTTATAAAAAAAGTCTTTTGCCCGCAACGATCAACATACAGGCAACAGTAAATTATACAAACACTTTTGAAATTTTTTCGCATACGTAATTATTTTCTAAAATATACAAACACTTTTTAAATTAAATTAACATTTAAATATATGAAAATATTTTAAAATATACTAGGAATATTTTAAATAAACGTTGAAATTTTTCAGAAAACACATTGACCATATTTGTGGAAACACGATGATGTTTTTAAAAGAACGTTGAACATTTTCCAAGGGCATGATGACAATTTTTCGAAACACGTTGAACATCTTTCAGATATCTAAATATTTCTAAACTAAACAAATAGTTTTTAAAATAAATACTTTTTTTTATAAAATGTGTGAACATGTTTCTAAAAATATATGGAACTTTTCTCAAAATACATAAAAGCAATTATGATCTGTGAGCATTTTATAAAATTCATAATATTTTTGAATTTCGTAAAAATATAAAATTCATGGATTTCTATAATTTCGTGAGCTTCTGTATAAGTTCTTGGACATTTTTAAAATAAACAGTCAATTTTAAATTCTTGAAGATTTTTGAAAAGTTCTTGTAAGTTTTTCTTTAAAAATATTTTTAAATATGTGAATATTTTCAAAAATCAATGAAATTCTATAATTTCTGAAGATTTTTCAAATTTTTTAAGTTCATGAAAAATTAGCATAATAGAAATCAAATAGAAAAGCTGACAATAAAAGGAAATCGCTGAGCGCTCGAAGCAAAGAAAGCGCCACAAGGTGGCGGCTTAGCACACTTTATAGAGACAATGCTGCGCATAGAGCGTGGAAACAAAAGAGAACAAGAGCTCTGTCAAGCACGCCAATTGCAAGGTCTATCGTTGCCGTAAGAGCGTGTTCACGTTACTGTGCTAGCCCATCTAAAGAGATTTGGGGAGGTTCTATAGACCAGTTTTTAAATCTTTCGTGCGCTTTTTCTTGTTTCTATTTTTGTGTTCAATTAATTTGTTTCTTCATGTCATTTTTTTTCAAATATATGTCTCCTTTTCCTATGCACGTTGTACATTTTTCGGATGCCTGTGTAACATTTTTCTGATACACATTGGACAATTCTCAAATGCATGATGAGCATTTCCTCAAATAAATCTAAAACATTCTTAAATATGCATTGATCATAAATTTTTATTGTATGAAGCATGTTTCTAAACTATGTGAATATTTTTGACGTTGTGTATACATCTAAAAAATCCATGAGCAAATTTTCAGATGTGCGAACATTTGTTTTATGTCACCATATATTTTCTGAGTGATATGAAATATTTTTAAAATTATGTGAACATTTTATTATGTTGTATACACCTTTTTCAAAAAGTGAAGAACATTTTTTTAAACACGTGAAAATATTTATGTAAACCTTTTTAGTTACACAAACATTTTTGTGCATTACGTAAATATTTCTTAAAAATGTGAATTTTTTTCAAAGGCGTGAATAGTTTTTACGTGTCACAAAATATTTGTTGGAATGCTGTCAACATTTTCTGAAAGTTGTGCAAACAATATATTTACACTGCATTACCGTTTGGAAAATGTGCATAATCGCCTTAAGAAATTAATAAAGTAATTATGAAATAGTTATTTGTAAGCAAATTGAAAAACAAACAAAATTAAAATGGAGAAAGAAATAAAAAGGAAAAAAATGACCGAACGAACTGAGATTCGTAGCAACTAACGGGTTGGCACACTACAGCTCAGTGGGCTAGGCCGAGTCCTTCGAAAAACCGAGTGCCACCAATCTCAGCGCATCTCCAAACCATTCCTACAACAGTTTTGGTAAGTCTCAGTCTACTTAGACTTTGTTATGTCTCGGTCGATAATATCTTCCTTTGATTTTGCATTGAGATTCATGCAAAAAAGAATCTTTTCAGTTTTTCTTTTTCCTTCTTACATACTACTCTCTCCGTTTCATAATATAAGACGTTTTTTAACACTACACTAAAATTAAAAAAAAGTCTTTTATTATAGGACGAAAGAATTACTCCCTTCGTCCAGAAATACTCGTCGGAGGAATGGATGTATCTAGACGTATTTTAGTTATACATACATCCATTTTTATGGATTTCTCCGACAAGTATTTTCGGACGGAGAGAGTATATGACTTGACTTAGACTTGGTTAAGTCTCAGTCGACTCAGACCTAGCCACATCCTTCCTACAAATCTCAACCGGGCAGGCGCTGCGTACGGTGCTCACGGCGACGCTGATGACTGGCTGCTCCTGATTTTTGACGGCTCGCCGTCGTGAACACACGCGCTCTCGTCACACTCACGTCGTGCCCCATGCTGCCATGCGTACAGTCGACCGGTTGCCATGTTTGTGCTGACCGCTGCACCGTGTGCTCGTGCTCCCATCCCTGGTTTTTACGGACGTGCAAGACATCTTTGCTTTGCTCCAGACGGCGGCGGGGCGGCCCATGCCTCGCCACTGCTACTGCGTCACCCTTCGGACGCATCGCCATGCCGATGCTACAGTAGTACGTACGTCCGTTTCTTTTGCCGCCGAAGGAACTGCGCTAGGCTTTGGTAGATGGATCATGGATGGTGTAACCGTGTAAGAGTAAATCTCGCTGCCCCTGTGTGATCTCCCTTCAAAATGTGCAGGCTCTCATTCAGTCGGTGTCCTTCAGAGTTCAGACGCTCCAAGTTTAATTTTGTCTCGGGCGCGCAGGAGGCATTTACCCGAGGAGGAGCATGAGATCCAGTCAAATATGGAGTCAGCCAGCCACCTTCTAGATAGAGAGAGTAATAAGTTCATCCGTACGTACCACCTCAAGGCCAGGACTAATGGCGCATCCCGACTTCAGGGATACTAGAACATTTGACCAGGAGGATCTTGCAGTCGATGTGGGGGGATTTTGACTCTGCAGGTTTCGACGTGCATCCGAGCATGTTTGTGTACCGTACGTACATCGAGTCATCGAGACGTGGCATCATATGCTTCGTGGAACTTTTTTTTTTTGCGTGATCGTGGAACCATTCGACGCATGGACCGGCCGGGTTTCCGACGGGAACCTGATATCTGTCGACCCTGAATTCATATGCGACCGAGCGCAGAATGTTTGCGGCGTCCAGCAAAGAATTGCAGTGCTCAGCGAGCATCTATAACCGGGCGCCTCAAATCCGCTTTAAACGGACAGATAGACAGACTGGTCATGAAAATTCGATCTAGACGGACATCTCAAATGGGGCTCGAACACCTGGACTGACCGCCACCCTTCCTATCAAGTTCAAATATGGGACGGGTATAGGGGCGTACGGGGGCGTCTATCATGTCAGACTGACGATGGTGTTTCACAGGAAAACAGTCCAAAACCCGTCGGACCGATGACACCGCGTGGCGAGACTTCTGCGGGCCGCGTAGTGCCTAGCCCGGCTATTTAAGCCGACCACCAGCACCGTCCTACCCGTCTATATTTCCTCCCTCCCGTCCACCGCCACCGCCCATTCCCATTTCCCGTCCGCTACCGCTAGTAGCCATGCCCCCACGCCGTCAGGTAAGGAGCCACCCATACTTAACGCCGGAGCGCTGGCTGCAGCTCCTTGAGCATATCCGAGCAAAGGTGCGAAGCCTGGATCGCCGCGCGGCTACCTCCCTATGTAGTGGATCCAAAGGAGGAGGAGGTTGATGAGGATGTGGGGGACGCTGGGGACGCAGATCTGCAGGCGGAGCAACATGCCATACTCGATTCCCTCCGCTCGGAGCCGGCCGCGGAGGTCGAGCCTTGATCGTCGGACGGAGATGAAAGGCGAGCACGCCAGCTGCGAAGGAGGAGAAGATGCTCGCGTACATGGATGAGGTTAAGGAGAAGGAGAAGCTGAAGCCCTCCTACCCGTCCGATACCGACGTCGTGGACATCTGCGACGATTATTGTAGATAGGGTGTCATGGTATGTAGATTTACTTTGTATGGTTTGCATGAATTTAGGGTATAAAATACTAGACTGTGATGAAGAGAAACAAATTTGAGGCGTGATCGGTCACTGCCCGCGGACGCGTCCGGTTACATCCGTTGATGTTTGAGGGGTCGGATTTGTCAAGTCCGTCTCTAGATGCATTAAATAAAAAAAATGGAAGTGTTGCCAACTTTTTTTGGTTTCTCTTAATAAAAAGGAAAAAGAAACTTCTGGTCTCACGTACGGTCATCTCCAAAAGCTCTCTCGTCGGCTGTGTTCTTGTAGCATGACGGAAGTTAGAACAAGCTGTAGGATCAGTCAGGCCATCAGCTGCAGTGCCTGAGGTAACAAAAGAAAAAACTGTTGGACCTTTAGGAAAAACTGTCGGACTTCAATCAACTATCCCATCTCGAACAGTTAAAAAAACCTGGTTCCTGTTTAACTGTGCACCGACTGCGTTCGTGGGCATGTCCGGAAGCCAAAACCTGACCGTGACAATCTCCCGAATGAAAATGCAGCGGACGCTGCTGCGCTGCCCTCGGCACTTCGATGGATGCTGCCCGGCCCGGCGCTGCGGCAGAAAACGGCTCGGTAGCACTCGGGCGTGGCCCGCCACACATGCTATGATACTGATGATAGTACCACCGGACCGTGACATTTCAGTTTTACCCTTTTATCTCGTGTGATAAACGCAAACCGTCGTAGTACAAGACACGCATCGTCTGGACTTGGGCCGTTGTTGCACGGCTGCGACCTGCCAGAGACTCTGTATCCCTCTCCTGGATCCCGCCCCGCGAGGCCTTCTCCATGAACTCTGGCAGCCACCGCCGCCTACGCTGCGTGCCGGTGCTTCAAGTGGCGGCTTCCTGCGGAGGGGCGTCCGGTGATGCTGTTTTGGCAACACCGCCGCTGCTGCAAAGTCAGCGCCGGCGGCGCGCGTGCAGCGCGCGGGCTGTGGCGGCATGGTCGTCGGCGACGGGGCGAGTGCTGCTGCAAGATCCGGTGATGCTGCTATGAAACATCACTACTACTGCAAGGACGGCGGCGGCGTCGCGTGTGCTGCTGCAAGATCCGGCGATGCTGCTATGAAACATCACCGCTGCTGCAAGGTCGACAGCGCCACGGCGGCGTCGCGTGTGCTGAGCAGGCTGAGGCGAGCTACACGCAGGCACTGCAGTGAACGATCGCCGCCGATGCTGCGGATGGTGGCCGCCATTGCAGTTGCTGCAACCCCCCGTCTGCAGCAGGTCCGAGATGCTGCTTTGAAACACTGCCGCCGCTGCAGAGAGGAGGACTTGCCGGTGCTTCTAGGCAGGGGCCCGCTCGCCGCGCTGCTGCAAGGCAACGTCTCGAGGGTGCTGCAGGCGGGGCGGCGGCCAGCAGGTGCGACGATCGTGTATCTCGTCGATTGGCCGGCGAGAGACCGCACGACGGTGCTGCAATGGCCGGTGGTGAAGCGACGCTGCGGCAACGGCCGACGATCTAGCAACGGCGGCGATGGTGCTGACGAACATGGCGATGCGTGACGCTGGTTGCTGGGACATGTGTTGCTGGTTGGCGGTTGCTCGGCTGGGCATCTGAGAAACGAGGCAGCTCGTCACAGGTTGACTGATCCAACTTGAGCCATCCGATGGGCACACGGGTAGGATCGAACGGCTCGCCAGCTGACCGATTTCCTCTCGAAAATCAGCCGGATGGCAGTGACCTTTTTCTAAAGTCATTTTCTTAGCATTATTTCTTCCTCGGATCATTTTTCCATTGCAGGCATTTAGTCTAGATTTGAGTATACCGAGCCTATGGTATTATTCAACCTCATTTCATCACCCTGTCCAGCCTAGGTATCACTAATTTCTCATTTAATTTATTTAGCTGTTTTTCAGTAGTCCTAATATACCTATTCACTCATGTCTCAGTTTTAGAATTTAGTTCCCCTAGGCTAGTATCAGGTTTTTTATTCTAAATGTTTCAGTACATAGCTTTTTCGTTCCTCAGATTTCAACTCATTATTTCATTCTAGTTTGCTGTCCAGATTGTGTTAAAACAATTATTTGCAGCCTTTCTTCAGTGAATGTTCAGTTGTAGGAGTATTTTTCAGCATATATGGGCCTATTATTTTTCATGGTTTCAGTTTTGGGGTGGGGAAGGGAGTGGATCTTGGATCCAGAGTTTATATTAAGGCTGCGTTTGGCACCACACTATTTTTAAAGTTTTAAAAAATACCATGGTCTTTTTTGAAACCACGGTTTAAAATACTTTGATGCGTTTGGCGTCAACAATACTCAATTTTAATAAAACCGTAGTATCTTCAAAACCATGGTTTTTTCACAGTATTAGAAAAGGAGGTCCGGACCTCTTTATTAAAAACCGAGAAACGATCGCTCTCTTCGGTGTCTCAACTCCATCTTTCCAGCCGTCAACCTTCGTTTTTGCGGGATAAACTTCCTATCTATTCATCTTCGATCATAGTAGTACAACGAATACTAGGAATAATAAAAATTACATCCAGATCCATAGACCACCTAGGGACGATTACAAGCACTGAAGCGAACCAAAGGCGCGCCGCTGTCATCGCCCCTCCCTCACCGGAGCCGGGCAAACTTTGTTGTAGTAGACAATCGGGAAGTCGTCATGCTAAGGTCCCATAGAACCAACGCATCAGAACAGCAACCGCCGCCGATGAAGAATGTAGATAAGAAGGATCCAACCTGAAGACACACGAACAAAGACATCCCTCAACCAGTGTGAGTATACTTCATTTCTATGTAGCTATGAATAAACAATTCAAGCTCAACACATGGGAAGGAAGGTACGCGCCCTTGTACGCCTACTCTGTCGTTGATCTCGTCAATTTCTCTACACAGCTCTGCATGCATGCATCAGCTGTGAGCACAAGCTGGTCGGGTCGTGTAGCTGAGTTCGGTTCAACTTGATATCTTCAGGGCTATCCATGCAACCTAGCAACAGGTGACAATTGAAGACAACTGAGAAAAAAACCAATTGGCAAACGCCTCAGTGATTTTGCCAAAGCCACAAAAAACCACGGTTGTTAGATACTGAAGTATTCAACGTCCACGTGTTGGAATACCGAGATTTTGTAATACTATTGTTTTAGATAAACTGTTCTGCCAAACTAGGCCTAAGTGTTCATTTATGTGGTGTTGCATAGTTTCAGAGTCTTCCCCTGCTCCTCAGCGTTGGTTACACAGTGGTGCAGATAGATGGTTACGGTCTTCAGCAATGCAGTGTTTGTCCAGAGAAATACTACTAGTTTAGATATGTTTCCCCCTTTTTCCTATGCATCAGCGGGTTTTGGAGATCAGGAGTTTTTGCAGATCAGCTGACAGACGGCAGAAGCAGAGAAGGAGGACCTGTTTAAATCCATCACAATTCCTGCTGCGAAGAACTTTGAGCAGCATATGGATGAGATACAGGTAGTTGAAAGTCCTTCTGGTAGTGACTTGATTTCAAAAGATATACCTGCTTTGCATATATCTCATTTGGATCAACAAAAAAATGAACAGGTCGAGGAGCTTGAGGGAGAGGAGCTTGAGATGGAAAGGGGAAAAACTGACTATATGGTACAGTTCCCCACATCCTCTGATGATATGGGGGAAGTGATTCCTACCCCTCCTCTTATCCCAGAAGCTGGTCTGAGACTCAGTGTGAGGAATATGCAGAATATGGAGGCTGCAGGATAAAGCTGCTGCTATTTCCAATAAGAGAAATTTGGAAGGTAATGAACCGACCCGCAACTCTTTTGAAGTTTTATCCAATCATGAAATGATGCTTAGAGCGACTAAAATGGGAGTTTTGATCCGTGATAATAATTTTTCTAGTATTGATATTTTAAGAGAGCTAGAAAGAGCTAGAAGTGAGGGAGAAAAAACAGATACTATATCTGATAAAAGTAGGGAAGGAAAAATGTTATACATCACTAATGGCAAAGGAGATATAACTCCTGTCAGTGATGATTGGGCAGAAGAAGTGGATGAGTTAGAAGAGGAATTCACATTGGTTAGGTCTAGGAAGAAAAGAAGTCCAAAAGTCCATGTGGTTATTTCCAGACCAGTGACCGGAAGTCAAAACCCTGATAGGGATGGGAAAAAAAGACCTGGCAGCCTGTCCATCATTACAGGGCCACCAGGGGGAGAAAGAAAACTGGTGTTAAATGATAGGTCTCTTTTGGAATTGTAGGGGGGTAGGAAAGAAAGGAATGAGCTCCTGTCTTTCTCATATCATTAGAGATCATTCCGTGGACTTTATTGGTCTGCAAGAGACCCATAAAAAAGGTTTTGTGGACAGTTTCTTTAGAAAAATAGATCCATACCAGACATATGAATGGAACTTTGTTCCATCTATAGGCAGATCTGGGGGAATCCTTTTGGAGTGAGGAAAGATAGATTTGAAGGAGTTATGTGGAAGAAGGGCAGATTTATCCTGCAAGCCTCATTTTTTGATAATAAAGAGAAAAAGAAGTGGACATTGTGCACTATATATGGTGCTGCACATGATAAAGACAAGGAAGATTTTCTAATTGAACTTTCTGAGTTCTGTAGTCATATTTCATCTTCTTTGCTAATTGGAGGGGATTTAAATATTCTTAGGCATGCTGGGGAAAAGAACAAACCATGGCAGCACTCCACTTATTCCGATCTGTTTAACTCTGTGATCAATGCTATGTGTTTGAATGATGTTTATATGAGTGGGGGGATGTACACATGGACCAATGGCTAATCCCATTCAACTCTTGAGAAATTAGACCGTGTCCTTATGAGTAATGACTGGGAGGACATTTTTCCTCAAGTCAATATTAGGAAACTGGTCAGAGATGTATCGGACCATAATGCTCTTTTGCTGTCCTCTGACAACCATGTTGTCAGATCTCCACAGACAAGAGAATTCATATTCGAATTAAGTTGGTTGAAATCAGATGAGTTTCTGCCTTTGGTAGAGAAAGTGTGGAACCAATATGTGAAAGCCATTGATCCAATTGATATTTTAAATATCAAATTAAAATGTTTCAAAATGTTCTTCAAAGGATGGGGCTCGAATAAATTTGGTCATGAAAGAATTAGGAAAAGGGATATCAGAGAAGAACTGAGGTGGATTGAAGAGGAAGAAGAGAAAGGAAATATTGATACTGGTATTTTTTGTAAAAAAACTGAATTGCTAGTCGAGCTGAATGAAATTTTAATTAATGAGGAATTATTTCTTCTGCAACGCTGGTTGCTTAAGGGAGATAGCAACACAGCCTACTATCAAAAAATTGCTAATGGGCATAAAAGAAAAAACACCATTCATTCAATGAATGTTGGTGATGTTGCTATTGAGGGGACTGATAATATTTTGAGGCATGCCACTGACTTTTATAAGTCTCTATTTGGACCAGCCCCTAGGAACTTATTTCTGCTTGATCCTGAGATTTGGGGGGATAATGAGAGATTAGATGAGGCCGACAATTTGATTTTGACTAGACCTTTTTCTGAGGAAGAAGTTAAAACAGCTTTGTTCTCGATGAACAGTAACAGAGCCCCTGGGCCTGACAACATACCTTCTGAATTTTACCAGCATTGTTGGGAGATTGTTAAAAAAGATATAATGAATCTTTTTCTAGCATTTTATGAGGGAAGATTGGATGTGCATAGACTTAAGTATGGCATTATCACTCTGCTCCCAAAAGTTAATGGAGCTAATAAGATTCAGCAATTCGGACCCATTTGCTTGCTTAGATGCCCTTATAAACTGATCACCAAGGTCCTGGACAATAGAGCAGCTCCCTATGCTGATGTGTTGTTCAGTAAACATCAAAATGCCTTCATTAAAAACAGGCATATTATGGATGGGATCATTGTTGGAAATATGCCCTAGAGGCAATAATAAAAGGATTATTATTATATTTCCTTGTTCGTGATAATTGTCTTTTATTCATGCTATAATTGTATTATCCGGAAATCGTAATACACGTGTGAATACATAGACCACAACATGTCCCTAGTGATCCTCTAGTTGACTAGCTCGTTGATCAATAGATAGTCATGGTTTCCTGACTATGGACATTGGATGTCATTGATAACGGGATCACATCATTAGGAGAATGATGTGATGGACAAGACCCAATCCTAAGCATAGCACAACATCGTGTAGTTCGTTTTGCTAGAGCTTTTCCAATGTCAAGTATCTTTTCCTTAGACCATGAGATCGTGTAACTCCGGATACCGTAGGAGTGCTTTGGGTGTACCAAACGTCACAACGTAATCGGGTGACTATAAAGGTGCACTACAGGTATCTCCGAAAGTGTACATTGGGTTGTCACGGATCGAGATCGATTTGTCACTCCGTATTACGGAGAGGTATCATCGGGCCCACTCGGTAATGCATCATCATAATGAGCTCAAAGTGACCAAGTGTTTGGTCACGGGATCATGCATTACTGATGCAGTAAAGTGACTTGCCGATACGAGATTGAGCGAGGTATTGGGATACCGACGATCGAATGTCGGGCAAGTAACATACCGATTGACAAAAGGAATTGTATCACGGGTTGCTTGAATCCTCGACATCGTGGTTCGTCCGATGAGATCATCGAGGAGCATGTGGGAGCCAACATGGGTATCCAGACCCCGCTGTTGGTTATTGACCGGAGAGCCGTCTCGGTCATGTCTGCATGTCTCAGAACCCGTAGGGTCTACACACTTAAGGTTCGGTGACGCTAGGGTTGTATGAATATGAGTATGCAGCAAACTGAAAGTTGTTCGGAGTCCCGGATGAGATCTCGGACGTCACGAGGAGTTCCGGAATGGTCCGGAGGTAAAGAATTATATATAGGAAGTGCGGTTTCGGCCATCGGGAAAATTTCGGGGTCACCCGGTATTGTACCGGGACCACCGGAAGGGTCCCGGGGGTCCACCGGTGGGGCCACCTATCCCGGAGGGCCCCATGGGCTGAAGTGGGAGGAACCAGCCCTTAGTGGGCTGGTGCGCCCTTAGGCCCCGCGCCTAGGGTTGAAAACCCTAGGGTGAAGCGCACCCACTTGCCTTGGGGCACTCCACCCCAGCCGCCGCCTCCTTGGGAGATTCCCATCTCAGGCCGCCCCAGGGGGCCTATATAAAGGGGGGGAGGGAGGGCAGCCGCACCTAAGTCTTGGCGCCTCCCTTCCCCTGCTACACCTCCTCCTCCTCCCGTAGTTGCTTGGCGAAGCCCTGCCGGAGCCCTGCTGCATCCACCACCACGCCGTCGTGCTGCTGGATCTTCATCAACCTCTCCTTCCCCCTTGCTGGATCAAGACGGAGGAGATGTCACGCTGACCGTACGTGTGTTGAGCGCGAAGGTGCCGTCCGTTCGGCGCTAGGATCTCCAGTGATTTGGATCACGACGAGAACGACTCCCTCAACCCCGTTCTCTTGAACACTTCCGCACGCGATCTACAAGGGTATGTAGATGCATCTCTCTCTCTCGTTGCTAGATGAACTCATAGATGGATCTTGGTGAACGTAGGAAAATTTTATTTTATGCAACGTTCCCCTATAGTGGCATCATGAGCTAGGTCTATGCGTAGTTCTCTATTGCACGAGTAGAACACAAATCTGTTGTGGGCGTAGATGTTGTCAACTTTCTTGCCGTTACTATTGGAAATATGCCCTAGAGGCAATAATAAAAGGATTATTATTATATTTCATTGTTCATGATAATTGTCTTTTACTCATGCTATAATTGTATTATCTGGAAATCGTAATACACGTGTGAATACATAGACCACAATATGTCCCTAGTGAGCCTCTAGTTGACTAGCTCGTTGATCAATAGATAGTCATGGTTTCCTGACTATGGACATTGGATGTCGTTGATAACGGAATCACATCATTAGGAGAATGATGTGATGGACAAGACCCAATCCTAAGCATAGCACAAGACCGTGTAGTTCGTTTTGCTAGAGCTTTTCCAATGTCAAGTATCTCTTCCTTAGACCATGAGATCGTGTAACTCCGGATACCGTAAGAGTGCTTTGGGTGTACCAAAGCGTCCACAACGTAACTGGGTGACTATAAAGGTGCACTACAGGTATCTCCGAAAGTGTCATTGGGTTGACACGGATCGAGATCGATTTGTCACTCCGTGTTACGGAGAGGTATCACCGGGCCCACTCGGTAGTGCATCATCATAATGAGCTCAAAGTGACCAAGTGTCTGGTCACGGGATCATGCATTACGATGCACGAGTAAAGTGACTTGCCGATAGCAGATTGAACCAGGTATTGGGATACCGACGATCGAACCTCGGGTAAGTAACATACCGATTGACAAAGGGAATTGTATACGGGGTTGTTTGAATCCTCGACATCGTGGTTCATCCGATGGGATCATCGAGGGGCATGTGGGAGCCAACATGGGTATCCAGATCCCGCTGTTGGTTATTGCCCGAGAGCCGTCTCGGTCATGTCTACGTGTCTCCCGAACCCGTAGGGTCTACACACTTAAGGTTCGGTGACGCTAGGGTTGTATGAATATGAGTATGCAGTAAATCGAATGTTGTTCGGAGTCTCGGATGAGATCCCGGACGTCACGAGGAGTTCCGGAATGGTCCGGAGGTAAAGAATTATACATAGGAAGTATTGTTTCGCCATCGGGAAAGTTTCGGTCACCGGTATTGTACCGGGACCACCGGAAGGGTCCCGGGGGTCCACGGGGTGGGGCCACCCATCCCGGAGGGCCCCATGGGCTGAAGTGGGGAGGGTAACCAGACCATAGTGGGTTGGTGCGCCCCCCTTGGCCCACCCCCTGCGCCTAGGGTTGAAACCCTAGGGTGGGGGGGGCCCACTTGCCTTGGGGGGCACTCCACCCCCCTTGGCCGCCGCCCCCTTAGGAGATTGGATCTCCAAGGGCCGGCGCCCCCCCCCCCTGCGGGCCTATATAAAGGGAGGCGATGAGGGGGCAGCCGCACCCTGAAGTTACAGCGCCTCCCTCCCCACCTACACCTCTTCCTCCTCGTCACGAAGCTTGGCGAAGCCTGCCGGAATCTCGCTGCTCCACCACCACCACGCCGTTGTCTTTGCTGGAGCCATCTTCTTCAACCTCTCCTTCCCCTTGCTGGATCAAGAAGGAGGAGACGTCATCCGCTCCGTACGTGTGTTGAACGCGGAGGTGCCGTCCGTTCGGCACTTGGTCATCGGTGATTTGGACCACGGCGAGTACAACTCCATCATCCACGTTCTAGTGAACGCTTCCGCACGCGATCTACAAGTGGTATGTAGATGCAATCTCTCTCCCATGACTCGTTGCTTAGATGAACTCATAGATGGATCTTGGTGAAGCCGTAGGAAATTTTTTAATTTTCTGCAACGTTCCCCAACAGTTAGCAGTCTTATTTTGCTTCAGCGGTATTGTGGGATGAAGCGGCCTGGACCGACCTTACACGTACGCTTACGTGAGACAGGTTCCACCGACTGACATGCACTAGTTGCATAAGGTGGCTAGCGGGTGTCTGTCTCTCCCACTTTAGTTGGAGCGGATTCGACGAAAAGGGTCCTTATGAAGGGTAAATAGAAGTTGACAAATCACATTGTGGTTTTTCGTAGGTAAGAAAACGTTCTTGCTAGAACCCTATTGCAGCCACGTAAAAGATGCAACAACAATTAGAGGACGTCTAACTTGTTTTTGCAACAATTGCCTTGTGATGTGATATGGCCAAAAGTTGTGATGAATGATGAATGATATATTGTGATGTATGAGATCATGTTCTTGTAATAGGAACCACGACTTGCATGTCGATGAGTATGACAACCGACAGGAGCCATAGGAGTTGTCTTAATTATTGTATGACCTGCGTGTCATTGATTCAACGCCATGTATTTACTTTGCTATATTGCTAAACCGTTAGCTATAGTAGTAGAAGTAATAGTTGGCGAGCAACTTCATGGAGACACGATGATGGAGATCATGGTGTCATCTTTGGTGACAAGATGATCATGGAGCCCGAAGATGGAGATCAAAGGAGCTATATGATATTGGCCATATCATGTCACTACTATATATAATTGCATGTGATGTTTATTATGTTTATGCATCTTGTTTACTTAGAACGACGGTAGTAAATAAGATGATCCCTTATAATAATTTCAAGAAAGTGTTCTCCTAACTGTAGCGCGTTGCCAAAGTTCGTTGTTTCAAGCACCACGTGATGATCAGGTGTGATAGATTCCTACGTTCACATACAACGGGTGTAAGACAGTTTTACACATGCAAAACACTTAGGTTAACTTGACGAGCCTAGCATGTACGGACATGGCCTCGGAACACAAGAGACCGAAAGGTCGAACATGAGTCGTATGGAAGATACGATCAACATGGAGATGTTCACCGACGATGACTAGTCCGTCTCACGTGATGATCGGACACGGCCTAGTCGACTCGGATCATGTAACACTTAGATGACTAGAGGATGTCAAATCTGAGTGGGAGTTCATTATATAATTTGATTAGATGAACTTAATTATCATGAACATTAGTCTAAAATCTTTGCAAAATGTCTTGTAGATCAAATGGCCAACGCTCATGTCACCATGAACTTAAACGCGTTCCTAGAGAAAAACAAGCTGAAAGACGATGGCAGCAACTATTCGGACTGGGTCCGGAACCTGAGGATCATCCTCATAGCAGCCAAGAAACAATATGTCCTAGAAGCACCGCTAGGTGATGCACCCATCCTGCAGAACCAAGGCGTTATGAACGCTTGGCGGTCTCGTCTTGATGATTACTCCCTCGTTCGGTGCGGCATGCTTTACAGCTTAGAACTGGGGCTCCAAAAGCGTTTTGAGCAACACGGAGCATATGAGATGTTCGAGGAGCTGAAAATGGTTTTCCAAGATCATGCCCGGTCGAGAGATATGAAGTCTCCGACAAGTTCTATAGTTGTAAGATGGAGGAAAATAGTTACATCGGTGAGCACATACTCAAAATGTCTGGTTGCACAACCGCCGTCCCAGCTGGACATTAACCTCCCGGACGAGGCGGTCATTGATGTAATCCTTCATCCTCCCACCGAGCTACAAGAGCTTTGTGATGAACTACAATATGCAGGGATGGTGAAAACTATTCATGAAGTATTTTCAATCTTTGAAGTCAGCAGAGGTAGAAATCAAGAAAGAACATCAAGTGTTGATGGTCAATAAAACCACTAAGTTCAAGAAGGGCAAGGGTAAGAAGAACTTCAAGAAGGACGGCAAGGATGTTGCCGCCCGATAAGCCAGCTTGTCGGGAAGAAGTCAAAGAATGGACCCAAGCCCGAGACTGAGTGCTTTTATTGCAAAGGGAAGGGTCACTGGAAGCGGAACTGCCCATAATACTTAGCACACAAGAAGGCCGACAACACTAAAGGTATATTTGATATACATGTAATTGATGTGTACCTTACCAGTACTCGTAGTAACTCCTGGGTATTTTATACCGGTGCCGTTGCTCATATATGTAACTCACAACATGAGCTGCGGAATAAGCGGAGACTGGCGAAGGACGAGGTGACGATGTGCGTCGGGAATGGTTCCAAGGTCGATGTGATCGCCGTCGGCACGCTACCTCTACATTTACCTACGGGATTAGTTTTAAACCTCAATAATTGTTATTTAGTGCCAAGTTTGAGCATGAACATTGTATCGGGATCTCGTTTAATACGAGATGGCTACTCATTTAAATCCAAGAATAATGGTTGTTCTATTTATATGAGAGATATGTTTTATGGTCATGCTCAGATGGTTAATGGTTTATTCTTAATGAATCTCGAGCGTGATGTTACACATATACATAGTGTAAATACCAAAAGATGTAAAGTTGATAACGATAGTCCCACATACTTGTGGCATCGCCGCCTTGGTCACATTGGTGTCAAGCGCATGAAGAAGCTCCATGCCGATGGACTTTTAGAGTCTCTCGATTATGAATCATTTGACACATGCGAACCATGCCTCATGGGCAAAATGACCAAGACTCCGTTCTCCGGAACAATGGAGCGAGCAACCAACTTATTGGAAATCATACATACCGATGTGTGCGGTCCAATGAGCGTTGAGGCTCATGGAGGATATCGTTATGTTCTCACTCTCACTGATGACTTGAGTAGATATGGGTATGTCTACTTGATGAAACACAAGTCTAAGATCTTTGAAAAGTTCAAGGAATTTCAGAATGAGGTAGAGAATCAAGGTGACCGAAAAATAAAGTTCTTACGATCAGATCGTGGAGGAGAATATTTAAGTCACGAATTTGGTACACACTTAAGGAAATGTGGAATCGTTTCACAACTCACGCCGCTGGAACACCTCGGTAATAGCGGTGTGTCCGAGCGTCGTAATCACACTCTATTGGATATGGTGCGATCTATGATGTCTCTTACAGATTTACCGCTATCATTTTGGGGATATGCTCTAGAGACAGCTACATTCACTTTAAATAGGGCACCGTCTAAATCCGTTGAGACGACACCGTATGAATTATGGTTTGGGAAGAAACCTAAGTTGTCGTTTCTAAAAGTTTGTGGATGCGATGCTTATGTCAAGAAACTTCAACCTGAAAAGCTCGAACCCAAGTCGGAAAAATGCGTCTTCATAGGATACCCTAAGGAAACCATTGGGTATACCTTCTACCTTAGATCCGAAGGCAAGATCTTTGTTGCCAAGAACGGATCCTTTACGGAAAAAGAGTTTCTCTCGAAAGGAGTAAGTGGGAGGAAAGTAGAACTCGATGAAGTACTACCTCTTGAACCGGAAAGTAGTACAGCTCAGAAAATGTTCTGTGGTGCCTACACCGATTGGAGAGGAAATTAATGATGATGATCAAGGTACTTCGGATCAAGTTGCTCTTGAACTTCAGAGGTCCACAAGGACACGCTCCGCACTGCAGTGGTATGCAACCCTGTCACGGAAATCATGTTGTTGAACAACGGTGAACCTTGAACTATGAAGAAGCGATGGCGGGCCCAGATTCCAACAAATGGCTTGAAGCCATGCAATCTGAGATAGGATCCATGTATGAAAACAAAGTATGGACTTTGATAGACTTGCCCGATGATCGGCGGCGATAGAAAACAAATGGATCTTTAAGAAGAGGCCAGACGCGGATGGTAATATTACCATCTATAAAGCTCGACTTGTCGCTAAAGGTTATCGGCAAGTTCAAGGGGTTGACTACAATGAGACTTTCTCTCCGTGGCGAAGCTGAAGTCCGTCGAATCATGTTAGCAATTGCCGCATACTATGATTATGAGATATGGCAAATGGGCGTCAAAACGGCATTCCTTAATGGCTATCTTAAGGAAGAACTGTATATGATGCAGACGGAAGGTTTTGTCGACCCTAAGAATGCTAACAAAGTATGCAAGCTCCAGCGATCCATTTATGGGCTGGTGCAAGCATCTCGGAGTTGGAACATTCGCTTTGATGAGATGATCAAAGCGTTTGGGTTTATCTTGAGACTTATGGAGAAGCCTGCGTTTACAAGAAAGTGAGTGGGAGCTCTGTAGCATTTCTCATATTATATGTAGATGACACACTTTTGATGGGAAATGATATATAACTTTTGGACAACATTAAGGCCTACTTGAATAAGAGTTTTTCAATGAAGGACCTTGGAGAAGCTGCTTATATATTAGGCATCAAGATCTATAGAGATAGATCGAGACGCCTCATAGGTCTTTCACAAAGCACATACCTTGATAAGATATTGAAGAAGTTCAAAATGGATCAGTCCAAGAAAGGGTTCTTGCCTGTATTACAAGGTGTGAAATTGAGCTCGGCTCAATGTCCGACCACGACAGAAGATATAGAAGAGATGAGTGTCATCCCCTATGCATCAGCCATAGGGTCTATTATGTATGCCATGCTGTGTACCAGACTTAATGTAAACCTTGCCGTAAGTTTGGTAGGAAGGTACCAAAGTAATCCCGGCAAGGAACACTGGACAGCGGTCAAGAATATCCTGAAGTACCTGAAAAGGACTAAGGGCATGTTTCTCGTTTATGGAGGTGACGAAGAGCTAAATGCGTAAAGGGTCCGCGTCGGCGCTAGCTTCGACACAGATCTGGATGACTCTAAGTCACAAACCGGATACATGTATATGTTGAATGGTGGAAGCGATGGTGGTGCAGCCGCAAGCAGAAGCGTCGTGGCGGGATCTACATGTGAAGCGGAGTACATGGCAGCCTCGGAGGCAGCACATGAAGCAATTTGGGTGAAGGAGTTCATCACCGACCTAGGAGTCATACCCAATGCGTCGGGGCCGATCAAACTCTTGTGTGACAACACTGTAGCTATTGCACTTGCCAAGGAGCCCAGGTTTCACAAGAAGACCAGGCACATCAAGCGTCGCTTCAACTCCATTCGTGAAAATGTTCAAGATGGAGACATAGAAATTTGCAAAGTGCATACGGATCTGAATGTCGCAGATCCGTTGATTAAACCTCTTCCGCGAGAAAAACACGATCAACACCAGAACTCTATGGGTGTTCGATTCATCACAATGTAACTAGATTATTGACTCTAGTGCAAGTGGGAGACTGTTGGAAATATGCCCTAGAGGCAATAATAAAAGGATTATTATTATATTTCCTTGTTCGTGATAATTGTCTTTTATTCATGCTATAATTGTATTATCCGGAAATCGTAATACACGTGTGAATACATAGACCACAACATGTCCCTAGTGAGCCTCTAGTTGACTAGCTCGTTGATCAATAGATAGTCATGGTTTCTGACTATGGACATTGGATGTCATTGATAACGGGATCACATCATTAGGAGAATGATGTGATGGACAAGACCCAATCCTAAGCATAGCACAAGATCGTGTAGTTCGTTTTGCTAGAGCTTTTCCGATGCCAAGTATCTTTTCCTTAAACCATGAGATCGTGTAACTCCCGGATACCGTAGGAGTGCTTTGGGTGTACCAAACGTCACAACGTAACTGGGTGACTATAAAGGTGCACTACAGGTATCTCCGAATGTGACCATTGGGTTGTCACGGATCGAGACTGGGATTTGTCACTCCGTATTATGGAGAGGTATCACTGGGCCCACTCGGTAATGCATCATCATAATGAGCTCAAAGTGACCAAGTGTTTGGTCATGGGATCATGCATTACGGTACGAGTAAAGTGACTTGACGGTAACAAGATTGAACGAGGTATTGGGATACCGACGATCGAATCTCGGGCAAGTAACATACCGATTGACAAAAGGAATTGTATACGGGGTTGCTTGAATCCTCGACATCGTGGTTCGTCCGATGAGATCATCGAGGAGCATGTGGGAGCCAACATGGGTATCCAGATCCCGCTGTTGGTTATTGACCGGAGAGCTGTCTCAGTCATGTCTGCATGTCTCCCGAACCCGTAGGGTCTACACACTTAAGGTTCGGCGACGCTAGGGTTGTATGAATATGAGTATGCAGCAAACCGAAAGTTGTTCGGAGTCCCGGATGAGATCCCAGACGTCACGAGGAGTTCCGGAATGGTTCGGAGGTAAAGAATTATATATAGAAAGTGCGGTTTGACCATCGGGAAAGTTTCGAGGTCACCGGTATTGTCTGGGACCACCGGAAGGTCCGGGGTCCATCGGGTGGGGCCACCTATCCGGAGGGCCCGTGGGCTGAAGTGGGAGGGAACCAGCCCTTAGTGGGCTGGTGTGCCCCCCTGCCCCCTAGCCTAGGGTTGAAAACCCTAGGGTGAAGCGCACCCACTGCCTTGGGGGCACTCCACCCCTTGGCCGCGCCCCTTGGGAGATTCCCATCTCTCAGGCCGGCGCCCCCGAGGCCTATATAAAGGAGGGGAGGGAGGGCAGCTGCACCTAAGTCTTGGCGCCTCCCTCCCCTGCTACCTCCTCCTCCTCCTCCGTGGTTGCTTGGCGAAGCCTGCCGAGAACCTGTTGCATCCACCACCACGCCGTCGTGCTCTTGGATCTTCATCAACCTCTCCTTTCCCTTGCTGGATCAAGGCCGGAGGAGGCGTCACACTGACCGTACATGTGTTGAGCAGCGGAGGTGCCGTCCGATTCGGGCGCTAGGATCTCCAAGTGATTTGGATCACGACGAGAACAACTCCCTCAACCCCGTTCTCTTGAGCGCTTCCGCCTGTGATCTACAAGGGTATGTAGATGCATCTCTCTCTCTCTCTCTCATTGCTAGATGAACTCATAGATGGATCTTGGTGAACGTAGGAAAATTTTATTTTATGCAACGTTCCCCTACAATCATGTCCCTCCATGAGATCCTACACTACACCCATATTAGGAAGAAAATGGGGATGTTCATTAAGCTAGACTTTGAGAAAGCCTATGACAAGGTGAATTGGGAGTTTTTGCTACAAAGCTTAGAAAACAGAGGTTTTGGCACCACTTGGTGCGGGTAGATGAAGAAAATTATTCAAAATGGAACAGTTAGTGTCAAACTTAATAACACTCTGGGTCCATACTTCCAAAGTTATAAGGGAGTAAGACAAGGAGACTCTATCTCTCCATTCTTATTCAACATTGCTGCTGAATGTTTGTCCGAAATGGTGCGTCAAGCACAGAATAATGGTCTGATTACTGGACTTGCCCCTGAATTAGTGGAAAATGGTGTGGCCATCTTACAGTATGCTGATGATACGGTGATGTGTATCGAGCATGACCTAGAGAAAGCCCTAAATATGAAAATACTGCTATATATGTTTGAGCTAATGTCAGGATTGAAAATCAATTTCCAAAAAAGTGAAATTTTGTGTGTTGGAGGGGACGATGATATCCTGACAACATATGTTGCTATGTTTAATTGCCAGATTGGGAATTTTCCAATGAAATATTTGGGAGTACCAGTAAGCTACTCAACCTTAAAAGGAGTGGACCGTGAATTCTTGGAAGAAAGATATGTCAAAAGATGTGAGTCCGGTTTAGGGAGCAATGCTTCCTCGGGAGGTAGACTAACTCTGCACAATGCTAATATCTCGAGCATTGCCTTTTACTACCTGTCCATGTTCTTACTTTCAAAAACTGTGATTGCAAGATTGGATAAACACAGAAGAAGATTTTTCTGGCAAGTCACAAAAAATAGAAAAAGGTACTATTTGGTCAAATGGACCAGGATTTGTCGATTTAAAAGTAAAGGGGGGCTGGGAGTTAAGGACTTGCATAAACAGAATTTAAGTTTGCTCACCAAGTGGTGGTGGAAATTGGAGACCAGAAATGGTTTATGGCAAGATATTATTAAGGCTAGATATCTTCGCAGAGATACTGTTGCCTCGGTTAAGGGGAAAATTAGCGACTCCCCATGTTGGAAAGCGATAATGAAAGTGAAAGATCTTTATATGGCTGGTAGGCGTGTGGTGATACAATCTGGCAATATTGCTAGGCTTTGGAGGGACCCTGTTGGGGATCAATTACCCTTTTGTGAACAATTCCCTAGATTGTTTTCTATATGCAATTATCCTGACTGTACTATCAATGCCTGCCTAGCGGCTGATCCTCTGTCCTTCTTTAGAAGAAGGCTAAATAATGAAATGGGGGGACAATGGCACCAGATGGTAGATACAGTCAGGAAGACCTGCATTTCTAGTGAGAGTGACAATATCAAGTGGGGGCTGGGTTCCAAAACCTACTTCACCACTCGCTCAGTTTATGCATTCCTGGAGAGACATGTTACTGGGTGTAACTATAACTGGATCTGGAGAGCGAATATACCTCTGAAGATCCAAATCTTTATGTGGCAATTGTCACAAAATGCAATCTTAACCAGGGAGGTGATGAAGCACAGGGGGTGGAAAAAGGATCCTAAATGTTCATACATCTTTGCAAAAGAAACATCTGAAAGCATCTCTTTTTACACCTTGATGGCTAGGGTAACTTGGAGAACGGTGGCTTGTATGTTTGGGACTGATTTATGTCCAAATAATCTATGGCAAGCATATGCATGGTGCTACTCCTTTTTCCGGAAGGGAGGTGTTCTACTTGTGGGCATTGCAGCCATATGCTGGGCGATTTGGACGTGTCGCAACAGAGTTACTTTTGAGTTTATACCTCTCAGAACCCATTTGAATGCACTTTCTCTACTTGTGCTTTGCTTTGTTACTGGGCAGGGCTGATGAAACAACAAAAGCATGCGGAGGACCTGAGGACTGGAGCGAACATGCTTAAGAGCAACGCCTCAAGACTGATGCAGATTTGCACCGCGGCACATCAGGAAGATGGGACTTGCTGAAGTTCGACCAGGCCAGAACAAAAAAGGAAGATCAAAGAGGATGATGTTTGCTGCTACACAGGAATAGCTGCTGTTTTGCTGGTGGTGTGTTGGCTGGGTGCTTAGGCCTTTTGTCCCTTGGCTAGTTTAAACCTAAACTGTCTGTTGGATTCGGTTGGTGCTATGATGTAATGGTGTCGTCAGGTTTTCGCCCCACAGTAGGTAATCTCGATGGCGAGTGCTTACGGTGGGTTTCCCGACGATGCCTGAACTCGCTTTCCCCATTCCCGCCCCCTCTCTGGACAATTGATGTATTTCCGTTATGTCGCAGTAATGGAAAGGGGTAATGCCCGGTTCAAAAAAAAAGAAGCAGAGAAGGGGGTGCTCGTTGAGGTTCATGGCCACATGGGACAGTAGTTGATCTTGAAGGTCAGCAACCCCCCACCCTCATCTTTTTTGCTTTGGATCTTTTCCCGCATCTGCCATCTCTCCTCTCCCTCCTCTCCCATCCCTATGCTCTCTGATTTTTGTGGCTCATTTGATGAACTCTGTTTCCTTTATCTCCCCTGTTTTCCCCCTCTGTTCGATCGCGCCGCTTCAACACTGCTTGGTTCCGTTTCTTTTCTTTTTGGTGGATGCCGGACTCTTTGGAGAATAAGTCTCTTTCTCATTTATTTTTGGACTGTGCTAACGACCGATCGGTGATGCATCTAACAGATCCGCACGACCTCTTGACTACGCTATTCTTATTCACATGACCCGGGCATCGGTATTCAACGCGCAATGCATGAGGAGTAAACGAAGGAAGCAATTCTATTATGATGATTAGAGTATGCATGTATGCATGCATGCATGTGAAACGAAATAGCTGATGTCAGCAATTATTTCATTTAAATTCAGAATTCGAAATGTTTTGTTGCTCTAACCGTCGCTCCGATTGAAAAAGCGTTTTCACATAAAAGATTCGTGACGATGAGACCTCGAAACTAGATCCCATGTTGATATGTTTCGACGACTTTTTTTTGGGGTCAAAAGTTACCAGGCCCAGGCTGAGTAAGTTATCACATCTGTGATAACTAAGTTACCATCTTGTTTATATAGAAATTATCGGGGCATAAAAATGGTCCTTTAACCTTTTCCCCATGTGCAAATGAATTAGAGGACAGAAAAAATGATGTGATCCTATATCCCCCCTCCTATTTCAAAACTTCAAAATGTTTTGTAAATCAAACATTTAGTCTGATCGAAAAATTGTTATCACATAAAAATCTGTCTAGCTTGAGAGCTTTGAGACTAGATACCATGTTGATATGTTCCGACAACTTTTTTCTCAGATCAAAAGTTACCACGACTAGGCTACATAAGTAATCACACATGTGCTACATATGTTACCATGTTGTTTACAAAGATATTACTGGGTTATAACCTGGTTTCTCCAACCTTCTTATTAGCTCAGATTAAAGTTACCGCGGTGTCTGTGCGTGAGTTATCATGTATACTATGCGTAGGGTATCAAACTATTTACGCGAAGGTTATCAGGGGGATGTTTTTAAACAACCCCCTCGCTAAAGTTATCGGGACCGAGGCACATAAGTTATCAGGTCTGCGGTGTGTGAGTTACCATGCTATTACACAAAAGTTACCGAGGGGATATTTCATCAACCCCTTCCCCCATGCCAAAGTTGTAAGTACCGAGGTACATAAGTTATCTGGTATGCGATGTTTGAATTATCATGTTATTCACATAAAAAGTTACCAGGGGATATTTCATCAATCACGGTATTTGATGAAGATTTTTTGGGGTCAAAAAAGTTGCCACAGTGTTTGTATGTAAGTTATCAACTTTATTGTGCATACTTTACCATGTTCTTTATACAGAACTTACCTGTTATGTTTTCAAACACTTTTCCTCCCGAGCCATAAGTTATCACAGAGTTTGTAATTAAGTTATCAGATATGTGGTGTGTATATTATCATGCTATTTACTTGAAAGTTACCGGGTTGTGTGTTTTCAGCACCCCCCCTCACCCCGATCAAAACTTACCGTGATGTTTGTACATAAGTTATTAGGGCAGTGATGCGTAAACTATCATCATATTTACAGAGAAGTTATCAAGGTTATATCTCGTCAAAACTCCCCCCCCCCCATGGAGGGAAAAGTTATCATGTTTACGGTGTGTAAATCATGATATTCACAAAGGAATTACTGGGGTATATTTCATCAACTTTTTCTTGTTTAGAAGTTATCATCATGTTTGCATGTAAGTTATCAGGCCCGCGGTGCATAAATTACCAGGTTATTCACATAGAAATTACCGGTTGGTATATTTCAACAATTTCTTTCGCCTCGGGCTAAAATTATCACGGTGTTTGTACGTAAATTACCATGTTTGCGGTCCAAAATTACTAGCTTTCAGAGACGACCTACCACCTTCTCTTCGTCAACATCTCCTACCTCTCGGACTGAATATTCTTTAGAAGAATCGTTGATCACATCACCAAAATCATCCACACCGTCATCCGGGTGTTGGCGGAGATACCTATTTCCATCATAAAGTGGAACAAACAAAAATAAACTAGAGAAAACTCATGGAATTAAAAAGGGAAAAATGTATGTTTTATAGAAGATGCATTACTAAATATCATGATGAAATAGTTTAGCTTTATCAAACTTAACACGTATATACACAGTGTGGAGTGGTTAGTGGATTAAGGTCATCCTTAGCTACATGTTACAGGTGCTGAGTTCAAGCCCCCCGCATGTAATTTTAATTGCCCAACCTGCTCTATTTTTGGATAGTTATTAGCACCTGCGAAAAAAAGGAAAGTGCGGGTGTGCATGTAATTAATTCAGCGCGAAAAAAGGAGAGTGCGGGCGGGCAGGTTATAATCAGCATGATTTTGGGGAGGTAGTTTCCTTAAGATGCCGCGTCATATCGTGGGGCTACAATTAGTTTCCGTTAAAAAATCATGATCGTGCGATCCAGATCCAACAACGCGCGGGTCGTGCGGATCTGTAGCAAACCACCAGTCGGCAGGATTTTAGCATTATCGTTTATTTTTTCATCATTCCCTGATTGGTGGCATGCGATTTTTTCCATCTTTCCTGTGCGATTCTTTTGCATCAAACGATCCACACACACCTGTGACCTGCCAAGCCACCATTGGACCAAAAAAATTGACTTACGTGTCGCCCATGGATTCTGTTGAAACCAAGTCTTGCGCACGTCGTGTTGTGTTGCTATTCTTTAGGCGGGACCGGGTCTCAAGCGTTGCATGCAGCTGCGCGTGCCATGGGAAGCGCTGGCCGTTAGTTTTCCCCTTCTCTCCCCTATATCAATGCAAGATCAGGAGAACTATTGCACAGTTCTTATGATTCATGACCCCGCTTATAAATCACGTCCGATCTTGCTTTCCCGTCCAAAAACATTGCTTTCCAAACCAAGCAAACTCGTTCATGGTGCCAAGCAGTGGCGGAGCCAGGAAAGAAATGGTGGGTGTGCACACCTAAAAAAATTCTACCTAATCCAAGTGTCATACATACAATAGTTGGCAAAAATATAATACAAATAGCCCAATCAAGTAAGACAACATTATAGTTCCCAAATATTCCGAATTTGCAACGTTCCAAATACAAATAGTCTTACATGAAAGATACAAATATGTAGGCATGTAGAAACTATAACACTAAGTAACTCTACGACGTTCCTTTGCCATGAAATATTCAACTATGTCTTACTCGCTTACTATCAAGAACACATCTTGCTCAATGAATGTTACTAAACAATTGTTCATGAGATCATCACTCATACTATTTCTCAACTTATTTTTCACTAGATTCATTGCCAAAAATACTCTTTCAACACTCGATGTGGCCACCGGTAAGATCAATACCAATTTGATAAGCATGTAGACCAAATCATAGAGAACATGTTTGTTTGTACCAACAAGCATAACAGAGAGTTCACCAATATTACGCACAGATCTGAACCTATCATCTTGTCTCATATCATCAATAAAAGTATCAAGTTGGAATTCAAGCCTTACCAAATCCATGCTTGATATGTCCTGGGGGTAGAATTCAGCAAGTTTCATTACCTTGAGTGCATCATAAGAAGCAAATGAATTGGCGGGGTTCAAAGCAGACATGCAAATAAGCAACTCCATATTAACCTCATCAAACCTATTGTCAAGCTCTTGAATGATTTGATCAAGGATACCAAGATATACTTCTCTTCTATAACGATCATCATTTGTTTGCACTTCATAATACCAAGGTGATCTTCCATGAGGCACATAATTATCCTCCGGTGTAGGAACTTCAATGCCATGTTTGTTGCAAAACAATGTCACCTTTGCAAGAAATTCTTCCCAGCCATGAGACCTCATATGTTGCATTTTATTCTTTGCCAAACTAACAAGTGCCATTGCATTAACAATATCTTGATCTCTCTTTTGCAATGACCGAGACAACTCATTAGTGTGGCCAAGAATAACAAGCATCACATGAAAATTGAAAACAAAGTCATATGACTCCAAGGCAAAAGCCACTGCACGCATTCTTGTCCACTCACCACTTTGTGAAGGATCTTTTCCAATAGTATCAAGTACTTCTAGTATTGTGGGGTACATGGTAATAATGTGCAGAATGGTTCGAAAATGAGAACCCCACCGAGTATCACCGGGTCTAGCTAATCCCATCTCTTGATTTAACCCACTTCCACTTTCAATTTCACCCATTTCAAATGCTTCCAAAACCTTTTGAGCTCTAACATCTCGAAGCATGTCATGACGCTTGCAAGAAACTCCAACAATATTCAGCAAGTAAGAAACATGATCAAAAAACCATTTACATGGTTCATTTCCCTTTGCCACGGCAATAAGAACCAATTGAAGTTGATGTGCAAAGCAATGAATGTAATAAGCAGAAGGTGACTCTTTCATGATCAATGTTTTCAACCCTTTAATCTCTCCTTTCATGTTGCTAGCCCCGTCATATCCTTGCCCACGGATTTGAGTAAGAGTCAAATGATGATCGGTAAGCAAAGATTCAATTGCAGCTTTAAGTGACAAGGAAGTTGTGTTGGCAACATGAACAACTCCAAGAAACCTCTCACACCCCTTTCCAACTTTATCAACATAACGTATGCAAATAGCAAGTTGCTCTTTATGAGATGCACCACTAGACTCATCATCTAGGATTGCATAGTGCTCATCACCAAGATCTTCAATAATTTGTTTTGTAGTTAACACAGCACAAGATTCAATAATTTGTTTTTGTATCGTTGGACTAGTCAAGATGCAGTTTCCAGGAGCATTGTGCAAAACAATCTTATCAACTTCTTCATCATTTTCTGCAAGCCATTTTAGAAGTTCAAGAAAGTTCCCCCTATTGCTAGATTCTTCACTCTCATCATGTCCACGAAATGCCAATCCTTGGTTCAAAAGAAACCTCAAGCATCTTAGTGAATAAGTTAGCCTAGCCTTGTAAAGACGCAGATCCTGTTTAGACACCCTCACCATGGTATTACCAATTGACGTTTGAGGTGTCACAAATAAATTGTACTTCTCTTGAGCTTGGTTGTGAATGCTACCAATACCGCCCATATGTTTGTCCGATTGCATCGAGGTTTGTTCCAATTTCTCCAACCAGTTTTAACAAAGGCATCACCCTAGGCCCCCATTAGTTTTCCCTTTGAACAAATAGCACACAAAGCAATATCTTTGCTTCCTTGGAGACACTATATTCTAGCCAAGTGTACTTTTCAAACCAAACAAAACTAAAGTGCCGATTTTTACCATAGATTTTCCTGACTTCAAAAGCATGTGCATATTGTCGGCATGCAGTTTTTGCAATGTATCTTCTTCGAACACTATCTTGATCATTAAAAGCATACTCTGAAATAGGAGTTCTTTTCCCAGGATCACCTGAAAAGACATGTGCACTTGGCTGTTGGGGTGATGGAAGACTTGGCGTTGCATCTTCAATTTCAACATTGATCTCACTATCTGTATCCATGTCTGTATCAGAATGGATTGGAGGTGGGGAATTAGGACACCGCGCATTTTCAATATCTTCAGTGCGATGTTCAGTAGCAATCTTCCTTGCTTTCTTTTCATGTTTTGAAAAAGGTCCGAATGGCACCATTCCTCTTCATGTTCTGCTTTCTGCAATTATATCAAAATTAAAACATCATTGGTAGCGGGCTAGCAGCAGCATACTTAATCAGTTCTACACAATATAAGCATCAACTATTGACCATTGCATATAAACCGGTACAAGTCTACCTTTGGATTGGGCCTTTGGACATCAACTACTAGCAATTCATAATTCATATACACTTTGGATTGGGCATCAATTTATTTGGAAGCAGCAAAGCATCAACTTTGGGGAAAGCTTGGAATCTCACCTTGCTGATTTGTTCAAAGCGGAGGTTGGGGAAGATGATTTGAGGCCGTCCGGCGTGATCTTGGTCCAGCGATGGTGAGGGAGACGCAGCTGGAGTGGTGTCCAGCCAGCCGCGAGCACGGCAGGATCGATCCAGCCGCAGTCCGCACGGGAGACGCAGCGGATGCCCCTGTCTCGTCTCTCCTGGCCTGACGACGGCGACTGTGGGCGGGGCGAGCGGTGAGAGGAGGGGAGCGGCGAGAGGAGGGGAACCAGTGGCCGGAGCTCGGAGGAGAGATGGGTGAGGGCTGAGCCGCAGAGGCGGCGTGGCCAGAGGAGAGCGGAGGCACGGAGCTGCCTTCACACGCGAGAAGAAACCTAGACGGCAAGGCTGGGCTTTGGACAATCATTTGGGCTAAATTAGTACATGGTAGAAAAAAAATTCTCCAAATTCTAGGTGGGCCACGGCCCACCGTGCCTACACGCTGCCTCCGCCACTGGTGCCAAGGGTAGCAGCGACCGGAGGAGATGCCAGATCCGGAATTTGTTCAAGGAATTCCGCTGCCGGGCATCTGCTTGATGCAGGTCATGCTTTGTTCGTTGCAGGTTATGGTAATGGAGGAGTAATATTTCCACATGTTCATCAATAGATTTGGTTCCTGCTTCAAGTTTGTGGTACGATCCATGGTCGAGATCCTCTTTGTTTTCCGCTGTCCTCTTTCGATTTTATTTGATTCTTTGGGAGTTTTGAGGAACTTGGTCAGGTCAGAGAGAGAGAGAGAGAGAGAGAGAGAGAGAGAGAGAGAGAGAGAGAGAGAGAGAGAGAGAGAGAGAGACCTCGCAGACGAAGACACTAGAGTTAGTTCATCAGCAGTAATTACTAAGCCATTTTGAAGTATCTTGCGCTGAGATAGCCATTATCCTCTGTCTGTCCATGTGATCTAACATGGCCACTAAGGCCGCAATAGGAAGAAGCAATACAATTGAGTAAAACCTTGATGCAGACTCCAAAACGTGTTTGTTAACATCTCTTCTTAATGCAATATTTAGATCCAGTTTGTCCAACTATCTGTCCCGTCAGTTTCCAAACACTCGAATGACATATCCAACTGTATCAAGTGGGGGGGGGGGGTGCTTTTAACCAAATCATCCAACTCTAGGAACTAAGATCTCTATCCAGCTACCCAAATTCACTGTCCTGCAAAACATCCAACTCTATCCATCTATCCAGGGGGCTAGCCAAAACATTCAACTCTACGAACTAAGATCTCTATCCAGCTACCCAAATTCACTATCCTATAAATTCTTTGCCTGATTTGACCTTACTCTGACGAATTACTTTGGCGGCCTGGGGAATCTCACATCTTCTCAAAAACCTGCCAGAAGAACATTCCGAAGGCCAGCAAGTTTCTGCAAGCACAAAGTTCCTTCCTAGCTCGAGCTCCACGGTACCTTTTATCTAGACCGTTGGTTTCTTTGGGATTTGTGCACAAGAGTAGCTTCACGAGCCGCTGCAGTGTCGTTAGTAGGTAATGTCGTGTCCAAGTAAACAGTAATCAGAAGCCGCTCGCCGCATGGGCTTTGTGGCAGAGATGTCACATGTGTTCGCTGCATCACTCCTGCTATAGTGAAAGAGAGGGCCAGCTAATAGAAAAGTCTGGCACCGCTGGGGAAAAGTGAAGAGAGAGGTTGGGAGTGAGAAAAGAAATTCGTTGAGAAATTTTCTTTGAGAGAGGAGAGAGAGCGAGAGCCTACGTGAGAGACTAAAAAAACGAAAAAGAAAACACTTTGTAAAATCTGAAGACAGAGGTAGCATGTGAGAGAGAGAAATTTATTGAGAAATTTCTTTGAAAGAGAGAGAGATACATGGAAGACTCAAAGGGGGTGTTTGGTTTCCTGGCTTGCATGTGGCTCGCACTCGTCATGCAAAACTTGTGTGGTTTGGTAGGCTGCATGGGCTCGTGAGCCTGGCCCGTGGATGCAAAAAGAGCCCTCCCAGCCAGGCTGATGGAAACGCAAGTTTCTCGCGTATCTCGCAAGCAGGCTCTGGCTCGTTCGCTTTTCTTCTTCTATCTTTCATTCGCCGCTAGACTAAATGCCGCTGCCATGGTCCTCAACCAACGGCCGCCGTCGTTCTCAACCAACGGCCGCCGTCGACGACCTTCCTCTACCAAGCGCCGCCATTGTCCTCGACCAAGCATCGCTGCCGCCGTCCTCGTCAAGCCGCCGCACGCCCAAGCGCCGCCGCTGTCCTCGACCAAGCGTCGCCGCCGTCGACCTCGACCAAGTGTTGCCCCCGCCGTCTTCGTCAAGCCGCCGCAAGCCTAAGCGCCGCCGCTGTGCTCGACCAAGCTCCCCGCCGTCGACCTCGACCAAGTGTCGCCGCCGCCATCCTCGTCAAGCCGCCGCAAGCCCAAGCGCCCCTGCTGTCCTCGACCAAGCGTCGCCGCCGCCGTCCTTCATGATGCCTCGCGCCGCCACACGCCGGATCCTGCCATCTGGAGCTGCCGAGCTCCGGATCTCGTCGCCCCGCGCTGCTGCGTCATTTGCGTTCCTCACTGAAGAAAACGATCGATGCATTTGCACGGTGACTCGCCGCAACTCAATCGATCCATCTCCATTCTTTCAGTTCTAGTATGCGAGATAGCTAATGGAGAAGTGCAGTTTTGGCCATGACTAGCGGCTCGAGCGTTGGATTACGTGCTAACCATCTCTTTGTAGTAGCTAGCAAACAATGATCAGGCAAGCCCAGCGAAATTCAGAAGAGCCTGCACCTGGTGCAGCAATATCATGCAAGCTCACTAAACACCCGTCTCCGCTCATTCTTGCATCGGCCCAACCAGGCCATGCTCATCCAGGACCCCATGCAATGCAGCCTATAGCTACACAGGGAACCAAACACGCCCAAAGAGAGGAAATGCTTTGCATGTGTCACAGAGAGAGGACTCTGTTTTTTTATCAGAGAAGTGAGAGAGATATAGCAGTTGTGTGAGATAGATTTTCATTTTTGAAAGGAAGCTTTATTTACGAATGTGAGAGAGAACATATGAGAGAGCTTGCGCATGTCATGTGCATGTGGATTCCATTTGCATGCGAGAAAAGAGAGAATTTTTTCTGAGAAAAGATTCCTTTTCATAGCCAGCCAGCAAGTCAACTAGTATGGGAGCATGTCATCCATCGGAGAGTGTGTGTTTTTTTTATTTGTGTAGAACTATAGCCATCCCACCATGCTGACAGAAACAGTAGTTTTGTTGGCAGTCACTATCACGGGCCTCCACTACTTGCAGAGTATTGAGCGTTCAGCGGCTGCAGTAGCATGACACTCAGCACACATCCACATAGGGATACCGTGTAGCTCGTCTTACAAAAAACCACTCTCCTGCAAGTATAGTCAGGAAAGCAAATTAGAAACAGGAAAGTTCCTGCAAGTATAGTCAGGAAAGCAAATTATAGAAACAGTAAAGTCACTTCTGCTTATTTTTCATCGTTGACGCATTTTAAAGCAACTTACACGCTGCCAAAGCCCGGTATGTAAACCGAAGTCACATCCTTCCTCTTGTCAATAGATGTATGCATCTTCCCCACTCTAGCTTTGGTCTCCTCAACATCGCGTTTCACCGTGTTCATGCCAGCCTGATCAAAATTGCACTGGGGCTTCTGACATACAGTACCAAATCAGTGAGTTTACAGTCATTTTCGCTAAGGTACCTTTATAATGAACCTCTAAAAATAGAGGAGATGGTGTTTAAATGTATACAGCAGATTACTGGCATTGTTTCCACAATGAATTGCCAAGGTACAAACAGTTATTACTAGTCAGCCAAACAAGAAGTTGCTGGGTTTGTCCATACTGCCTTTTCAGTTAACAGTAGAACTCGTTCAAACTAAGAAGAGGAAAAAAAATATAATAAGTTGCAATTATCCCCAACTAGACTTGAACATGCAAGCAATCAGGATATAGGTGAACCAGGATATAATCAGGATATATTCCATTATTCTCAACTAGACTTCACATGCAAGCAATTCAGGACAAAGCTCAAACTAAGATTTAATACAAAAGGTCACAAAAATGGGATACTACCAGACGCAGCTTTTCATAATCTCGTGTAACTTGCTTAGCATACTGCAGCAGTTCTTCTTTGTCCATACTCTCTATGTTCTTCTTCAGCCTCTCTGACTCCTGAAACAGACAAATCAAAACAAAAACATGGAGAAGAAACCGTCAGAAAGATATGTGTGCATGTGCAACAGGGAGAAGTTGGAAGGGTGTAGTGCTATGGAGAACTGCGCACTACCTAGGGAGATCCTTAAGGGCATGTCCAACGCGGGCGCCAACGATGAGGCGCCAGGATAGATTTCCTGGTCAATCGGCAGTTGGCCCGTCCTTTGCTGGAGCCTGGGCAGGCATCGACGCAAAAATAAGAATCGAGCGCTTCAGCCTTTTCTAACGAGCCGGATACAACTCTCGGTACAGAGAATGGTTTTTTAAGCGCCTGGATACTAGCGTCTAGCGTTGGGATAGATAGCGCTTGGATGGTCTTTTAATTTTAAATGATTTTGTTTATTTTTCTAAGCGCCCGTACAAGCACTTTGCATTGAAGATGCCCTAAGGGCGTCTATATAAACAGATAAACGAAATTCATTTTTGGTCATATGGAGCGATTCAGGAAATGTATTGTGAAAACCATCTGCAGAGTTTGTGTCCTGCTCTGGATATCGTTCGAGGCAACAAACGTGACTCAGAAGGCACTGCGAGCGCGATCAAATCAGTCAGCAAACCATGAAGCCACAATCTACTCGGAATCGGCAAACCATGCACCAACATTCTACCCAGAACCTAAAACATGTGCGACCCTAGCGGGTGATCGGTGATGCATGCCCATCTACGGCGTAATCTGGGAATCAGTGCGGTGAAATCCGATCTACTGCGTTGGACTGCGCAACCAGCAACCACAGAAATAGCAAAAGCGAGCAGTAAAGGAACGAACTCGAACCCTCAACGCTCATTCTCTGCCCGGGATGATGGGGAGGAGATATACCTCCTCGTCGGGGGTCGGTGGACCGCTGTCACCGCGGATGCAGTGCCGTGGTCGGCCGAACCGAAAGGGGCCAGGGAGGTGTGGCCCTGGGCCGTGGGACGGAGCGGCGCCGTGAAGCAGGGCGGCGCCGCGGAGCTGGGCGGGGCCGCGGGGGAGGGAATCCACAAATCGGCCGAATAAACATTTCTTCTTTTTATTTTAGAACAAGAATACGGTGTTACTCTGTCTTTACCTGGCTTTATTAATTTAAAGCCTGTTCTAAAAAAAGTGAAGGCTTGGCTATGTCGTGGAAGAGCAAGGTAAACTTGATTTTGCGCTGTTTGGGTTGAATGCATGTTGATGTGATGATTAGTAAAGAAGATGGCTATAAGTGGAGCCTCATCGGAACTAAAGAAAATGGTGAACCGGAGATTGAGCTAAGAGAAGAGACTTGAAGGCTTCTTTTGAGCATCAGTACAGACATAAGCGCTCATATACACGCTAATACACTCACCCCTATCAACACACACACGCACACCCTACCCCTATGAGCACCTCCGAGAGATTGAGCCGGCATATCATCTTGAGATTTACGAAGTCACCGTAGGCGCCTTGTCGTCGACGGGAACGTCTCCTCCCACTGAAAGCGCATCGCCGGAAATCCTGAAATAAATCCAGGAATAATGCGAGCACCAGGATTTGAACCCTGGTGGGTTAGGGATTCCACTGTCCACCTAACCAACTCAACCATAGGTTGACTTGAAGGCTTCTTTGAAAACTTCATTATGAATATAAGCTGCCTTGTGTTTGCATGGGTGAATTTAACAACATCATTTGTAGCTTTGAGAAGCAAGAAGGGTCGCCTAGGTCGTGAAGTTATATGCAACGCTTCCGTGATGTTTTGAACTTTTGTAATCTGAATGACCTCGGTTTCGAGGGTGACACTTTCACGTGGTGTAACAAAAATGGCTATATCAGTGGACGGCTTGATAGAGTTGTGGTCAAATACAGAATGGTGTGCTCGGTTTTCTGGATGCAAAGTTGTTAATAGATGTCCCGAACATTTGAATCATGGGCCGATTATTACATGGATCGTGGAGGAACCCGAGGCCCCGAGCAGATAACATGAATAAGCTGTTTGAGGCTGCGTGGTTATTAGAAGATGATTGCGAGGGCATTGTGGCTGATGCATGGGCAAAGGCGGGGAGTACAGGACAGGATTCGGTGGCCCAATGAATCAAAATGGTGTCTATGGAGCTGGATGTTTGGAGCGGGAGGTTCCCGATGACCTACATCAACGTATTAGGGCATTGGCCAATGCATAGCCTTATGGTGATGTCCCATCAACCATGTAGGATCAGATGTTAGGAAAAGTAGTTTGTTTCGGATAGGGAAGCGGGATTCTCTGTAAGAGGAAGGTGCTTGAGAATAAAAAGTGAGGTCCGATTTAAAAAGCTAAAAAAATTGAAGTGAAGAGTAGAGATGCATATGATTGAAGTTTCTATTTTTCATTTTTTGATGAGGCCCACTACTAGTAGCTTGTGTTGGGGAGAAAAAAATCAATGTAGCTGCCTCAAGCTACTTTGTCTCATAGGACGTCTATATCCATATGTCATCATTGTATATGTCCTTAAAAGACTACAAGCCGAACTCGAACAATGTAGGCAGGGTGACCTCTCGAAGGTTGTGATAGGAAAGGAGCAAGTGACACGCTTCAATCTAAGCGGGCTTGAACGGTAGCTCAAGATCTTCTGAAAAACAACACTTTCATACACTCTCAAATGTATCTATAATTGTTTATTGTTTTATGTTATTGTATTATCATTTTATATATTTTGTAGCAATTTAATTATTTTTGAACTAATCTATTAGTTTAGTACCCAGTATAAGTTGTTGTTTCCTACTTTTCTTTTGTTTCATGGAAAATCAATATTTAGAAAGGTCAAAACACGAAATCAATTTTTGACGATTTTTTTGGAGACGGAGGACCGTAGAAGCTTCAAGGGAGGACCATACGTGCACCAGGGGGGCCACACGGCCAGGTGGCGCGCCCTGGCCCGCCACCAGGACGCAGGGTGCCCACGGGAACCTTTGATACGTCTCCAACGTATCTATAATTTCTGATTGTTTCATGATATTATATTATCAATCTTATATGTTTTGTATTTTTTTTATGAACTAACCTATAAACTCAATGTCTAGTGCCAATTCCTGATTTCTGCTCTCTTTTTTATTTTCGAGGAAATTCATGCCAAATGAAGTCCAGATGCAACGAAACTTTTTGACGATTTTTTCTGGACAAAAAGAGACCATGAAAGCTTCATGACGAGACTAGCCGCACCACGAGGGAGCCATAAGGCAGGGGCGTGCCCTAGGGGTTAGGGAGCGCCAAGATGCCTTGTGCCCCCCCCCCTTGGCTCCATCCGACCTAATTAGAACGCTATAAATTCCCATATATTCAGAAACCCTCGGAGCAAGACCCAGAACAATTTTATCGCCGCTGCAAGCCTCTGTTCTTCGATGATCTTCTACTTGTGTTAGGCGTTGGGATTTCCTCGAAGAGGAAGGGTGATGTAGTAAAGTAGCATAAAGTATTTACCTCGGTAGAGAACCAGTAGGAGATTAACACCAACAAAGGTAAAATATAGCACCTGCACACACACAAAACACATACTTGCACCCAACGCAGGCAACAGGGTTGTCAATCCCATTGTACTCGTTAATTGCAAGGATTAATTTTGATAGTAGTAGACAGATAAACTGCAAAACAAAATAAATTGTATAAAAGTAATTAGGGTTTTAGCAATATGATGTGAATGGACCCGGGGTCATAGCTTTCACTCGAGGCATCTCTCTCAGGAATATAGCATGTAAACAAATTACTGTTGGGCCATTGATAGAAAAGCACATAGTTATGATGTTATCATGACATGATCTATACATAGGTATTACGTCTATGACAAGTAGACCGAAATGATTCTACATCTACTACTATTACTCCACCTATCGACTGCTATCCAACAAGCATCTTAAGGTATTAAGTCCATAACAAATAAAGTAATGATTGGAACATGATGACATAATGTAGACAAAGTAAGACCGATCAATATGATCGAACCCCATCGTTTTACCCTTGATAGAAACAATACAAACACGTGCCTCACTACCCCTTCTGTCATGAGGTGAGGACATCGCAAGATTGAACCTGCCACAAAGCACCTCTCCCACTGAAGATAAATCAATCTAGTTGGCCAAACTAAACAGATAGGTCGAAAAGAAATACAAAGCTATAACAATCACACATAATAAAGTTCAAAAAAGACTCAATTACTTTCAATTAAGAATCTAATCATAAACCCACAATTTATCAGATCCCAACAAACGCACCGCAAAAAGATTACATCGAGTCGATCTCCGAAGAGAACATTATATTCAAGATCAGAGAGAGAGAGAGAGATTTAACTACTGCTATGGACTCGTAGGTCCTATGGGAACTACTCACGCATCATCACGGAGACAACAAGGTTGTTGAAGATGGACTCCGTGATCGATTCCCCTCCGAAAGAATACCGAAAAACGCCTCCAGATGGGATCACGGAAGAACTGAGGCTTGCGTCGGTGGAAGAATTGGTTCGGGTCTCTGATACGTCCATTTTGCATCATGCTTTTATATCGATATTTATTGCATTATGGGCTGTTATTACACGTTATGTCACAATACTTATGCCTATTCTCTCTTATTTTACAAGGTTTACATAAGGAGGGAGAATGCCTAAATTTGGAATTCAATGGAAAAGGAGCAAATATTAGAGACCTATTCGCACAACTCCAAAAGTCCACGAAACTCCACGGAATATCTTACAATAAATAATAAAAATCCTCGCCAAAGATGAAGGCCGGGGGCCCACACCACATCCCACGAGGGTGGGGGTGCCCCCCCTCCTAGGGCGCGCCCCCTACCTCGTGGGCCCCCCTGGTGGCCCTCCGATGCCCATCTTCTGCTATATGAGGTCTTTCGTCGAGAAAAAAAATCAGAAGCAACCTATCGGGACGAAACTCCGCCGCCACAAGGCGGAACAAATCTAGGGCTCCGGCAGAGCTGTTCTGCCGGGGACACTTCCCTCCGGGAGGGGGAAATCATCGCCATGGTCATCACCAACGCTCCTCTCATCGGGAGAGGGCAATCTCCATCAACATCTTCACCAGCACCATCTCCTCTCAAAACCCTAGTTCATCTCTTGTATCCAATTCTTGTCTCCAAGTCCGGGATTGGTACTAGTAGGTTGCTAGTAGTGTTGATTACTCCTTGTAGTTGATGCTAGTTGGTTTATTTGGTGGAAGATCATATGTTCAGATCCTTTATGCATATTAATACCCCTCGATTATGAACATGAATATGCTTTGTGAGTAGTTACGTTTGTTCCACGAGGACATGGGAGAAGTCTTGCTATTAGTAGTCATGTGAATTTGGTATTTGTTTGATATTTTGATGAGATGTATGTTGTCTAGCCTCTAGTGGTGTTATGTGAGCGTCGACTACATAACACTTCACCATTATTTGGGCCTAGAGGAAGGCATTGGGAAGTAATAAGTAGATGATGGGTTGCTAGAGTGACAGAAGCTTAAACCCTAGTTTATGCGTTGCTCCGTAAAGGGCTGATTTGGATCCATATGTTTCATGCTATGGTTAGGTTTACCTTAATACTTTTGTTGTAGTTGCGGATGCTTGCAATAGAGGTTAATCATAAATGGGATGCTTGTTCAAGTAAGAACAGCACCCAAGCACCGGTCCACCCACATATCGAATTATCAAAGTACCGAGCGAATCATATGAGCGTGATGAAAACTAGCTTGACGATATTCCCATGTGTCCTCGGGAGCGCTTTTCCTATTATAAGAGTTTGTCCAGGCTTGTCCTTTGCTACAAAAAGGATTGGGCCACCTTGCTGCACTTTATTTAATTTTGTTACTTGTTACTCGTTACAAATTATCTTATCACAAAACTATCTGTTACCACTTATTTGATGCTTACGAGAGAACACCTTGCTGAAAACCGCTTATCATTTCCTTCTGCTCCTCGTTGGGTTCGACACTCTTACTTATCAAAAGGACTACGATAGATCCCCTATACTTGTGGGTCATCGAGACTCTTATCTGGCGCCGTTGTCGGGGAGTGAAGCGCCTTTGGTAGGTGGAATTTGGTAAGGAAAAATTTATATAGTGTGCTGAAATTTACTGTCACTTGTTACTATGGAAAGTAATCCTCTGAGGGGCTTGTTAGGGTATCTTCACCCCGACCAAGTGAAACAAGAGTTGCTCCTCAACCTAATGAACCTACTGAAAATGAATATGAAAATATTCCCTTTGAATCTCCTTCGGGTACGATGGAAAAACTGCTAGCTAATCCTTTTGTAGGAGATGGAACCAAGCATCCTGATGAGCACCTAATATATGTGGATGAAGTTTGTGGACTATTTAAGCTTGCAAGTATACCCGATGATGTTGTTAAGAAGAAGGTCTTCCGTTTATCTTTGAAGGGAGATGCATTGACATGGTATAGGCTATGTGATGATACGAGATCATGGAACTATAGAAGATTGAAATTGGAATTTCATCAAAAATATTACCCTATGCATCTTGTTCATCGTGATCGCAATTATATATATAATTTTTGGCCTCGCAAAGGAGAAATCATCGCTCAAGCTTGGGGAAGGCTTAAATAAATGTTGTATTCATGCCCCAATCATGAGCTCCCAATAGAAACAATTATTCAAAATCTTTATGCTCGGCTTTCTGAAAACAATCGCACCATGCTCGATACTTCTTGTGCTGGCTCTTTTATGATGAAGACTATTGAATTCAGATGGAATTTATTGGATACAATTAAGCGCAACTCAAGATTGGGACCTCGACGAAGGTAAGGAGTCGGTATGATACCTAAGTTTGATTGTGTTAAATCTTTTATGGATACCGATATTTTCCGTAAGTTTAGCACTAAATATGGACTTGACTCGAGATAGTAGCTTCTTTCTCTGAATATTTTGCTACTTATGTTGATCTCCCCAAGGAGAAGTGGTTTAAATATCATCCTCCCATAGAAGTAAAAGTAGCTGCACCTATTAAAGTTGAAGAAAAGATTGTCACTTATAATGATCCTATTGTTCCTATCTCTTATGTTGAGAAACCACCTTTCCTGTTAGAATAAAGGATCATGCTAAAGCTTCAATGTGGTTAAATAAAAGCAATATTAGAACTTATACACCTCTTGAGCAAGTCAAAGTAGAACCTAATATTGCTATTTTTAAAGATCTCTTGTCTGATAATATTGATGGGCATGTTATTCAATTCTGCGGTGAAACTACTAGAATTGCCAAACCTAGCGCTAAAGATAAACATAGACGTGTGGTAGGCGTGCCTGTTATTTCTGTTAAAATAGGAGATCATTGTTATCATGGCTTATGTGATATGGGTGCTAGTGCTAGTGTTATACCTTATGATTTATATAAAGAAATTACGCATGAAATTGCACTTTTCTTTGAGTTAGAAGATATTGATGTTACAATTAAACTTGCCAATAGAGATACTATATCTGCAATGGGAATTGTTAGAGATGTTGAAGTCTTGTGTGGGAAAACTAAATATCCTGCTGATTTTCTTGTTCTTAGCTCCCCACAAGATAGATTTTGTCCAATTATATTTGGTAGACCCTTCTTGAACTCTGTTAATGCTAAGATAGACTGCAAAAAGAATGTTGTTACTATTGGCTTGGATGATATGATTCATGAGTTTAATTTCTCTAAATTTAGTAAACAACACCGTGAAGAAGAATTGCCTAGTAAGGATGATATTATTGGTCTTGCTTCTATTGCCGTACCTCCTAGTGATTCTTTAGAACATTATTTGCTAGACCAGAAAATGATATGTTTATGAATGAAAGAAGGGAAATAGATGAAGTATTCTTTAATCGAGAACCCATTAAAACACAATTTACTGTTGAAATCCTAGGGATCCTCCTCCACCTAAGGGTGATCCCGTGTTTGAGCTTAAACCGTTGCTGATAATCTTAAATATGCTTATCTTGATGAAAAGAAAATATATCATGTTATTATTAGTGCTAACCTTTGAGCATGAAGAAGAGAGATTATTGAAAACTACGAAGAAGCATCGTCTTTGCTATTGGATATACTCTTGATGATCTTAAGGGCATTAGTCCCACTCTATGTCAGCATAAAATAAATTTGGAAGAAGATGTCAAACCAATCCGTGATCATCAACGAAGGCTTAATCCTAAGATGAAAGAAGTGGTAAGAAAAGAAATACTAAAGCTTACGGAGGCGGTATAATTTATCCCGTTCTTTGCTAGTCGGTGGGTAAGTCCACATCCATTGTGTGCCTAAGAAGGGAGGTATTACTGTTGTTCCTAATGATAAAGATGAATTGATCCCGCAAAGAATTATTACAGGTTATAGGATGGTAATTGATTTCCACAAATTAAATAAAGCTACTAAGAAAGATCATTACCCCTTACCTTTTATTGATAAAATGCTAGAAACACTTTGCAAACATACACATTATTGCTTTCTAGATGGTTATTCTGGTTTCTCTCAAATACCTGTGTCGGCTAAGGATCAATCAAAGACTACTTTTACATGCCCTTTTGGTACTTTTGCTTATAGACGTATGCCTTTTGGTTTATGCAATGCACATGCTACCTTTCAAAGATGCATGATGGCTATATTCTCTGACTTATGAGAAAAGATTTGTGAGGTTTTCATGGACGACTTTTCCGTCTATGGATCCTCTTTTGACGATTGTTTGAGCAATCTTGATCGAGTTTTGCAGAGATGTGAAGAAACTAATCTTGTCTTGAATTGGGAAAAGTGCCATTTTATGGTTAATGAAGGTATTGTCTTGGGGCATAAAGTTTACGAAAGAGGTATTGAAGTTGATAAAGCCAAGGTTGATGCTATTGAAAGATGTCATGTCACAAGGACATCAATGGTATCAGAAGCTTCCCGGGTCATGCCGGATTTTATAGGAGGTTCATTAAGGACTTCTCAAAAATTTCTCGGCCCCTGACTAATTTATTACAAAAAGATATACCATTTGTCTTTGATGATGATTGCGTAGAAGCATTTGAAATACTTAAGAAAGCATTGATCTCTGCACCTATTGTTCAGCCACCGGATTGGAATTTACCCTTTGAAATTATGTGTGACGCTAGTGATTATGTTGTAGGTGTTGTTCTAGGACAAAGAGTTGATAATAAATTAAATGTTATCCATTATGCTAGTAAAACCTTAGACAATGCTCAAAGAAATTATGCTACTACTGAAAAGGAATTCTTAGCAGTTGTATTTGCTTGTGATAAGTTCAGACCTTACATTGCTGATTCTAAAGTAACTATTCACACTGATCATGCTGCTATTAAATATCTGATGGAAAAGAAAGATGCTAAACCTAGACTTAGATGGGTTCTCCTGCTACAAGAATTTGATTTGCATATTGTTGATAGAAAGGGCTGAGAACCCGTTCTGCATAACTTGTCTAGGTTAGAAAATGTTCTTGATGACCCACTACCTATTCATGATAGCTTTCCTGATGAGCACTTAAATGTCATAAATGCTTCTTGTAGTACTCCATGGTATGTTGTTTATGCCAATTACATTGTTGCTAAAGTTATACCACCTAGTTTCACATACCAGCAAAAGAAAAAGTTTTCCTATGATTTGAGGCATTACTTTTGGGATGACCCACATCTTTATAAAGAAGGAGTAGATGGTGTTATTAGGCGTTGTGTACTGAGCATGAGCGAGGAACAGATCCTCATGCATGTGTCACTCCGAAGCTTATGGAGGACACCACGCTGGAGATAGAACTGCACATAAGGTATTGCAATCTGGTTTTTATTGGCCTACTCTCTTCAAGGATGCCCGTAAGTTTGTCTTATCTTGTGATGAATGTCAAAGAATCGGTAATATTAGTAGACATCAAGAAATGCCTATGAATTATCTGTTGGGGAACGTGGCAGAAAATTAAAATTTTTCCTACGGTTTCACCAAGATCCATCTATGAGTTCATCTGAGCAACGAGTCATGGGAGAGAGATTGCATCTACATACCACTTGTAGATCGCGTGCGGAAGCGTTCACTAGAACGTGGATGATGGAGTCGTACTCGCCGTGATCCAAATCACCGATGACCGAGTGCCGAGCGGACGGCACCTCCGCGTTCAGCACACGTGCGGGACGGGAGGCGTCTCCTCCTTCTTGATCCAGCAAGGGGAAGGAGAGGTTGATGATGATGGCTCCAGCAGCGGCACAATGGCGTGGTGGTGGTGGAGCGGCTGACACTCGGCGAGCCGCCAAGCACGTGGCGGAGGAGGAAGAGGTGTAGCAGGGGAGGGCGCGCGAGTTTCAGGGTCGGCTGCCTCCCCTCCCTTTATATAGGCCCTCAGGGGGCGCGCCGCCCTTGGGGATCCCATCTCCCAGCAGGCGGCGGCCAAGGGGTGGAGTGCCCCAAGGCAGTGGGCGCCCCCGCTGGGGTTTCAACCCTAGGCGCGGGAGTGGGCCAAGGGGCGCACCAGCCCACTATGGGCTGGTTCCTCCCCACTTCAGCCCATGGGGCCCTCCGGGATGGGGGGCCCCACCGGTGGACCCGGGACCCTTTCGGTGGTCCCGGTACAATCTGGTGACCGAAACTTTCCCGATGGCGAAATACCACTTCCTATATATAATTCTTTACCTCCGGACCATTCTGAAACACCTCGTGACGTCAAGGATCTCATCCGGGACTCGAACAACATTCGGTATACTGCATACTCATATTCATACAACCCTAAGCGTCACCGAACCTTAAGTGTGTAGACCCTACGGGTTCGGAGACATCTTGAGACATGACCGAGACGACTCTCCGGTCAATAACCAACAGCGGGATCTGGATACCCATGTTGGCTCCCACATGCTCCTCGATGATGTCATCGGATGAACCCACGATGTCGAGGATTCGATCAAACCCGTATACAATTCCCTTTGTCAATCGGTATGTTACTTGCGAGACTTCGATCGTCGGTATCCCAATACCTCGTTAGGTCTCGTTACCCGGCAAGTCACTTTACTCGCATCAGTAATGCATGATCCCGTGACTAACCACTTAGTCAATTTGAGCTCATTATGATGATGCATTACCGAGTGGGCGGAGATACCTCTCCGTCATGCGGAGTGACAAATCCCGATCTCGATCCGTGTCAACCCAATGTACACTTTCGGAGATACCCGTAGTGCACCTTTATAGTCACCCGATTCGTTGTGACGTTTGGTACACCCAAAGCACTCCTACGGTATCCGGGAGTTATACGATCTCATGGTCCAAGGAAGAGATACTTGACATTGGAAAAGCTCTAGCAAAACGAACTACACGATCTTGTGCTATGCTTAGGATTGGGTCTTATCCATCACGTCATTCTCCTAATGATGTGATCCCGTTATCATTGACATCCAATGTCCATAGTCAGGAAACCATGACTATCTATTGATCAACGAGCTAGTCAACTAGAGGCTCACTAGGGACATATTGTGGTCTATTTATTCACACGTGTATTATGATTTCCGGATAATACAATTATAGCATGAATAAAAGACAATTATCATGAACAAGGAAATATAATAATAACCCATTTTATTATTGCCTCTAGGGCATATTTCCAACATTATCCACTTGTTATTGAACCATTTGATGTTTGGGGCTTTGATTATATGGGACCTTTTCCTACCTCTAATGGATATACACATATTCTAGTTGTTGTTGATTACGTTACTAAGTGGGTAGAAGCTATTCCAACTAGTAGTGTTGATCATAGCACTTCTATTAAAACGCTTAAAGAAGTTATTTTTCCGAGGTTTGGAGTCCCTAGATATTTAATGACTGATGGTGGTTCACATTTTATTCATGGTGCTTTCCGTAAAATGCTTGCTAAATATGACGTTAATCATAGAATTGCATCTCCTTATCATCCACAGTCTAGTGGTCAAGTAGAATTGAGTAATAGAGAACTCAAATTAATTTTGCAAAAAGGCATCAATAGGTCTAGAAAGAATTGGTCCAAGAAACTTGATGATGCATTATGGGCCTATAGAACTGCATATAAAAATCCTATGGGTATGTCTCCGTATAAAATGGTTTATGAAAAGCATGTCACTTACCTCTCGAACTAGAGCATAAGGCTTATTGGGCTATTAAAGAGCTCAACTATGATTTCAAACTTGCCGGTGAGAAGAGGTTATTTGATATTAGCTCACTTGATGAATGGAGAACCCAAGCTTATGAAAATGCCAAGTTTTTTAAAGAAAAAGTTAAAACATGGCATGACAAAAGGATATAAAGGCGTGAGTTTAATGTAGGTGATTATGTATTGCTATACAACTCTCGTTTAAGATTTTTTTGCAGGAAAGCTTCTCTCTAAATGGGAAGGACCCTATGTCATCGCGGAGATCTATCGTTCCGGTGCCATAAAAATCAACAACTTCGAGGGCACAAATCCGAAAGTGGTAAACGATCAAAGAATCAAACATTATATCTCAGGTAATCCCATTAATGTTGAAACCAATATTATTGAAACCGTAACCCCGGAGGAATACATAAGGGACACTTTCCAAAATGTTTGCACTACGAAAAGGAATAGGTATGTGATGCGGTAAGTAAACCGACTCCAAAACAGTTTTCAAGGCAATATTTCTCCGTTTTGGAATATTTAGAAAAATAGAAAAATAAGTAGCAGTCCGGGAAGGACACGAGGGCCCCACGAGGGTGGAGGGCGCGCCCCCTACCTCGTGGGCACCTCGTGTGCCTTCCGGACTCCGTTTTCTTGCATGATACATATTTTGGTCGGTAAATTCATTATATATTCTTCCGAAGGTTTTGACTCCCATATCACGCAAATATCATCTGTTCTTGTTTCGAGCTGTCCTACTGCAGATTTGATCAACATGTCGTCCCAGGATTCGGAAGGAGAAAGCTATGTGGATGACTACTTAGCAAATCCCAAGGTCTATGGAGATGTGGAGCACGATGGTTGGACCACGGAGGATGAAGAGGACTATGAACCCAAGGGGAAGGAGGAGACGAGCTCAGATAAAGATGAAGCCCCATTACCTCAACCTGGGGACATGCACGTGGAGTTCAAAAAGTCAAGTCTCCCTGATAGGGTAAAGAATCCAAAGTCCGAGTTTATCCCTTTTCATCTTTTGCAGGAAAATAAGCAGGACTTATGCAAAAAGATATTAACCTTGGAGTGGGAGATTGATGATCTGAGGGACCAAAATTCTGTCCTCAAGCGCAAATTAAGGGAGAAGTCTATGCCATCAACTAAGTTAACATCACCACCATTCTCTTCACCGACAAAGGAGACATAATCACATGGGTATGGGCACTCCCCTTGGCAACTGCCAAGCTTGGGGGAGGTGCCCCGGTATCGTATCACAATCACATCTCCTATCTTTACCGTTTTTCTTAGTTCGATCCTATTAGTAGTATCTTGATCTAGTAGAATAAAGTTTATGGCATGATCTAGTTTTGAGTTTTTGCTTTATGATATCTCTATGTAATCGAGTCTGTGAGCTATATAATAAAGATTAGTGTTGAGTCAAGGGCTTGATTATTTTGCCATGATCTTGGGTGAATAAAAGAAAAGAAGAAAAAGAATAAAAAGAAACAAAGAGTTCATATTGATCTTATTGAAAGTGATGACTTCACATAGAAAGAGTATGATGATTAAAAGTTGTTGGGAGTTGACAAACATAGCTTTTGTCATCGTTGTAATTAATAGGAAGTCATAAGGAAAGAGAGGTTTCACATATAGATATACTATTATTGACACCTTTTGTGATTGTGAGCACTCATTAAAATATGACATGCTAAAGAGTTGATGTTGGACAAGGAAGACAACGTAATGAGTTATGTTTTCTTATATCTGAGATAAAGTATATTGTCATGAATCTTCCAACAAGTTGAGCTTGCCTTTCCCCCTCATGCTAGCCAAATTCTCAGCACCAAGTAGAGATACTACTTGTGCTTCCAAAAACCCTTAAACCAGTTTTGCCATGAGAGTCCACCATATCTACCTATGGATTGAGTAAGATCCTTCAAGTAAGTTGTCATCGGTGCAACGCAATAAAATTGCTCTCTAAATATGTATGATTGATTGGTGTGGGAGAAATAAGCTTTATACGATCTTGTGATGTGGAAGAAATAAAAGCGACGGACTGCATAATAAAGGTTCATATCACAAGGAGCGATATAAAGTGACGTTCTTTCGCATTAAGATTTTGTGCATCCAACCATAAAAGCGCATGGAAACCTCTGCTTCCCTCTGCGAAGGGCCTATCTTTTATTTATTATCCTCTACCTTATGCAAGAGTCATGGTGATCTTCACCGTTCCTGGTTACATTTTATCCTTTGGCAAGCACGATTGTGTTGGAAAGATCCTGATTGATATATCTAATTGGATGTAGGGGGCATGAGTTATTATTGTTGACATTACCCTTGAGGTAAAAGGTTGGGAGGCGAAACTATAAGCCCCTATCTTTCTCTGTGTCGGATTAAAACTCCGTAACCACAAGTATCGCGTGAGTATTAGCAATTATGAAAGACTAAATGATAGTTGAGTATGTGGACTTGCTATTAAGCTCTGACATAGACTTTTTCCGATGTTATGATAAATTGCAATTGCTTCAATGACTGAGATTAAAGTTTGTTGGTTCTCAATAAAGTTTATGATTCGTACTCTGCATTGCGAATGGATTATTACTTGAACATAAGCAATCATATGACATTACCTATATATCTTGCTGTTATGACAATAATCATGATGCCTTCATGTCCATACTTTATTTTTATCGACGCCTCTACCTCTAAACATGGGGACATATTTATCGTTATCGGCTTTCGCTTGAGGACAAGCGAGGTCTAAGCTTGGGAGAGTTGATACGTCCATTTTGCATCATGCTTTTATATCGATATTTATTGCATTATGGGCTGTTATTACACGTTATGTCACAATACCTATGCCTATTCTCTCTTATTTTACAAGGTTTACATAAGGAGGGAGAATGCCGGCAGCTGGAATTCTGGGTTGGAAAAGGAGCAAATATTAGAGACCTACTCTGCACAACTCCAAAAGTCCTGAAACTCCACGGAATATCTTACAATAAATAATAAAAAATCCTCGCCAAAGATGAAGGCCAGGGGGCCCACACCCTGTCCACGAGGGTGGGGGGCGCCCCCCCCCCCCTCCTAGGGCGCGCCCCCCTACCTCGTGGGCCCCTGGTGGCTCTCCGATGCCCATCTTCTGCTATATGAGGTCTTTCGTCGAGAAAAAAATCGGAAGAAATCTTTCGGGACGAAACTCCGCCGCCAGGAGGCGGAACGTTGGCGGAACCAATCTAGGGCTCGGCCCAGGCTGTTCTGCTTGGGACACTTCCCTCCGGGAGGGGGAAATCATCGCCATCGTCATCACCAACGCTCCTCTCATCGAGAGAGGGCAATCTCCATCAACATCTTCACCAGCACCATCTCCTCTCAAAACCCTAGTTCATCTCTTGTATCCAATTCTTGTCTCCAAGTCCGAGATTGGTACTAGTAGGTCGCTAGTAGTGTTGATTACTCCTTGTAGTTGATGCTAGTTGGTTTATTTGGTGGAAGATCATATGTTCAGATCCTTTATGCATATTAATACCCCTCTGATTATGAACATGAATATGCTTTGTGAGTAGTTACATTTGTTCACGAGGACATGGGAGAAGTCTTGCTATTAGTAGTCATGTGAATTTGGTATTAGATTCGATATTTTGATGGGATGTATGTTGTCTAGCCTCTAGTGGTGTTATGTGAGCGTCGACTACATAACACTTCACCATTATTTGGGCCTAGAGGAAGGCATTGGGAAGTAATAAGTAGATGATGGGTTGCTAGAGTGATGAAGCTTAAACCCTAGTTTATGCGTTGCTTCTAAGGGGCTGATTTGGATCCATATGTTTCATGCTATGGTTAGGTTTACCTTAATACTTTTGTTGTAGTTGCGGATGCTTGCAATAGAGGTTAATCATAAGTGGGATGCTTGTTCAAGTAAGAACAACACCCAAGCACCGGTCCACCCACATATCGAATTATCAAAGTACCGAACGCCAATCATATGAACGTGATGAAAACTAGCTTGACGATATTCCCATGTGTCCTCAGGAGCGCTTTTCCTATTACAAGAGTTTGTCCAGGCTTGTCCTTTGCTACAAAAAGGATTGGGCCACCTTGCCGCACTTTATTTAATTTTGTTACTTGTTACTCGTTACAAATTATCTTATCACAAAACTATCTGTTACCACTTATTTCAGTACTTGCAGAGAACACCTTGCTGAAAACCGCTTATCATTTCCTTCTGCTCCTCGTTGGGTTCGGCACTCTTACTTATCGAAAGGACTACGATAGATCCCCTATACTTGTGGGTCATCAGTCTCGCTTTGGGTTTTTTTGATTATATGTGAATTTATAGGCCAGGAATTAGGTCAATCGGAGCAACAGGGCACCCACAAGGGGGAAGGGCGCGTCCTGTCTTGTCGCTTCCTCGTGCATCGTCTAGTCTCCCCTCGAAGCTTCTAGGCTCTCTTTTGGTCCGGAAAAAAATGTCAAAAGTTTCATCTTGTTTGGACTTTGTTTGGTAGGGATTTTTTGTAAAACCGAAAACATGCCGAAAACAGGAACTAGCACTGGGCACTTGGTTAATAGGTTAGTTACCAGAAATGATATAACATGGCATATAAAGCATACAAGATTGATAGTATAATAGCATGAAACAATCAAAAATTATAGATACGTCGGAGACGTATCACGATCCCACATGGAGGCCTTTTCATGTACTCTGCTAGAGGAGGGATCCATCACGGAGGCCATCTTCATCAACATTGTTGCCTCCATGATGATGTCTGACTAGTTCCTACAGGACCTACGGGTCCATAGCAGTAGCTAGATGTCTCTCTATCTCTCTATCTTTAGAGCATCTCCAACAGCCGCGCTATAGCGCCAGCATAAAAAACCTTTAGCGCCAGCAGCTACTTGCTGGTTTCTTGGCGCCGCTTCTTGGCGGCTCCAAGACAGCATGTAATGCAGCAGCAGCCACGTTCAACAGGCGCAAAATACAGCAGCGTGACTTCATGGGGCATTTTGCATATATGGATATTTTGGACAAAAATGAACATGTAAAATTTGACACAAACAAGTTGATGAATAAAAGTTCATGCCCACAAGTTCATCAAAATCATGCCCACAAGTTCATCCAACCAAGTTCAAATGCAAACTAAAAGTTCAAGACATGAAAGACACATCAAGCTTCATCTTCATCTTCCTCTTCTTCGTCTTCGTCCTCATCTTCCGAAGACGACTCTTCCGCCTCCGAAGATGAACCTTCCTCCCTATCCTCATCACGCACCGCATCACGCACCGCATCATGTGAAGCTCCGACGGTGTTGGCAAGATCTTCAACGGCAAATAAGCTATCTATATGTAAAATGATGATGCATTGAACAAATAAGAAGAAAAAAAATACTTGAATTTTTTTTCACCTTGGGGGCATTTCGTCAAACACGTGGTGCGCGTCGGCGGCCGGCTCAACGAGTGAGCTTCGCGGCGCTTGATAACCGCCCAGCGACGTCGAACGCCATACGCAAGCTTTTCCCCTCGCCATCACGGAGCCGTCCGCCGCCTTGTTCTTCTTCGCGGATGTTTTGCCCTTCTTCGCCCGCGCCACATTGGGTACCTTCTTGACGGTGCGGCGGCGGCAGAGATGGCGCCCGGTAGCAGCGCCACCGGCCGGCCCGTAGTCATCAGCGGCGGCAAGAAGAGGCTGCGCGAGCGGCCTTCGGCGGAGCTCGGCGTTAAGCGGCGCCAGCCTTCGCCGCGCTAGGGTTTCGGCGGCGGCTGCGCGGCAGCGGCGGGAAGTCGCGGATGTACAACGGGTGGCCGGGCGCCGGTGTGCGCGTCCATGGCGAAGCGAAGCGCCGGCGCAGCCTTGTGGCGTGGGACGAGAGAGGAGAAGTGCGGTAGCGGCGCTTCGAGTGTCTTGCCAAGTATTTGGCGCTCAAATACACCGCGTGGATAAGTGTTTTGACGCGCGCCCAACCCGTTATCAGCGCGTCGCCCGTTTTTTTCTGTGTGACTGGAAGCGGCTTGCCCAGCGTTCTTGTGGCGCTAAAAGGCCTATTTTGCGGCGCGGCGCTAGTTTAGCACGGCTGTTGGAGATGCTCTTATGATCTTCAATACAATGATCACTTCGAAGACCTATTCGATGTAATTCTCGCGGTGCGTTTGTTGGGATCCGATGAACTTTGGTTGATGATCAGATTATTCATTGAAAGTAATTGAGTCTTTTCAGATCTATTATGTGTAATTAATTTGATAGCTATTTATGCTTTCGATCTATGAGGTTTCTTTGATCAAATTAATGAGTAGATCATCAGAGGGAGTGGTGCATAGTAGTGGGTTCAATCTTGTGGTGTCCTTACTCTACGACAGAGGAGTTGCAAGGCACGCCCATTTTGCATCATGTTTGCCTACAGTTATTTATTATGTTTTGAGTCATTATTCCACTTTATGATGCAATTATAATGCATTTTCTCTCTTAATTTGCAAGTTCACATGACGAGTGAGATTGCGAGTAGCTGGAATTCTCGACCTGAAAAAGCTACAACAGAGATAGATATTCTCCATGGCTCCAAATGGATAGATATTCTCCATGGCTCCTAATGACCTGAAAATTTATGAAGAATTATTTTGGAATTAATAAAAAACACCGGAAGAAGAATCATCGGGGGGACCTACCAAAGAGCCACAAGCTCAAGTGGCGCCCCCTGGGGTGCGCCACCCAAGCTTGTGGGCCCACCAGCAGGCCTCCGGGGCCCTCATTCTCCTATATGATGCCATTTGCCCTAGAAAAAATCAGAAGAATGCTTTTGGGACGAAGCGCCGCCGTCTCAAGGCGGAACCTGGGCAGGAGCACTTTTGCTCTCCGGCGGAGCGATTCCGCCAGGGATACTTCCCTCCGGAAGGGGGAAATCGAAGCCATCGACATCACCAAAGATACTCTCATCATGGAAGGACCAATCTTCATCAACATCTTCAGCATGAAGAGGCTGAACCTGGCAAGGAGGCCCTAACAAAGGTGCATGAAGAGGCAGGAACTGGCAAGGAGGCCCTAACAGACGGAGATGAACCGTGTGCGATAATGAACGAGCAAAATTTTAAGGGAAGCCAAATTTCCTTTGTCTTTTGTCGTTTGATGACCCACAAGTGTAGGGGATCTATTGTAGTCCTTTCGATAAGTAAGAGTGTCGAACCCAACGAGGAGCAGAAGGAAATGACAAGCGGCTTTCAGTAAGGTATTCTCTGCAAGCACTGAAATTATAGGTAACAGATAGTTTTGTGATAAGATAATTTGTAACGGGTAACAAGCAATGAAAGTAAATAAGGTGGAGCAAGGTGGCCCAATCCTTTTTGTAGCAAAGGACAGGCCTGGACAAGTTCTTATAATGAGAAAAGCGCTCCCGAGGACACATGGGAATTATCGTCAAGCTAGTTTTCATCACGTTCATATGAGTCGCGTTCGTTACTTTGATAATTTGATATGTGGGTGGACCGGTGCTTGGGTACTGCCCTTTCTTGGACAAGCATCCCACTTATAATTAACCCCTATTGCAAGCATCCGCAACTACAAAATAAGTATTAAGGTAAACCTAACCATAGCATGAAACTAGTGGATCCAAATCAGCCCCTTACGAAGCAACTTATAATCTAGGGTTTAAGCTTCTGTCACTCTAGCAACCCATCATCTACTTATTACTTCCCAATGCCTTCCTCAAGGCCTAAATAATGGTGAAGTGTCATGTAGTCGACGTTCACATAACACCACTAGAGGAGAGCCAACATACATCTCATCGAAATATCGAACGAATACCAAATTCACATGACTACTAATAGCAAGACTTCACCCATGTCCTCAGGAACAAACGTAACTACTCACAAAGCATATTCATGTTCATAATCAGAGGGGTATTAATATGCATTAAGGACCTGAACATATGATCTTCCACCAGATAAACCAACTAGATCAACTACAAGGAGTAATCAACACTACTAGCAACCCGCAGGTCCCAATCTGAGGTTCTGGTACAAAGATTGGATACAAGAGATGAACTAGGGTTTGAGAGGAGATGGTGCTGGTGAAGATGTTTATGGAGATTGACCCCCTCCCGATGAGAGGATCGTTGGTGATGACGATGATGATGATTTCCCCCTCCCGAAGGAAAGTTTCTCCGGCAGAACAACTCCGTCGGAGCCCTAGATTGGTTCCGCCAAGGTTTCGCCTCGTGGCGGCGGAGTTTCATCCCGTAAGCTTGCTTATGATTTTTTCAGGGTAAAAGACTTCATATAGCAGAAGATGGGCACCGGAGGGCTGCCAGGTGGCCCTGAGGCGGGGTGGGCCTGTAAGGGTGGTGGCGCCCCACCCTCGTGGACGGTGGGTGGCCCCCTCAGGTATTTTTCCGCTGAATAATTATCATTAATTCCAAAAATGACTTTTCGTGGAGTTTGGGACTTTTGGGCTGTGAATAGGTCTCAATATTTGCTCCTTTTCCAGCCCAGAATCCCAGCTGCCGGCATTCTCCCTCTTTATGTTAAACCTTGTAAAATAAGAGAGAATAACCATAAGTATTGTGACATAACGTGAAATAACAGCCCATAATGCAATAAATATCGATATAAAAGCATAATGCAAAATGGACGTATCAACTCCCCCAAGCTTAGACCTCGCTTGTCCTCAAGCGGAAGCCGATATCGAAAAATATGTCCACATGTTTAGATATAGAGGTGTTGATAAAAATAAAATACGGACATGAGGGCATCATGATCATTCTTATAACAGCAACACACACACACACACACACACACACACACACACACACACACACATATATATATAAAATTTGTCATATGATTTCTTATGCTGAAGTAACAATCTATCCACAATGTCAAGTATGAATCAAAAACTTCATTGAGAACTAACAAGCTATAATCTCAGTCATTGAAGCAATTGCAACTTATCATAACATAGGAAAGATTCAACAATAGAGCTTTTTAGCAATTCCACATACTCAACTATCATTTAGTTTTCCACAATTGCTAAAACTCACGCAATACTTATGATTATGGAGTTTTAATCGAACACAGAGAAAGATAGGGGCTTATAGGGTTGCTAACTGATAACCCATAAGTGTAGGGGATAATTTGTTTTGCCCGGATAATTAAGCTACAGTAATTCCCTGCTAATGATGCAATGTCATCATGATTACTGTTGTTAAGTTCGTGTTGGTTTGAATCTGGTCCAAATTCAAATTTAAATTAAAGTCAAAAAAAGTTCTCAAACATAAAATCTAAAATGTTCAATGTGTGGCAAATAATCTCTGGTTATTTTTCATGTTAAACAACCTCTTTTGGATTCCCACGATTGCCCTGGAATTTTATTCAGTGGACCATCAGCCAATTATTTGAGCTTTTCAATTTCTAAAAATAATTGAACACTCCCGACTGCTTGGAACTTTTTTTTGTACCAACCGAGGTTATTGCCTTGTATTTTTGTACAAAGTTTTGTATTAAACAAAACTCTTTTAGTGGCTCAAATAAAATGCAAAGTAGTAAAGAAATAAATAAAACAGAAAAACAAAAAGGTAAAAGGCTGCGACGTGTTGATCTTCCGAGGGCGGGCATTGACCCCAGAAAGGTGTGTCGGCGAGTGATCGAGCGTGTTGGGTAACCTGGTGCACCCCTGCAGGGAAGATATATATTCGAATACCGTGTCCACGGTAATGGACGTCCAGACTTGTATCCGGATCTTATATAACTAGAAATGGATACTTGAGATATGTGATGGACATGTGGCTCCGGGATTGCTTTCTCGTAGGGAGTCGAGGAAGGATCTCTGGGCGTTGATGTTACAACATGTTTGTTAAATATAAACAGCTACTCTTTACTCTTCTACATGCTGCAAGATGCTCGGAGCTGCTTGAAGGTGCTAGTCTTCGATAGGCTAGGCCTTCCCCTCTATTCTTGCATTCTGCAGTTCAATCCACATATACAACCCTTCCATTTGATACCAATGCATACTTAGCATAGATCTGATGCTCATGAGTACTTTGGATGAGTACTCATGGTTGCTTTGCTACCCTTTTCCCCTTCTTTCTTCTTTCCGGTTGATGCAACCAGATGGTGGACCCTTGGAGCCAGATGCCACCGCTGATGGATGCTACTACGTGAAGACCGCCGACGACCAGGAGTAGTTAGGAGGTCCCAGGCAGGGGGCCTTGCCTCTTTGATCGTGTTGCTTTTGTGTTAGCCTTCTTAAGGCACCCTTGTTTAACTTATGTTTGTACTCAGATATTGTTGCTTCCGCTGACTCTTGTGTATCAAGCTTGTATTCGAGCCCTCGAGGCCCCTGACTTGTAATATAAAGCTTGTATTATTTTGATTTGTGTCTAGAGTTGTGTTGTGATATCTTCCCGTGAGTCCCTGATCTTGATCGTACACATTTGCGTGTATGATTAGTGTACGATTGAATCGGGTGCGTCACAAGTTGGTATCAGAGCCGACTGCATGTAGGATCCCCCTTTCCAACTCCTTGGGCGAAGTCGAGTCTAGTGTTTGAAAAACTGTTTTACTAACATGACTGTTTGGCTTACGGGCCCGTGTCGCTATTGGGTGGTATTAGGATCTTTTACTCCTCGACCTTTATTACGGGAATCGATCTCTCTTCTTTTCGGGTTAAAAGGTTTTGCTAATTATAACTCTAGGTTCTCGTAATACTTTCTCCCGGAGAGCAGCTTCATTATAGATGATGGTGCCTTCACGGAAGATTTCGAAGATACCCGTTAGTATTTTCCCGAGACCCTTGTGCCCTTCGCCATTGCGATCCCTACCACCGATAAATCATTATGAGTAAATACCTACATTGTCATTCATACCTTCGTCCCCAGTTGCTCTTGTTATTACAAGTTGCCCCGAATTACTCTCTGTTGTCCTAAGAATTCTTTGAGCCTACTGCCTTGCAGCTCTTTGCCACATGAATACCCCTACAGATAATTACTCGCACTTGTCGAGTATCCGTCTGTCCACGGTTGTTCATGTGTTTCACAAAATTCTTTGGAATGCTATTTGATCTTCCGAAACTCCTCAGTGGCCTATTACTCTTGTTCCTCCTTACCGCTTACATTATGGTTATTTCCATATGTCCAGCAATGCTCTTTAGTAACCATTGTCATCATAATTTTGAGCAATTGATTTGATGTGTTTGTGAGTGCTCGCAATCTTCAATCAAAATTAGAATTCTTCCCATCGGCTCAGACATCACCCCGGACATGAGCCGGTATTCGACAAATCAATCCATGATTGATTGTTGATCTATGTCGATTCAACTTACTTGTCTTTGATCAGAGCCTCTGCTTCTGATCCACCGTTTTGGAAATCATAATTCCTTTGCATTTGAGCTTTGAATTAGTCAGTTGTTTCTATAGACTGATATCCTTGCATTCTTTCTCCTTCTGGGTGAGTATCGATATTCGCATCAGATCCCTTGTGGACCACAAGGTCCTTTGTTGGATTTTCTCCGGCGGTGTCCTTCAATTCAATCACCTTGTGAGCTTTTCCTCGGATACATATTGCCCTTGGTAAATTGTATCCTCCTGCTTCCCAACCATGCTCTACTTTCGAGTTTGAGTTATTTACTTGTAAAGTTTGTGGTATATGTTCATAAGATGCCCCGATGGGTTGAACCTACACCTTCCCTAATCATGTGAGGCCAAAGATTATGTGAGTTATATCTACTGGCGTTTCTTTGGATAAAATTTCAATTGTACAACTTCGTCAAAGACAAGAAGTAAATGAAAGGTTATGCATTGCTGAAGTGGGAGTCGGCCTTGAACCTTTGTGTTCATGCCCATGGACCCGATGTGGAACTTATCATGGAAGCTTCTTGTAATAATAATAATCCCCTTGTGATAAATTCATCTTGTATCTATATTTTGCCTTTACAACCATGGTTCCGACCATATTGTTCTTCTTTGATTTCATTTCTCGGACAAGTGGGAGTACTTGTCTTCTGTAGATCATTTCACCCGTCCAACCTCTATTTTGCTATACCCTCGAGTATTACCCTCTGGTATCTCAAGAATATCACGAAACTACATAACTTCTTATGAGTTCTTCATCAACTATTATTTCTCGCCGATTCAAATTTTCCACGGGTCCTGAGTTGTTAGACACTCGAGAACACCGATAACTGGTTCAACTCTACACTTTCCTTTCCGTTGTTTCGTTTAACCTTTCTTGTAACCTAACATATCTGAGCAGTGATTATTTCCTACTTATGTAAACACCTTGGTGTACAAACTCTGTCAGTAATAACTTGTTACTATTGTTGATGACATTACACTAGCCACCGATGGACGAGAACTTTGCCTATTGGTCCGCCTCGTCTTAACGAAAGGTGAAAATGGTTCTCTTCCTCGCCCTGGGTACCAACGTTGTTGCCAACATAACTGACAGATTGTCCTCTGACCTGCCTTGCTATCATGACCGTGCAAATGTTAGCACCCTTCCTGCTTTTAACCCACATGGTGGGCCCATAACCCACAGTTTCACAGGATCGAAACCTGACTCGCCTCTACATCACTGTCTTTCAAAATTGTTCCTCACACTTGGTTTCGTATGTAATTCACGAGCCACCTTCTTGTGATCTGTTCTGATATCAGATGCAATACTTATTCTCGATGCTCTGGACCCCTTTCACTCTGTTTCAGACATCGAAAGATTATCCATCCGCTTGAAGCTTCTTATTGCTCCTTCTAGCCTTGCTCTCGATGACTTTCTTGAATTTCAACTCGAGTGATGCCTCTAAGCCACATTCATTGAGATAGCCCCAGGTACCTATCTTGTGTTGAGCTCCGTTCTTCCCGAGTCTTTCCCCCTTACTCCACCCCTTAAATCTCGGGACGAGATTTCTTATAGTGGAGGAGAATTGTTACGCCCGGAAATTCCCTACTAATGATGCAATGTCATCATGATTACTGTTGTTAAGTTCGTGTTGGTTCGAATCCGGTCCAAATTCAAATTTGAATTAAAGTCAAAAAAAAGTTCTCAAACATAAAATCTAAAATGTTCAATATGTGGCAAATAATCTCTGGTTATTTTTCATGTTCGAAACAACTTCTTTTGGATTCCCACAGTGCCCCTGGAATTTTATTCAGTGGACCATCAGCCTATTATTTGAGCTTTTCAATTTCTAAAAATAATTGAACACTCCCAACTGCTTGGAACTTTTTTTTGTACCAACCCAGGTTATTGCCTTGTATTTTTGTGCCAAGTTTTGTATTAAACAAAACTCTTTTAGTGGCTCAAATAAAATGCAAAGTAGTAAAGAAATAAATAAAACAGAAAAACAAAAAGGTAAAAGGCCTATTCTACTGGGCATTATGGCCCGTCTAGCAAACAGGCCAGCCCAGTCACCTCACCCATCCCCTCCTCACGCTAGAGGACAGGGGAGGGCGTGGCGGCCATCGGCCGCTGCCAACGGCGCCATGGCGGCCATTGCCCGGCCGACCCCGCTTATAAGCCTCCCCCGTTGCCCCGGGCCGAAACCCTAGCACGCCGTCATCCTTTCCCCCCTCTCTCCCCCATCGGCCCCCTCCTCTTCCTCTCTAATTCAAGCTCAAAAGCTCCGCGGTGATCGAGCTCTTCGCTGTCGTTACCGCGGCCACCGTCGACGCCGTCACTCGGGAGCACGTCTAGAAGTTTCTCCACGGTCGTCTTGGTCCGTTATGGGTGCCGCTTCAAGCTGGGGCACCGCGTAGCCATCGCCATGGTCGTCTTCCCCGCCTCGGCCGCCACTGCCTCGTCGTCGTCGCCGTCGATCTACACCACCACGACCTCCCCGGCCTCCCCAACCACGCCGTCGCGCTCGCAGTGAGGCCCTCCGCTGAATCCCCCTTTCCTCCCCTTCGATTTGAACGCCGTAGGCCGCCATCACCGTCGTGCCCGAACCCCTGCGTACGCGTACGTGTGTGCGTGTGGCTGCTGCTCCTCTGCTATTGTTGCCGATGCTTGCTACCGCTGCTCCTTGCTGATGCCGCTGCTGCTTCCACTAGCGCCGTCGGCCCGTCGCTCGCCGCGGCCCGTACTTGCTAGCTGCGGCCCCGGCGCCACGCTTGCCGCATCCTGGCCATGCCACGGCCATGGCCATGTGCATGTGTTTGCTTGTGCGTGATGCACATCCACACCGTGGCATGGCTGGGCCACTGCCACAAGGGGCTAGCCCAAATTAGATTAGCTCTAATCATCAATTAGTTAGGTTAAATATTGTTTAGGTTAGTTGCTAACCTATGACTAGTGGCATACCATTCTTAAGAAGTTGCTCCCCATTATTTCCTATTCTTTTGCCATACACACTGTCTACATCATCTATGTGCCACGTCGTTGTCCACATCATCAAATAAATTCCACATCCACATCATCAGTAAATCAAGCCGCTGCCGTGCGCCCGCTCTTCTGCTACATCTGCACGTCTCCTGCTGCGCGCGCACGGTTGAGTCAGAGACATCCGGGGCTCGCAGCGTTTTGCATGCTAGCTTCTAGGGAATGCCAGCCCAATAGCTGGCATGCACATTTATTATCTCCCTAATTAACTCCCCTCCGATTGATTTTCCATCAGTCTCTCTATCTTCTAAACTGATGTCTTTTCTTCTTCTACACCAAATAAATAGGGATACAGAGATGTTCTCCCCTAACACGCATCTTTCTTGCCGAGAGGATTGACCACATATCCGGTTTAGCCGTTCACCTGGCTGATACAGCTTCCAAGAAGAGGCAGAGGTCGGAAGCTTCTAGCACCAACCGGTATCGGTGGTAGAAGCTGCCTTCGTCGCGCAGCCACCCCTGTGGTTTCACCCTCTACTCAGCCGTGTTTGGCAACTCGCCGCCGTTCTCGCGTTCGCCATCAAGGTCTTCACCACATGGTACGCCTCTTCTCCCGTTTCACCCGTCCTGCCTCGCATCCGCCGCGGGCTGGATCTGAGCTCTCTATCACGGCGTTTGTGCACGCGTAGGTACAGGGAACCGGTGGGACACGCGACATATGGTGGGGCTCGCGGGGACGTCGGCGTCGTTTTCTACCATCTTCACCGCGCTCACCAACCGCGTCGGCCGACAGGAATGATTCAGAAGCCCCCTCTTCTCCACCATTGCAATATTTGCCTGTGTCGTTAGAGCTGGTTCTCTCTTGATTATTCTAGCTGTTGAAAATTTATACTGTATCTTCCTATTCGATCGTCGATCTAATGAGTCTTACATCATGCAGAAACCTTTGATTACCACGAGAGGATAGTCGGGGCGTGGTTGGGGCCATGGTTTAGACATTGTGGTGATACTAGTAGAATGCCCGTGCGTTGCCACGGGCTTCTGAAATAGTTTAATGAAGTTATATAAAATGGTTTGATGAAGTTATATAAAGATAATGCATGCTAAATTTCACAGATAGAGACAATATAACATGGTCATAATTGCATAATAATTGAAGTTTAATTTGACATCTTTTTTGTTTTTTATGAGATATCACCGCTCTCATATCATTATATTGTAAAAAACCCAGTGGTCCCTTTCAGCGACGTCGCTTCGGAACCATTGTCAATAGGTTCTTTTTGTGCATCTCCAAAATCCATATCCTTGTCTCATATATTCTGAAAAACAATAATATAAAATAATGCACGTTTTGCCTTAACATGTGTAGCACCTCTTCTCGTGGTGTTTCGGTCCGGGCCGTCATCGTTACATCAGTGCATATGTCAGTTGATATATTTAAAAACATCATTCGAGACCATCATTGTTTATCTCTGATGGACAAAGGTGAAACATACAAAATATAATGATATTTTATATTGTATTATATAAACATCTATAATATATAATAAAAACAAAAGTGAGACTAACACATATATTTTCAATTGCATTTTTTTCACCCTATAATCTTATCCTTATGCGGACCTCCCCTGACTCCTCTCCTCCTCACGGCCGGACACGGCCAAATGGGCCGACTGCGGCAACGCAGTCCGGCTGAGTTAAACGGGCCACCTCTCCCCACCCGATGCTCAGAAAAAAAAACCTCTCCCCACCCACTCTCTCCCCCTCCCAGCCACTCACTCTATCCCCCTCCTCTCCCCCGCGATGGCGTTGGCCGATGTCCCTCTCAGTCTCTCCCCCTCCTCTCCCCGCGCCGCCCACCACGTCGTCTCCCAACTACGCCGCGCTGCCATCGCTGCCGCCGCCCTCCTGCTAGCTGCCGAAGGCAACCACCGCCGCCCACTGCGCAGCTCAACAACCGCCGACCCACCACGGCCCACAGTGGACCACCTCCTCCCCGCGGAGACCGGGAACTCCGCCTCGCCGAGAGCTCGCCATCCTCGAGCAGCGCTTTGGGAGCCGTGGATCGACGGAATCGCTCCCATCTCCTCCCACTCGCGCCTCCCCTATCTTCCCCGATCCGTTCAAAAGAATTAGGGTGCACCGCCGGTGTAGTGGTCCACCGCTTGCCCCCGCTGGAGGTCCGCCGCTCGCCACCTCCCCCCTCTCGATTGCTTGCTATGCGACTGGCGTCGTGGTCCACCGCCGCCACCGGGGCCGGTGGAGGTCGTGGGCACCCAAGTACCGCCCATGCTCTGGCGCTTACGCCGCCGCCCTGCCCCATCCGCCCTCCGCCACCACCTTCTCCACCCGAGCTCGGTTCGACGCCCATCGCCTTCGATTCGAGCTCCGCCTCGACCTCATCCTCGCCGCCGTCTTCCACGAACCAAGGAAGCCCTCATCCGACACGCTCTCGTTATGGCGTGCTTCTCCAACCATTGGTACGCGACGGTGGTTCGGTCCGGAGGTGGCTCCTACAATCATGGCGTCGCCCGCGCGGTGGTTCCATTCCGGCGGCATCGGGGAGCACACAACGCGTCCATGAGCAGCAAGCGAGCCGGCCAATGATGCGATGGCGGCGGCCATGAGAAACGCTGCCCGTGGCGGACGCGAGACAACAGCCATGGGCGTGGAAGGCGGTTTTGGATCTGTGAGCCGCCACGCCGCGAGAAAGTCAACGTGGGCCTTCTGCTGCTCCATGTCCAACAAGTCGCCCACGAGGCGTCGGTGTGGCATTGCTAGCTCCAGCTTCCCCCACCGCAATCGTCTCGTCGCCAGACTTGCGCATAATCGTCTTTGGTGAGGCTCTTCATGTTTACTTTGTTCTGCTTGTAACATGGCCTATTCGCACATATATTTTGCATCATCTGAACAAAGGATGGTAAGTTGATTCATATGTAATGTGACATCCTGATTACAAGTTCTGTTAGATTAGTTTTCTGTTGGAATAATTGTTCTATTGGAATAATTGTTACATTGGAATGAACAATGACATCCCTGGGATTCAGTTTTTAGGGAGGGACATAATGGGAGTATAAAACATTTGACTACTGTATTTTTTAATACTTATAAACAGGGAGTATATATCATCGAGGTAGTACAGGGATATCCAACATAATCAGAGACCTTATGGTCGGATCGATCTTCATATATAGTAAAATGTTTTATTTGTTTGCGAGTTAGGTAATTGTTTTTTTTTGAGCCGTGGTGTTTTCCATAGTACTAAATTAGTATTAGTTATTCCTACAAGTGTTAGTTGTTCATAAGCATATAATATAATCTGCTACTGTCAATATTTACCTCTGAAACTCTGGTATTCTACTCCTTTATTTTCCTGATACCTTGTCGATCAAGATGTACTAAGTATATCCACACTACAGGTTTACGTAGTTCAAGATCAAAGGCAAGAATCAACCAAATATGATGATGAGAACAAGGCTAATGATGGAGAACCTTCATCTATCGGCTGAGCAGTCTATTGGGATACTAAGTTTCAATGCGCATCCTAAGTTTCAGATTACACGAAATCAAGGCCGATTCGATCGATGCGAAGTAAACTACCACATGTAAGTTTAGGGACACACATTAGTTTCCGGCTAGGGATTTAATGGTTGCCGAACTTTATGCACATATGGCGTAGTAGAGATGCATGCTTCGTTATCCTGCAGTTATCTGAATTTTTTCTGACCTGCACTCTTCTTGCCTTTAGTTCTGTTCTCAATAGAATTATTACTTACTGACAGACGAGTACTTGTTTGCCTTAATCATCTGCATTTCAAATGACTCATTATGCATCAGGCTAGCTAGGCAATATGAAATTTTACTTCTTGGCTATAGTCACGAAAACCGCAATTTGAAATTACAGCCACGAATTTTGGATTAGTCGAAAGGGCATTCTTAATCTGATCTGATCAACCGAGCACTGCAATTTTCAAAACAAGAAGCGACTGCTACCATATTATTTATGTTTACAATTAACAAACTACATCCTGACATTCCTTCTTATTTTTGTTTGCATTCAGACATGATGAACTTGAGAAAATCCATGCACTTCAATTGGACAGGAGTTTTCTGCCACGTAATCGATGATGCACTTCACGAGACAGAATTGTAAGATCAGTACTTCTATCTACTCTATTCATCACATCTACACTTCTGTTTATTCATTCTATGAGCTCTCTATTTAAAAGAAACAACAGAGACTACTATTTAAGAATAGTAGCCTTTTCAATTAAATGTTGAAGTATGTGTTTTCTGCATGCACCCACAAGTTATTCAAGAAAAACTAATTAATGCCTTAAACTTAAAGGTATCTCGTGGCCAAAACAAACAGTTCACTCAAAGTTAAAACATGAACTACTTTTACTGGTAAGTGGTAACTGTGCATCTCCATATTGTGCTGCAAACAAAAGCATAACAGGGTTTAGGAACCAAAGTTTTAATTTTGAAAACCTTTACGAGTTTAGCAACAAACCGGCATGGTAGCAAAGTTTTCGGAAATACAGGGTAATAAAAAATGTAGTACTTCAATGTGTGGGCAAGCAATAGTAAGTTTTTTTATAACAACTATTAGGATGTGATTCGAGTCTGACACGACATTTTCAGTGGTAGTCACATTAGTAATGGCTGAAATGTATGCAACTTCTATATGGTGTCGTAATGTCATTTGAAGAGAGAAGTACTGCTGCTTAAGATAAACAAATGCTTAAGATAAACAAATATTGACTGAAAAAATGTACCATGTCAAAACTGCCCAACTGAAATATCATGATCTGCACCTAAAGTGTGTTCCCGGTGATGAAGACAACTATATGTTGTTTCCTTAAGGAAAACATGCACACACATTATTGATAGACAAAAATGCCACAATAATTAAATCTGTCTAGTGTATACTAACCGAACTGAAACATATAGACTTAAAACAGGGGGCGGTCGTCTCATGTTATTATCTAACAGGTCATATTGGCTATACCTACATCTCGAGACGTTCAAATCATAGGTGTGGATGCCAAAACTGTATATATGCATACTCTAAATCCTCAAGAGTCTGAGCAAAACGTGATAAAATTGAAGATGAAGTGCACTGGCCCGTAGCAACGCCACCGAAGCTGGGCATTCCTAATTTGATAGTGGTCGCACACGTTTAAATAAAGATTGCAGTCAAATAAAAAACAAAGATAAACATTTGTACAAAAGCGCTCCAGAGCAACAAATTATCTATAGAATAAGAGTAAATGCTACTGTCATATTCAAAACCCGCCGGTTTTGTAAGTGCAGACTTCAGCCTGTAAGGACTTCCTTATAGACGATGTTCTTCATCGAGGTTTGTAAGGACAAGGAAGGTCTTTTTCGCTTCTTTGATTTACCACTTTGCTTCTTGCCATTATCCTTCTCCTTCTCTTTCTCAATGAGGATCTTTATGTTTCTCTTCGCGGTGGCTCGAGACAACGCGACATAGAGTTGACCATGAGAGAACACCGGATTAGGTAGGTACACGCCAACAATCGGAATCGTCTGTCCTTGAGCCTTGTTAATCGTCATAGCAAAGCTAAGCCTTACAGGAAATTGCTTCCTCTTGAACTTGAATGGAAACATGTCATTGTCAGACGGGCATAGGGGTATTCGAGGAAGGAATACCCTCCTACCTGCATGTTGTCCGATCACGATTTCTGCGTCGATGGCGTTCCTCTCGTAACCTCGGACCACAAGCCTCGTCCCGTTACACAGACCATTAGCCGGATCAATGTTCCTCAGAAGTATGACAGGCGATTGAGCTTTAGTTTGAGTGCATGCGGAGGCAGACCGTTGGGAGTCAACCCATTCAGGAACTCGGGAGCGTAGTAGCCATATGGGTCGTCTTCTGCACTGTCAAAGCTATGGTAGATTACTTCTTCTCCTCGAAAACGCTCTACCATGCGTATGTTTATCTTGTCGATGTTGTCGTTTGTGGTGGAGAGGATTGCGCGTGAAGTCATGTAATTCGGATCGGACATGTTGTCATCTAGTCTCGGAAACACATGGTCAATCAGCTTCTCTAGGTCGTCACCCTCGCCAGTAGATGGCACACAAATATCTTCAGGGAGTCGTATGTTTCCTTGATCGTCAACTTCCTCAGTGCCATTGCCTACCCTTAGCAAGTAATCCGCATAAACCGGATGTCATTATGAGCCCTCATGTTGGTGACGAGCCTTAGTCGGGCATACCCTTCCAGAGATGTGAACTTGGACGGTTGCATCGATTATCGACCGGGACCCTCCTCGACAACCGGAAGCACCTGCCTGAAGTCCCCGCCAAACACAACAGTTTTTCCTCCAAAGGGCCGGTCTCGTCTTCCCATGATGTCGCGCATGCTGTTGTCCAGTGCCTCGACCGCCTGTCGCTTAGTCATGGTGGCCTCGTCCCATAGTATCAATGAGGCCATCCTCAGTAGCTTGGCGGTACCACTCTGCTTCGTGAAGGTGCAGGAGGCCCCATCGTCGTAACTCAATGGGATCTTGAACCTTGAGTGGGCAGTCCTGCCTCCAGGCATGATAGAAGCCGTGACACCTGACGTCGCGGTAGTGATAGCGATGTTTCCCTCGCTTCAAACCTTGGCGAGCAAATACCTGTCACAGAAGGTCTTCCACTGTACCTCCGGGCCATCAACAAAGAACACACCCCATCACCGCCATCAACAAAGCTAGTATCTCGTCGTATGCAACCCTCTGCTTTCGAAGTTTAGCGGCGATGCCAATTTAGTGTCGTTGATGTCAATCGATGTTGGATTCCTCGATCACTTCTCTGGCCTCGCCCTCGGTTGGGTCGAACGCGCCGTCAATGCATGGAAGAGCGAAATCAGCTATGTCTTTGCCCATGGACTGCAACATACCCCTAATGTCAAGCAACACCATCTGCTCCACCTCAATCGGACGCGTGTGTGATCGCCGATAGTCTTCGGACATAGGCTCGAGGTGCCTATCCCATAAACCACGCCGTCGCTTTCGGCTCACGGTGCACCAAAATTGTTGCGAAGAGCCTCCTGAGCGAACATGGCATCGCCCATTGCTCTGCCTCGGTAAGGCGATGCGTCGAGCGTGTTATCTGCCTCGATGAGTCCCAACCTTTCGGCAGCCTCTCTAAAGCTCCCGCATAGCCTACCGTCCACGGTAAGCAGGTCCTCATAGGATGTCTTGCCAGCAACATGGTTTAGCATCACACATAGATAGTATCGCTCCCCCTTGGCAGGATTGGCAGACACAATTTGACCTATCTGATAACGCTCCACCCGCTCTTTCCAATACTTCTTACCCTTCTGCCATGTGAACCTTCCAGCAAAATCATTGTACAATATATTCCCTAGCCGAGGTGGTTTTGGTTAGCTTTGAAATACTCATCAACATGGATTTGGAAGCATTCTCAGAGGCGACTACGTCGGTCAAGTGAGCTTGCTCATTGAAGGCCACCCTGTGCATATTCGGGAGATGAAGAGGCAACTGTAAGACAGGCGGGTCATTGGCACACAAGGGGAAGCCAAATATCCCCCACATCGCCTCTCGAGGAGTAACCCACCTTGCATCTACGTATCTTTTGATCTCATCAATGTTACCATCGGCGTCGGGCTGGTCGATGTTGAAAGAAGCCCTATCATGGCCCTTGTAGATGTACTTGTAAAGGTATTTGACGACCTTTATGCTAATGCAAACCTCAACGTTGATGTGGCAATTGAACATCCGCAGAAGGTAAGGGTTATACGACACAACCCATCTGTTGTCCAACATTTTACCACGGACCTTAGCCTGCTGACCATCATCTCGACGACGATAAATTGGGTATGAGTCCTTGCCCTGTGCCGTGTTTTCATTGAACGGCCGTGGGTATCTGCACTTGCACTCGTTCTGTTGCATGCACACATTTTTGGGGTTGAGAGCACCGCATGGTCCGTGCATCATATGTTTCACCACCAAGGCGTGGAGTTCAGGATACTTCGCTTGTCAGGAGCTCGGCGAAATGAGTCGGTCGTACTACTCCGGGCGACAAGCTTATAGGCGAGAATCCATGATAAACAAAAAGTGTGCGTGGGGAGGCCCTCTTGGAACTTCGACTACGTATACATGTGCGACAACAACACCGGGATATTCTTCTTGAACAAGAGCTCTTTCATAGCCTCTAGCTTGCCATGGAACACCACGAGCCACAAGATCAGGTCGATCTTATGCCGTCGACCAGGAAACAACTCATTCGTTATCTCTTCCGATTAGGGTTGCACGTCATGGTCAAGAAGATGTCGGGCTTCCGTGCGTATGGACAATTGCCATGGCATCCATATGCCTCCGCTTCATGTCGCGATCGCCACAGGTGCGTTCCAGGAGCACTATCCTTACTCCAACAGTAGCTTGCCGGGTCTCCCGGATGTAATTGCATCAACAACTCCTTTATATAGGTCGGCATGCATCTTTGTATGCGGTTCTTCCTTTACCATTTCAACCTACAACTCTCAATCTTGATGTACATGTCCACCCCCATTCTTTGGAGCAATCGTGCTCCACAGAGTATGGGATTGAATATCCCAGGTCGTGTCTGCAGCATGTAACAGTAGTATTCTCTCACGGAGACGCATAACCTTCTATTCCCCTCTGCACATGGATGAGTAGCGCGGAAGTTAGAATTCATATGAGAACTACACAATACATCAAAACGACAGAATACGCATAAGGCTTACCTGCATCCTCATCATCATCATCATCACGTCCACCTCTTGGTTGTTGCACAACCGGCCAAGGGACATTACGTTTAGGTAGTTTCGGGTGCCAACCGAGCTCCCCCCTTGGGTAGAAGAGTGGGTAAGAGAGCGGGTCATCTGAGCCAGCCGTCACATGTATCTTGTGCCTCTGGTTGTCGTTCACGCAAAGTGTAATCCTCTACGATCGAACCTATTAAGCTGGTCGGTGCCCTCCACCCAAATTGCAGCGACCTCATATGATGAGAGGTCTATTATACTTCCGTTGGTCTAGTCTCTGGTCGGTGTTGAGGTCTATCACCGTAATCGTCGAGGTTGTCCTGTGCGCACCCAAACTCCTAAAGCTGCCGAGAGTCTGAGTTTTCCCACAGTATGTGCACCAACTTTACGGCGACATCCTGGTCTAATTGCTCGGTGGCAGCCTTGCGATGGGTTAGGCACAGGTCGTAAATGCGTCGTAGAAGTACAACTGTAGATGATCTGGACGAGACGTTGGCCCAAAGGAATGAACATTGTGGTAGATGGTGCCGTGCGCCCGGAACGTGTACACCCCAGACTTCATGTTTGTGTATGTTTCATCGAGGCTGACGCCGAGGGTTGTGAAGGAGAAGTGTCCGTTGAAGAACCGTATGTTCTCGAAAATGCCTAGCATCCGCATCGATTGCTAGACCAAAGCCTCATGAGCTCCGGGATGGGCTCTGGTTGCTTCATTTCGATCTGCCTTGCTGCGGCAATGAGAATCCGAAGGCCTCGACAAACTTCATGGCCTTGCGGTGGTCGCAGATTCGCGGCGTGCCGAGGATGTGTGTGTTGGCTGGTAGGTTTGAGTACACATAGTCAAATGGATCATGGTCGACATAGTTTTTGTGACTTGAGTCTTCCAATTCGTCGTGCTCCAAGTCATCAGCATCTGAGCCTGCAAACAATGTTTCCAATTAGTGTGATACCCCCAACATGTGGATCACGCTCAAGTGGTTGTACATACCTTCACCGACAAGCAGTAATATTCATCGTCAAAGAGGTCGTCGAGATTGACATGATCACTCATGAGACCATTGAGGTAAGCGTCCATGTAAATGCGCCGGTGCCAAACAACACAAATGAGGGTTCATCTCAAGGGGCGCAAGGAGAGTAAGGATGGGGTGTTACCTTCACTTCGATCGTGTACTCCGTGCTAGATGATGTTGAGGCGTGTGCTTCAACTCTGTAGGTTGTCCCGTTGAGCTCATTTTCGGTATGGAGATGGACTGACGGTTGGGGTATTCACCCTACACGCAAACCTTTCATTCTGACGATCTAGCGAGCATTCCTCTCACCACGTGGCACTGCGTACATGTTTTTCGCTTGCCAATTTTCTCCTCGACGCTTCATCGCCGCCATACTTCCCTTGCAAGCTCGCTCTCTTGTCCCTCGCCCGAGCTCTGGACTCATGACTCTGCTCGTCAACTCCATTATCCGCAATTATTCTTTGGATCCTTTGGTTTCTTTGGTCGGCACTTTGTAGGTGCTCATTGATTTTGATGAGGTCGCCATCTACTGACACCATCACCTAAGGTTACGCTTAGGTATGCACCTACAACATTATCGAATTTGGTATAAATAACCGATGAATGATTACAAAATGCAAGATGATGCGTTGATGGGATAACTACCATCGGTTTCGATTATTTGCGAATGTATGTGGGGGCCGACTTGACGGTTGTATCACGATCTATCATTCCTTTGCCGGATTGTTGCGTGATGGTTAGAAGTGTGAGAGTCGGACAATTGGCGTGAGTGTTGAAAGAGGGAGAGTTGGACAATGCGCTAGTTAGATCTGGACGTGGCATTGCGATCGATTCAGCACACAGGGTGTTTTTCCTTCTAGCATAGTCTGCCTTTCTCTTCGCACTTGACTCCCCCTGCTCATCAGGGGTCCTGCTGTTTCGTTGTTCCTTTCGTCGCTCACGCTGCACTTAGATTATTTTTTTGGAGGTTGATCGTACCCTCTTCATTTTTCTTTCGATAAGATGCCCGTCTCTGTGCGTTTCTCCGATCCCTTCGTTCGTCTGCCATATTACTACCGCGGTCTCTTGCACGTTGCCTCCTAGCCAACTCTTTTTCATGATTGAATTCAGAAATGGCTGATGCGGACCCATCTTCTGGAGCATCATCATGTGACAAGGATGTATAGTTCAAGCTCGATGGGTACAATAAATGAATCTATATTATCATTGTTATGTTAAAACTTTAAACACCCGTACCTGGCATCGAACCGGAAGGCTGATCAATATTAGTGATATCACCAAGAGGGGTTGGGATGTATAGTTACGGTTTGATGGGTTGGCTGGTTCAACAATAAAGTTAAAACATAATCATCTCATCAATGCTCAACAATCATGAAGACCCCGAACCAAGCCAACACGTCTATTGTTTTCTTCAGCCATTTTTTGTTCCATATATTTTGTTTGTAAATGCCCTAATATTTCTTGTCTAGCCAGCATGTATTTTGTACTACAGTGAGTTGATGTGAAATCCTGCGGTATTTTGTAATGATCATCTAATTTTGAGTGGCATTTATTTGCAGGTTTGTTAAAGGAACTTTTGGCAAGAAATACACAACCGTGTCATTCGATCTTTGGACCTCTGTTATTGGCAAGAAATACACTAATGTGTAGCTCATTGCCGAGGTAACATCAAATTCGTCTAATACTTGTTCTCGCATGTAGAAGTAAAATGCTCTTTCGTAATTCAGTTATCAGCGATCGATATATTCTTCAGTTTAGCAAACTATGATTAATTGCTCTTTATGCTAATCTGAAGAAGTTTAGAACCATATGTATTACGAACATTGGCAAGTCCGCTTACATAAATCCTTCTATTTTGCCATTTGCAGCGAGAGAAAAAAATATACATGCGGTGCCAATGGAGAACTTGGCCCAATTGATAATATACCCATCTTGGGCACTATACATCTATTTCATATCAACGTTTACTCTTGGCGTTGTGATAGTTAATGTTTCATACTCCACATTTGTTTCTTTTTCAGACAAATCATACTCTTCATTTGTTTCTTTTTCAGACAAATCGAGAACCATCTATCATATTATTCACCTTCTAGCAAATTTCTGTTATTTTTTTTAGAAAAGCTACTTCCCGTCTTTGAGTGCCGGTAAATCTAATTTCATTTTTTAAATCCATTTACGTCTTTCTAACACCGCAGATGTTATTTTAAGCGTTCCGATATATGACATTTCTTGACCGTTCATATATCAAACTCCAGTTTTTAACTTCATATTGAATCAATTATTGTAAGTCAAAGCCAAAAGTGCGTATTCTAATATTTGATTCCCAAATTTGGTTTGTCACCACCGTAAGCTCATAACTTCAAACACCCTTACGGCATTGAACCGAAGGCTGATTAATATTAGTGATATCACCAAGAGGGGGTCGGGAAACAGTCTGCTTTTCATTTTGGAGCTTGACCAGGTCATCCTTTTTCTTTTGATAAGTTCACTACTAGGAAAAGGCATGCTAGTGGCGCACCAGTTTTGCCTTCTAATGGCGCACTACTGGTGCGCCACTAGCATCACGCCATTAGAATTAAATTCTAATGGCGGCGCCGATTAATCTTTCATTAGTATCTGGTGTTCTAATGGCGCACCACATAGTGCGCCATTAGTATTGCCCACAGTGCGCCATTAGTAACAATTTTTTAAATTTTTTTTCGTTTTTTCTTAATCTCAGGTCACTATTTCACATATGAGATATCCAACAAGCATCCATATAACAATCATATCCAACACACAAGTTTCATCATATATACATACATAGCCAACACATAGTTCCATCGTTACATATTACAGAAGTTTCACATTGTTCATCCAACACCGTTATCCATCAATTCACAAAAGTTTCACATTGATACAAAATAAAAACACAAATGGAAAAGAAGCACTCCATCCATGGAAAAGAAGAAGAAGAAGAAGAAGAAGAAGAAGATGAAGACTAGAAGAATACTAGAAGAAGAAGAACACTAGAAGAATACTAGAAGAATAATAAGAAGAATAAGAAGAAGACTATAAGCTTATTATGAAAACTTGATCATTTTGTGCTAACATAAGTAATTTTGGAGCTAACCTATAGGAAACTAAGCATATAAGCTCTAAGTTAGCATATTAGAGCCAACTTAGGTAAAATGAAGCTAACATATGTCATTTTGGAAAAGAAGAATAAGAAGAAGACTATAAGCTTATTATGTAAACGTGATCATTTTGTGCTAACATAAGTAATTTTGGAGCTAACTTATAGGAAACTAAGCATATTAGAGATAACATAGGTAACTAAGTATATATATATATACCTGACATAGTTCAGTTCTCATTGTTCTTCTCCTTCTTCTTCCTCAGCCTGATGCGCCAAGAGCGGCGAGGCGGCGGAGGCAGCTGTGGGATGTAGTCTTCTACCACAATTGGCGTGGTCATGTCGCCCAGCTGTGGGATCGCCCGGTGCCACCACCGGTGCATGGTCGTGTCGAGCACCACCACCATCACGAGGCCACCTTGAGGCAGGGGCCAGACACGGTGATGCCCCGATTCAATCGTACACTAATCATGCACGCATAAATGTATGCGATCAAGATCGAGATTCTCGGGAAGATATCACAACACAACTCTAAAACATAAATAAGTCATTCAAGCATCATAATACAAGCCGGGGGCCTCGAGGGCTCGAATACAAGTGCTCGATCATAGGCGAGTCGTGGAAGCAACAATATCTGAGTCTGGACATAAGTTAAACAAGTTACGCCTTAAGAAGGCTAGCACAAAGCGGGATACTGAGATCGAAGAAGCGCGGGCCTCACTGCACAGAATCCTCCTAACTACTCACGGTAAATCCGTCAGCGGGCTGCCGCGTAGTAGTAGGCACCTCCAGATGTAGTAAGAGTAAATGCGTTGATGGTGGCGTCTGGCTCACGGACTCCGACATATGGTTGCGACAACCGGAAAGAAAGGAAAGGGGAAAAGGGGAGAAAGCAACCGTGAGTACTCATCCAAAGTACTTGCAAGCAAGGAGCTACACTACATATGCATGGGTATATGTGTAAAGGGCCATATCGGTGGTGAATCGGCAGAATGCCAAAATAAGGGGGATAACTAATCACTGTCGAAGACTACGCTCGCAGCCTCCGTCTTGTAGCATGTAGAAGAGAGAGTAGACTGAAGTCCTCCAAGTAGCATCGCATAGCATAATCCTACCGGCGATCCTCCCTCGTAGCCACTGTTAGAGAGCGACCACCGGTTGTATGTCGGCACTTGGAAGGGTGTGTTTTATTAAGTATCCGGTTCTAGTTGTCATAAGGTCAAGGTACATCTCCAAGCCGTCACATTACCGAAGATCACGGCTATTCGAATAGATTAACTTCCTGCAGGGGTGCACCACATAGCCCAACACGCTTGATAACTGATAACCCATAAGTGTAGGGGATAATTTGTTTTGCCCGGATAATTAAGCTACAATAATTCCCTGCTAATGATGCAATGTCATCATGATTACTGTTGTTAAGTTCGTGTTGGTTTGATTCTGGTCCAAATTCAAATTTAAATTAAAGTCAAAAAAAGTTCTCAAACATAAAATCTAAAATGTTCAATGTGTGGCAAATAATCTCTGGTTATTTTTCATGTTCGAAACAACCTCTTTTGGATTCCCACAGTGCCCCTGGAATTTTATTCAGTGGACCATCAGCCAATTATTTGAGCTTTTCAATTTCTAAAAATAATTGAACACTCCCGACTGCTTGGAACTTTTTTTTGTACCAACCGAGGTTATTGCCTTGTATTTTTGTACAAAGTTTTGTATTAAACAAAACTCTTTTAGTGGCTCAAATAAAATGCAAAGTAGTAAAGAAATAAATAAAACAGAAAAACAAAAAGGTAAAAGGCTGCGACGTGTTGATCTTCCGAGGGCGGGCATTGGCCCCAGAAAGGTGTGTCCGGCCAGAGTGATCGAGCGTGTTGGGTAACCTGGTGCACCCCTGCAGGGAAGATATATATTCGAATACCGTGTCCACGGTAATGGACGTCCAGACTTGTATCCGGATCTTATATAACTAGAAATGGATACTTGAGATATGTGATGGACATGTGGCTCGGGATTGCTTTCGTGAGGGAGTCGAGGAAGGATCTCAGGCGTTGATGTTACAACATGTTTGTTAAATATAAACAGCTACTCTTTACTCTTCTACATGCTGCAAGATGCTCGGAGCTGCTTGAAGGTGCTAGTCTTCGATAGGCTAGGCCTTCCCCTCTATTCTTGCATTCTGCAGTTCAATCCACATATACAACCCTTCCATTTGATACCAATGCATACTTAGCATAGATCTGATGCTTGCGAGTACTTTGGATGAGTACTCATGGTTGCTTTGCTACCCCTTTTCCCCCTTCTTTCTTCTTTCCGGTTGATGCAACCAGATGGTGGACCCTTGGAGCCAGATGCCACCGCTGATGGATGCTACTACGTGAAGACCGCCGACGACCAGGAGTAGTTAGGAGGTCCCAGGCAGGGGGCCTTGCCTCTTTGATCGTGTTGCTTTTGTGTTAACCTTCTTAAGGCACCCTTGTTTAACTTATGTTTGTACTCAGATATTGTTGCTTCCGCTGACTCTTGTGTATCAAGCTTGTATTCGAGCCCTCGAGGCCCCTGACTTGTAATATAAAGCTTGTATTATTTTGATTTGTGTCTAGAGTTGTGTTGTGATATCTTCCCGTGAGTCCCTGATCTTGATCGTACACATTTACGTGTATGATTAGTGTACGATTGAATCGGGGGCGTCACAAGTTGGTATCAGAGCCGACTGCATGTAGGATCCCCCTTTCCAACTCCTTGGGCGAAGTCGAGTCTAGTGTTTGAAAAACTGTTTTACTAACATGACTGTTTGGCTTACGGGCCCGTGTCGCTATTGGGTGGTATTAGGATCTTTTACTCCTCGACCTTTATTCTGGGAATCTGATCTCTCTTCTTTTCGGGTTAAAAGGTTTTGCTAATTATAACTCTAGGTTCTCGTAATACTTTCTCCCGGAGAGCCGCTTCATTATAGATGATGGTCTGCTTCACCAGAAGATTTCGAAGATACCCGTTAGTATTTTCCCGAGACCCTTGTGCCCTTCGCCATTGCGATCCCTACCACCGATAAATCATTATGAGTAAATACCTACATTGTCATTCATACCTTCATCCCCAGTTGCTCTTGTTATTACAAGTTGCCCCGAATTACTCTCTGTTGTCCTAAGAATTCTTTGAGCCTACTGCCTTGCAGCTCTTTGCCACATGAATACCCCTACAGATAATTACTCGCGCTTGTCGAGTATCCGTCTGTCCACGGTTGTTCATGTGTTTCACAAAATTCTTTGGAATGCTATTTGATCTTCCGAAACTCCTCAGTGGCCTATTACTCTTGTTCCTCCTTACCTGCTTACATTATGGTTATTTCCATATGTCCAGCAATGCTCTTTAGTAACCATTGTCATCATAATTTTGAGCAATTGATTTGATGTGTTTGTGAGTGCTCGCAATCTTCAATCAAAATTAGAATTCTTCCCATCGGCTCAGACATCACCCCGGACATGAGCCGGTATTCGACAAATCAATCCATGATTGATTGTTGATCTATGTCGATTCAACTTACTTGTCTTTGATCAGAGCCTCTCGCTTACGATCCACCGCTTTAAATCATAATTCCTTTGCATTTGAGCTTTGAATTAGTCAGTTGTTTCTATAGACTGATATCCTTGCATTCTTTCTCCTTCTGGGTGAGTATCGATATTCGCATCAGATCCCTTGTGGACCACAAGGTCCTTTGTTGGATTTTATCCGACAGTGTCCTTCAATTCAATCACCTTGTGAGCTTTTCCTCGGATACATATTGCCCTTGGTAAATTGTATCCTCTGCTTCCCCAACCATGCTCTACTTTCGAGTTTGAGTTATTTACTTGTAAAGTTTGTGGTATATGTTCATAAGATGCCCCAGTGGGTTGAACCTACACCTTTCCTAATCTGTGTGAGGCCAAAGATTATGTGAGTTATATCTACTGGCGTTTCTTTGGATAAAATTTCAATTGTACAACTTCGTCAAAGACAAGAAGTAAATGAAAGGTTATGCATTGCTGAAGTGGGAGTCGGCCTTGAACCTTTGTGTTCATGCCCATGGACCCGATGTGGAACTTATCATGGAAGCTTCTTGTAATAATAATAATCCCCTTGTGATAAATTCATCTTGTATCTATATTTGGCCTTTACAACCATGGTTCCGACCATATTGTTCTTCTTTGATTTCATTTCTCGGACAAGTGGGAGTACTTGTCTTCTGTAGATCATTTCACCCGTCCAACCTCTATTTTGCTATACCCTCGAGTATTACCCTCTGTTATCTCAAGAATATCACGGAACTACATAACTTCTTATGAGTTCTTCATCAACTATTATTTCTCGCCGATTCAAATTTTCCACGGGTCCTGAGTTGTTAGACACTCGAGAACACCGATAACTGGTTCAACTCTACACTTTCCTTTCCGTTGTTTCGTTTAACCTTTCTTGTAACCTAACATATCCGGCGGTGATTATTTCCTACTTATGTAAACACCTTGGTGTACAAACTCTGTCGATAATAACTTGTTACTATTGTTGATGACATTACACTAGCCACCGATGGGCGAGAACTTTGCCTATTGGTCCGCCTCGTCTTAACGAAAGCGGAAAATGGTTCTCTTAAGCCCTACGCCCTTGGTACCAACGTTGTTGCCAACATAACTGACAGATTGTCCTCTGACCTGCCTTGCTATCATGACTGTGCAAATGTTAGCACCCTTCCTGCTTTTAACCCACATGGTGGGCCCATAACCCACAGTTCCACAGGATCGAAACCTGACTCGCCTCTACATCACTGTCTTTCAAAATTGTTCCTCACACTTGGTTTCGTATGTAATTCACGAGCCACCTTCTTGTGATCTGTTCTGATATCAGATGCAATACTTATTCTCGATGCTCTGGACCCCTTTCACACTCTGTTTCAGACATCGAAAGATTATCCATCCGCTTGAAGCTTCTTATTGCACCTTCTAGCCTTGCTCTCGATGACTTTCTTGAATTTCAACTCGAGTGGTGCCTCTAAGCCACATTCATTGAGAATTGTTACGCCCGGAAATTCCCTGCTAATGATGCAATGTCATCATGATTACTGTTGTTAAGTTCGTGTTGGTTCGAATCCGGTCCAAATTCAAATTTGAATTAAAGTCAAAAAAAAGTTCTCAAACATAAAATCTAAAATGTTCAATGTGTGGCAAATAATCTCTGGTTATTTTTCATGTTCGAAACAACCTCTTTTGGATTCCCACAGTGCCCCTGGAATTTTATTCAGTGGACCATCAGCCAATTATTTGAGCTTTTCAATTTCTAAAAATAATTGAACACTCCCGACTGCTTGGAACTTTTTTTTGTACCAACCGAGGTTATTGCCTTGTATTTTTGTGGCAAGTTTTGTATTAAACAAAACTCTTTTAGTGGCTCAAATAAAATGCAAAGTAGTAAAGAAATAAATAAAACAGAAAAACAAAAAGGTAAAAGGCCTATTCTACTGGGCATTATGGCCCGTCTAGCAAACAGGCCAGCCCAGTCACCTCACCCATCCCCTCCTCACGCTAGAGGACAGGGGAGGGCGTGGCGGCCATCGGCCGCTGCCAACGGCGCCGTGGCGGCCATTGCCCGGCCGACCCCGCTTATAAGCCTCCCCCGTTGCCCCGGGCCGAAACCCTAGCACGCCGTCATCCTTTCCCCCCTCTCTCCCCCATCGGCCCCCTCCTCTTCCTCTCTAATTCAAGCTCAAAAGCTCCGCGGTGATCGAGCTCTTCGCTGTCGTTACCGCGGCCACCGTCGACGCCGTCACTCGGGAGCACGTCTAGAAGGTCCTCCACGGTCGTCTTGGTCCGTTATGGGTGCCGCTTCAAGCTGGGGCACCGCGTAGCCATCGCCATGGTCGTCTTCCCCGCCTCGGCCGCCACTGCCTCGTCGTCGTCGCCGTCGATCTACACCACCACGACCTCCCCGGCCTCCCCAACCACGCCGTCGCGCTCGCAGTGAGGCCCTCCACTGAATCCCCCTTTCCTCCCCTTCGATTTGAACGCCGTAGGCCGCCATCACCGTCGTGCCCGAACCCCTGCGTACGCGTACGTGTGTGCGTGTGGCTACTACTCCTACGCTGTTGCTGCCGCTGCTGTGCGCGCCCGCGCGTAGCCTCACTATGGATTGTTGCTGCTCTTCAACCGCGGCGACTGCTCGTTGCTTCGTTGCTCTGCTTGCTGCTTCTGCTGCTGCGCTGCTTTGGCTGCTGCTCCTCTGCTATTGTTGCCGATGCTTGCTACCGCTGCTCCTTGCTGATGCCGCTGCTGCTTCCACTAGCGCCGTCGGCCCGTCGCTCGCCGCGGCCCGTACTTGCTAGCTGCGGCCCCGGCGCCACGCTTGCCGCATCCTGGCCATGCCACGGCCATGGCCATGTGCATGTGTTTGCTTGTGCGTGATGCACATTCACACCGTGGCATGGCTGGGCCACTGCCACAAGGGGCTAGCCCAAATTAGATTAGCTCTAATCATCAATTAGTTAGGTTAAATATTGTTTAGGTTAGTTGCTAACCCTTTATGACTAGCATCTGAATTCTTGAAGTTCTTTCCCCATTATTTCCTATTCTTTTGCCATACACACTGTCTACATCATCTATGTGCCACGTCGTTGTCCACATCATCAAATAAATTCCACATCCACATCATCAGTAAATCAAGCCGCTGCCGTGCGCCCGCTCTTCTGCTACATCTGCACGTCTCCTGCTGCGCGCGCACGGTTGAGTCAGATAAATCCGGTGCTCGCAGCGTTTTGCATGCTAGCTTCCTAGGGAATGCCAGCCCAATAGCTGGCATGCACATTTATTATCTCCCTAATTAACTCCCCTTCGATTGATTTTCCATCAGTCTCTCTATCTTCTAAACTGATGTCTTTTCTTCTTCTACACCAAATAAATAGGGATACAGAGATGTTCTCCCCACAACACGCATACTGCCGGAGAGGATTGACCACATATCCAGGTTTAGCCGTTCACCTGCTGGTACAGGCTTCCAAGAAGAGGCAGAGGCTGGAAGCTTCTAGCACCAACCGGCTGTCGGTGGTAGAAGCTGCCTTCGTCGCGCAGCCACCCCTGTGGTTTCACCCTCTACTCAGCCGTGTTTGGCAACTCGCCGCCGTTCTCGCGTTCGCCATCAAGGTCTTCACCACATGGTACGCCTCTTCTCCCGTTTCACCCGTCACCTCGCATCACTTGTGGCTGGATCTCGAGCTCTCTATCACGCGGCGTTTGTGCACGCGTGAGGTACTGAGGAACGGTGGGACACGCAGCATATGGTGGGGCTCGCGGGGACGTCGGCGTCGTTTTCTACCATCTTCACCGCGCTCACCAACCGCGTCGGCTGACAGGAATGATTCAGAAGCCCCCTCTTCTCCACCATTGCAATATTTGCCTATGTCGTTAGAGCTGGTTCTCTCTTGATTATTCTAGCTGTTGAAAATTTATACTGTATCTTCCTATTCGATCGTCGATCTAATGAGTCTTACATCATGCAGAAACCTTTGATTACACAGAGGATAGTCAGACGTGGTTGGGGCCATGGTTTAGACATTGTGGTGATACTAGTAGAATGCCCGTGCGTTGCCACGGGCTTCTGAAATAGTTTAATGAAGTTATATAAAATGGTTTGATGAAGTTATATAAAGATAATGCATGCTAAATTTCACAGATAGAGACAATATAACATGGTCATAATTGCATAATAATTGAAGTTTAATTTGTCATCTTTTTTGTTTTTTATGAGATATCACCGCTCTCATATCATTATATTGTAAAAAAACCAGTGGTCCCTTTCAGCGACGTCGCTTCGGAACCATTGTCAATAGGTTCTTTTTGTGCATCTCCAAAATCCATATCCTTGTCTCATATATTCTGAAAAACAATAATATAAAATAATGCACGTTTTGCCTTAACATGTGTAGCACCTCTTCTCGTGGTGTTTCGGTCCGGGCCGTCATCGTTACATCAGTGCATATGTCAGTTGACATATTTAAAACATCATTCGAGACCATCATTGTTTATCTCTGATGGACAAAGGTGAAACATACAAAATATAATGATATTTTATATTGTATTATATAAACATTTATAATATATAATAAAAACAAAAGTGAGACTAACACATATATTTTCAATTGCATTTTTTTCACCCTATAATCTTATCCTTATGCGGACCTCCCCTGACTCCTCTCCTCCTCACAGCCAGACACAGCCAAATGGGCCGACTGCGGCAACGCAGTCCGGCTGAGTTAAGCAGGCCACCTCTCCCCTCCGATGCTTAGAAAAAACCTCTCCCACCCACTCTCTCCCCTCCCGGCCACTCACTCTATCCCTCCTCTCCCCGCGATGGCGTTGGCGATGTCCCTCTCGGTCTCTCCCCTCCTCTCCCCACTGCCGCCCACCACGTGCGTCTCCCAACTACGCCCGCCACGCTGCCGCCACCCTCCTGCTTGCTGCTGAAGGAGGCAACCACCGCCCGCCGCCCTGCGCAACTCAACAACGCCGACCCACCACGGCCCCTGGCTGGACCACCTCCTCCTCGCGGAGACCGGGAACTCCGCCTCGCCGAGAGCTACGCCATCCTCGAGCCGCTTCTTTGGGGAGCCGTGGATCGACGGAATCGCTCCCATCTCCTCCCACTCGCGCCTCCCCTATCTTCCCCGATCCGTTCAAAAGAATTAGGGTGCACCGCCGGTGTAGTGGTCCGCCGCTCGCCCCCACTGGAGGTCCGCCGCTAGCCACCCCTCCCCTTTCGATTGCTTGCTATGCAGCCTGGGCGTCGTGGTCCACCGCTTCGCCCGCTTGTTGGGCCGGAGGTCGTGGGCACCAAGTACCGCCCATGCTCTGGCGCTTGCCGCCGCCCTGCCCATCCGCCCTCCGCCACCACCTTCCCCACCTTTGAGCTCGGATTTACGACGCCCACTGCCTTCCAGTTCGAGCTCCGCCTCGACCTCATCCCTGCTGCCGCCGTCTTCCCTGAACCAAGGAAGCCCTCATCTGATACGCTCTCGTTCGCGACGTGCTTCTCCAACCATTGGTACGCGACGGTGGTTCGGTCCGGGAGGTGGCTCCTACAATCATGGCGTCGCCGCAGCGGTGGTTCCATTCCGGCGGCATCAGGGGAGCACACAACGTCCATGAGCAGCAAGCAGAGCCGGCCAATGATGCGATGGCGGCGGCCATGAGAAGCGCTGCCGTGGCGGACGCGGAGACAACAACCATGGGCGTGGAAGGCGGTTTTGGATCTGTGAGCCGCCGCATTGCCGCCCGCGAGAAAGTCAACGTGGGCCTTCGCTGCTCCATGTCCAACAAGTCGCCCACGAGGCGTCGGTGTGGCATTGCTAGCTCCAGCTTCCCCGCAATCGTCTCTGTCGCCCAAGACTTGCACGCATAATCGTCTTTGGTGAGGCTCTTCATGTTTACTTTGTTCGCTTGTAACATGGCCTATACGCACAAATATTTTGCATCATCTGAACAAATGATGGTAAGTTGATTCATATGTAATGTGACATCCTGATTACAAGTTACATTAGATTAGTTTTTCTGTTGGAATAATTGTTCTATTGGAATAATTGTTACATTGGAGCGAACAATGACATCCACAGGATTCAGTTTTTAGGGAGGGACATAATGGGAGTATAAAACATTTGACTACTGTATTTTTTAATACTTATAAACAGGGAGTATATATCATCGAGGTAGTACAGGGATATCCAACATAATCGAGAGACCTTATGGTCGGATCGATCTTCATATATAGTAAAATGTTTTATTTGTTTTGCGAGTTAGGTAATTGTTTTTTTGAGCCGTGGTGTTTTCCATAGTACTAAATTAGTATTAGTTATTCCTACAAGTGTTAGTTGTTCATAAGCATATAATATAATCTGCTACATCAATATTTACCTCTGAAACTCTGGTATTCTACTCCTTTATTTTCCTGATACCTTGTCGATTCGGTATGTCTTGAGTATATCCACACTACAGGTTTACGTAGTTCAAGATCAAAAGGCAAGAATCAACCAAATATGATGATGAGAACAAGGCTAATGATGGAGAACCTTCATCTATCGAAGCTGAGCAGTCTATTGGGATACTAAGTTTCAATGCGCATCCTAAGTTTGATTACACGAAATCAAGGCCGATTTCGATCGATGCGAATTAAACTACCACATGTAAGTTTAGGGACACACATTAGTTTCCGGCTAGGGATTTAATGGTTGCGAACTTTATGCACATATGGCGTAGTAGAGATGCATGCTTCGTTATCCTGCGATTATCTGAATTTTTTTCGACCTGCACTCTTCTTGCCTTTAGTTACATTCTTAACAGAATTATTACTTCTTGACAGAGCAGTACTTGTTTGCCTTAATCATCTGCATTTCAAATGACTCATTATGCATCAGGCTAGCTAGGCAATATGAAATTTTACTTCTTGGCTATAGTCACCGAGCACTGCAATTTGAAATTACAGCCACGAATTTTGGATTAGTCGAAAGGGCATTCTTAATCGTCTGATCAACCGAAACCTTTGCAATTTTCAAAACAAGAAGCGGCTGCTACCATATTATTTATGTTTACAATTAACAAACTACATCCTGACATTCCTTCTTATTTTGTTTGCATTCGAGACATGATGAACTTGAGAAAATCCATGCACTTCAATTGGACAGGAGTTTTCTGCCACGTAATCGATGATGCACTTCACGAGACAGAATTGTAAGATCAGTACTTCTATCTACTCTATTCATCACATCTACACTTCTGTTTATTCATTCTATGAGCTCTCTATTTAAAAGAAACAACAGAGACTACTATTTAAGAATAGTAGCCTTTTCAATTAAATGTTGAAGTATGTGTTTTACGCATGCACCCACAAGTTATTCAAGAAAAACTAATTAATGCCTTAAACTTAAAAGGTATCTAGTAGCCAAAACAAACAGTTCACTCAAAGTTAAAACAGGAACTACTTTTCTTTGGTAAGTGGTAACTGTGCATCTCCATATTGTGCTGCAAACAAAAGCATAACAGGGTTTAGGAACCAAAGTTTTAATTTTGAAAACCTTTACGAGTTTAGCAACAAACCGGCATGGTAGCAAAGTTTTCGGAAATACAGGGTAATAAAAATGTAGTACTTCAATGTGTGGGCAAGCAATAGTAAGTTTTTTATAACAACTATTAGGATGTGATTCGAAGTCGACCACGACATTTTCAGTGGTAGTCACATTAGTAACGGCTGAAATGTATGCAACTTCTATATGGTGTCGTAGTGTCATTTGAAGAGAGAAGTACTGCTGCTTAAGATAAACAAATGCTTAAGATAAAGAAATATTGACTGAAAAAATGTACCATGTCAAAACTGCCCAACTGAAATATCATGATCTGCACCTAAAGTGTGTTCCCGGTGATGAAGACAACTATATGTTGTTTCCTTAAGGAAAACATGCACACACATTATTGATAGACAAAAATGCCACAATAATTAAATCATCTAGTGTATACTAACGAACTGAAACATATAGACTTAAAGCGAAATTGGTGGTCTCATGTTATTATCTAACAGGTCATATTGGCTATACCTACATCTCGAGACGTTCAAATCATAGGTGTGGATGCCAAAACTGTATATATGCATACTCTAAATCCTCAAGAGTCCGAGCAAAACGTGATAAAATTGAAGATGAAGTGCACTGGCCCGTAGCAACGCCACTGAAGCTGGGCATTCTTAATTTGATAGTGGTCGCACACGTTTAAATAAAGATTGCAGTCAAATAAAAAACAAAGATAAACATTTGTACAAAAGCGCTCGAGCAACAAATTATCTATAGAATAAGAGTAAATGCTCTTTGTCATATTCAAAACCCGCCCGGTTTAAGTGGTCTGGAGACTTCAACCTGTAAGGACTTCCTTATAGGCGATGTTCTTCATCGAGGTTTGTAAGGACAAGGAAGGTCTTTTTAAACTTCTTTGATTTACCACTTTGTTTCTTGCCATTATCCTTCTCCTTCTCTTTCTCAATGAGGATCTTTATGTTTCTCTTCGCGGTGGCTCGAGACAACGCGACATAGAGTTGACCATGAGAGAACACCGGATTAGGTAGGTACACGCCAACAATCGGAATCGTCTGTCCTTGAGCCTTGTTAATCGTCATAGCAAAGCTAAGCCTTACAGAAATTGCTTCCTCTTGAACTTGAATGGAAACATGTCATTGTCAGACGGGCATAGGGGTATTCGAGGAAGGAATACCCTCCTACCTGCATGTTGTCCGATCACGATTTCTGCGTCGATGGCGTTCCTCTCGTAACCTCGGACCACAAGCCTCGTCCGTTACACTACCATTAGCCGGATCAATGTTCCTCGGAAGTATGACAGGCGGTTGAGCTTTAGTTTGAGTGCATGCGGAGGCGGAACCGTTGGGAGTCAACCCATTCGGGAACTCGGGGCGTAGTAGCCATATGGGTCGTCTTACGCCTTTGTCAAAGCTATGGTAGATTACTTCTTCTCCTCGAAAATGCTCTACCATGCGTATGTCTATCTTGTCGGCGTTGTCGTTCGTGGTGGAGAGGATTGCGCGTGAAGTCATGTAATTCGGATCGGACTGGTTGTCATCTAGTCTCGGAAACACCTTGTCAATCAGCTTCTCCAGGTCGTCACCCTCGCCTGTAGACGGCACACAAATATCTTGAGGGAGTCATTTGTTTCCTTGATCGTCAACTTCCTCGGTGCCATTGCCTACCCTTAGCAAGTAATCGGTAAACCAGGTGTCATTATGAGCCCTCATGTTGGTGACGAGCCTTAGTGGCGCATACCCTTCGAAGATGTGAACTTGACGGTTGCATCGATTATCGACCCGGGACCCCCTCGGCGGCCGGAAGCACCTGCACGAAGTCCCGCCAAACACAACCGCTTTTCCTCCAAAGGGTCGGTCCGTCTTCCCATGATGTCGCGCATCTTTGTTGTCCGATGCCTCGACCGCACAGTCGCTTAGTCATGGTGGCCTCGTCCCATAGTATCAATGAGGCCATCCTCGGTAGCTTGGCGGTACCACTGCTTCGTGAAGGTGCAGGAGGCCCCATCGTCGTAACTCAATGGGATCTTGAACCTTGAGTGGGCAGTCCTGCCTCCAGGCATGATAGAAGCCGTGACACCTGACGTCGCGGTAGTGATAGCGATGTTTCCCTCGCTTCAAACCTTGGCGAGCAGCGCCCTGTATAGGAAGGTCTTCCCTGTACCTCCCGGGCCATCAACAAAGAACACACCCCCATCACCGCCATCAACAGCAGCTAGTATCTCGTCGTATGCAACCCTCTGCTCGAAGTTTAGCGACGATGCCAATTTAGTGTCGTTGATGTCAATCGATGTTGGATTCCTCGATCACTTCTCTGGCCTCGCCCTCGGTTGGGTCGAACGCATCGTCAATGCAAGGAAGAGCGAAATCAGCTATGTCTTTGCCCATGGACTGCAACATACCCCTAATGTCAAGCAACACCATCTGTTCCACCTCAATCGGGCACGTGTGTGATCGCCGATAGTCATCGAGACATAGGCTCGATGTGCCTATCCCATAAACCACGCCGCGTCGCTCGCTCACGATGCACCAAAATTGTTGCGAAGAGCCTCCTGAGCGAACATGGCATCGCCCATTGCTCTGCCTCGGTAAGGCGATACGTCGGCGTGTTATTTGCCTCGATGAGTCCCAACCTTTCGCAGCCTCTCTAAAGCTCCCGCATAGCCCTCATCCCACGGTAAGCAGGTCCTCATAGGATGTCTTGCCGACAACATGGTTTAGCATCACACGTAGATAGTATCGCTCCCCCTTGGCAGGATTGGCAGACACAATTTGACCTATCTGATAACGCTCCACCCGCTCTTTCCAATACTTCTTACCCTTCTGCCATGTGAACCTTCCAGCAAAATCATTGTACAATATATTCCTAGCCCAGGGTGGTTTTGGTTAGCTTTGAAATACTCTGTCAACATGGATTTGGAAGCATTCTCAGAGGCGACTACGTCGGTCAAGTGAGCTTGCTCATTGAAGGCCACCATGCATATTCGGGAGATGAAGAGGCAATCAGAAGACAAAGCGGGTCATTGGCACACAAGGGGAAGCCAAATATCCTCCACATCGCCTCTGGAGGAGTAACCCACCTTGCATCTACGTATCTTTGGATCTCATCAATGTTACCATCGGCGTCGGGCTGGTCGATGTTGAAAGAAGCCCTATCATGGCCCTTGTAGATGTACTTGTAAAGGTATTTGGCGACCTTTATGCTAATGCAAACCTCAACGTTGATGTGGCAATTGAACATCCGCAGAAGGTAAGGGTTATACGACACAACCCATCTGTTGTCCAACATTTTACCATGGACCTTAGCCTGCTGACCATCATCTCGACGACGATAAATTGGGTATGAGTCCTTGCCACCGTGCCGTGTTTTCATTGAGCGGCCGTGGGTATCTGCACTTGCACTCGTTACATTGCATGCACACATTTTTGGGGTTGAGAGCACCGCATGGTCCGTGCATCATATGTTTCACCACCAAGGCGTGGAGTTCAGATACTTACGCTTGTCAGGAGCTCGGCGAAATGAGTCGGTCGTACTACTCCGGAACGACAAGCTTATAGGCGTAATCCATGATCAACAAAAAGTGTGCGTGGGGAGGCCCTCTTACGGAACTCGACTACGTATACATGTGCGACAACAACACCCAGGATATTCTTCTTGAACAAGAGCTCTTTCATAGCCTCTAGCTTTCCATGGAACACACGAGCCACAAGATCAGGTCGATCTTGCGCTGTCTGACCAGGAAACAACTCATTCGTTATCTCTTCCCAGTTAGGGTTGCACGTCATGGTCAAGAAGATGTCAGGCTTCCCGTACGTATGGACAATTGCCATGGCATCCATATGCCTCCGCTTCATGTCGCGATCGCCACCTGGGTACGTTCCAGGGAGCACTATCCTTACTCCAACAGCGCTTGCCCGGGTCTCCCCGGATGTAATTGCATCAACAACTCCTTTATATAGGTCGGCACAGATCTTTGTCTGGTTCTTCCTTTACCATTTCAACCTACAACTCTCAATCTTGATGTACATGTCCACCCCCCATTGCTGGAGCAATCGTGCTCCACAGAGTATGGAATTGAATATCCCAGGTCGTGTCTGCAGCATGTAACAGTAGTATTCTCTCACGGAGACGCATAACCTTCTATTCCCCTCTGCACATGGATGAGTAGCGCGGAAGTTAGAATTCATATGAGAACTACACAATACATCAAAGCAGCGAGAATCGCATAAGGCTTACCTGCATCCTCATCATCATCATCATCACGTCCACCTCTTGGTTGTTGCACAACCGGCCAAGGGACATTACGTTTAGGTAGTTTCGGGTGCCAACCGAGCTCCCCCTTGGGTAGAAGAGTGGGTAAGAGAGCGGGTCATATGAGCCAGCCGTCACATGTATACTGTGCCTCTAGTTGTCATTCACGCAAAGTGTAATCCTACGATCGAACCTATTCGCTAGGTCAGTGCCCTCCACCCAAATTGCAGCGACCTCATATGACAGAGGTCTATTATACTTCCGTTGGTCTAGTCTCTGGTCAGTGTTGAGGTCTATCCTGTAATCGTCGAGGTTGTCCCTGTGCGCACCCAAACTCCTAAACTGCTGAGAGTATGAGTTTTCCCTGAGTATGTGCACCAACTTTCTGACGACATCCTGGTCTAATTGCTCGGTGGCAGCCTTGCGATGGGTTAGGCCTGGGTCGTCGTCGTAGAAGTACAACTGTAGATGATCTGGACGGGATGTTGGTCCAAAGGAATGAACATTGTGGTAGATGGTGCCGTGCGCCCGGAACGTGTACACCCCAGACTTCATGTTTGTGTATGTTTCATCGAGGCTGACGCCGAGGGTTGTGAAGGAGAAGTGTCCGTTGAAGAACCGTATGTTCTCCCGAAAATGCCTAGCATCCGCATCAGTGCTAGACCAAAGCCTCATGAGCTCCGGGATGGGCTTTGGTTGCTTCAGCTCGATCTGCCCATCGCGACAAAGAATCCCGAACCTCGTGACAAACTTCATGGCCTTGCGGTGGTCGCGAGTTCATGGCGTGCTTGAGGATGTGTGTGTTGGCTGGTAGGTTTGAGTACACATAGTCAAATGGATCATGTTCGACATAGTTTTTGTGACTTGAGTCTTCCAATTAAATGTCGTGCTCCAAGTCATCGACATCTCGAGCCTCGCAAACAATGTTTCCAATTAGTGTGATACCCCAACATGTGGATCACGCTCAAGTGGTTGTACATACCTTCACCGACAAGCAGGTAATATTCATCGTCAAAGAGGTCGTCGAGATTGACATGATCACTCATGAGACCATTGAGGTGGCGTCCATGTAAATGCGCCCGGTGCCAAACAACACAAATGAGGGTTCAGTCTCAAGGGACGCAAGGAGAGTAAGGATGGGGGTGTTACCTTCACTTCTGATCGTGTACTCCGGCGTGCTAGATGATGTTGAGGCACTGTGTGCTTCAACTACTGTAGGTTGTCCCGTTGAGCTCATTTTCGGTATGGAGATGGACCTGACGGTTGGGGTATTCACCCTACCTGCAAACCTTTCATTACGACGATCTAGCAGAGCATTCCTCTCACCACGTGGCACCTGCGTACATGTTTTTAAACACCAATTTTCTCCTGACGCTTCATCGCCGCCATACTTCCCTTGCAAGCTCGCTCTCTTGTCCCTCGCCGAGCTCGGACTCATGACTCTGCTTCGTCAACTCCATTATCCGCAATTATTCTTTGGATCACCGGGTTTGCTGGTCGGCACTTTGTAGGTGCTCATTGATTTTGATGAGGTCGCCATCTACAGCACCATCACCTAAGGTTCTGCTTAGGTATGCACCTACAACATTATCGAATTTGGTATAAATAACCGATGAATGATTACAAAATGCAAGATGATCGTTGATGGGATAACTACCATCGGTTTCGATTATTGCGAATGTATGTGGGGCCGACTTGACAGGTTGTATCACGATCTATCATTCCTTTGCCGGATTGTTGCGTGATGGTTAGAAGTGTGAGAGTCGGACAATTGGCGTGAGTGTTGAAAGAGGAGAGTTGGACAATGCGCTAGTTAGATCTGGGCGTGGCATTGCGATCGATTCAGCACACTGTGTTTTTCCTTCTAGCATAGTCTGCCTTTCTCTTCGCACTTGACTCCCCTGCTCATCGTGGGTCCTGCTGTTCGTTGTTCCTTTAAATCGCTCACGCTGCACTTAGATTATTTTTTTGGAGGTTGATCGTACCCTCTTCATTTTTCTTTCGATAAGATGCCCGTCTCTGTGCGTTTCTCCGATCCCTTCGTTCGTCTGCCATATTACTACCGCGGTCTCTTGCACGTTGCCTCCTAGCCAACTCTTTTTCATGATTGAATTCAGAAATGGTTGATGCGGACCCATCTTCTGGAGCATCATCATGTGACAAGGATGTATAGTTCAAGCTCGATGGGTACAATAAATGAATCTATATTATCATTGTTATGTTAAAACTTTAAACACCCGTACCTGGCATCGAACCGGAAGGCTGATCAATACTAGTGATATCACCAAGAGGGGGTTGGGATGTATAGTTCTGGTTTGATGGGTTGGCTGGTTCAACAATAAAGTTAAAACATAATCATCTCATCAATGCTCAACAATCATGAAGACCCCGAACCAAGCCAACACGTCTATTGTTTTCTTCAGCCATTTTTTGTTCCATATATTTTGTTTGTAAATGCCCTAATATTTCTTGTCTAGCCAGCATGTATTTCGTACTACAGTGAGTTGATGTGAAATCCTGCGGTATTTTGTAATGATCATCTAATTTTGAGTGGCATTTACTTGCAGGTTTGTTAAAGGAACTTTTGGCAAGAAATACACAACCGTGTCATTCAGTGCTGGACCTCTGTTATTGGCAAGAAATACACTAATGTGTAGCTCACTGCTGAGGTAACATCAAATTCGTCTAATACTTGTTCTCGCATGTAGAAGTAAAATGCTCTTTCAGAATTCAGTTATCACGATCAGTATATTCTTCAGTTTAGCAAACTATGATTAATTGCTCTTTATGCTAATCTGAAGAAGTTTAGAACTCATATGTATTCTGAACATTGGCAAGTCCGCTTACATAAATCCTTCTATTTTGCCATTGCAACGAGAGAAAAAAAATATACATGCAGTGCCAATGGAGAACTTGGCCCAATTGATAATATACCCATCTTGGGCACTATACATCTATTTCATATCAACGTTTGCTACTGACGTTGTGATAGTTAATGTTTCATACTCCACATTTGTTTCTTTTTCAGACAAATCATACTCTTCATTTGTTTCTTTTTCAGACAAATCGAGAACCATCTATCATATTATTCACCTTCTAGCAAATTTCTGTTATTTTTTTTTAGAAAAGCTACTTCCTGTCTTTGAGTGCCGGTAAATCTAATTTAATTTTTTAAATCCATTTACGTCTTTCTAACACCGCAGATGTTATTTTAAGCGTTCCGATATATGACATTTCTTGACCGTTCATATATCAAACTCCAGTTTTTAACTTCATATTGAATCAATTATTGTAAGTCAAAGCCAAAAGTGCGTATTCTAATATTTGATTCCCAAATTTGGTTTGTCACCGCCGTAAGCTCATAACTTCAAACACCCTTACCTGGCATTGAACCGGAAGGCTGATTAATATTAGTGATATCACCAAGAGGGTGTCGGGAAACAGTCTGCTTTTCATTTTGGAGCTTGACCTGGTCATCCTTTTTCTTTTGATAAGTTCACTACTAGGAAAAGGCATGCTAGTGGCGCACCAGTTTTGCCTTCTAATGGCGCACTACTGGTGCGCCACTAGCATCACGCCATTAGAATTAAATTCTAATGGCGCGCCATTGGTGCGCCATTAGTATCTGGTGTTCTAATGGCGCACCACATAGTGCGCCATTAGTATTGCCCACAGTGCGCCATTAGTAACAATTTTTTAATTTTTTTTTCGTTTTTTCTTAATCTCAGGTCACTATTTCACATATGAGATATCCAACAAGCATCCATATAACAATCATATCCAACACACAAGTTTCATCATATATACATACATAGCCAACACATAGTTCCATCGTTACATATTACAAAAGTTTCACATTGTTCATCCAACACCGTTATCCATCAATTCACAAAAGTTTCACATTGATACAAAATAAAAACAGAAATGGAAAAGAAGCACTCCATCCATGGAAAAGAAGAAGAAGAAGAAGAAGAAGAAGATGAAGACTAGAAGAATACTGGAAGAAGAAGAACACTAGAAGAATACTAGAAGAATAATAAGAAGAATAAGAAGAAGACTATAAGCTTATTATGAAAACTTGATCATTTTGTGCTAACATAAGTAATTTTGGAGCTAACCTATAGGAAACTAAGCATATAATCTCTAAGTTAGCATATTAGAGCCAACTTAGGTAAAATGAAGCTAACATATGTCATTTTGGAAAAGAAGAAGAATAAGAAGAAGACTATAAGATTATTATGTAAACTTGATCATTTTGTGCTAACATAAGTAATTTTGGAGCTAACTTATAGGAAACTAAGCATATTAGAGATAACATAGGTAACTAAGTATATATATATACCTGACATAGTTCAGTTCTCATTGTTCTTCTCCTTCTTCTTCCTCAGCCTGATGCGCCAAGAGCGGCGAGGCGGCGGAGGCAGCTGTGGGATGTAGTCTTCTACCACAATTGGCGTGGTCATGTCGCCCAGCTGTGGGATCGCCGGTGCCACCACCGGTGCATGGTCATTGTCAGGCACCACCACCATCACGAGGCCACCTTCAGGCAGGACGGGCACGACTGTGATGCCCCCGATTCAATCGTACACTAATCATGCACGCAAATGTGTACGATCAAGATCAGGGATTCTCGGGAAGATATCACAACACAACTCTAAAACATAAATAAGTCATTCAAGCATCATAATACAAGCCAGGGGCCTCGAGGGCTCGAATACAAGTGCTCGATCATAGATGAGTCAGCAGAAGCAACAATTTCTGAGTACAGACATAAGTTAAACAAGTTCGCCTTAAGAAGGCTAGCACAAACTGGGATACAGATCGAAAGAGGCGCAGGCCTCCTGCCTGGGATCCTGCTAACTACTCCTGGTCGTTGTCAACGGGCTGCACGTAGTAGTAGGCACCTCCAGTGTAGTAAGAGTCGTCGTTGATGGTGGCGTCTGGCTCCTGGACTCCAGCATATGGTTGCGACAACCAGAAGAAAGGAAAGGGGGGAAAGGGGGGAAAAGGGGGAGAAAGCAACCGTGAGTACTCATCCAAAGTACTTGCAAGCAAGGAGCTACACTACATATGCATGGATATATGTGTAAAGGGCCATATCAGTGGACTGAACTGCAGAATGCCAAAATAAGGGGGGGATAACTAATCCTGTCGAAGACTACGCTTCTGGCAGCCTCCGTCTTGTAGCATGTAGAAGAGAGTAGACTGAAGTCCTCCAAGTAGCATCGCATAGCATAATCCTACCCGGCGATCCTCCCCTCGTAGCCCTGTTAGAGAGCGACCACCGGGTTGTATCTGGCACTTGGAAGGGTGTGTTTTATTAAGTATCCGGTTCTAGTTGTCATAAGGTCAAGGTACATCTCCAAGCCGTCCTGTTACCGAAGATCACGGCTATTCGAATAGATTAACTTCCCTGCAGGGGTGCACCACATAGCCCAACACGCTTGATAACTGATAACCCATAAGTGTAGGGGATAATTTGTTTTGCCCGGATAATTAAGCTACAATAATTCCCTGCTAATGATGCAATGTCATCATGATTACTGTTGTTAAGTTCGTGTTGGTTTGAATCTGGTCCAAATTCAAATTTAAATTAAAGTCAAAAAAAAGTTCTCAAACATAAAATCTAAAATGTTCAATGTGTGGCAAATAATCTCTGGTTATTTTTCATGTTCGAAACAACCTCTTTTGGATTCCCACAGTGCTTGGAACTTTTTTTGTACGCCGGTCTAAACCTAAGCGCACAGGGGTCTGGGCCCATCGCCCTTAGCACACCTGCACGTTGCATGGGCGGCCGGAAGCAGAACTAGCCCCCTTAATACAAGAGCAGGCTTACGTTCCAAACCGGCGCGCGCCGCTCAGTCGCTGACGTCACGAAGGCTTCGGCTGATACCACGACGCCGAGTGCTCATAACTGTTCCCATGTAGTTGGTTAGTGCGTATAGGCCAGTAGCCAGACTCAGATCAAATACCAAGATCTCGTTAAGCGTGTTAAGTATCCGCGAATGCCGACCAGGGCAAGGCCCACCTCTCTCCTAGGTGGTCTCAACCTGCCCTGTCGCTCCGCCACAAAGTAACAGTCGGGGGCCGTCGGGAACCCAGGCCCACCTCTACCGGGATGGAGCCACCTGTCCTTTCAGCCCCCTCATCAGAATCACTTGCGGGTACTCAACGAGCTCACCCGACTTTAGTCACCACATGTGTCATGTATAAAGTATGTAGAATATACCCGTGATCACCTCCCTAGTGATCACGGCCCGATAGTATAGCATGGCAGACGGACAAGAATGTAGGGCAACTGATGAAACACTAGCATCCTATACTAAGCATGTAGGATTGCAGGTAAAGGTAACAATAGTAGTAGCAAGGACATGCTATGCATCAGGATAGGATTAACGGAAAGCAGTAACATGGTACACTACTCTAATGCAAGCAGTATAGAGAAGAATTGGTGATATCTGGTGATCAGGGGGGGGGGGGGGCTTGCCTGGTTGCTCTGGCAAGAAGGAGGGGTCGTCAACATCGTAGTCGAACTAGGCAGCAGCAGCGTCGGTATCGTAGTCTACCGGAGAGAAGAGGGGGAAGAAAGCGATGCATCTGAGCACACAAGGCATCACAGAACATAACATGGAAATAAGCGGTGCCAAGGGTGATCCAACGCAGCGATAGGTGATACTGGCGAAGGGGGAAAACATCCGGGAAAGTATCCCCGGTGTTTCGTGTTTTCGGTCAGATGAACCGGAGGTGAAATGTTGCAGGTTCGCTATGCTGGCGGACGAACGGGCTGCGTATCCGGATTCGACTCGTCGTTCTGAGCAACTTTCATGTACAAAGTATTTTCATCCGAGTTACGGATTATCTTATATTAATTTTTAAAGTTTTATTTTATTTTCTGAATTTTCTGGAATTGTTTAAATCGAATTGAAAACAGAATGTGCATTTGTTACCTAGTGTTACCCTAGCCTATGTGTATGAGAGTGGTACCCGAGGGGCTGGTCAACCATTTTACTTTGACTGGTCAAAAGGTGAGGTATGGCTCACATGTCATAGGCATCTAAATTAAATTAGTGTCTAGATTAGAATGGGGCCACATGTCATAGGCTATTAGGCTAATCTAGCACTAAACTGATACTAAATAAACAACAGAATTAATCCTAGGATTAATCTAGCTAATTAAATTAGACCTAACTAGTTTGGGCCGGCCGCGCACACACTCACACACACGTGCACTCACACGGCGCACTCACACACACCACGTTGCATACACACACACAACACACAACACACAATGCTAGAGGTTAAATCTGTTTTCTGTTATCAGAAGATAGCATTTTGTGATTTTCATAGGACTTAAACCATGCATCAAATGTATTTGGTCCAGTGGGATAAAATGGAGTTTGTCAAGTATACTACCTTCCCATATTTTTCTTAGTCCTGTTAACAATTGTTTTGCCGGAGTTTAGGGGCTGTCTAGAGGGTTACTCATTGTAGAATTAGAAAAGCTAGCTATCGCTACAGTAACTGAATGTTACTGTAGCAGCAGCAGCACACACAGAGCAGCAGCTGTAGGCAGCGAGCAGCAACGGCAATGGGGCAGCAGCGGCTGCGGGCGGCGAGGCCGGCCGGCCGTCGCTGCGTCAGGCAGAGGCGGGCGATGGCGGCGGCAGCAGTGGCAGCCGGCACCAGTTACAGACGGCGGCAGCAGGCGAGAAGCAGCAGCAGAGCAGCCGCGGTGAGCGCAGTAGCACAGCGGCAGGAGCAGCTCGTAGGGGCGCGCGTGTGCGGCAGCGGGTGGACGGGCGTTGCGAGGTGAGTGCGGTGGCGCGCGCGGTTCGATCAAAAGTGACCGGAGTTGGCCACAACGACGGTGTTGGGCGGCGGCGGTTGCGGGCTCGCGACGGGGACGGTGCTGCAGTGCGCGCGTGAGTAAACGAGGAGGCTAGGCGAGGCCTAAGCGGTGCGGCGAAGCAGATGAGCAGCAGCACGGGGCCGTTTGGTCGCCGGAACGAGGCCGGCGACGAGCTACGCCGCGGCGAGCTCGGGCAAGTTGGGGACGACGCGTACAGCTAGCGAACGACGACGAGAGAGAGAGAGAGGAGAGGAAGCGGGGCTCACCGAGCGGCACACACGGTGGCCCTTGGAGGATTAGTAGCAGCAGAAGGTGTCGCCGCAGTCGACGAAGTTTGCCGGCAAGGCAGAGGAAGAAGACGGCGTCGTGGACGACGTAGAGGTGGCTCCCGGCTCGGCCCGGTGGTGCAGACGACGTAGCCGAGCACGGCGGGGGCGTGGACGGACTAGCTGGGCTCAGGGGCGATGGGGAGCGCGAGGGCGATGGCGGCAACGGCGGTGCTGCATTGGGGAGGCTCCGACGCGTCTAGGACAGAGAGAGAGAGGCGCGAGGGGATAGGAGAGGATGAGGGTTAGGGTTAGCGAGGACGAGGGGGGGGGGGGGCGACGCCAGCTTTATAGGCGAGCTGGGAACCGGCGGTGTCGTGGTTTTGTCACGACAGTTGTCCTCGTGAAAGGACTTAGTCGTGGAGCCATCGCTACGGGTTAACTTGAAGGGGTTAAAGCGGACGCAAAGACACAAGAGTTTATACTAGTTCGGCCCCTTTGATGAAGGTAAAAGCCTACATCTAGTTGTGATGGGATTGATGTGGTTTTCGACGACTAGGGAGCGAATAAGCTTCGCCTAGGCCTCGAGTTGTTGTTGTCTGTCTTGAACCGCTGCCGGGTCGTCCCCTTTATATACACAGGTTGACGCCCGGCCGGTCTACAGAGTCCCGAGCCAACCTATACAAAGTGTCCGGCTCGGTCTCTCTCCTTTCTAACTTATATTACAAGTTTACATAATCATGGCAGTTTACCACTACGGGCCCTAATCCGCCTTTGGGCCATGGGCTTCCAAGCTTTACTAGTTTAACGCCATCTTCAAGACCTTCATGGGCTTCAAAGATGATCTAAGGTGAACCGGGCCCTCCTGGCCGGTTTATACTTAGTAGCTATACCCTCAACATTAGGCCCCGGATTGATTTGAATTTATTCATGTCAATCTTCAACACTAAAAATATCTTGTAAACATCTTCTTGTATTTTCGTAAACCACCATATTGACTTCTCCTGTGAATTTTTGTAAACCGCCGTGACGTCATCTTCGGAGCACCGCAACGGTCCGTCATGACATCATCTCTGCATAAAAGGATTAAAAAGATTCCCGTCTCATTAATGATTATCTCGAAAATCGAGGCGACAGGCACGCCCACTCGGCCGCTTCGGACGCCTTGATTCTCGCGCCTGCCATTTACTCTTTCCCTTACAAATAAAGCCCGAGGGCTCCTTTTTCTCTTCCTCTTCTGCATCTTCTTCCTCGCGACGCCCTCAGCTCTGAAGCTCCGCCGCCGTCCGCGACCTTCGAGAACTGCACCAACCAAGGCCGCTGCATCAACTTTGAGTTAGATCGAGCTCATCGCCCTCCGCCGTAATCTGCAGCGGTAAACTTCTTCATTCTTCGTCCTTAGATCTGCATTAGGTTTTGCAAGCTCATCCGCACGCAGTTCCCCATTTTTCCTCTTCATCCTACCTTACGCATGGTAGTTTTGATCCAAAAACTGTATAGATCTCCTGCGGTAGTCATTCCGCATCTGTTTTTAATACTAGCAGCCCTTCCTTTTCTTCTTATAAAGTATGCATCCTTCTCTGTTCTACTTGAACGCTTTTTAAAGAACGCAGTAAAAACTGCTTTATAGATGTGCGGTAGATCCAAATAGATTTGAACATTGTGTAAAACCTGTTTACATCAACACTTAGCGTAAATTTTGAATCTTGGCCTTTACGCCTATGGGCGGTTTAATCCTTGATGGCCAATCCGCCATATGTCATTAGCCCTCTCTTAAACCGCCAACTGGACCTTGCATTGTATTTTCACCGGTTTAACACTGAATTTTTCACTTACAAACCGTGAGCGATGGCAACCGCACATGTTTGATTTTCTTTCAGCTCCCCTTCCTAATGGCGAAACAATTTTCGCTTGCAATTGGGTTCCGTTCGGATCACGGAAACACAACTCAGCGGCTACGTCACCACCGGGCGTTTAGCCTCAAAAAATTTTCTCCACTGGCGAGTTCCGGAATCGGAATGTCCACCTGAACCTCAAGAAGGAGAGGCGATTGTTTTTATGCAACACCTAGACCGGGGATTCAGCCCGCCCGGATCAAAAAATTTCCGGGATGTCCTCGCAAGCTTCCAACTCCATCCACAAGATATTGGTCCGAACTCTGTGTCCAATATATGCAACTTTCAAGTATTCTGCGAAGTCTATCTTCAAGAAGAACCAACCGTGGAGTTATTTCGAGATTTCTTTCATTTGAACCGCCGTACAGAATTCTCGGACGGTCGCAACACAGAACTTGGCGACGTTTCAATCTAGAAAAGGAAGGAAGTGGACTTCCCTCACGCCAAACATCATAGCCATCCTAAAGATTGGAATCAAACTTGGTTCTATTGCCGAAACACTGCTCCTAACAGAGAAAATCCCTTGCCGGGTTATCGCCCTCACCGGCTTAGCAACAGCCACCCATTGCCTTCGCGCTTGACCACCGCATGAGCGGAAGAATTTTGCACCTTAAATTACCAAGCTCCGGCTCGATGGCCAACGGTTTAACTGGTATTGACCTTGTCCGCTACTGGGTTTCTTGGGGCATCTTGCCATTAAGCCGCCGCCCCGGATTGATGCACGAATATACTGGTGACATCAAAGATCCTCAACGTCATCACGAACTATCAATAACTGAGCTTGAAGTTACCGAAACAGTGAAGAAAATGCTCGATGAACCGATCCCCGCGTGCAGCCAAACCGGGTTGGCTCCGTTCTGCATCTGCAACAAACCGCCATGTAAGGTTCCTCTCATTACTCTCGACCTTGATTCCATATTGATTGTATTAATCCCTCTGTATTAATTTTCAGGCTAACAGCTCCTTTTGGAAACGAGCTAAACCGGCCCGGGTTCCTCGCGCAAAGACCAAGACCACCAAGAAAACTGGCAAGAAGAAAACCGCCAAGTCTTCTGAACCGCCAGAAGATGAAGAATCAGATGCTGAGGTAGAGCTTGACTCACTTGGTTCTTTTTTTCATTCATTTTACTGACAGTTAAAATTCCCAGGATGACGCTGAGGCCAGCCATGCAGAACCTGTTGAGGTAATCCTTCTTTCTTGATTACGATCTTGTACCGGTTAAAAAGAATTAGCCGCCTGATCCGGAAAGTGAAACAATCTCACTCCTATGCTCATTTGGATCCAAAATTTTCTTTGGAGACATAGCAAACTGAAGAACGTCGTACGACCCGGCATAGCGGTCAACAAATTACATCGTCCGGTTTAGCTGACACACCAACCCGGAAACGTCGTCCAGAGGTGAGTTGTTCTCCTGAAAAGCGTTATCCTTTGAAAGGTTTCTTCTGATGCCCTCTCAATCCGTCTGACCCAAATTACCAGGCTTCTTCCAACTCGTCTGGCGGTTCATCAACCACTCAGCTGCCTCCTCTCAAAGTTGCTCTTTGGGTAAGTATATTACTCCTTAATTTGTTCCTTGTATTTGTCGGTTTATCATATTCTAACCCTTGATGTTGTAGCACCAAGGCTCGACTTAGTAAAAAGGCCAAGACCCTCGACCCTCATGGATGTTGATCCGGAGAAGACTCGAGCATCATGGTGAAAATCCGAAGTTTCTAAAGACAACTCTGCTGGGAAAAATCAAGATGCCAATGCTAATCCGCCAGAGGTTGAACCGGATGCCCAAGTTGAGACTTCACATCCTCCTGCTCCTCTGAGTCCTACAATAGAACAACGGGACTCAAGTGCTGATCCGCCAAGCCCGGGTATGAAAGCGCCAAGCCCTGTTGAAAATGCTAATCCGGCCAGTCCGACCAAAGATGATGATGTCGTAGTTACGGGCACCGCATATACCGCCCCTGGCAATCCGGTTGCTCTATCAAAGCACACTGCCAAGGAAGAATTTGCTGCCATGAGCAAAGGGAAGGAAAAAACTGATCTGTCGACATAACAATCTCTCTGCCCAAGACCTTCACTCACGGCTTCCTGAACCGGCTCTACACAAGCCGTGATTATGAAGTCGGTTTAGTAAATCTTATGAAGGAGCGCTATGAGGTAAATAGTTGTGCCCTTCTCTTGTACCTTCATTGCATAGTAGCCCCCAAGGGCGGTTTGTCCCTAGAAAGTCAAACCGACTTTGCATAGTTCATAGTAATCTTGTCTTATATATTTACGATCAAACACACATTAGCCCCAAGTGCCATGATTAACACTTGTATTAATCCATGGGACTTCAATAATCGATATAAAAATGTTCCGCATTAGCCCCCAAGTGCCAAGTGTATGACTGGTTATGCGCTTGGGACTTCTAATGAAGATATTAACATGCTCTCTTTTTGTTGCAGAGTGAGATACGCCACCACGTCTCACAAATCAATGATCTTCAAGAAAATCTGAAATCTCAACAAGCGTAAACTTCCAAGGCCAAGGATGAGCTGAAAACCGCCTTGACTACCATGGAGCAACTTAAGGAGTGGTTTAAGTCCGAGCGGACCAGCTGGGATCTTGAAAAGGTGGGCTTGCTAAAGCGGGCGGGAGATCTTTGAAGCAGCTCTTAAACCGCGACGGAAGAGCTCATCGATTAAAGCGCCAAATCAATGCCATGACCTCTGCAATATTTGGTAAGCAACGTTTCACCAAGGTTGTGATGAATATTCTGTTTTGAAATTTCCTCCGGTTTAACTCGAACTTTCTTAAATCGGTATAGGTAGGCGCATTGCTCATCGGGCTCGACATGCGGAAGAAACTCAAGGCAGCGTATCGCTAATTGAACAGCTGTATACCGCACCCGGCCGAAGTTATTTGCGCCACTTCTTATGATAATGCAGCTCCGACACTGATGAAGGACACACTGGACCGACTATCTATGATACCAGCACAGATAGAAGAATTAAAACGACCCGCTGCCCGGGCTGGCACTTTATTGGCACTAACTCGCGCCAAAGCATGGATAGCTGACCTTGATCCGGCTGACATAGCCAAAGGCTTCCCCAGTGCTCAAGAAAATGGCGAAGTATTTGATAATGATGCTCTCAAACGGGTAACAAGGGAGATGCGTCCTCTGGCGAGTCAACTGGCAGAAGAGGCCAACCTGATGGTTCACCGCTCCTTCTACGACGCGGACAACAGACGGGTTGAAGCTGTTATTCCGGAAGTGCAGAACCTTGTTCCACAAACCCGTAAGCACACTTACGCCCCGACGTTGATCCGGTGAGCTTATAAGTGAAGAGGCTGTCTTTCGTGCTTTAACCCGGATTGATCGACCACCAATGACTTCCGGCCATTGCATGGTGAGGAGGAAGAAGTTGAACTGACGCCAGACGACCCATCTACTTCACGTCAACCCGGCAATGAAGCTTAATCCGTCAAGTCGGTTGATACGTCAGAAACTGTCCGTTATGAAGCAACTCCAAATTTTGGGCCTCTGAATGCCTTGTAATAAAACTAGCTGCCACCTTTGGCGTTTATATGCCTCCGTGCATACGTTTTGCAACTTATGCCTCCTTTTGATTTGCCAATGATAAGCTATTACCTGCAGCGAAAATCTTAAATTGCCACGACGGTTTGTGCCGCCAGCTGTCTTGTGACGTTCATATATATATATATGCAATGAAATATTGAGGTATATGATCAAAATTTGTGATACAAAATACCTGCCATCGCTGGGCATGAAGTTGGCTTAGACAATCTTGAAGCGGAGGTTGTATAAACCATTACCGTCAAAGGAGAACAACTCCTGTGTTTATAATGCCGGTTTACCATGTAAACCGTGCGGTCATGACAAGCCCCTGTTACTCCATAATGGGATGTTAACGAGAAAAAGTCAAACCGGAAAAATTATCTCCGGATTAAAATGGACCGAATTCCGTCAATTGACAGTTTGAACTGGTTTAAAAATGTTATCGGTTTAAAAAACGCAACAAAAATCAAATAACAGTTATGAAAAAATATGGAAGCAAAGGCAATGATAAAACCGTTTGCAAGAAGAGGATTTACTGAGCCGATCAGATGGTGTTACCATGGTCGGACATGACCAAGCTCCCTATAAGGTGTAGCCATGGTTCAAGTCAGCCAGGTCCCCAACTGAAACCGTGGCATTATGCCGATCAAGTGGCGTGGCAATGGTTTGGGTTCGACCAAGCCCCCAAGTGACTCTATGGCCTTAGTCCGATCAAGAGGCGTGACTGGTTCAGACTTGACCATGTCCCCAAGTGATCTGGTGGCTTTCGCCTATCAAAAGGTGTTGCATTGGTTCGGACATGACCAAGCCCCCAAGTGATATCATAAAGCTTTTGAAAAGCAAACCCAGGGGGTAAACCGGAGGCCGCTTTAAGACGAACAACTCCATGTAACCACGCATGATGTAATGTAACAGATACCCCGCTTTAGCCGAGGCTCCGGTTTATTACTTTATTCATAATATATACACTGTCCTAATATGTACATGAGTAGAGCCGATGGCTCGTATAATAAGGCGAAGATGAGCTATGTTCCACGGCCTGTTGGTCTCCTTCTCTCGGCGTCGTGAGTCTTTATGCTCTCGAATATCGATCAGATAATACGACCCGTTGTGCAGATTCTTGCTGACCACAAAAGGTCCTTCCCAAGGTGGGGATAACTTGTGCATATCAGTCTGGTCTTGGATGAGTCGAAGCACCAAATCTCCTTCTTGAAAAGTTCTGGTTCTGACTCGGCGACTGTGATAACGACGAAGATCCTGTTGGTAAATCGCCGAGCGGGCAGCTGCTATGTCACGTTCTTCATCCAATAGGTCCAAAGCATCTTGACGTGCCGTCTCGTTGTCCGCTTCAACATAAGCCGCCACACGAGGTGAGTCATGACGGATATCGCTAGGGAGAACCGCCTCCGCTCCGTAGACCATGAAGAACGGTGTGTATCCTGTGGATCTGTTTGGCGAGTATTGATACTCCATAACACAGACGGTAGCTCTTCTACCCAACAACCCGGTGTTCTCTGCAAAGGAACCATAAGCCGGGGTTTGATGACTCGCAAGATCTCTTGATTAGCCCGTTCTGCTTGTCCATCGGACTGGGGGTGAGCCACTGACGATACGTCAAGCCGGATGTGCTCACGTTCACAGAATTCCTTCATAGCGCCCTTGGACAAGTTGGTACCATTGTCAGTAATGATACTGTGTGGAAAGCCAAACCGGAAAATCACCTTTTTAACGAACTTAACCGCTGTAGCTGCATCACACTTGCTAACGGGCTCCGCTTCAACCCACTTGGTAAACTTGTCAACCGCCACCAAGAGGTGGGTCTTTTTGTCCTTGGACCTTTTGAAAGGTCCGGCCATATCCAGCCCCCAAGTCGCAAATGGCCAAGTAATTGGAATCATCCTCAATTCTTGAGCCGGCACATGAGCACGCCGTGAAAATTTCTGACAGCCATCACATCGTCTAACTAGGTCCTCCGCATCAGCATGAGCCGTCAACCAGTAGAACCCGTGACGAAACGCCTTAGCCACCAGAGACTTTGAACCGGCATGGTGACCACAATCCCCTTCGTAAAATTTCGCAACCTTCCTCAGGGGACACGCAGCGTTGGAACGCGCCTGACACACTGCAATGATGCAATTCGCCATTGACAATGGTCATGGACTTGGATCGCCGGACTATCTGCCTGGCCAGAGTCTCATCCTCTGGCAACTCGCCCCGGTTCATGTACGCAAGATAAGGAACTGTCCAATCCGGTATAACATGCAGGGCTGCCACCAACTGCGCCTCCGGATCAGGAATAGCCAAATCCGCTTCACCAGGGAGCTTGACGGACGGGTTATGCAAAACATCTAAAAAGACATTAGGCGGGACCGGTTTACGCTGAGAGCCCAGCCGGCTTAAAGCGTCCGCCGCTTCATTCTTCCGTCTGTCCACATGATCCACCTGATAACCCTTAAAGTGACCTGCAACAATGTCCACCTCACGTCGATAGGCTGCCATGAGGGGATCCTTGGAATCCCAAGTGCCAGACACCTGTTGAGCCACCAGGTCTGAGTCACCGAAGCACTTAACCCGACTGAGATTCATCTCCTTCGCCATCCGAAGACCATGGAGTAAAGCTTCATACTCAGCTGCATTGTTAGTACAAGGGAACATCAAGCGGAGAACGTAACGGAATTTGTCACCTCGTGGGGAAGTTAATACGACTCCAGCCCCCGAGCCCTCCAATTGCCTGGATACATCAAAATGAATCGTCCAATACGTGTGATCCGGCTTCTCTTCAGGTGCCTGTAACTCCGTCCAATCATTGATGAAATCCACAAGCGCTTGAGATTTGATCGCCGTTCGAGGCACATACTTTAACCCGTGCGGCCCAAGCTCTATAGCCCACTTAGCAATCCGACCGATCGCTTCCACATTACGAATTATATCGCTCAAGGAGCAGAGTGACCAACGTGATCGGATGGCCCTGGAAGTATTGCTTAAGCTTCCGGCTCGCCATAAAAACTCCGTATACTAGCTATTGCCAATGCGGGTACCGTTGCTTGGATTCAATAAGCAGCTCGCTAATATAGTAAACCGGCCGCTGAAACGGATATTCCTTGCCTGCCTCTTTGCGCTCTACCACAATAGCCACGCTGACTGCGCGAGCATTAGCCGCTACGTATAGTAATAACGGTTCTTTGTCGATTGGAGCTGCAAGAACGGGCGGATTAGCTAACTGCCGCTTTAAGTCCTCCAACACTTCATCGGTAATTTGGACTCGCATAAACCGATCTGTCTTTTTCAGCATCTGGTACAAAGGGATGGCCTTCTCTCCGAGGCGGCTGATAAACCGGCTCAGCGCGGTAATCCGGCCTGCCAAACGCTGATGTCGTTAATACACTTCGGTTTAGCCAGGGAGGTAATAGCCGCAATCTTCTCCGGATTAGCTTCAATTCCCTGTTGGACATGAAAACCCAATAACTTGCCTGCCGGAACACCAAAGACACATTTGGCGGGTTGACCATCATCTTGTAAACCCGCAGTTGTCAAAGGTTTCCTTCAAATCGTCAATCGCTGTCTCCTTCTCCCTTGACTTGACCACAATATCATCAACATAGGCGTGCACATTACGGCCGATCTGTTTATGCAGGCAATTCTGTACACATCGTTGATAAGTTGCTTGGGCGCTCCTGAGCCCAAAAGGCATAGATACATAGCAGAAGGCTCCAAAGGGAGTGATAAACGCTGTTTTCTCTTGGTCCTTAACTGACATCTTGATCTGATGATACCCAGAATATGCATCCAAAAAGCTCAAACGCTCACAACCCGCAGTGGCATCAATAATCTGGTCAATGCGGGGGAGGGCAAAAGGATCTATTTGGACAAGCCTTGTTAAGATCATGTAATCCACACATGCGCCAAGTGCCGTTTTCTTAAGAACCAGCACCGGATTAGCAAGCCACTCTGGATGGAAGACTTCAACAATAAAACCAGCTGCTAAGAGCCCGCCACCTCCTCTCCAATGGCCTTTGCGCCTTTCTTCGTTAAACCGCGGAGAAACCGCTTCACCGGTTTGTACTTGGGATCAACATTAAGAGTGTGCTCGTGAGTTGCCTCGGTACACCGGCATGTCGAAGGCTTCCATGCAAAATGTCCCGATTCTCACGGATGAACTTCGATGAGCGCGCTTTCCTATTTCGGCTCCAAGTTGGCACCGATGTCGAATCGCTTGGACGAATCGCCAGCACGAAGTCAACAAGCTTAGTCTCAAATTTGCCGATTTGAATTTCAGGTCCGGATCGTGTTCTGTAGTCGGCTTCTTCAAAGGGGTCATGTCCGCCGGATCAACGTTGTCCTTGTAATATTTCAACTCCTCCGTAGAGCAAACCGACTCTGCATAGGCCGCATCACCTTCCTCACATTCCAAAGCGATCTTGCGGCTCCCATGAACCGTTATTGTCCCCTTGTGACTCGGCATCTTGAGCTGCAAATAGATATAACAAGGCCGTGCCATGAACTTGGCATAAGCCGGCCGCCCAAATAGGGCGTGATATGGGCTCCGGATTTTCACCACCTCAAATGTTAATGTCTCTGATCGGGAATCGTGATCGTCCCCAAAAGCCACTTCCGAGCTATCTTGCCGACAGGTATCTTGACTTGCCGTGCACCACACCATGGAACACCGTATTAGACGGTTTGAGATTTTTATCTGTTAGCCCCATGCGGCGGAATGTCTCATAGTACAGGATGTTAATACTGCTCCCTCCGTCCATGAGCACTTTGGTGAACTTATAACCTCCCACCTGAGGGGCTACCACCAATGCCAGCTGGCCCGGATTGTCAACCCGAAGAGGGTGATCCTCCTTGCTCCACACGATTGGCTGTTCCGACCAGCGTAAATAACGTGGTACGGCCGGTTCAACAGAATTCACCGCTCGCTTGTGAAGTTTACGGTCTCGCTCATCCAAGCTAGTTGTGAAAACGTGGCCACTGTTCAACTGTTTCGGATGGCTCTGATAACCCGACTGCGGCTGTTGCTGCTGGTTGTAACCACCTTGGTTATTCGACTATTCGATTGTTATGTCCGCCCGATTTCCACCGAAGCTCGAACCGGAAGCTCCTCCATCGTGACCCGGCCCATGGAAACCGGATCCCGAGCCACCACCGACCCATGATCATAACGGAAAGCATTAGAGTTTTGAACTCCTGCATAATGTAACAGTCCTTCCAAAGGTGGTTGGCGGCATTTCCTTCGTCCGTGCTTTGGACAGGCTGATTCAATAAATAATTCAAGCGATCCGGGTTAGGATTCGGAGCCCCTACGATTCGCCGCTTTACCTCTGCGTCACGACCCTTGTCCTGCACATTAGTATTAGCCACAAAGTCCATGCTGCCATCCGCTTTACGTTTGCCTCCGTTCCCATGGCCTGCCGGTTTGTGTTGATGCCCCCTGGAGTTGCCGTTCTTCTTTCCCTTCCCTGCTTCGTCATCCTCAGATTTGGGGTCCTTGGTACTATCAGAATCAGCATACTTCACTAAAGCACCCATGAGAGTTCCCATGTCGTTACAAAATCGCTTCATACGCCCCAACTTCAACTTTAAAGGCTTAAACCGGCAGTTGCCCTCCAGGGTTAAGATCGCAGAGTCAGCGTTGATCCGGTCTGACGAGTGTAAGATTTTCGAGACGCGGCGTACCCAATGGGTTGTTGACTCCCCTTCCCCCTGGACACAAGCCGCCAAGTCCACTACAGACATGGGCTGCTTATAGGTATCTTTGAAATTCTGGATAAACCGGGTTCGCAACTGGGCCCATGAACTGATAGAATTGGGCGGCAAGCTCTTTAACCAAGTACGGGCCGTCCCTTCAAGCATCATGGTAAAATACTTTGCACACGCGGCCTCATCCACATCTAGCATCTCCATGGCCATCTCATAGCTCTCTATTCATGCTTCTGGAGGTAAATCAGCAGTGTAACTTGGCACCTTGCGCGGACCCTTGAAGTCTTTGGGCAAGCGCACGTTGCGTAAAGCGGGGACCAAATAGGGCACCCCCAAGCTAGAAGTGACCCCTGGCTCGACTGAGGTGGTGGGGTGAACCGGCGTAAGCTGACGCGCCTCGTTCTGTGTTGCTAACTCGGCCTCCCTGCGCGCTCGGGCCCGGTCCACCACCTCCTGGGCGTTATCGACACCACCTGCCGGGTTTTTGCCACGGGGCACACCACGTCGTGCATTACTTGATACGGCCGGTTCATCCATGTGCCTGCTATAGCTCCGACTTGGGCGGGGGGTAGAGTGGATCCGGTCGCGGTATCTGAATACGCTTCTGTTGGACCAAAGCTGTCCTAAGGAGCTCCTTGACCCAGCGTCTCTATCGCCTGTGGTGAGTCACCTTCAATTGGAATAGCCTCCAGTCATGCCGCAGCTGCAACAAGGTTATCCATCGGGTTGGAGTAGTGACCCGGAGGTGTTTGCACGGCCTGAGGCACACTGGCGTTATGGCGAGGTAGATCTATTAAGCGGGGCTGGACCGGCGCGCCCGTCCCAGGTGCTTCCGCCCGGTTTACCACCGGCGGATTACTGGTTCCCGCTCCGGGGGTGTTGAAGAGGTCTCTGGCTTCGAAAACTGAAGGCAAACGGGATCTGTATTTCCTCTTCATGACTTCATGTGACGCGTTCTGATCCAACATGAGCCTATAAGCCTGTGCATCTAAAGTGGCCCGCTCTGCCGTCATCCTGGCGTCTGCAGCTGCTAGATCCGCTTTAGCCTGAGTAATTTGTTCCTTCACATTCGCAATCTCTGCGTTATGAGCGTCCTAATCCGCCGGGTTAGCCTCTGCCATGAGCGCAGCCAACGCATCGAACAGATCTGATAAAACTTGAGCCGGCGGGCGCACAGGGCCTCCTGCCCCGGCAGCCGTCACCGCTGTTGAACCGGAGATCATTGCCGCAGCAGTCGAAGAGTGAAGCGCTGCTTGTGTACCGGCCATGAATATTCCAACCCGGTTGGGCAGATCGGAGGGGTCCGGAATACTGTCACCATCGTAACAGCCCCAATCCGGCCATCTTATGGCGATATAGAGATTCAGTTTCTCCGGTTGTGACTTCGTCGCCCGGAGTAGACGACGGTCTCGCTACGATTCGATCCATCCTCATAACTTCGCTTCGTGAATGACTCCCACAAAGGCACGCTTCACGGCCGGTTTGACCGGGCGGATCGCGCTGCCGAGCTGTCTCGACGAGGTCGGTGCAGATGTCCGGCTCAGGGCCCGGTTCACTGATCTTGCCAATGAAGACGTGTATGCCACAAAAGGGGACCCGGTACCCGTACTCAATCGAGCCGGCTCGGGGCCCCATCCTGCATCGTCGATGTAGAGCTTGCCGCGACGACTCTTGGTCATCCGGCCCACAGCATAGCCTTCGAGTCCTTCGAACTTGCCCTCCAAGATCATCAAGCCATCGTGCGATAGCCCCACGGTGGGCACCAACTGTCGTGGTTTTGTCACGACAGTTGTCCTCGTGAAAGGACTTTGTCGTGGAGCCATCGCTACGGGTTAACTTGAAGGGGTTAAAGCGGACGCAAAGACACAAGAGTTTATACTAGTTCGGCCCCTTCGATGAAGGTAAAAGCCTACGTCTAGTTGTGATGGGATTGATGTGGTTTTGATGACTAGGGAGCGAATAAGCTTCGCCTAGGCCTCGAGTTGTTGTTGTCTGTCTTGAACCGCCGCCGGGTCATCCCCTTTATATACAGAGGTTGACGCTCGGCCGGTCTACAGAGTCCCGAGCCGACCTATACAAAGTGTCCGGCTCGGTCTCTCTCCTTTCTAACTTATATTACAAGTTTACATAATCATGGCGGTTTACCACTACGGGCCCTAATCCGCCTTTGGGCCGTGGGCTTCCAAGCTTTACTAGTTGAACGCCATCTTCAAGACCTTCATGGGCTTCAGCACAGTCTAAGGTGAACCGGGCCCTCCTGGCCGGTTTATACTTAGTAGCTATAAGGTGTTGGTAGCGGAAAAAAACCTAACGAGTCTTCTCGGTCTTGGCTGCCCTCTCGAAGAGGTTGATCCCTTTCGTTGATGTCTTCATTTCTCTGCTTCAAGTCACCATGATCAATTCGTCATCCTTTCTTCGGGGTCTCCATCGTCCTACGAATGCGACTAAGGGGAAAAACTCCGGAAGAACGCATCTCCACAAGGCTGGGCATCTGACGGTGAACTCAATGGGAAATACACAAGGTACCCCACGAGTTGTATTTTAGTGAATTCGTTGAGTGCAATATACGATGGTACCAAAGTTTCAAACGGGTAGGTAATCATTCGATGACTAGACAAAAGCCGGAATGGGGGTTTGAACAACGAGAAAAACATGGTGTTTGATTCCAGGATGAATAATGGTATAGCATTCAGCTCGTGAATCACATACGAAGCGAGGTGCAAAGGATACATTAGAATCCGGGTTTAAAAAAAATCAGGTTTCGATCCAGTGGACCTCTGGGTTATGGGCCCACCATGTGGGTTAATAGTAGGAAGATGGTTGACGTCTTGCATGATCATATAAGCAAGGCATGTCAGAGAATAACCGGTCAGTTATGTTGACAACATCGTTGGTACCAAGGGCGAGGGATGAAGAGAACCATTTTCCTGCTCGTTGAACGAGGCGGACCAATAGGCAAAGTTCTCGCCCATCGGTGGCTACCGTAATGTCATCAACAATAGTACCGTGCTCTTTGGCCGATGTAATTGTACAACGAGGGTGTTTTCATAAGCAACGAACATTACTGCTTAGATCATATAAACCACGAGAAAGGTTAAACAAGGCAATGGAAAGGAAAAGTGATTAACAGGTCTAATCAGAACAATGGGGAGGAAAATGTGTATACACACATATTTCAGAGTATATCCTTCCCAAGGACAAGCGGGCATGATATCCATGACAGGATAGAAAGTAGAGAACCGTTGAGGTAAAGGGAGAGGAATTTCATGACGTTACCCATACAACAGTGTTTGGATAATTGATAAAGAGAATTTAGCATTGTGCTTCAAATGTTCTTGTCGATGAACGGAGTACCACAGACATGCTTCAGGTAGCAATGATATGGTGTTTCAATCAAGCTCCAGACTTTGGATACACAAATGATCCATCAGGAGTAACTTATAAAATAAGTCCTACAATTTCCTCCAGGAAGAATGGTTATCCTTGCAAAAGAAATTATAATGATAGGTCCTCCAGCCAGGGGGGTGCTAGGCTTGACATCATATTACCGGGTCATCAAAGGACCAACAACATAAGTCCTGGAAAGTTGTCCCAACCATCATATCTGGCCGAGATTCATATCCGATTGGTGTCATGATACTTCAGACTCAGGATGTCCGAGAAGAAAAGGTGCAACACAAATCGATGAAATGACATTGCAAGATTCTCGGGAAATGAACTATGGGAGCGGGTTCCTGAAACAATAGTTCATCATTAAAACAAGGAGAGGATGAGGAGGTGGCTGATGGGCTCAGCGACAATTCATCGAGAATTCCAAACGGATGGATTTCCACAATACTGTGAACAAGGAGATAACATTTGTCAGATCAAATGATATAACGATGTATGACCGAGGAAAACATACACAATTAAAGATTGGTTGAAAGGTGCACCCAAAATATGGGCTTAGGTAGCACGATCAAAGTTAGAATGGTGATTCTATAACCAATAGTCTAAGAACAAACGGTTGACCACAACTTCAAAGCAATAGGGTCGCTAGATGTACAGAATCCAAGTAGCACCGTTCACTTGTTGGTGTCCCGGTTAGAATCAACACGGGGACCAAGAAACAATGGTGATGGTGTGAAGTATCATAATACCAAGAATTATTAAGAGGTGGAGCAATTCTCACAACATCCTTGATATAAAAGATGATAATACTCCAAGGTAGAACATAATACAAACCGGATAGCAAGTTTCATCCATAGCATGAACAAGTTTGTGTTGAACGGTAGGCAATCGAGTGGTCGATGATAACACAAATCATCGAGGGCAAGGATGGTATTTCTCATCATGAATTCAATTGATATCCTTGAGGAGCTCGGAATGTTGATGATGATCATGACACATTTGTCGAGAGGTTTCATGAAGATACAATCGCTCATCGACGACATCAAGCAAAAGGAAGGATGGAGCGAAAAGTTATTGGAACCACGGATACGACACAAACTCGGAATCAAGCTTCTTGTTCAAGGCGAAATGATATGACGAGGAAAGTCGACGTAAGCTTAGCTCATCGTCAAAAATTGTGCTTCGGAAAGAAGGACCGAATAGCACAGTTAAAAAGTTGTACCGTAATGATATAGCCGATCAGGCTAGGAATGACTTGAATGGTTATTAAATCATAAGCAACGAAAATTACTTAGATTTATTGAATCGGAGTGTGGAATCGATTCACTTAACGGTGTTCTCGAGTGACTAATAACTCAAAACTCGAGGGGAATTGGAATCGGCGAGAATAATAGTTGAGGAAGAACTCATAAGAAGTTATGTAGTTCTGTGATATTCTCGAGGTACTAGAGGGTATACTCGAAGGTAGAGCAGAATAGAGGTTGGACAGGTGTATTGTCCTACAGAAGACAAGTACTTCAACTTGTTCGAGAATGGGATCAAAGAACAATATGGTCGGAACCACAATCGCAAAGGACCAAACATAGATACAGGACAAACCTATAACAAGGGGATCATTATCATTACAAGAAGCTTCGATGATAAGTTTCACATTGGGTCCATGAGCATGAACACAAAGGCTCAAGGTCGAATCCCACGTCTTCAATGCATAACCTTTCATTTTATTTCTCGCTTTTGATGAAGCTGTAGTATAGAAAAATTTTATCTGGCTAAACAACAGAAGAGTATGACTCGTGAAAACTTTTGGGTTCATACGGTTTGGGGGAAGGCATAGGTTCAACCCATTTAGGGGTAAATAACTCAAGCTCATAAGCAGAGCATGTTTGACCAAAGGAGAGGATACAATTTACCAAAGGCATTATGTATCAGGGGAAGGACTCACAAGGCGATTGAATATGAAGGACATTGTCGGATAACAATCCAACAATGGATCGGGTGATCCACAACCGAGCTGATGTGAGTATCGGTACTCACTCAGAGGAAGAAGAATGCAGAGGCATCAGATTCAAGAATCACCGGATTAGTCTGATGCTTAAATAGAAAGAAATTATGGTTTCCAAAATGAAGGATGAGAAGCAGACACTCTGATCAAGGATAGATAAGTTGAAAACACTTAGCTGGCAATCAATAAAGATTTGAATTGCCGAGAACCAACTCATGTCCGGAATGACGCCTGAGCCGGAAAGATAATTTTTAAAAAGGATAACCTGATGACTGCGTGCGTACGCACACATTGAATCAATAGGCTCAAAATGACTAAGACAAGGGATGTTAACGAGGACTACTAGTCATATGGAATTAACCATAATGCAAGCAGGCAAGAGTTTCAAGAGTAAGATGTTGCAGAGGATTTTTGAAAGATCGAAAAGTATTCCGAAGAATTTTTTGAGACACATGAACAATTAAGAAGAACGGATCCTCGATAAATGTGAGGAAAAACCGTAGGGGTTTTCATGCGAAATAAAAATGCTAGACAGTAAACTCAAAGGATTCTTGAGACAACGGAGAATATTTCGAGGCATCTTGTAACAACAAGAGCGACGAGGAATGATCATGAGAATGACAAGTGCATGCAAACATCCATATGGATATATCGGTGGCAGTGAATTGCAAAGGCGGTGAGCACAAGGGTCTCGGGAAAATATCGAGGGATATCCTCAGAATCTTCTGCCGAAGTAGGTGATCTTCTGGAATGAGGGCTCTCTGGGAGAAATAGTTACGAGAACCTAGAGTTCGAGTTAGCAAAATCATTTACCCCGAATAGAAGAGAGATCAGAGTCCTAGAGTATAGACGAGGAGTAAAAGATCCTAATACCACCCAATGGCGACGTGGGCCCGTAAGCCACACAACCATGTTAGTAAAAGTTTTTTAATGACTAGACTCAACTTCGGCCAAGGAGTTGGAAAGGGGGATTCCTACAGGCAGTCGACTCTGATACCAACTTGTGACGCCCCAGATTCAATCATTCACTAATCATGCACGCAAATGTGTACGATCAAGATCAGGGACTCACGTGAAGATATCACAACACAACTCTAAAACATAAATAAGTCATTCAAGCATCATAATACAAGCCAGGGGCCTCGAGGGCTCGAATACAAGTGCTCGATTATAGACGAGTCAGCGGAAGCAACAATATCTGAGTACAGACATAAGTTAAACAAGTTCGCCTTAAGAAGGCTAGCACAAACTGGGATACATATCGAAAGAGGCGCAGGCCTCCTGCCTGGGATCCTCCTAACTACTCCTGGTCGTCGTCAATGGGCTGCACGTAGTAGTAGACACCTCCAGTGTAGTAAGAGTCGTCGTCGATGGTGGCGTCTGGCTCCTAGACTCCAGCATCTGGTTGCGACAACCAGAAGAAAGGAAAGGGGGAAAAAGGGGGAGAAAGCAACCATGAGTACTCATCCAAAGTACTCGCAAGCAAGGAGCTACACTACATATGCATGGGTATATGTGTAAAGGGCCATATCAGTGGACTGAACTGCAGAATGCCAGAATAAGAGGGGGATAACTAATCTTGTCGAAGACTACGCTTGGCAGCCTCCGCCTTGCAAAGATGTAGAAGAGAGTAGATCAAGTCCTCCAAGTAGCATCGCATAGCATAATCCTCATGGCGATCCTCTCCTCGTAGCCACATTAGAGAGCGACCACCGGGTTGTATCCGCACTTGGAAGGGTGTGTTTTATTAAGTATCCGGTTCTAGTTGTCATAAGGTCAAGGTACATCTCCAAGCCGTCCTGTTACCGAAGATCACGGCTATTCGAATAGATTAACTTCCCTGCAGGGGTGCACCACATAGCCCAACACGCTTGATCCCATTTGACCGGACACACTTTCCTGGGTCATGCCCGGCCGCGGAAGATCAACACGTTGCAGCCCCACCTAGGCCAACAGAGAGGTCAGCACGCCGGTCTAAACCTAAGCGCACAGGGTCCGCCCATCGCCCTTAGCACACCAACGCTGTTGCATGGGCGGCCGGAAGCGTAACTAGCCCCTTAATACAAGAGCAGGCTTACGTTCCAAACCGGTAGCGCCGCCGCCGCCGACGCCACGAAGGCTTCGGCCGATACCACGACGCCGAAAGTGCCCATAACTGTTCCCGCGTAGTTGGTTAGTGCGTATAGGCCAGTAGCCAGACTCAGATCAAATACCAAGATCTCGTTAAGTGTGTTAAGTATCCGTGAATGCCGACCAGGGCCAGGCCCACCTCTCTCCTAGATGGTCTCAACTCTGCCTGCCGCCTCCGCCACAAAGTAACAATGGGGCCGTCAGGAACCCAGGCCCACCTCTATCGGGATGGAGCCACCTGTCCTTTCAGCCCCCTCATCAGAATCACTTGCGGGTACTCAACGAGCTGACCCGACTTTAGTCACCACATGTGTCATGTATAAAGTATATAGAATATACCCGTGATCACCTCCCCAGTGATCACGGCCCGATAGTATGGCATGGCAGGCGGACAAGAATGTAGGGCCACTGATGAAACACTAGCATCCTATACTAAGCATGTAGGATTGCAGGTAAAGGTAACAACAGTAGTAGCAAGGACATGCTATGCATCAGGATAGGATTAACGGAAAGCGAGAACATGCTACATTACTCTAATGCAAGCAGTATAGAGAAGAATAGGCGATATCTGGTGATCAAGGGGGGGGGGGGCTTGCCTGGTTGCTCTGGCAAGAAGGAGGGGTCGTCAACATCGTAGTCGAACTAGGCAGTAGCAGCGTCGGTCTCGTAGTCTACCGGAGAGAAGAGGGGGAAGAAACAGTAAATACGGAGCACACAAGGCATCACAGAACATAACATGGCAATAAGCGGTGCCAGGGGTGATCTAACGCAGGGATAGGTGATACTGGCGAAGGGGGAAAACATCCGGCAAAGTATCCCCGGTGTTTCGTGTTTTCGGTCAGATGAACCGGAGGTGAAATGTTGCAGGTTTGCTATGCTAGAGACGTGTGGCGGACGAACAGGCTGCGTATCCGGATTCGTCTCGTCGTTCTGAGCAACTTTCATGTACAAAGTATTTTCATCCGAGTTACGGATTATCTTATATTAATTTTTAAAGTTTTAATTTATTTTCTGAATTTTCTGGAATTGTTTAAATCGAATTGAAGACAGAATGTGCATTTGTTACCTAGTGTTACCCTAGCCTATGTGTATGAGAGTGGGACCCGAGGGGCTGGTCAACCATTTTACTTTGACTGGTCAAAAGGTGAGGTATGGCCCACATGTCATAGGCATCTAAATTAAATTAGTGTCTAGATTAGAATGGGGCCACATGTCATAGGCTATTAGGCTAATCTAGCACTAAACTGATACTAACTAAACAGCAGAAGTAATCCTAGGATTAATCTAGCTAATTAAATTAGACCTAACTAGTTTGGGCCGGCCGCACACACACTCACACACACGTGCACTCACACGGCGCACTCACACACACCACGCTGCATACACACACACAGCACACAACACACAATGCTAGAAGTTAAATCTGTTTTCTGTTATCAGAAGATAGCATTTTGTGATTTTCATAGGACTTAAACCATGCATCAAATGGATTTGGTCTAGTGGGATAAAATGGAGTTTGTCAAGTATACTACCTTCCCATATTTTTCTTAGTCCTGTTAACAATTGTTTTGCCGGAGTTTAGGGGCCGTCTAGAGGGTTACTCATTGTAGAATTAGAAAAGCTAGCTATCGAATGTTACTGTAGCAGCAGCACACACAGAGCAGCAGCTGTAGGCAGCGAGCAGCAACGGCCATGGGCGGATTTGGGCCCCAGGCAGCCCAGGCCATTGCCTGAGGCGTGGGGAATTTTCTCGGCCTATATATCAAAAAAAAAAGTTTGGCCTGGGTCGCAGCCCACTTCCCAGCCCAGGCAGGCCAGGCCAACTGGCCCAGCCGCCCAGGCCGGAGTACCCCGCAGCGCAGAAACGCGCAAGGCGCAACCCCCAGCCGCAGTCGCCTCTGTTCCTTCCCCGACCTGACGAACCCTAGGCTAGGGAATCGCCTGCCGTCGGCGCCGGTCAGATCTATCCGGCAGCACCCCCTGCACCCCTTCCAGTCTTCGTCGTGCCGGTCAGCGCCCCCAGCTCCCCTCCCCCTTCCAATCTTCGTCAGCTCCATCAGGTTGCGCCACTGCCACTGCCCTGCCCGGCGTCCGGCGAGGTGGTCCTCAAAAATCAGCCGTGCTGCCCGGCGCAAAGGTACTGGTTTGATCCTTTGATGGCTTGATGCCCATGTGATGCCACTGTTTTTTTTCTAGATGCCAGACTACCACAGTTTGATGATGATTTTAGTTGCTATATTCCATTGTTGTTGATTGATGCGTATCTGGTTTGATGGACCATCTAGTCCCGATGATGGGTGTTGGTAAACAGATGCTGAAATTGTTTGGTATGAATAAGTGAATTCAAACCAATATGCTTGTTCATTTTACTTTCGATTTGATATCTCCCCGGTTGAATGTTTCTTCCATTTTTTATCTAGTAACTTCTCCTCCATTCCAAATTACTCGTCGTGTTTTTAGTACAAATTTCAACTAAAACCACGACGAGTAATTTGGAACGAAGGGAGTAGCAGTGATCTTACCATAGCGACTCTCTGTGATTGCATTCTATGGCTGTAGCTCCCAATGTTCCTGTTAAATCATTAGATTTTGCAAGTTATATATTCATGTTTCTTCCATCTTGGAATGCTGATGTGTTCAATTTGGGCACATTGAATCAGCTGCCTGAATTCTTCATTCTGTTCTCTAAAATCTTCTGCTTACAAGAGAAGAAATTCATGAAATGGGCTCATTGCCATTGTTTGTTAGATGTGTAAATTGATTTGGACATTGAGTAATTTTTATTTCTATCAAATATTATAGGAAGGCAAGATGAGTAAAAAACAAGACATTGAATTCTTTTTTCAAGTTTGAACCACGGGTTATCGCACACACAAAGGCCTTTTGCCTCGCCCTAGACGTAAGCTTTCACATTTTGCATCTGTTGTTAACTAGTTTTACCTGCTATATTATGCACTGATTTGCATTTCAAAAAATTTGATAGAAGGTTTAGCTTCTTCTGCGACTGAAGATTAGTCATGGGAGGCTCAGATCAACCAATCCTTTGATTTGGTATCTATCTTTTGTATCATCTATATATGCTACATATTGTCTTTTGATTTGTCTTTTCTTTATTATTTGACCCATCATGGAACAAATGCTGCCATTGAATATTATGTTTGGTTTCTTATTAGTTATGCAACATAGTTTGGCTTGTGTATGCCTTGAAACTGGAGTTTTTTGGGGTAGTTTTTAGCCTTAGGTTCTCGCCTGGGGCGTCAATCAATCCTGGGTCCGCCACTGGCAACGGCAATGGGGCAGCAGCGGCTGCGGGCGGCGAGGCCGGCCGGCCGTCGCCAAGGCCAGCAGAGGCGGGCGATGGCGGCGGCAACAGTGGCAACCGGCACCGATGCATCGCGGCAGCAGGCAAGAAGCAAGCAGCAGAAAGCAGCCGCGGTGAGCGCAATAGCACAGCGCAGGAGCAGCACGTAGGGGCGCGCGCAGCGGCAGCGGTGGACGGGCGCAAGGTGAGTGCGGTGGCGCGCGGTTCGATCAAAAGTGACCGGAGTTGGCCACAACGACGGTGTTAAGCGGCGGCGGTTGCGGGCTCGCGGCGTGGGACGGTGCTGCAGCGCGCGTGAGTAAACGAGGAGGCTAGGCGAGGCCTAAGCGGTGCGGCGAAGCAGATGAGCAGCAGACGGGCGTTTGGTCGCGGAACGAAGGCCGGGCGACGAAACTGCCACGCTGGCGAAGCTCGGGCAAGTTGGGTACGGCGCATACAGCTAGCAAACGGCGACGAGAGAGAGAGGGGAGGAAGCGGGCTCACCGAGCGGCACACACGGTGGCCCTTGGAGGATTAGTAGCTAGTAGTCGCCGGCGAGGCAGAGGAAGAAGACGGCGTCGTGGACGACGCAGCGGTGGCTCCCGGCTCGGCCCGGTGGCGCAGACGACGTAGCCGAGCATGGCGGGGGCGTGGACGGACTAGCTGGGCTCGGGGGCGACGGGGAGCGCGAGGGCGATGGCGGCAACGGCGGTGCTGCGTTGGGGAGGCTCCGACGCGTCCAGGACAAAGAGAGAGGCGCGAGAGGATAGGAGAGGACGAGGGTTAGGGTTAGGGTTAGCGGGGACGAGGGGGGGGGGCGACGCCAGCTTTATAGGCGAGCTGGGAACCGGCGGGCACCGCCGGATGGTTGCCACGGTGATGTCCGTGACCGTGGCGGCCATCGGGCGCGGCCACGACTTCGCCCCTGTAGCTGGCGAGTGGGGAGGGACGGCTGGGCCGGCCTGGTCGGCTGAGCCGACTGGCCCAAGAGGCCCAGTGAGGAAGGGGTGGCCTTTTGGTTCTATACGTTTTTTTATCTATCTTTTTTGTTGATTTGTTTTCAAATTTATTTTCTATTTACTTTAGTTCTATTATTATGAATCCATCTCCTAATATAGAATTTCAATTTAGTACACTGCCACAAAAAGTTTGGTGCAATAATAAAATACTTTGCATATTTTTATTATTTAAAAGATATTTAAATATTTGTTTTAGCTGCTGTTTTATTTATCTTTGAGCATTAAAACCTTTTATAAAAATGTGGTTTCATCACCATAATTAGCTATGCATTATATGTCACCTCTCGAACATTTCAGTTTTAACTTTTGAAAACCTTTGTTGTTTGCCTTTAAATTTAAATTCGAATCAGAATTGTTTGACCTAACCTGAGATTAGCAACAGTAATCATGGTGACATGACATCATTAGCAGGGGATTACTGTAGCTTGATTATCCGGGCGTTACAACGACCATCGCTAGGTCATCCTCATCCACCACCATCTCTTGCCCATGGTCAGCCACCACCATCTCTTGCCCATGGTCAGCCACCACCATCTCTTGCCCTTGGTCAGCCACCACCTGCTAGGTCATCCTCACCGATGCCCATCGTCGTCCTGCAGCTCCTCATCCCCACTCTGCTCCTCTTCTCCCCACTCCAGTCCGGATCATCCTTCTTGTTGTCTTCGCTGCTGCCGTAATCGTTCTTTGCTTTCGCTAAAGCCGTAATCGCTGTTGCTTTTGCTACAGCCATAATCGCCGCTTTGGTCAGTAGCCATTGTCATTCTTTGTTGCTCCCATTGCCTGTCCAAATGCAACAATGACCGTTAACAATCGATGTGATACAAAGCCAAATGTAGAGAAATAAGAAGAGGCAGAACATACTGGCATCATCATCCTCAGCGTAGAGCATGCGACACATAGTCGCGTTGAACACCTTCACGATGAGCATGGTGGCGTCGTCGTCGTACCTGAAGAGAAGGAAGTACCCCAGCCGCAGGTCGTAGGCACGGTAGAACTTCTCCCACCCACGATACAAGTACATGTGGCCCTCCTTGATCACCAACTCCACATCCCACAGCCTGCGTAACCCGCCGCCTCTCGCAGCTTCACATTATTTGGCGGATCTTCACCCAAAGATGTTCATAAAACTGTCGGGCAACCTCTCAGTAGTTTGGGACAATGAGTGATGTAGCAAACAACAGATATCATAATGAGATGGGTGAAGGGGAGATCTCTCGTTTTATATACTGCGTCATGGATGATCTGCTCAAGTCCCAAGTATGATAATCAAGAACTCGGAAGCATCCAACTCGTCTTCGCGGTGTGGCAGAGCGGCGGTGGCTGCTTCCCCCCATCTCTGATAAGCAGCAGAAGAGACCAATTAGTACCCTTACAACAGATCATAAAACATGCATGAAAATAACCACTCTATATCAAGTTTATCCAAGCAAAATCTCTCATTGTGAAAACAGTGGGCAAAGTAACGGAGAGTAAGCTGGACAACAAGCACAACAAATAAAAAGAAACAGGAATGATAACGGTCATCTTGAAAGTCCAATTGTAATCGACTATAAATTAGGGTAACAATGACACGAGAAGATGGGAGCACCTAGTACACATTAGCAAAACAAAAGGTACCACGCTTAAAAGGCAAGACCTATACAAACACCTCATATTAATAAGGTTGCTTGAACAAGTGTTATCTATCAATACATTTGGGGATTAGCACTAACAATTCAGAAGACCAAATGCTAACAAGGCAATCAACTAACTTGTTCAGTTATAGAGTAAGCTCATCTGCTGCCCCATCATGATAACCACAAAGAGGAATGTCCACAGACAAACCTTTGGTTAAACAAGGTATGTATGGTCTCAGTTCATCTCTCAGTTCACCAACATGACTGATAGGCGTGTTAATACATCTACCATATAAACCTTTGGTTCAGAAAAAGTATGCAAACAACATTGCAACTGATGATATCACAATCATAGTGCCATTCTAAACCAATAGCACATTTGATTCAAGGACAAGAATCTCACAAGTACATCAGCTTGTCGCAAGGAGTTTGACCACAAGGAGTTGTCGCAAGAATGATCCAATAAAACATTTTTTAGATGACCCATAAGACAAACTGAAAATAGTTGTTGTTGATGAACTAATCGACCACTATAACCTGTTCATCATTCAGCCATAGTTGTTGTTGCTGCTACAATTTCAGCAAGCAACATGCCTAAATCCAAAGTGCTTGTTTGACTTTACCGAATTACCAACACATGGCACACAACACATTTATATTTTGTCAGTCACACAACACATGCCCGAGGAGGAAGATTGAATTTTCTACAGAAGCATCATCAGTACACTTCAACATGTGCTAGTAGCAACAAATGGTCAATATTCATTCTTATTTATGGTCAATATTTATAACCTATCAACAAATGGCAAGAATATTGAGTAATCTCTGCAGTTTGATCTCTGCAGATAATCTATTGCAATTTGAATCGTGAACCCTAACTTTTGGAGCATGTCATTTCTGTCTTGAAATTCCTTTTGGAGCATCGGTTGGAAGGAATGGGGAAGGGTGGAGAGAGGGAGGAAGGAGGAAGGAGGAGAGGTACCTGGTCGCCGGAGGGGTCGGGGTCGGGGTCGGCGAAGGGGTCAGGGTCGGGGTCCGAGCTCGTCCGGGTCCGAGCTCGCCGTGGTCGAAGGAGAGCAGGGGCCGATGGCGGAGGTCGGCAGGGGCAGGCGGGGTGCGCGCATCGGGGCCAAGGCCCGGCTATCAAGGGGCGCGAGGCGGACGCAGGGGCCCGCGAGCCTGCTCCGGCACGGGCGCAGGGCGGCAGCGAGCTCTGGGGCAAGCGCGGGCAGGGCCGACGGGCAGGTGGTGGGTGCAGCGGGCACTGGGGCGCTGGGCGGGCGCCGTTCGGGCGATGGGGCGCCGGGCGGTGGCGAATGGTGGGGGCGACGGGCGAGGCGGGGCAGGCGGTGGCGGTGGCGGCGTGGCGGGTGGGGCAAGGGGCGGCGAGGGGAGGGGGGCGACGGGGCAAGGGGAGGTGGGGCAAGGGGCCAGTGAGGGGAGGGGGGCGAGGGAAGGTGGGGCTCGGCATTACTAACAAATTTTTTTTATTTTTTTTCAAAACTACTAATGGCGCACGGTGGGTTGGTGCGCCATTACTATGTCAACTAGTAATGGCGCACTATACAACTGTGCGCCATTAGTAATAATTTTTTTTATTTTTTTTCAAAACTATTAATGGCGCACCAGGCACCAGGTGCGCCATTAGTAATATATTACTAATGGAACACCGACACATGGTGCGCCATTAGTATATAGTAATGGCGCACCACATGTCTGGTGCGCCATTTGTTGGGGAACGTTGCAGAAAATTAAAAAATTTCCTACGGTTTCACCAAGATCCATCTATGATTTCATCTAAGCAACGAGTCATGGGAGAGAGATTGCATCTACATACCACTTGTAGATCGCGTGCGGAAGCGTTCAAGGGAACGGTGATGATGGAGCCGCATTGCCGTGATTCAAATCACCGATGACCAAGTGCCGAACGGACAGCACCTCCGCGTTCAACACACGTACATAACGGACGACGTCTCCTCCTTCTTGATCCAGCAAGGGGGAAGGAGAGGTTGAGGAAGAAGGCTCTAGCAGCAGCACAACGGCGTGATGATGGTGGAGAGGCAAGATTTCGGCTGTGGCTTCGCCAAGCACTCAACGGAGGAGGAGAGGTGTTGGGGAGGGAGGGCTGCGCCTTGGATGTGTGTTGCAGCCCTCCCTCACCCCTCTATTTATAGGGGAAGGGCAGGGGCCCTCTAGATGAGATCTAGAGGCGGCGGCTGTGGAGGGCTTGCCCCTGCCAAAGGGGCGCCCCACTAGGGTTCCCCCCAAACCCTAGGCGCATGGGCCCAAGGGGGGCACGCCTAGCCCTCCAGGGGCTGGTTCCCTGCCCCTTGTGTCCCATGAGGCCCTCCGAGAGGGGTGGCCCCTCCCGGTGGACCCCCGGAACCTCTCCGGTGGCCCCGGTACAATACCGATATGACCCCGAAACTTTCCGGTGTCCGTTTGACAACTTCCCATATATAAATCTTTACCTCCGGACCATTCCGGAACTCCTCGTGATGTCCGGGATCTCATCCGGGACTCCGAACAAAATTCGGTAATCACATACAAGTCTTCCTAATAACCCTAGCGTCATCGAACCTTAAGTGTGTAGACCCTACGGGTTCGGGAGACATGCATACATGACCTAGACGACTCTCCGGTCAATAACCAACAGCAGGATCTGGATACCCATGTTGGCACCCACATACTCCTCGATGATCTCATCGGATGAACCACGATGTCGAGGATTCAAGCAACCCCGTATACTATTCCCTTTGTCAGATGGTATGTTACTTGCCTGAGATTCGATCGTCGGTATCCCAATACCTTGTTCAATCTCGTTACCGACAAGTCACTTTACTCGTACCGTAATGCATGATCCCGTGACCAGACACTTGGTCACTTTGAGCTCATTATGATGATGCACTATCGAGTGGGCCCAGTGATACCTCTCCGTGTCTGGTGACAAATCCGATCTCGATCCGTGTCAACCCAACAGCACTTTCGGAGATACCTGTAGTGTACCTTTATAGTCACCCGATTCGTTGTGACGCTTGGTACACCCAAAGCACTCCCTACGGTATCCGGGAGTTACACGATCTCATGGTCTAAGGAAAAGATACTTGACATTGGAAAAGCTCTAGCAAAACGAATCACACGATCTTGTGCTATGCTTAGGATTGGGTCTTGTCCATCACATCATTCTCCTAATGATGTGATCCCGTTGTCAACGACATCTAATGTCCATAGTCGTGAAACCATGACTATCTCTGTTGACCAACGAGCTAGTCAACTAGAGGCTTACTAAGGACGTATTGTGTTCTATGTATTCACACGTGTATTACGATTTCCGAATAATACAATTATAGCATGAATAAAAGACAATTATCATGAACAAGGAAATATAATAATAATCCTTTTATTATTGCCTCTAGGGCATATTTCCAACAGTCTCCCACTTGCACTAGAGGCAATAATCTAGTTACATTGTGATGAATCAAACACCCATAGAGTGCTGGTGTTGATCATGTTTTGCCCATGAAGAGAGTTTAGTCAACGGATCTCATGCGACATTCAGATCCGTATGCACTTTGCAAATTTCTATGTCTCCATCTTGAACATTTTCACGAATGGAGTTGAAGCGATGCTTGATGTGCCTGGTCTTCTTGTGAAACCTGGCTCCTTGGCAAGTGCAATAGCTCCAGTGTTATCACAGAAGAGTTTGATCGGCCCCGACGCATTGGGTATGACTCCTAGGTTGGTGATGAACTCGTTCACCCAAATTGCTTCATGCGCTGCCTCCGAGGCTGCCATGTACTCCGCTTCACATGTAGATCCCGCCACGACGCTCTGCTTGGTACCGCACCAGCCTACCGCTTCCACCATTCAACATATACACGTATCCGGTTTGTGACTTAGAGTCATCCAGATCTGTAGTCGGCTAAGCGCCGACGTAACCCTTTACGACGAGCTCTTCGTCACCTCCATAAACGAGAAGCATGTCCTTTGTCCTTTTCAGGTACTTCAAGATATTCTTGACCGCTGTCCAGTGTTCCTTGCTGGGATTACTTTGGTACCTTCCTACCAAACTTACGGCAAGGTTTACATCAGGTCTGGTACACAACATGGCATACATAATAGACCCTATGGCTGAGGCGTAGGGTATGACACTCATCTCTTCTTTATCTTTTGCCGTGGTCGGGCATTGAGCCGAGCTCAATCTCACACCTTGCAGTACAGGCAAGAACCCTTTCTTGGACTGATCCATTTTGAACTTCTTCAAAATCTTATCAAGGTATGTGCTTTGTGAAAGACCTATGACGCGTCTTGATCTATCCCTATAGATCTTGATGCCTAATATGTAAGCAGCTTCTCCAAGGTCCTTCATTGAAAAACTTTTATTCAAGTAGGCCTTAATGTTGTCCAAGAGTTCTATATCATTTCCCATCAAAAGTATGTCATCTACATATAATATGAGAAATGCTACAGAGCTCCCACTCACTTTCTTGTAAACGCAGGCTTCTCCATAAGTCTCAAGATAAATCCAAACGCTTTGATCATCTCATCAAAGCGAATGTTCCAACTCCGAGATGCTTGCACCAGCCCATAAATGGATCATTTGGAGCTTGCATACCTTGTTAGCATTCTTAGGGTCGACAAAACCTTCCGGCTGCATCATATACAGTTCTTCCTTAAGATAGCCGTTAAGGAATGCCGTTTTGACGTCCATTTGCCATATCTCATAATCATAGTATGCGGCAATTGCTAACATGATTCAGACGGACTTAAGCTTCGCTACAGGAGAGAAAGTCTCATCGTAGTCAATCCCTTGAACTTGCCGATAACCCTTAGCGACAAGTCGAGCTTTATAGATGGTGACATTACCATCCGCGTCCGTCTTCTTCTTAAAGATCCATTTGTTTTCTATCGCTCGCCGATCATCGGGCAAGTCTGTCAAAGTCCATACTTTGTTTTCATACATGGATCCTATCTCGGATTGCATTGCTTCAAGCCATTTGTTGGAATCTGGGCCCGCCATCGCTTCATCATAGTTCGAAGGTTCACCGTTGTCTAACAACATGATTTCCAGGACATGGTTGCCATACCACTCTGGTGTGGAACGTGTCCTCGTGGACCTATGAAGTTCAGTAGTGACTTGATCCAAAGTACCTTGATCATCATCTTTAATTTCCTGTCTAGTTGGTGCAGGCACCACAGGAACATCTTCCTGAGCTGCGCTACTTTCCGGTTCAAGAGGTAGTACTTCATCAAGTTCCACTTTCCTCCCACTTACTTCTTTCGAGAGAAACTCTTTCTCCAGAAAGGACCGGTTTTTGGCAACAAAGATCTTGCCTTCGGATCTGAGGTAGAAGGTATACCCAATGGTTTCCTTAGGGTATCCTATGAAGACGCATTTTTCCGACTTGGGTTCGAGCTTTTCAGGTTGAAGTTTCTTGACATAAGCATCACATCCACAAACTTTTAGAAACGACAGCTTAGGTTTCTTCCCAAACCATAATTCATACGGTGTTGTCTCAACGGATTTAGACGGTGCCCTATTTAAAGTGAATGTAGCTGTCTCTAGAGCGTATCCCCAAAATGATAGCGGTAAATCGGTAAGAGACATCATAGATCGCACCATATCCAATAGAGTGCGATTACGACGTTCGGACACACCGTTACGCTTAGGTGTTCCAGCGGCGTGAGTTGTGAAACGATTCCACATTTCCTTAAGTGTGTACCAAATTCGTGACTTAAATATTCTCCTCCACGATCTGATCGTAAGAACTTTATTTTTCGGTCACGTTGATTCTCTACCTCATTCTGAAATTCCTTGAACTTTTCAAAGGTCTCAGACTTGTGTTTCATCAAGTAGACATACCCATATCTACTCAAGTCATCAGTGAGAGTGAGAACATAACGATATCCTCCGCGAGCCTCAACGCTCATTGGACCGCACACATCGGTATGTATGATTTCTAATAAGTTGGTTGCTCGCTCCATTGTCCCGGAGAATGGAGTCTTGGTCATTTTTCCCATGAGGCATGGTTTGCATGTGTCAAATGATTCATAATCGAGAGACTCTAAAAGTCCATCAGAATGGAGATTCTTCATGCGCTTGACACCAATGTGACCAAGGCGGCAGTGCCACAAGTATGTGGGACTATCGTCATCAACTTTACATCTTTTGGTATTCACACTATGAATATGTGTAATATTACGTTCGAGATTCATTAAGAATAAACCATTGACCATCGGAGCATGACCATAAAACATATCTCTCATATAAATAGAACAACCATTATTCTCGGATTTAAATGAGTAGCCATCTCGTATTAAACGAGATCCTGATACAATGTTCATGCTCATGCACTAAATAATAATTATTGAGGTTTAAAACTAATCCCGTAGGTAAATGTAGAGGTAGCATGCCGACGGCGATCACATCGACCTTGGAACCATTCCCGACGCGCATCGTCACCTCGTCCTTCGCCAGTCTCCGTTTATTCCGCAGCACCTTCTTAGAGTTACAAATATGAGCAACGGCACCGGTATCAAAGACCCAGGAGTTACTACGAGTTCTGGTAAGGTACACATCAATTACATGTATATCAAATATACCTTTAGTGTTGTCGGCTTCTTGTCCGCTAAGTATTTGGGGCAGTTCCGCTTCGGTGGCCCTTCCCTTTGCAATAAAAGCACTCTGTCTCAGGCTTGGGTCCATTCTTTGACTTCTTCCCGGCAACTTGCTTACCGGGTGCGGCAACATCCTTGCCGTCCTTCTTGAAGTTCTTCTTACCCTTGCCCTTCTTGAACTTAGTGGTTTTATTAACCATCAACACTTGATGTTCTTTCTTGATTTCAACCTCTGCTGACTTGACATTCGTAATACTTCAGGAATGCACTTCACCATCCCCTGCATATTGTAGTTCATCACAAAGCTCTTGTAGCTTGGTGGGAGCGATCAAGGATTCTGTCAATGACCGCCTCGTCCGGAGGTTAATGTCCAGCCGCACAGTGCGGTTGTGCAACCCAGACATTTTGAGTATGTGCTCACCGATGTAACTGTTTTCCTCCATCTTACAACTATAGAACTTGTCGGAGACTTCATATCTCTCGACCGGGCATGAGCTTGGAAAACCATTTTCAGCTCCTCGAACATCTCATATGCTCCGTGTTGCTCAAAACGCTTTTGGAGCCCCGGTTCTAAGCTGTAAAGCATGCCACACTGAACGAGGGAGTAATCATCAGCACGAGACTGCCAAGCATTCATAATGTCTTGGTTCTCTGGGATGGGTGCTTCACCTAGCGGTGCTTCTAGGACATATTGTTTCTTGGCTGCTATGAGGATGATCCTCAGGTTCCGGACCCAGTCTGAATAGTTGATGCCATCATCTTTCAGCTTGGTTTTCTCTAGGAACGCGTTGAAGTTCATGTTGACATGAGCGTTGGCCATTTGATCTACAAGACATATTTTGCAAAGACTTTAGACTAAGTTCATGATAATTAAGTTCATCTAATCAAATTATTTAATGAACTCCCACTCAGATTTGACATCCCTCTAGTCATCTAAGTGTTACATGATCCGAGTCGACTAGGCCGTGTCCGATCATCACGTGAGACGGACTAGTCATCATCGGTGAACATCTCCATGTTGATCGTATCTTCCATACGACTCATGTTCGACCTTTCGGTCTCTTGTGTTCCGAGGCCATGTCTGTACATGCTAGGCTCGTCAAGTTAACCCTAAGTGTTTATGCATGTGTAAAACTGTCTTACACCCGTTGTATGTGAACGTAAGGATCTATTACACCCGATCATCACGTGGTGCTTCGAAACGACAAACTTTAGCAACGGTGCACAGTTAGGGGGAACACTTTCTTGAAATTATTCTAAGGGGTCATCTTATTTACTACCATCGTTCTAAGTAAACAAGATGCATAAACATAATAAACATCACATGCAATTATATAAAGTAGTGACATGATATGGCCAATATCATATAGCTCCTTCGATCTCCATCTTCGGGCTCCATGATCATCTTGTCACCGCATGACACCATGATCTCCATCATCATGATCTCCATCATCGTGTCTTCATGAAGTTGTCACGCCAACGACTACTTCTACTTTTATGGCTAACGCGTTTAGCAATAAAGTAAAGTAATTTACATGGCGTTCTTCAATGACACGCATGTCATACAAAAATAAGACAACTCATATGGCTCCTGCCGGTTGTCATACTCATCGACATGCAAGTCGTGATTCCTATTACAAGAACATGATCTCATACATCACAATATATCATTCATCATTCATCACAACTTCGCCATATCACATCACATGACAATTGCTGCAAAAATAAGTTAGACGTCCTCTAATTGTTGTTGCATCTTTTACGTGGCTGCAATTGGGTTCTAACAAGATCGCTTTCTTACCTACGAATAACCACAACGTGATTTTGTCAACTTCTATTTACCCTTCATAAGGACCCTTTTCATCTAATCCGGTCCAACTAAAGTAGGAGAGACAGACACCCGCTAGCCACCTTATGCAACTAGTGCATGTCAGTCGGTGGAACCTGTCTCATGTAAGCGAACGTGTAAGGTCGGTCCGGGCCGCTTCATCCCACAATACCGCTGAAGCAAGAAAAGACTAGTAACTGCAAGCAAGTTGACAAGATCTACGCCCACAACAATATTGTGTTCTACTCATGCAATAGAGAACTACGCATAGACCTAGCTCTGATACCACTGTTGGGGAACGTTGCCAAAAATTAAAAATTTTCCTACGGTTTCACCAAGATCCATCTATGAGTTCACCTAAGCAACGAGTCATGGGAGAGAGATTGCATCTACATACCACTTGTAGATCGCGTGCGGAAGCGTTCAAGGGAACGGTGATGATGGAGTCGTACTCGCCGTGATTCAAATCACCGATGACCAAGTGCCGAACGGACAGCACCTCCGTGTTCAACACACGTACGGAACGGACGACGTCTCCTCCTTCTTGATCCAGCAAGGGGAAGGAGAGGTTGAGGAAGAAGGCTCCAGCAGCAGACGACGGCGTGATGATGGTGGAGAGGCAAGATCTCGGCAGGCTTCGCCAAGCACTCAACGGAGGAGGAGAGGTGTTGTGGAGGGAGGGCTGCGCCTTGGATGTGTGTTGCAGCCCTCCCTCACCCCTCTATTTATAGGGAAGGGGCAGGGGCCCTCTAGATTAGATCTAGAGGGGCGGCGGCTAGGAGGGGGCTTGCCCCCAAGCAAAGGGGCGCCCCACTAGGGTTCCCCAACCCTAGGCGCATGGGCCCAAGGGGGGGCGCGCCCAGCCCTCCAGGGGCTGGTTCCCTGCCCCTTGTGGCCCATGAGGCCCTCCGAGAGGGGTGGTCCCTCCCGGTGGACCCGCGGAACCTCTCCGGTGGCCCCGGTACAATACCGATATGACCCCGCAACTTTCCGGTGTCCGTTTGACAACTTCCCATATATAGATCTTTACCTCCGGACCATTATGGTACTCCTCGTGACGTCCGGGATCTCATCCGGGACTCCGAACAACATTCGGTAATCACATACAAGTCTTCCTAATAACCCTAGCGTCACCGAACCTTAAGTGTGTAGACCCTACGGTTTCGGAGACATGCGTACATGACCGAGACGACTCTCCGGTCAATAACCAACAACGGGATCTGGATACCCATGTTGGCTCCACATACTCCTCGATGATCTCATCGGATGAACCACGATGTCGAGGATTCAAGCAACCCCGTGATACTATTCCCTTTGTCGACGGTATGTTACTTGCCCGAGATTCGATCGTCGGTATCCCAATACCTCGCTCAATCTCGTTATCGGCAAGTCACTTTACTGCATCAGTAATGCATGATCCCGTGACCGGACACTTGGTCACTTTGAGCTCATTATGATGATGCACTACCGAAAGTGGGCCCAGTGATACCTCTCCGTGTCTGGAGTGACAAATCCGCCTCGATCCGTGTCAACCCAATGTACACTTTCGGAGATACCTGTAGTGTACCTTTATAGTCACCCGCTTATGTTGTGACGTTTGGTACACCCAAAGCACTCCTACGGTATCCGGGAGTTACACGATCTCATGGCCTAAGGAAAAGATACTTGACATTGGAAAAGCTCTAGCAAAACGAACTACACGATCTTGTGCTATTCTTAGGATTGGGTCTTGTCCATCACATCATTCTCCTAATGATGTGATCCCGTTGTCAACGACATCTAATGTCCATAGTCAGGAAACCATGACTATCTGTTGACCAACGAGGTAGTAAACTAGAGGCTTACTAGGGACGTATTGTGTTCTATGTATTCACACGTGTATTACGATTTCCGGATAATACAATTATAGCATGAATAAAAGACAATTATCATGAACAAGGAAATATAATAATAATCCTTTTATTATTGCCTCTAGGGCATATTTCCAACACCATTAGTGGCCATATCATCTATAGCCCTTTTCCTAGTAGTGGTTGCTCGCCGTCGTGCGTTTCTCTGCTCCGTTTTGTCGTCTGTTATGCTATAACTCACTTGGTCATTCGCAACAGCACATGTTGTCTGGGAATGAGTTGGGTATACATCACATGTTGCGGTAGACGATGTCACAAGCTCTGAACCACCACAACCAAGGGCATTAAGACACACATCATTGCGGGCAGATTCTCTGGCTGCAGGAACAAAAGAAAATATGTCGGTTAGGCTAATACATGAACATGCATCCCTTTAAGCACAAATCTGGCCATATGAAAGGCATATCGGTTCACACCTCTTGAGCCTTCTGTGTGACCTGTGGCATAAAGTGATGCAAGAGTACTCCTATCCGGGAACGAAGGCACATTATTGTCTGTACGATGTATAAACAACAAATCTAGATGAGAATTAGTCAACATATACATTCATAGAGACGCGTTTGATCACCGTCCATGATGCACGTGTCGGATCATACCAAATGAACTTCCGCAAGGCCGCAGGCACAAATATCTGTGAGAGTACTCAGACCAGGGAACGAAGCAACATCATGGCTACAGAAGGAGATTGATGGGTTGTCTACATAACAAAACCAGTACAGAATGAGGCAGTTTCCTGCTAACCGAATAGGGTAAATAGTGTGTTTAAATATGGAACCAACGTACATAAACTCGCATGCCCAGGCTGATCAACAATTGTTATCTTAGAAAGAGGGTGTTTGGTTAGGTTTGCAAGCTCGTCCTGCTCTAACCGTGTCATGCCAGTTTCATCTGTTTCCTTGTGTGCTTCCAAGTCTGTTAGGCACAATTGATCATGTTAAAACCATATGATACAACAGATAGGGGTATTTACACACTCCAATACCTGTAGTCATTTGATAATTGTCAACATTGTCAGCTACGGGAATGATTGCTGGGTTGTATTCATCAACATTTCCGTCAACATTATGGCCTGTAACACTTTAGCGAGATACAATGATTGTTGGGCACCCTTGACATCTGACTCATTTATGTTACTCTAACGTACCTTGGCTCCCTTGTGAATGTAGGTCAGCAAGAGGGGGTACAGGCACAATTGACACCTTTTTCTCTTCCGGCGTCTTGCTATTTGCATTTCCCATTCGTACCTATCATTTTTCAACAGCATTAGTATTGATGTGGTATGTATACTGAACAATTGGCTTGCCATGTATTTTTGGTGTTCCAACTGGGAACATGGGGAAGAAATGACTACATTGTATACATCTGATAAACATATATTGTCTTGGGATGTATTTTTGGTGTTCGAACTGGGAACATGGGGAACATTTATTCGTATGGCTCCATCCGGTGGCTCCATCGTATATGGCTCTGTTGCATATGGCTCCATCTGGTGACAATTGTCTTCTGTAGCGTCGCGTGATCTTTAAGAGAGCATGAGTGTACATACCTTTAAGAAAGCAAGGTTTAAAACTGATCAGTGAAGACGCCTTGCACTGCTTGCCGCCGTAGGCGTCGTCGTCGGAGATTGGCGTGTGGCTGCTCGAGGCGGCGGCGGCGGTGTCTTGCTGATCCGCGACGAGATCGTGGTGTGTGGGTACCTGAGTTGGCAGCGGCGGCGGTGTCTTGTTGACCCGCGACGGGATCGTGGTGTGTGGGTACCTGAGGCGCCGGCGGCGGGCTGCTGATCCGCGACGGTGTTGTTCGTGATCCACCACGGGCGACGTATGTGAGGCGGCAGCCGCGGCGGCGTTCTCCTGATCCAGGACGGACGCGGGAAACGAGGAGCGGATCAGGGTCCTCGTTCCGTACAGGAGCGTCGATCTGGTTTTTTGTTGATACGTAGATTAAAACCATTGGTACGGGGTGGTGGGAGGTGGGAGGAGATAAAACCGGACGAAAATAAAACCGGAATACCAGGCTACCAACTGCTCCATTAGGAGTAGAGATTGTTTGATTATGAAGACGTACTGGTCTGATAAGTGATACAGGGTTACCATAATATATTTCCTTCAATAACGCTGAGGAACCTAACCGTGAGCAGGTAGCTACTCCATTATCTTAATCCCTGATTATCTCTCTCAAATTAACCTAGCAGTATTATTTCTTTGCTCCCTTCATATATGTTTCTCTCATAAAAGTTAGAGTGCTCAAAGAAATTTTGATTTCAGTGCTCAAAGAAATTTGATTTCCCCATGGGCCTGCTGGTTCCTCCCTCTGATCCAAATGGCATCTAATTTGTATGAGGCCATTCCTGCATGATCTGATGGCTGAAGATTGTAACACCCGGTATGACATTCAGGATGTATGTTTTTCTTTTTAGAGGGAGAGATGTATGCTTTACATGTACTCCCTCCGTCCCATAATGTAAGACCCAAAATGTAAGACGTTTCTTGACTCTAGTGTAGTGTCAAAAAACGTCTTACATTATGGGACAGAGGGAGTATTAATTTGTTCCTTCCATTTAATCTGATTGTACAGGGAAAATAGGACTGAAAATAGGACCAGAGTAAAATTCCGCAACTGTATTTCTTGGGGTTAGCGTGTGAGATTCAGTTCCTCTTTACATGCATGAATTTGTATACACAAGGATGTTGTAAGATGGTTAAAAAAGGAAATGCATTTCGTTGAGAACCTTCAAATTGCAATTGGTGTTTCCATGTAGCTCTTTTGGAGTACTATCGATTAAAGTCATTGTTTTTTTCTTCAGATTTTTAATGCATTTAATTTAAAACTTCACAGTGCAGTAGATGTTTGCATGCATTCGTCCAGAACTTTAGACTGCAGTATTAGTATTACTATTGATTAATTGTTAGTGTTTATGCCTTCTGTACGTGTCATAGGCCGATAATCTGAGATAAGGGATATGTGCATGTCAGATAGTACTAACATCAAGCGAGTGTCGCTTTAGGAATTTTGTCTCATGCTTTCAAATTATTGGTTCAAGATTTGTACAACAGTAATACAATCATGGATAATAGTTCTGTAATACCATTTTTCTCAAAGATATTGACAATATTTGAATGGTTAATCCTTTTACATCAATATAAACTCAAGATTTTGTCTTACTTTGTGAGAATTATTTTGTTCAAATGCATAAACACGTCAACAACTTATAACATAGCTTCCACCAACCTTCTCCCTCAACACCTTTGCGACGAAGTTTATTAATGATTGAAAGCATTATTTGTACGATACAGTCCCGCGGCAACGCGCGGGGCATCGTCTAGTTAGAATAGTTTAGGTGCTGCCTATGACATGTGGGCCACACCCTCCCCTTTTAATCAGTCATTTTGACTTGCTCAACTCGAATTATTATTAATTCCATGAAATTTCATAAAACAATAAATCTTTGAAAATTCATAGAAAATTAACCGTAACTTGGATGAAAATGTTTTATACATGAAAGTTGCTCAGAACGGCAAGACGAATCCGAATACGCGGTCCGTTCGCCCGCCACACGTCCATATCATAGCAAACATTGAACCTTTCCCCTCCTGTTCATCTGTCTGACAGACGTCCGAAACCGGGAAAACTTTCCCGGATGTTTCCCCCTTTGCCAGTATCACCCAGCGTTGCGTTAGAACACCTCTAGCCCCGCTTTTTGTCTTGTTATGCATATGTTTGCGTGTATTTACTGTTTCTTCCCCCTCTTCTCTCCGGTAGACCCCGAGACCGCTGCTGATGCCCCTGTGATCGACTATGTCGACGACGGCCCTCCTTCTCGTCTGAGCAACCAGGCAAGCCCCCTCCCCCCTTTGATCATCCCGATATCACCCATTCTATACTCTCATGCTTGCATTAGATTTTGCTACTGTTATTGTTTGCTCCTATTCTGATGCATAGCCTGCTTTTGTACCTGCTTTTGTTACCTACCTGCTTATCCTAAACTGCTTAGTATAGGTTGGCTAGTGATCCATCAGTGACCCCCACTTGTCCTTGTTGCCCCTGCTTCATCATCGATGCCTCGATCGACGTGATCGACGACCAGAGCCCGACACCTCACATCACATCACGCTCCTTTAGTTGCTCGACTCTGCAGAGCTACTATCGAGTGCCGAGGATGATCCCTCATAACGCACTCCTGATGATAATTCTGTAGTGTAGCTATTCGGTCGTGGTCATCGAGGGTGATTTCCTCTTTCACCATTCCCGATACGGCTATGTCGTTCAACACCTCAAGTGTGAACCTCGAGGGTGGTCCCTCTTACGTTCACCTTCATGAATACATTGAGTGGAATCCACCAGGGATGATTCCTCGGGTCTTCCCCTTGATGTTTGGACACAAGGTTACCTTGACTTTACTTGAGACCATTGTTGAAGTCGGTTCGGCCCTAAGGGGTACCCGCGAGTTGATGTGAAAGTCGGGCGGGCCCGTTGAGCACCCGCGAGTTTTCCACGTGGCACGGCCGGGCAGTCTGGGCCCTTGCCGTAAGTCCATGAGACGGCGCGATGGGGTCACCTTATTGTGAGTCTCTGCTCGTTTCCGCGAGCCCCCAATGCACTAACAGGTTTGGGTATTTGTTCTGAGTTGGCCTTTGGCCTTTACGCACTAACTACCACGCGAGAATAGATATGGGCCTCGACGTTGCAGTATCAGCCGAAGCTTTGTCAGACGTCCCGTTCAGCAGTGCGGCACGGCCGGATCGTGCTGGCCATCCGAGGCGGTGCTGGTATCCACCACCTGCATAGCGACCCGGAGTGCTGCGGGCGATGGGCCCAAGACCCCGGAGTGCTTAGGATGTAGACCGGCGGGGACCTCTCTGTTGAGCCTAGGTAGGGCTGCGACGTGTTGATCTTCCGAGGGCGGGCAGTGACCCCAGAAAGGTGTGTCCGGCCAGAGTGATCGAGCGTGTTGGGTAACATGGTGCACCCCTGCAGGGAAGATATATATTCGAATACCGTGTCCACGGTAATGGACGTCCAGACTTGTATCCGGATCTTATATAACTATAAATGGATACTTGAGATATGTGATGGACATGTGGCTCCGGGATTGCTTTCTCATAGGGAGTCGAGGAAGGATCTCTGGGCGTTGATGTTACAACATGTTTGTTAAATATAAACTGCTACTCTTTACTCTTCTACATGCTGCAAGATGCTCGGAGCTGCTTGAAGGTGCTAGTCTTCGATAGGTTAGGCCTTCCCCTCTATTCTGGCATTCTGCAGTTCAGTCCAAAGATACAACCCTTCCATTTGATACCAATGCATACTTAGTATAGATCTGATGCTTGCGAGTACTTTGGATGAGTACTCACGGTTGCTTTGTGTCACACCCTGCATTTTGTAACACTTCATTTGCATTAATAAAGCATGAAAATTTGGACCAACAAAAACTTTTGCATTATTTGGCTTTTTATTTTGGAGTTGGTTTTCTCTCTGTGATTTTCAAGTGCTCTTCAAAGTCAACATAGCTTCACCTTCTATACTTCATCTCCTTGCCCCAAACTTCTGTCCAATGATCATGCCATGTGTATAGAGCAATATGGTATTTTCTTACAAAATAATTTGGCCAAATAGTATTTTCAAAATTAGTTTTTCAAAACCCCTGAATTAAGAATTACACTGCATGTGCTTGATTTGGGGTGTGAAAAATCTTTCAAAAGGTATATTTGAATCCTAGTAGATATAGGACTCCCATAAACCACAAAAACATAATTTTAAAAGCTATTTTCCTATTTTATTTAAAAGCTTTTTCTTAAGGCCAGAAATGGTCTTTAATAGGGAAAAATTATTTTTACTGTTTTAAAAATATTTGGCAAAAATCAGGGAAACTCAGTGGGCATATATTTCCCATATATAAGAGTTTCAACATATGGTCATTATCAAAATATTGGACAAAACCTCCCAAAACCATTTCTGCCCATTTCAAGGGTTTGAAATATTTATACAGGAAATATTTTCATAAAAATCCAAGAAAAATCCAGCAAGTCACAAGTGCATTTTGTGATCACCTTGCAAAGCCTCATATCAATTAAAGTCATTTTGGTTCACCAAAATGCCCCAAAACCCTCTCTGGCCAGAATCATATTTGAACAAGTTTGTACTACCAACTTTCTCCCCTTAACCCCAACTTTTGTGAGCATGTTCACATGATCAACTGAGGCCACTGCACTAAGTAGTGCATCAAGGAGAAGTGTTATTCTCAACTAGATCTACACAAGTCTATTTCTGCTCATTTCTAGGGTTTACAAAAGTTGCATTGGCAACTTTGCCCAAATAAGCTCCAAATTGGTGGAGGGCCCTAATTGTATGTGTCATTCCACCCTGTGGAGTCTCATGGCATTTGGAAGTCATTTGCTTGCCAAAACCTTTATCAAACACCTTCTGCCACTTTTCAAAAATCCCCATTTTGACCATTAAAACTATTCTCCTTGAGCTCAACTTTTACCACAGCTCCTCCTAGACCCCTTTCACCTCCAAAGAACAATGGCAAGTCCACAAATCAATTATTGGATGGGTAAAACCCCACTTTCTCTCTCTAGACAGCCCCTTCCTCTCTCTTCCTCACCTCTCTCCTCACCCCAGCGGCCATCCAGAGCATCCAATGCCTCCCCCTACTTCTTTACTCCACCCTCGAAGCCATCGACACGGTTGGCGCGCCCACAAGGCATAGAAAATGCCATGCCGGCCATTTAGGCGCTCTGCAGGCCTTCTGATCAGCTCCCGTCTGTAGCCGCCCTCCGCCTGACGCCTCCGACCACCTCGGGCCTCCCAGCGTGCTGCTGATGCGCCTCGGCGTCCAACACACCTCTGTGGTCGGCCCCCTCCTCTCTCCTCCTCCCCGCGCCTCCGCGCTAGCAAACAGAGGCCGCCCGAGCGCGCCAATGGCGCGGCTCACACGCACGTGCCTCTGACATCTCCACACTCCCTCTCTCTATCTCTCCCGACGTAGTCGACGTCCAGGAACACCCCAGACACCACGCCCTCTTCCCCCGAGCCCCTGCAGTGGACGAGCGTGAGCTCACGGCCAAGACGGGTCTATGGGACCTCGCCGTTCGCCTATTTAAAGGCCTCCCCGAGCCCTCCTCTCCTCACCACTCGCTCTCTGCACCACCAAACCCTCCCCCTGCACCCCCAGTTCCTCCCCAGAGCCGCCCGAGCTCGAGATCGAGCTCGAGCTCCGCCGCCTCGGGTCGCCGTCGATCTCCTGGTACAGGCCCTCTCCGCCGCTCCTCTTCCTCGATCTGGAACCGCCGCGGCTCACTGACCATTTCCCCTCTCTTCCCCGCCTCTTTTGCAGCCGAAAACGGCCGGAGCCACCGCCGCCCGAAGCTCCTCCGCCGTGCCTCCTCGTCGCCGACGAACCAGGCAACTCCGGTGACGTCCACCACCTCCACCCGAACGGCGACGCGACGCTGAGTCCAGCCGTGCCCTCGCCCGACCTCGCCGTGCCCCGTATCGTCGCCGGTGAGCTCGCCGCCCTCTCTGACCCAGGGTTGACGACGACGGTCGTGGGCCCTCCGTCGACCTCACATCTCGACGCTGGGCCCCGCCGTCAGTTTAAACTCTGGCGCCCACAGGCACCAGTCTTGTTGTGCCGCCTCTCTGGCTGGGCCTGCTGCCCTGCGGCTGTTCTGGCCCAGTAGGCACAGGGCCCTTTTCCTTTTCTTTTTCTGTCACTTTTCCAAATATTCCACAGGATAAAATATATGTCCAAATAAATTAATTCCAATTCCTAAATTCCTAAAATATTGCAACCTATTTAATGGTGCAACTTTCATTCAAATCCAACAACCTTTTCTTCCATCAGAATATTTAAATGTGATTTTAAGCATTTAAATATGCCTTTGTAAATCCATTTCTGCTATTCTGCTACTCCAAAACCAAAACTAAGAATTTTTCCCTTCTTAGTTTTCACCCTAGTATTTTACAAAAATAAGTTGACATTTTTCTGAGCACTTTGACTTTTCTATTTTTATTATTGTCTTATTTTTCCGTTATTTTCTTGCGACGTTTAGATCCCGTGATTTGTGAAGTTCTTTGAAGGAGAAGGAGGAGAAGGGTTTGAAGACCTCAAAGAACAAGCCAATAAAGGCAAGCAGCCCTTTGACCATGACACCCCTCTTGTTCATCGGTACCCTTTTACCCGATTACATGATGATGAAATGTGACGATGGTAAACTTGTTGTGAACCACCACATGATGCATACCCCTACTCATGACTTTACATTGTTCATGATTGCATTTTCAAGAAACTAGTTGATGCATGTGTACCATGAACTCTTCATGGTTACGTTCTTTTGAAAACCCCATCGGGTGCCCCTAATGCCCTTGGGAGATGTTGAACTAAGGTCATCACTTGAGGAAGAAGTGGTGTACCAAAGAGAGCTTTTGGTGTGTGTGTAAAGTGATGGATTAGATTTATGTGTGATTACCGTCCCAACCAAACATGTGCAACCACTCTACCCCTTATGGGACGGGCATTATTGATTACTTAGGCTGATACTAGCATGGTGCCCACATTACTAGTGACGGGGTGACTTGAGGTCACTCTTGGGACGGGTCGTGCATGGATAGGCGGCCATGACTGTTTTCATAGGGCACCGGACACACTGCTGGTCCCTTCTGTATGCGCGTAATGTGAAAAGGGCAGAGTCCCACAATCTTTTGCTTATACACGAGGGTCGTGTATCAACGAGTGGACCCTATGTTAGTATCGTCTAGGGAAAGGTAATGACCGGGTGCTTCTCCCGAGTGCTTGAGGTACTGCGGGATCATGGATGACACGAAAGCTTCCCGGATCTTGTGGGTAAAGTGCGCAACCTCTGCAGAGTGTCAAACTATTCGAATAGCCGTGTCCACGGTCATGGACAGTTGGGAGGTGCTACTTAAACTATGTCCAGAAATTTTACAAATCACAATGCATGTGTGTGTGTAAAGGAACTAGTTGTGTCAAGGTGGAGACTTGACATGATATGGCATCGATTCAACTCTATTTATGTTGATATCCGTAACCTGTTCTCGAGGTTACCCATGTTTCATTGATGCATATCTCACAAGTTGATAGGACATCTTAACTAGCCTGATGCTAGGTTGCTTACTCGTTGTGCTATTGCATTGTTACATTGAACCAAATCATGGGTTGCTTGCGAGTACATTCAAAGTACTCATTGGCTTGCCACTGGTTATTTAATTGGCCAGGCATGGAAGAACCGGAGTTCGAAGAAGAGTTCTTTGGAGACGAACATGCGAACTAGGACGCTTTCCCATGTAATGCAGTAGGGTTAAGGCATATGGCATGGGTTCTACTTATCGTCGAAGATTTCCGCTGCTTGTGTTTTATTTGATGTTCAGCCCTTAAGGCTTTATCAATGTAAGACTTGACCATAATGGTCATAATTTGTGTAAGACAGTATGTATGGATGTAAGACTCTTGTTATTCAGCTTCTGTGTGTTCAGTGAGCATTGATCTCTGGGATCACTGTACACGTGCATTCGGTGATCACGACGTATGAGTCGGGGTCCCCACACTTTGCTACCCCTTTTCCCCCTTCTTTCTTCTTTCCGGTTGATGCAACCAGATGGTGGACCCTTGGAGCCAGATGCCACCGCCAATGGATGCTACTACGTGAAGACCGCCGACGACCAGGAGTAGTTAGGAGGTCCCAGGCAGGGCGCCTTGCCTCTTCGATCGTGTTGCTTTTGTGATAGCCTTCTTAAGGCGCCCTTGTTTAACTTATGTTTGTACTCAGATATTGTTGCTTCCGCTGACTCTTGTGTATCAAGCTTGTATTCGAGCCCTCGAGGCCCCTGACTTGTAATATAAAGCTTGTATTATTTTGATTTGTGTCTAGAGTTGTGTTGTGATATCTTCCCGTGAGTCCCCTATCTTGATCGTACACATTTGCGTGTATGATTATTGTATGATTAAATCGGGGGCGTCACATAATTTTAGCCTCTTTCGATAAGTAAGAGTGTCGAACCCAACGAGGAGCTAAAGGTAGAACAAATATTCTCTCAAGTCCTATCTCGCCATCGACATTTAATCTCTACGCACGCTTAGTGTTTGCTTTACCTAGAACAAGTATGAAACTAGAAGTACTTTGTAGGTGTTGTTGGATAGGTTTGCAAGATAATAAAGAACACGTAAATATAAACTAGGGGCTTTAGATAAAGAAACAATAAAGTAAATATAGCGAGTGTGGAAATGTGGTGGTAGGAGTTGTGAAATTGTCCCTAAGCAATTGACTACTTTACTAGACCGATAGCAAGTTTTATGTGGGAGAGGCATAAGCTAACATACTTTCTCTTCTTGGATCATATGCACTTATGATTGGAACTCTAGCAAGCATCCGCAACTACTAAAGATCATTAAGGTAAAACCCAACCATAGCATTAAAGCATCAAGTCCCCTTTATCCCACACGCCACAACCCCCTTACTCTGGTTTATGCTTCTGTCACTCAAGCAACCCACTATATGTGAATCATGAACTTATTGCAACACCCTACAGCGGGAATCCCTCACGCTTGCGCGACACGGAGGGCACAATAGGACAGCAACATAACCACAAGCAAATTAAACCAATCATAGCAATTTATCAATCACCGGTAGGACAACGAAAATCTACTCAGACATCATAGGATGGCAACACATAATTGGATAATAATCTGAAGCATAAAGCACCATGTTCAAGTAGAGGGTACAGCGGGTTGCGGGAGAGTGGACCGCTGAATATAGATGGGGGAAGGTGATGGAGATGTTAGTGAAGATGTCGGAGGTGTTGGTGAAGATCACGGTGATGATGATGGCCCCCGGCGGCGTTCTCGCGCCACCGGAAGCAAGGGGGAGAGAGCCCCCCTTCTTCTTCTTCTTCCTTGACCTTCTCCCTAGATGGGAGAAGGGTTTCCCCTCCGGTCCTTGGCTCCCATGGCGTGGGAGGGGCTCGCCCCTCCGAGATTGGATCTGTCTCTCTGTCTCTCTCTGTTTCCGCGTTCCTAGATTCTGCCATTTCACCGTTTCTTTTATATCCAGAGATCCGTAACTCCGATTGGGTTGAATCTTTCGCCCAGATTTTTCTCATAAAATTAGCTTTGTTGCGGCAAAAGAAGAGTGTCATCCGCCTTACGGGGTGCCCACGAGGGTCCAGGGCGCGCCTGCCCCCCTGGGGCGCGCCCCCCCTGCCTCGTGGCCCCCTCGGGCACCGTCTCATGTTGATTTTTCTTCCCAAAAATCATAAATATTTCAAAAATAATCTCCGTCCGTTTTTATCCTGTTTGGAATCCGTTTGATATTGGGTTTCTGTGAAACATAAAACATGCCACAAAGAGGAACTGGCACTGGGCACTGGATCAATATGTTAGTCCCAAAAATAATATAAAAAGTTGCCAAAAATATATGAAAGTTGAATAATATTGCCATGGAACAATCAAAAATTATAGATATGACGGAGACGTATCAGCATCCCCAAGCTTAATTCCTGCTCGTTCTCGAGTAGGTAAATGATAAAAAAAATTGATGTGGAATGCTACCTAGCATAATCTTGATCATGTAATCTAATCATGGCATGAATATTAAGACACGAGTGATCCAAAGCAATAGTCTATCATTTGACATAAAAACGATAATACTTCGAGCGTACTAATAAAGCAATCATGTCTTTTCAAAACAACATGGCCAAAGAAAGCTATCCCTACAAAATCATATGGTCTGGCTGTTGCTCTATCTTCATCACAAAAAGTATTTAATCATGCACAACCCCGATGACAAGCCAAGCAACTGTTTCATACTTTAGTAATCTCAAACATTTTCAAGTTTCACACAATACATGAGCATGAGCCATGGAAATAGCACTATATGTGGAATAGAATGGTGGTTGTGGAGGAGACAAAAAAGGAGAAGAAAGTCTCACATCAACTAGGCGTATCAACGGGCTATGGAGATGCCCATCAATATATATCAATATGAGTGAGTAGGGATTTCCATGCAACGGATGCACTAAAGAGCTATAAGTGTATGAAAGCTCAAACTGAAAAATAAGTGGGTGTGCATCCAACTTGCTTGCTCATGAAGACCTCGGGCATTTGAGGAAGCCCATTATCGGAATATACAAGCCAAATTCTACAATGAAAATTCCCACTAGTATATGAAAGTGATAACTCAAGAGACTCTCTATATGAAGAACATGGTGCTACTCTGAAGCACAAGTGTGGTAAAAGGATAGTAACATTGCCCTTCTCTCTTCTTCTCTCATTTCTTTTTTTATTTTCTCCTTTTTTTTGGTGGGCTTCTTTGGCCACTTTTTTATTTGGGCTTTTTTGGCCTCTTTTATTTTTCATAAAGTCCGGAGACTCATCCCGACTTGTGGGGGAATCATTGCTTCCATCATCCTTTCCTCACTGGGGCAATGCTCTAATAATGATAATCATCACACTTTATTTACTTACAACTCAATATTACAACTCGATATTTAGAAAAAAAATATGACTCTATATGAATGCCTCCGGCGGTGTACCAGGATGTGAAATGATCTAGCGTAGCAATGACATCAAAAAACGGACAAGCCATGAAAACATCATGCTAGCTGTCTTACGATCATGCAAAGCATTATGACAATGAATGCCAAGTCATATATATGATGATGATGGAAGTTGCATGGAAATATATCTCGGAATGGCTATGGAAATGCCATGATAGGTATGTATGGTGGCTGTTTTGAGGAAGGTATATGGTGGGTGTATGGTACCGGCGAAAGTTGCGCGGCACAAGAGAGGCTAGCAATGGTGGAAGGGTGAGTGCGATAATCCATGGACTCAACATTAGTCATAAAGAACTCATATACTTATTGCAAAAATCTACAAGCCATTGAAAACAAAGTACTACGCGCATGCTCCTAGGGGGATAGATTGGTAGGAAAAGACCATCGCTCGTCCCCGACCGCCACTCATAAGGAAGACAATCAATAAATAAAATTGTGCTCCAACTTCATCACAAAGCGGTTCACCATACGTGCATGCTTCGGGAATCACAAACCTCAACACAAGTATTTCTACTAATCCACAATCACCCACTAGCATGACTCTAATACCACCACCTTTATATCGCAAAACTATTGCAAGGAATCAAACATATCATATTCAGCGATCTACAAGTTATGTAGGATTTTATGACTAACCATGTGAATGACCAATTCCTGTCGTCTCTCTAAATAGATATAAGTGAAGTAAGAGAGTTTAATTATTTCTACAAAAAATATTCCCACGCTCTAACAAATATAAATGAAGCAAAAGAGCATTCTATAAATGGTGGTTTTGTATGTGAAGAGAAACAGGCAATCCAAACTTCAAATGATATAAGTGAAGCACATGAAGCATTCTATAAAGCCATACTCAAAAGATTTAAGTGAAGTGCAATGAGCATTCTATGAATCAACCAAAGACTATCTCATACCAGCATGGTGCATAAAATAAAATTAAAAACTAAATGCAAAAGACGCTCCAAGACTTGCACATATCGCATGAACGAAACGAATCCGAAAACATACCGATACTTGTTGAAGAAAGAGGGGATGCCTTCTGGGGCATCCCCAAGCTTAGACGCTTGAGTCTCCTTGAATATTTACTTGGGGTGCCTTGGGCATCCCCAAGCTTGAGCTCTTGCCTCTCTTCCTTTTCCTCATATCGTGACCTCCTCGAGCAAACACTTCATCCACACAAAACTTCAACAGAAAACTCGGTAAGATCCGTTAGTATAATAAAGCAAATCACTACTCTAAGTACTGTTGTAAACCAATTCATATTTTGTTTTTGCATTGTTTCTACTGTAATATAACTTTACCATGGCTTGATCCACTGATATAAATTGATAGTTTCATCAAAACAAGCAAACTATGCATCAAAAACAGAATCCGTCAAAAACAGAACAGTCTGTAGCAATCTGAACATTCACTGTACTTATGTTACCCCAAAAATTCTACCAAAATTAGGAAAATTAAAAAATTTGTACAGAAAGACAGTGCAAAAAGAATCAGAACCATTTGACGTTCCAATTAAAAATGTAAAATCACGCACTACAGCCAAAGTTTCTGCCCTGCACCGTACAAACCAACAAGCATTGTAAACATCCTAAAGGCAAACCTTGGCACATTATTTTTATAATACAATGGAATTGTACAAGGGGATAATTATTTTTGATGAAAAGTTTCTGTAATTAAGATTCACAAGGTTTCCGTGAGCATGAACGAAGTTCAAGGAGCTCTCCCACTTCAACAATGCTTGTCTCTCTCACTTTCACTTTCCTTTTTGAAAAGTTTTAGGTTCCCCTCTTTATTTTTTTGTTTTTAAACTTTATGAAAGCACTCAACCGAAATAAATGACTCTCTAAAACTTCCAGGTTGTCTCCCTGGCAGCGCTTTCTTTAAAGCCATTAAGCTAGGCATATAGTGCTCAAGTGATGAATCCACCCGGATCTCAAGGTATATCAAAGCCAATTTTAATTAACAATGATTTGTAATTTAGTAGTGAGCACAAAGTAACATATATCATGCAAAAACGAAGTCTAACTCTCTTCGTATGCATCGGCATGTCATAAAAGAACAATTCAAGAAGACATAGTAAAGGCCAATGCATAGTATATACAGTTTCTTGCAATTTTATCATATTGGAAACATAGAGAGGTGGAGATATAGTTTTTCTCTCATAATAATTGCAAGTAGGAGCAGCAAGCACATGCATATTATATCTATCAAAATCATCATGTGTAGTAGTAAAATGCAACCCATCAATATAATCCTTACTAAGCACAAACTTCTCTGATATGGTGTAGTTTGGAGAATTCAAAACGATAATAGGACTATCATGCGTGGGTGCAATAGCAACAATTTCATGTTTAACATAAGGAACTATAGCAAGTTCATCTCCATAAGCATAATTCATATTGGCATCTTGGCCACATGCAAGTTCATCCAATGAGCTCACAGTTTCATCAATTTCTTCTTCCATAGACTCCTGCAAAATATTAATCTCTTCTTGGACAGCGGAGGAGTCCTCAATATATGGTTTAACATAGGCATTAGAAGCATAATTATCATAACAATATTTAAGTATGGCAAAATTTTCAGATTTGTAGAGAGTAGCATCATATTTTTCAATCAAAGAAGCAATTTCATAAGCACCCTTAAAAGAAACAAATTCTTCAACTTGTTGAACATCATAGTAATTATAAAAACCCTTAGCATACGAAGATACGATTCCATCACTAAACTCACATTGGTAGGGGAGGTGTTTCTTAGGGTTTTCAGAACAACAAGTAACATCATATATTTCACATAAATTCCAAGCATAGCATTGCAAACGATGAATTTGATCCAGTAAAAGTTTCCCTTTTTCAGATATACGGTGTCGCACATAACAAGCATGCTCATCTAAAGATTTGCCCTCAACTAAGCTAGTTGGGGTTTCAGCACGAGCACAAAGGGATCGAAGATGATCCAAGTAAAAAGCTTCAGGAGTGTGATAGATTTTGAGTGGTTCTTCAACCATTGGTTTAGTAGGTATAACTATTTTTTTGGTATTTTGCGTTTCCTACCCATAACTAAAGATAGAAAACAACTAAGAACAACAAATAAAAAATACTTAGTGATAAAGCAAACAAGCACACATGAGAATATTCACCCCACGCTATGACTCCCCGGCAACGGCCCCAGAAAAAGGTCTTGATAACCCACAAGTGTATGGATAATTGTAGCCTCTTTCGATAAGTAAGAGTGTCGAACCCAACGAGGAGCTAAAGGTAGAACGAATATTCTCTCAAGTCCTATCTACCACTGATATGACTCTATGCATGCTTAGTGTTTGCTTTACCTAGAACAAGTATGAAACTAGAAGTACTTTGTAGGTGTTGTTGGATAGGTTTGCAAGATAATAAAGAACACGTAAATATAAACTAGGGGCTGTTTAGATAAATAAACAATAAAGTAAATATAGCGAGTGTGGAAAAGTGGTGGTAGGAGTTGTGAAATTGTCCCTAAGCAATTGACTACTTTACTAGACCGATAGCAAGTTTTATGTGGGAGAGGCATAAGCTAACATACTTTCTCCTCTTGGATCATATGCACTTATGATTGGAACTCTAGCAAGCATCCGCAACTACTAAAGATCATTAAGGTAAAACCCAACCATAGCATTAAAGCATCAAGTCCCCTTTATCCCATACGCCACAACCCCCTTACTCGGGTTTATGCTTCTGTCACTCAACCAACCCACTATATGCAAATCATGAACGTATTGCAACACCCTACAGCGGGAATCCCTCACGCTTATGCCGACACGGAGGGCACAATAGGACAGCAACATAACCACAAGCAAATTAAACCAATCATAGCAATTTATCAATCACCGGTAGGACAACGAAAATCTACTAAGACATCATAGGATGGCAACACATCATTGGATAATAATATGAAGCATAAGCACCATGTTCAAAGAGGGTATAGCGGGTTGCGGGAGAGTGGACCGCTGAATATAGATGGAGGAAGGTGATGGAGATGTTGGTGAACATGGCGGAGGTGTTGGTGAAGATCGCGGTGATGATGATGGCCCCCGGCGGCGTTCCGGCGCCACCGGAAGCAAGGGGGAGAGCCCCCCTTCTTCTTCTTCTTCCTTGGCCTTCTCCCTAGATGGGAGAAGGGTTTCCCCTCTGGTCCTTGGATCCCATGGCGTGGGAGGGGCGAGAGCCCCTCCGAGATTGGATCTGTCTCTCTGTCTCTCTCTGTTTCTGCGTTCCCAGATTCTGCCCTTTCACCGTTTTTTTTATATCCGGAGATCCGTAACTCCGATTGGGTTGAATCTTTCGCCCAGATTTTTCTCATAAAATTAGCTTTCTTGCGGCAAAAGAAGAGCGTCAACCACCTTATGGGGTGCCCACGAGGGTCCAGGGTGCTCCCCCTTGCCTCGTGGCCCCCTCGGGCACCGTCTCGCGTTGATTTTTCTTCCCAAAAATCATATATATTCCAAAAATAATCTCCGTCCGTTTTTATCCCGTTTGGACTCCGTTTGATATTGGGTTTCTGCGAAAAATAAAACATGCAACAAACAGGAACTGGCACTGGGCACTAGATCAATATGTTAGTCCCAAAAATAATATAAAAAGTTGCCAAAAGTATATCAAAGTTGAATAATATTGGCATGGAACAATAAAAAATTATAGATACGACGGAGACGTATCACTAGATTACATCCAATTGGATATATATATATATATATATATATATATCTATATATATATATATACAGATCTATACATCAGGATCTTTCCAACATGAGGTGCTTGCCAAAGGATAAAATAGAAATGGGAAGGTGAAGATCACCTTGACTCTAGCATAATGTAAAAGACATAAAGTAAAAGATAGGCCCTTCGCAGAGGGAAGCAGAGGTTGTCATGTGCTTTTAGGGTTGGATGCACGAAATCTTAATGCAAAAGAACGTCACTTTATATTTCAACTTGTGATATGAACCTTTATTATGCAGTCAGTCACTTTTATTACTTCCATATCACACGATCCATAGGTAGGTATTTAGAGAGCAATTTTTATTGCATACAACATGACAACTTACTTGAAGGATCTTACTCAATCCATAGGTAGGTATGGTGGACTCTCATGGCGAAACTGGGTTTAAGGATATTTGGAAGCACAAGTAGTATCTCTACTTGGTGCAAGGAAATTGGCTAGCATGAGGGGAAAAGTCAAGCTCAACATGTTGGACGATCCATGACAATATACTTTAACTGAGATGGGAGAAAACATAACCCATTACGTTGTCTTCCTTGTCCAACATCAACTCTTTAGCATGTCATACTTTAATGAGTGCTCACAATCATGAAATATGTCCAAGATAGTATATTTATATGTGAGAACCTCTCTTTCTTTATTACTTCCTATTAATTGCAATGATGACCAAAACTATGTTTACTAACTCTCAACAACTTTTAATCATTATACTCTTTATGTGTGAAGTCATTACTATCCATAAGATCAATATGAACTCTTTTATTCTTTTTATTCTTTCTATTTTCTCACGATCATAGCAAGATAGCAAAGCCCTTGACTCAACACTAATCTTTATTATATATAGCTCACAGACTCAATTACATAGAGGGATCACAAAGTAAAACTCAAAACTAATTCATACCAAAACTTTATTCTACTAGATCAAGATATGACCAAAAGGATCGAACTAAGAAAAACGGTAAAGATAGGAGTGTGATGGTGATACGATACCGGGGCACCTCCCCCAAGCTTGGCAGTTGCCAAGGGGAGTGCCCATACCCATGTGATTATGTCTCCTTTGATGGTGAAGAAGGTGGTGATGATGATGATGAATAGTCGCACATCGAGCGTAAAAGCTCCTCCAGTTTGCGGATAATGCCCTTGAGTGCAACGATATGTTCCTTCAACAAAATATTTTCACTTGTGAGATACTTTCTCTGTATGCGAGCTAACTCAATCATCTTGAAAGCTTCAATCTCAGTTGGGGTAAAGAGGTCGGGAAGAGGTTGGATGTCTGCTTCTTTTGCCGCTGGAGCTTGATCCTCCACGACCTTCTTGATCCTATCCTCCTTATTGACCTCCCCAGGTTCTTCTCTCTTCAGCTCTATCTTCAATAGCCAAGCATCCTTGTCTTCATTGTTGGAGGAGGGTGACGCCATGATGCCTGGCCTTGACAAATCTGACAGAAAACAACTTGAAACAAAGACAGAGGATATTTGCGTGATATGGTGGTCAAAACCTTTGGGAGATTATATAATGAATTTTTACCGACCAAAAGAAGTATCATGCAAGAAAACGGAGTCCGGAGAGCACACGAGGTGCCCACGAGGCAGGGGGCGCGCCCTCCACCCTCGTGGACGCCTCGTGTCCTTCCCGAACTACTTCTTATTTTTCTATTTTCTTAAATATTCCAAAACGGAGAAAAATTGCTATTAGAACTGTTTTGGAGTCGGTTTACTTACCGTACCACATACCTATTCCTTTTTGGAGTCTGAAACGTTCTAGAAAGTGTCCCTTATGTATTCCTCCGGGGTTATGGTGTCAATAATATTAGTTTCAACATCTATAGGATTACCTGAGATATAATGTTTGATTCTTTGATCGTTTACCACCTTCGGATTTGTGCCTTCAAAGTTATTGATTTTTGTGGCACCGGAACGATAGACCTCCTCGATAATGTAAGGACCTTCCCATTTAGAGAGAAGTTTTCCTGCAAAAAATCTTAAACAAGAGTTGAATAGAAACACATATCACCTACGTTAAACTCACGCTTTTGTATCCTTTTGTCATGCCATCTTTTAAATTTTTCTTTAAACAACTTGGCATTCTCATAGGCTTGGGTTCTCCATTCATCAAGTGAGGTAATATCAAATAACCTATTCTCACCAGCAAGTTTGAAATCATAACTGAGCTCTTTAATGGCCCAATATGCCTTATGTTCAAGTTCGAGAGGTAAGTGACATGCTTTACCATAAACCATTCTATACGGAGACATACCCATAGGATTTTTATAAGCAGTTCTAGAAGCCCATAATGCATCATAAAGTTTCTTGGACCAATTCTTTCTAGATCTATTAACAGTATTTTGCAAAATTAATTTGAGCTCTCTATTACTCAACTCTACTTGACCACTAGACTGTGGGTGATATGGAGATGCAATTCTATGATTAACATCATACTTAGCAAGCATTTTACAAAATGCACCATGAATAAAATGTGAACCACCATCAGTCATGAGATATCTAGGGACTCCAAACCTCGGAAAAATAACTTCTTTAAGCATCTTAAAAGAGGTGTTATGATCAGCACTACTAGTTGGAATAGCTTCCACCCACTTAGTAACGTAATCAACATCAACTAAAATATGTGTATATCCATTAGAGGCAGGAAACGGTCCCATATAATCAAAGCCCCAAACATCAAATGGTTCAATAACAAGAGAATAATTCATAGGCATTTCTTGACGTCTACTAATATTACCAATTCTTTGACATTTATCACAAGACAAGAAAAACTTACGGGCATCCTTGAAGAGAGTAGGTAAATAAAAACCGGATTGCAATACCTTATGTGCAGTTCTATCTCCAGCGTGGTGTCCTCCATATGCCTCCGAGTGACACTTGCGTAGGATCTGTTCCTGTTCATGCTCAGGTACACAACGTCTAATAACACCATCTACTCCTTCTTTATAAAGGTGTGGGTCATCCCAGAAGTAATGTCTTAAACTCATAAAAGAACTTTTTCTTTTGCTGGTATGTGAAACTAGGTGGTATAAATTTAGCAACAATGTAATTAGCATAATCAGCATACCATGCAGCAGTACGAGAAGCATTTATGACAGCTAATTGTTCATCAGGAAAGCTATCATCAATAGGTAGTGGGTCATCAAGAACATTCTCTAACCTAGACAAGTTGTCCATAGCAGGGTTCTCAGCTCCCTTTCTATCAATAATATGCAAATCAAATTCTTGTAGCAAGAGAACCCATCTAATAAGTCTAGGCTTAGCATCTTTCTTTTCCATGAGATATTTAATAGCAGCATGATCAGTGTGAATAGTTACTTTAGAATCAACAATATAAGGTCTGAACTTATCACAAGCAAATACAACTGCTAAGAATTCTTTTTCAGTAGTAGCATAATTTCTGTGTGCAGTGTCTAGTGTTTTACTAGCATATTGAATAACATTTAGTTTCTTATCAACTCTTTGTCCTAGAAAAACACCTACAGCATAATCGCTAGCATCACACATAATTTCAAAGGGTAAATTCCAATCAGGTGGCTGGACAATAGGTGCAGAAATCAAAGCTTTCTTAAGTATTTCAAATGCTTCTACACAATCATCATCAAAGACAAAAGGACTATATTTTTGCAATAGATTAGTCAGAGGCTGAGAAATTTTAGAGAAGTCCTTAATGAACCTCCTATAAAAACCGGCATGACCAAGGAAACTTCTTATACCTTTAATGTCCTTGGGACACGACATCTTCTCAATAGCATCAACCTTAGCTTTATCAACTTCAATACCTCTTTCAGAAATTTTATGCCCCAAGACAATGCCTTCATTAACCATAAAGTGGCACTTCTCCCAATTCAAAACAAGACTAGTATCTTCACATCTCTGCAAAACTCGATCAAGGTTGCTTAAGCAATCATCAAAAGAGGATCATCCATGAATACCTCACAAATCTTTTCACAAAAGTCAGAGAATATATCCATCATGCATCTTTGAAAGGTAGCATGTCCATTACATAAACCAAAAGGCATATATCTATAAGCAAAAGTACCAAAAGGACAAGTAAAAGTAGTCTTTGCTTGATCGTCCGCTGACACAGGTATTTGAGAGAAACCAGAATAACCATATAGAAAGCAGAAATGTGTATGTTTGGATAGTCTTTCTAGCATTTGATCAATAAAAGGTAAAGGGTAATGATCTTTTTTAGTAGCTTTATTTAATTTACGAAAATCAATTACCATCCTATAACCTGTAATAATTATTTGCGGGATCAATTCATATTTATCATTAGGAACGACAGTAATACCTCCCTTCTTAGGGACACAATGGACATGACTTACCCACTGACTATCAGCAACGGGATAAATTATACCTGCCTCGAGGAGCTTTAGTATTTCTTTTCTTACCACTTCCTTCATCTTAGGATTTAATCGTCGTTGGTGATCTCTAACTGGTTTGGCATCTTCTTCCAAATTTATTTTATGTTGGCATAAAGTGGGACTAATGCCCTTAAGATCATCAAGAGTATATCCAATAGCAGCACGGTGCTTCTTCAGAGTTTTCAATAATCTTTCCTCTTCACCTCTGAAAGTTAGCACTAATAATAACAGGATATATCTTCTTTTCATCAAGATAAGCATATTTAAGAGTATCAGGTAATGGTTTAAGCTCAAATACGGGATCACCCTTGGGTGGAGGGGGATCCCCTAGGATTTCAACAGGCAAGTTGTGTTTCAAAATAGGACCCTGTTTAAAGAATACTTCATCTCTCTCCCTTCTTTCATTCATGAACATATCATTTTCATGGTCTAGCAAATATTGTTCTAAAGGATTAGTAGGAGGTACGGCAATAGAAGCAAGACCAATAATTTCATCCTTACTAGGCAATTCTTTATCATGGGGTTGTCTACGAAATTTAGCAAAATTAAACTCATGAGGCATATCTCCTAAGCCAATCGTAACAACATCCTTTTCGCAATCTATCCTAGCATTAACAGTATTTAAGAAGGGTCTACCAAATATGATGGGACAAAAGTCATCTTGTGGGGAACCAAGAACAAGAAAATCTGCAGGATATTTAACCTTCCCACACAAAACTTCAATATCTCTAACAATCCCAATTTGTGAAATAGTATCTCTATTGGCAAGCTTAATTGTAACAACAATATCTTCTATCTCAGCAGGTGCAATGTCATGCATAATTTCTTTATATAAGGAATGAGGTATTGCACTAGCACTAACACCCATATCACATAAGCCATGATAACAATGATCTCCTATTTTAACAGAAATAACAGGCATGCCTACAACAGGTCTATGTATCTTAGCATAGGGTCTAGCAATGTTAGCAGCCTGTTCACAGAAGTAAATTACATGCCCATCAATATTATCAGCCAAGAGATCTTTAACCATAGCAATACTAGGTTCAACTTTAATTTGCTCAGGAGGTGTATATGTTCTAGTATTACTCTTACGAACCACATTTGAAGCTTTAGCATGATCCTTTATCCTAACATGGAAAGGTGGTTTCTCAACATAAGTAGTAGGCACAATAGGATCATTATAAGTGATAGTATTTTCTTCAACTATAACATGTGCAACTACTTTTACTTCAGTGGGAGGATTATATTTAAACCACTTCTCCTTAGGGAGATCAACGTGAGTAGCAAATGATTCACAGAAAGAAGCTACTATCTCAGAGTCAAGTCCATATTTAGTGCTAAATCCACGAAAAGCATCGGTATCCATAAAAGATTTAACACAATCAAACTTAGGTGTCATACCTGACTCCTTACCATCGTCGGAATCCCAATCTTCAGAGTTGCGTTTAATTCTTTCCAATAAATCCCACTTGAATTCAATAGTCTTCATCATATAAGAACCATCACAAGAAGTATCGAGCATGGTGCGATCATTGAGAGAAAGCTGAGCATAAATTTTTTGAATAATCATTTCTCTTGAGAGCTCATGATTGGGGCATGAATATAACATTGACTTAAGCCTCCCCCAAGCTTGAGCGATGCTTTCTCCTTCGCGAGGCCAGAAATTATATATATAATTACGATCACGATGAACAAGATGCATAGGATAAAACTTCTGGTGAAATTCCAATTTCAATCATTTATAGTCCCAAGATCCCGTATCATCACATAGCCTATACCATGTCAAAGCGTCTCCCTTCAAAGATAAAGGGAAAACCTTCTTCTTAACAACATCGTCGGGCATACCTGCAAGCTTAAATAATCCACAAACTTCATCCACATAGATAAGGTGTAAATCGGGATGCAATGTTCCATCTCCTGCAAAGGGATTAGCTAGCAGTTTCTCTACCATACCGGGAGGAATTTCAAAGTAAACATTTTCAGTAGGTTCAGTAGGTTGAGGACCAACTCTTTGCTCTACTGGTTGGGGTGAAGATACCCCGAACAAGCCCCTCAAAGGATTAGTTTCCATAGTAACAAGTGACAGTAAATTTCAGCACACTATATAAATGTTTCCTTACCAAGTTCCACTCACCAAAGGCGCTTCACTCCCCGGCAACGGCGCCAGAAAAGAGTCTTGATGACCCACAAGTGTAGGGGATCTATCATAGTCCTTTCGATAAGTACACTAGTAGAAAAAGGGTCAAATGTGAGACACATTAGTCCCGATTTGTAACAGAACCGGCACTAATTTGTCCATTAGTGCCAGTTCCAACGGCTAGGCGGGAGGAGCTCTTTAGTACGGTTCTCGGCGAACCTTTAGCACCGGTTCGTGCCACGAACCGGTACTGATGAAAGTGGTGGTAGGATGTTGTCAGAGTGGGGCCCCTCCAGCACCTTTAGTACCGATTCGTGCCACGAACCGGTACTAAAGGCCATCCTATATAAACCCTTTGTCCACCAGCACTCTGTTCTTCCCCCTTTCCCCTCTCCCTCTCCTCTATTCTTCCCTTCTTCCTCTCGAGTTCATCACAAAATTTGCCCCAAATTTGTCAAGATTCTGAGCCCCCATCCATTCAAATGATCACAAAGGTTAGCAACTGTGTCCTTTCATCTCTCATTGCTAGATTAGCTCTTGCATTGGTTTATATAGTGATTAATTGTGGGTTTTAGTAATTTGGGAGGATATATATGTGGTAGTATTTGATTTATATGCAAATTGAGGTCAAAATAACACTTAGTTTGCATATGTAGGTGTGGTTTACTTAGTGCCTTCTAAATCTCTGTTGTAACCACTGTCGATCGCCTTACCGTCTCTGTCATGGCACCACCTCGTGGTGAGCCTCGAGTTCATGAAATATTATATAAAAAATTGAGGTTTGTGTGATTTGGATATATAGTTACTCGTATAAATAAAGTACCCGAACGTAGTTTGTTATACATATTGCCATGGTTTTGATATCCGTCCCCGTCGGCCCTCGTCCTTGTTATGATTCGGATGTGGTATATTTTCTTTTAAAACTATTTGTTGCATTTCGTGTTTATGACAAATTATGCCCATCAAGTTGACATACATATTTTTTATCTAGGAGGTATGTGAACCGGAAATTCCAACCGACCCTATTGTCGAGAGGTTAAATTTAGTTGAAAGAGAAAACGAGTATTTGAAAGAAAAATTGAAAAGAATTGAGGGGAGAAGATGGAATTGGAGTTGCATGTTGCCGATGTCGTCGATGATCACAAGATCAAGATGGAGAAAATGCGCTTGAAGATTAGAAAGATTAGAAAATATGCCATTGATAGTGAGGCTTGGTATCATTATGCTATTGGATCAATTGTTACCTTAGTTTAAATCTTGATCGCATTTGTTGTTGCATTTAAATGCTTTAGCTAGAGAGTTATTTGTTTGGTGCATTTAAGTGTTGTATGAACTTTATGTATTGTATTAATTTGGTGTTTTCAGTGTTGTGTATTGAAGATTAGCCGGCAATGGATGTACAATGACCGATGCTCTCCCAAGTTCCTTAATGGTGTGCATACTTTTCTGCTTGCGGCTGAGGCAAACAAGCGGGCGGATGGTTTTATGCCTTATCCATGTGCTGGTTGTAAGAATGGTCACAATTACTCTACGTCAAGAACCATTCACGTCCACCTGTTTGAGTCTGGTTTCATGCCCCACTATAATGTTTGGACCAAGCACGGAGAAAGGGTTATGATGGAAGACAATGAAGAAGAAGAGGACGACGGCGACTATCCCGCCATGGGTTCCCTGAATACGATGATACACCAATGGGGAAGAAGCTGAGCCGGTAATGCGGGAAGAAGCTGAGCCGGCAATGCGGGAAGAAGCTGAAGAAGAGGCATCAGATGAGCCCGTTGATGATCTAGGTCGGGCCATTGCCGATGCAAAGAGAAACTTCGCAAGTGATTTGGAGAAGAATAAGTTGCAGCGCATGTTAGAGGATCACAAAAAATTGTTGTACCCGAATTGTGTAGGTGACAAGAAAAAGCGAGGCACCACACTGGAATTGCTGCAATGGAAGGCAAAGAATGGTGTATCTGACAAGGGATTTGGAAAGTTGCTGGTAATGATAAAGAATATGGTTCCAAAGGACAACGAATTGCCCGAGAGTACATATGAAGCAAAGAAGGTTGTCTGCCCTCTAGGGTTAGAGGTGCAGAAGATACATGCATGCCCTAATGATTGCATCCTCTACTGCGGTGAGTACGAGGATTTGAACGCTTTGCCCGATATGTGGTGCATTGCGCTATAAGATCAGCCGCGATGACCCTGGTGATGTCGAGGGCGAGCGCCCCAGGAAGAAGATTCCTGCCAAGGTGATGAGGTATGCTCCTATAATACCATGGTTGAAACGTTTGTTCCAAAACAAAGAGCATGCCAAGGTGATGCGATGGCACAGAGAAGACCGTAAGAAAGACGGAAAGTTGAGAGTACCCGCTGACGGGTCGTAGTGGAGGAAAATCGAAAGAAAGTACGGGAAGGAGTTTGCAGATGACGCAAGGAACTTATGGTTTGGTCTAAGCGCAGATGGCATTAATCCTTTTGGGGAGCAGAGCAGCAACCATAGCACCTGGCATGTGACTCTATGTTTGTATAACCTTCTCTCTTTGGTTTTGCATGAAGCGGAAGTTCATTATGATGCCAGTGCTCATCCAAGGCCCTAAGCAACCCGGCAACGACATTGATGTGTACCTAAGGCCATTAGTTGAAGAACTCTTACAACTGTGGAATGGAACAGGTGTACGTGCGTGGGATGAGCACATGGGGGAAGAATTTGACCTAAAGGCGTTGTTTTTCGTGACCATCAATGATTGGCCTGCTCTCAGTAACCTTTCAGGACAGACAAACAAGGGATACCACGCATGCACACACTGTTTGGACGATACCGACAGTATATATTTGGCTAATTGTAAGAAGAATGTGTACCTGGGACATCGTCGATTTATTCCGAGCAGGCATCCCGTAAGAAAGAAAGGCAAGCATCTCAAAGGTGAGGCGGATCACCGGACGAAGCCTCGCCACCGTACTGGTGCTGATGTACATGATATGGTCAAGAATTTGAAGGTGGTTTTTGGAAAGGGTCCTGGTGGACAACCTGTTCCGAATGACGCTGACGGACGCGCACCCATGTGGAAGAAGAAATCTATATTTTGGGACCTGCCTTATTGGAAAGACCTAGAGGTCCGCTCCGCAATCGACGTGATGCACGTGACGAAGAATCTTTGTGTGACCCTGCTTGGCTTCTTGGGCGTGTATGGGAAGAAAAAAGATACACCTGAGGCACGGAGGACCAGCAACGTATGCACGGAAAAGACGGCATACATCGTGGTCATTCAAGCTACGCTCTTACCAAAGAAGAGAAGGAAAATCTTCTTTGAATGCACCTGCTCGATATTAAGGTACCATCGGCTTCTCGTCGAATATAAAGGGAATAATAAATATGGCAGAGAAAAAGTTCCAGAACCTAAAGTCTCATGACTGCCACGTGATTATGACGCAACTGCTTCCGGTTGCATTGAGGGGGCTTCTACCAGAAAACGTTCGATTAGCCATTGTGAAGTTATGTGCATTCCTCAATGCAATCTCTCAGAGGATAATCGATCCAGAAATAATACCAAGGTTGGAGAATGATTTGGTGCAATGTCTTGTCAGTTTAGAGTTGGTGTTCCCACCATCCTTCTTCAACATCATGACGCACGTCCTAGTTCACCTATGCGAAGAGATTAACATTTTGGGTCCTATATTTCTACACAATATGTTCCCCTTTGAGATGTTCATGGGAGTCTTAAAGAAATATGTTCATAACCGTGCTAGGCCGGAAGGAAGCATCTCCAAGGGCCATGAAAATGAGGAGGTCATTGAGTTTTGTGTTGACTTTATTCCTGACCTTAAGCCGATTGGTGTTCCTGAATCGCGGCATAAGGGCAGATGGATGAAAAAGGCACGCTAGGAGGGATCAAATAATATGTATGGACGGGCATTCTCTCACCTGAAGCACACTACAGTTCTACTGAAATTCCGCCTTGGTGGCTCCGTATATGGGCGAACACAAGAATTTGCTACGCTCCAAACACCGGGCGGTCGATGGTGGATTACACATGAACAAACCAGGAGTTTTGCGGCTGGTTGCGTAACCGCGTACCATGCATGACGCCTCTATTGAAGATGACCTATACTTGTTGTCCCGATTACCATCTTCAAATATAATGACTTTCAAAAGTACGAGATAAATGGTAATACATTTTACACGATCGCCCAAGATAAGAAGAGCACCAACCAAACCAGTGGTGTCCGCTTTGATGCAGAAACCAAGACGGGAAAGGAAACATATTATGGTTATATACAGGACATATGGTAACTTGACTATAGACGTGGTTTGAAGGTCCCTTTGTTTAGGTGCAAATGGGTCAATATGACACGAGGCGGGGTAACGGAAGACCCACAGTACGGAATGACAACAGTGGATCTCAACAATCTTGCGTATGCAGACGAACCATTCGTCCTAGCCAATGATGTGGCACATGTTTTCTATGTGAAGGACATGTCTACCAAGCCGAGAAAAAGAAAAGATAAGGAAGTGAATGCATCATACGATGAGCCAAAGCGGCACATAGTTCTTTCTGGGAAGAGAAACATCGTGGGAGTGGATGACAAGACGGACATGTCGAGATTATGAAAAGTTTGATGAAATTGCTCCATTCACGGTGAATATTGACCCGAGCATCCCGTTAAATGATGAAGATTTTCCATGGTTACGGCGCAAAGGGACACACACGGAGAAAAAGTTTCACACCCAAAGATGCAGGATGTGATCGGCTTCACTATCATCACTTTCTTCCGTGTTTCACACCCGTGAGGGAATCTCTGTAATAGATAGGGTAGCTAGTTATGTGTTTTGGCATTTGAAACACGAAGAAATTTTATGTGTAAACAAATTCTTTCATGCATTTACTGATTTTTTCAGCTAAATGACCCTGAAATTGAAAAGCATTTCAAATGAACTCAGAAAAGGTTGAAAGTTGGCATGGTATCATAATTTCACCCACATCGCATGTGCAAAAAAGTAGAGAGGGTTACCGCAAAAACTGGATGCACTTCGTACAAAATGGACAATCTCTTTCAAGTATCGTGGTTTGAGACGAAAACTCATCCGTTACAAAGGCATTTCATTTTTTAAATAACCTAAGCATTACCAAATTGAATATTATGATAAAACACACTAATATTAAACATAATAAAAAATAATCACTGAAAAATCTATTTTCAAAGTTAAGTTATTCACAAACTAGTGATTCACACAAATTTCAAATAATTCAAAATGTAAACTATTCAAATTTGTAAACTACCGGCACTAATATAAAGTTTGTAATTTTTTGTACCTAAAGCAAAAATATTCACAAAGAAACTCTAAATACAGCAAAAAAACAACTAAAAATAAATAAAACAAAATAAATAAAAGAAAAAATAAGAAAATAAAAAATGCGCCTCTTTGCGCCATAGCGGCCTGCATACGACTAGAAACCCAACCTGTAGTTGGGCCAGGATGCAGCCTGCAAGCCCAAGAGGCCCACGTGTAGTAGGAGAGGTAGGCCCGGAAGGCACTGCTATTCAGAAGGAGCTCAATGCAGTGCCAGCCGGGCTTATAAACTGGTCCTGGTGCTCCTAAACTAGCGAGGTGGGACTAAACTTCTGCGCCCCTCGCCTGGCGGCGCACACCCTTTAGTACCGGGCCGTGGCTCCAACCGGTACTAAAGGGGGGTCTTTAGTACCGGTTGGTGCTACCACCCGGTACTAAAGGTGGGCGCTTCCCGCCGCTTCGCCTGGCCAAAACAGACCTTTAGTACCGGTTGGTGGCTTGAGCTCGAGCAAATCAGCTGGCAAAAAATGCGGTAAAACCGTTCCCCAGCTGGGAGAACAGGCGGCGCAATCAATCCCCCCGCTTGTTGTGCCAACAACACATGAGAGTACGTGCGCCCAATATTATTGTGGGCAAACCGTTAACGTTCCCCGGCTGGGCGATGTGGTAATAACCGAGGAGCATATAAGGCAGGCTGAAATCCTCAAGATCACTGTTGGACAACTCCTCGAGATCGAGCCCATGTCTCCGCTTAGAGAGGAGGAAATAAAACGGAAATATGTCCGGGGCCAACCTTTGGTCGAGCCAGACGAGGTCAAGAAGCTTCCAACGAGAATGTATGAATTGCATAAATGGTACACGAACATTACCAAGATTTCCAATCGAGAGTCCCTCATGGTGAATGTCAAGAAGGATCATTACTTCCATGAGAAAGCTGTGTCCGTTGAGTATTCAGAACTATTTCAGTTATACAATCAAGACGCACTCGACAAACCTATAAATCGCCGTTGCTATTATGCGTAAGTGATTTCTTTACGTAATTTAAGTCTCAAGCTAGCTGTAGTGATCATTTTGATCAATCATTACCTGTAATTATCCTCACTATATTCTTTTATGTGGTATTATGCAGGATGAAGATGTATGAAATGAAAAAAGGTGGACGCTATGCCTTAATGAATACACATGGAAATTAGATGCATATTATGAAAAAAGTGTAGAGGAAAGCATGCTAGAGTTCTTCAAGCGCCTCAATACCAATGAAGATATACTACTTCCTTACAACTTCGAGTGAGTCACACTGTCTTGTACTACAAATTCTGTTTTTGCCTACTAACTAGCTACATGTTTTTGCTTACATATGCACCTTAATTAAGATATGCAAACGTGTGTGCATGCAGATTTCAATGGATCTTGTTAATCATTAAAGTTGATGAAGGAACAGGTTGAAATCTTGGACTCACTACTTAAAAAAGAAAGTGACTACACCATCTTGTTTGGGATAGTCAACAGGTAATTTCAATCATTATTAACTATATCTCGGCCTATTTAGTTCGTCATTTCCTGATATGAACTATTTAATAACCCCTTTATTCATTTTATTTATTGGCGGGCAGGGCTTGGGCAAAGTTCATCAGCGTCACTCCAGACTAATGGAAACGAAAGCTGAAATGGTATCGACCCAAGGTAAGTAATTAAGTAGTACTAGCTAGCTAGCTGCCATCTCTTTAATTATATGCTTGATTAATTATTATCTGATCAAATTCCATTCTCGTAAAGGCCCTGAAGCAGGCGCCGGGGAATAATCTGTGTGCATACTACGTTTGCGAGAACATTCACACGATGGCGTCCGAAAGGAGCAGATCTCAAAGACAGGACTGGAATGCGTTTGTCAGAACACTATTCACAATTTTTACACCATTATCGATATCTAGTCATACAACTAATACACATGCATATTGATCTCCTTCTTAACAGTTCAGAGAGGTGCGGGAGCAGCTCCTAGCAGAGGAGCGCATAGAAGCAATTCAAGAGGAAATAGTGGGATTTTGCTCGACCAGGTCATAGATCCCAAAGGAGAATACTATTACCCGCTACCGCCCCCATGAACCACTTCCAATTGTCATCGTGCTCAAGGCACCAATTAGGCTAATGCCACTTGGCTCAAGGCACCAATTATGATATATTGTATATAGCTATCTAATTTTATATATATATATATATATATATATATATATATATATATATATATATATACATGTGTGTGTATATATGTGTGAATTAATGGTGGTTGTGAGACATTCGATGATATATATATATATATATATATATATATATATATTATATATATATATATATGATCGGTTCTACTAGAAATTCTATTTATATATATGCATAACGTGTACAATATGTAGTATCGTAAAATACCAGCAAACGAAAAAGAATTAAATGGAAAACACAAAATTAAATGAAAAAGAAATCATAAACCCAAAACCCCCAACCGTTTAATACCGGTTGGTGTCACCATCCGGTACTAAAAACTCCCCTGCCCCGGAGCTGGCTCGTGCCACGTGGTTTCCCTTTAGCACCGGTTCGTGCTGAACCGGTACTAAGGAGGGGGGGGGGCTTCAGTGCCCACACTTTAGTGCCGGTTACCGAACCGACACTAAAGGGCCTTACGAACCGGTGCTATTGCCCGGTTCTGCACTAGTGGTAAGAGTGTCGAACCCAATGAGGAGCAGAAGGAAATGACAAGCGGTTTTCAATAAGGTATTCTCTCCAAGCACTGAAATTGTAGGTAACAGATAGTTTTGTGATAAGATAATTTGTAACGGGTAACAAGCAATGAAAGTAAATAAGGTGCAGCAAGGTGGCCCAATCCTTTTTGTAGCAAAGGACAAGCCTGGACAAGTTCTTATAATGAGAAAAGCGCTCCCGAGGACACATGGGAGTTATCGTCAAGCTAGTTTTCATCACGTTCATATGAGTCGCGTTCGTTACTTTGATAATTTGATATGTGGGTGGACCGGTGCTTGGGTACTGCCCTTTCTTGGACAAGCATCCCACTTATGATTAACCCCTATTGCAAGCATCCACAACTACAAAAGAAGCATTAAGGTAAACCTAACCATAGCATGAAACTAGTGGATCCAAATCAGCCCCTTACGAAGCAACTTATAAACTAGGGTTTAAGCTTCTGTCACTCTAGCAACCCATAATCTACTTATTACTTCCCAATGCCTTCCTCTAGGCCCAAATAATGGTGAAGTGTCATGTAGTCAACGTTCACATAACACCACTAGAGGAGAGACAACATACATCTCATCAAAATATCGAACGAATACCAAATTCACATGACTACTAATAGCGAGACTTCACCCATGTCCTCAGGAACAAACGTAACTACTCACAAAGCATATTCATGTTCATAATCAGAGGGGTATTAATATGCATTAAGGATCTGAACATATGATCTTCCACTAGATAAACCAACTAGCATCAACTACAAGGAGCAATCAACACTACTAGCAACCCACAAGTACCAATCTCAGGTTTTGGTACAAAGATTGGATACAAGAGATGAACTAGAGTTTGAGAGGACATGGTGCTGGTGAAGATGTTGATGGAGATTGACCCCCTCCCGATGAGAGGATCGTTGGTGATGACGATGGTGATGATTTCCCGCTCCCGGAGGGAAGTTTCCCCGGCAGAACAGCTCCGCCGGAGCCCTAGATTGGTTCCGCCAAGGTTTCGCCTCGTGGCGGCGGAGTTTCGTCCCATAAGCCTGCTTATAATTTTTTCAGCGTAAAAGACTTCATATAGCAGAAGATGGGCACCGGAGGGCTGCCAGGTGGCCCACGAGGCAGGGGGCGCGCCCTGTAAGGGTGGGCGCGCCCCCCACCCTCGTGGACGGTGGGTGGCCCCCCTCAGGTATTTCTTCCGCTGAATAATTATCATTAATTCCAAAAATGACTTTCGTGGAGTTTCAGGACTTTTGGAGCTGTGCAGAATAGGTCTCCAATATTTGCTCCTTTTCCAGCCCAGAATCCCAGCTGCCGGCATTCTCCCTCTTTATGTTAAACCTTGTAAAATAAGAGAGAATAACCATAAGTATTGTGACATAACGTGAAATAACAGCCCATAATGCAATAAATATCAATATAAAAGCATGATGCAAAATGGACGTATCATCGTTGAGCTCTTAGAAACCACTGCAATGTACGGCTGCCAGGCCCCTCCGTCCCAGAGCTCTCTCCAAGCATCGTTCATGGCACCGCGATGCACAGTAAATGGTAAGGAAGCGATGGCATCTCGCCGCGCCGCGTTCCTCGCCGCCCGCGATCGCACACATGGTAAGGAAGCGATTGCTTCTCGCCGCGCTGAGTTCATCGCCGACGGCGGCCACACAGTTACGTGGGTGGACTTTGAGGCTGCCATGGCTGAATGGGCGGTGGATCTAGAGGTGGCCAAAGCCGAACAGGGGGATCAGAAAAGGCAGAAAGCAGTCAAGAAAAGAGAGTCCCGCCGCCGCATGAAAGAAGAGGCCGCACGCTGTGGTGAGGAGAGCTTGGCGGAGATCGAAGCACGGTGGGCTGCCGCCTACCAGGCCGGGAAGGAGAACGCCGGTGTCTGGCTAGCATGCTCCGATGGCAGCATGTGAGAAGTAGTTTAAATTTATAGTATTAGAGCAAATTACTAGTAGTACTTTAAGTTTGTAGTATTAACGTACGATGTCGGTAAGAGCATCCTTTGAGGACTTTGAGCATTGATTAGCATGTGTGCCCGTGTGCGTTTTTTTGCGTTAGTCATTAGAAGATCACAAAACACACGGTTTCTATGCCGTACCCGTGTGCGTTTTTTTGCGCTAATGATCCATAAGTCAGTTACTTGTGTGATGGTTCCTCATAAATCAGGCGTACCATTGATCGAAAAAAATCGAACGTGTATATTTTTTTGGAGACGGGATCTGCCAATTTTACATTTTCTATAAGCAGGTATTTCTGGCGCTTAAATGCATGTTGTGTGTTTCCCCCGCCCAAGTTTCAAGCTTCGCAACAAAAATTTCATTAGGCGCGCGGTTTCAAAATTTATTCCTCCAATCACATCCTCACCCATCAAATTTCCTCAGTATCTTCCACCCTCACCCACCCCCCACCCCCGCCTCCCCCTACCGGCAGCTCAATCTGCTGCCTCTGCAACCATAGCTTCAACCACATCTACGTTCTGCTCGGATACAGTCAGGTAACCCACCGATCTCTATCACGGCCCCGGCCTGATTGCTTAAATGGCGCCTGTGAAACACCCTCATGCCTCCAAATCCCCACCGCCCCTACCTCCAGAGCATCGCCGCGCAAGCCCAACCACATATCACGTGGAGGTCGAGGAGCTGATGGCGGTCCATGGCGCGATGGCCGCTGTGTGTGTTGACCCGAAGGAACACCTCGCCTCCGCCGCCGCCAACATGGTGCGGGCTCTGGCCCAGAAGAAGTGCCCCGGTGACTACCCCCAGGACTTAATAGGTATGATCTTGTCACGCCCAATATGCGACCCTATCCAAAAGGAACTCGAAGGTCCCACCAAGGATAGACCCGCATATTGAAACGCTTTTGCAAGGTGGATATCGTTACATCAACATTACATAATAGATGGGGATACATACATAAGGCACAAATGCCACAAGAATACATCAACATCATATACAAGACCAACATCCGGCTACGGATGAAACATAAACAAGAACTCAAACGACATCCACCACCTTTAGCCCAGGTTGCCGACTGGAACCTATCCCCTGATCGAAGAAGAAGCGTAAGAAGAACTCCAAACAAGCAAATATCGCTCTCGCGTCAAGATCATCGCATGAACCTGTACACAACTGTTGTTGTAGTAATCAGAAACCACGAGGACTCAGCAATCCCATTACCATGGGTATCAAGACTAGCAAACCGTAATGGGAAAGGAAGGGGTAAAGTGGTGAGGTTGGAGCAGCGGCTAAGCATATATGGTGGCTAACCAACGCAAATAAGAGCGAGAAGAGAGCAAGCGGAACGGTCGTCAACTAGCAATGATCAAGAAGTGATCCTGAACTCCTACTTACGTCAGACATAACCCAGAAACCGTGTTCTCCACTCAATCAACCCCGAAAAGAGACACTCACGGTTACGCACATGGTTGGTGTATTTTAGAAGAGTTTACTTCAAGTTTACTACAACCGGATATTAACAAATTCCCATCTGCCACATAACCGCGGGCACGGCTTTCGAAAGTTCAAACCCTGCAGGGGTGTCCCAACTTAGCCCATGATAAGCTCTCGCGATCAACGAAGGATATTCCTTCTCCCCGGGAAGACCCGATCAGTCTCGGAATCCCGGCTACAAGACATTTCGACAGTAATAAAACAAGACCAGCAAGACCGCCCGATGCCGACAATCCCGATAGGAGCTGCACATATCTCGTTCTCAGGGCAACACCGGATAAGCGAAGCGTACAGGTACCGACGTAACCCATGTTGCCAAGGGATGGTCCCGCACGGTGCTCTAGTTTGGACCAACACTTGGACAAGCATTGGCCCGGTGGGCTGAATAAAGATGACCCTTGGGTTAATTACTCCCAAGGGAAATGTAGGTGGTGGTGAGGCAAATGGTAAAACCAATGTTGGTCCTTGCTGGAGGAGTCTTATTCAAAGCGAACTATCAAGGGGGTCCCATAAATCACCTGACCGCGTTAGGGACGCAAAATCCAGGAACATAATACCGATATGACGGAAACTAGGGCGGCAAGAGTGGAACAAAACACCAGGCATAAGGCCGAGCCTTCCACCCTTTACCAAGTATATAGATGCATTAATAATATAAGAGATATTGTGATATCCCAACAAAATCCTGTTCACCATGGAGCAATCTTCATCTTCACCTGCAACTAGCAACGCTATAAGAGGGGCTGAGCAAAAGCGGTAACATAGCCAAACAACGGTTTGCTAGGAAGGGTGACAAAGGTTAGAGGTTCATGGCAATTTGGGAGGCTTGAGCAGCAAGTGATAGGTAGCGCAGCATAGCGATAGAACGAAGCAACTAGCATAGCAATGATAGTAATGAGATCCAGGGTAGCGGTCATCTTGCCTGAAATCCCGCTAGGAAGAAGAACGAGTCCATGAAGAAGATGAAGCCACGAAGTCGAACCAAGCGTGAGCGAGCGAATCCTCATGATCGCATAGCAAGCAGGAACTATCGAGAAGAAGCACACAACAAAGTAAACACACCACCATGAACAAGGCATGATGCTCAACCAAGCATGATGCATGACAAAGCTACATGAAGCTACTCATGGCAAGAGATGATGCAAACAAGAACAACACGTCAAAGCAAGTTTAAATTAGGCCGGGAACAACATATAACAATTCCGGTAAGTCCTCATATGCAAATTTCAAAATTGGTCCAGATCTGAATAAACCTTATGTTCAAGTTGTTAAACAGCAAGTTAAGATGCACCACGATGATATACACGAAATTCTAATCAAGTTACATATAAAGTTCATTAGATTCGGAGCTACGGCCTAGAAGATATGAGCAAAACAAGATAAACATGGCATTGATGCAAAATGCATACAAACATCAAGCAACCACCTCAAAACAAGGATGCAACATGGTAATATGAAACTACATGCAAAATCAAGCAAGTTTCATGTAGAGCACACTCAAAAGCGAACAGCGGTTCAACACATACACATGAAACAAGTTATAGCAACAATCTGTCCAAAACAGCAACTAGGCATATTGCAAGCACCAAAACACTATGCTACAGCATCTCAACGTGAAAACAAAAGGCATGGGCATGAAGTACAGGTAAAGAATTACAAAACATGAACACTGAGCTATCTCCATAAACAACTATAACATGCTCAAAAAGACATGGCAAGATTGCATATAATATCAGGTTCACAGACTTAGCAGAATTTACAGGACATGGCAGAAATTTCCTTTAGTGACCATGAGCCAAAAAGGACCAGAAGATATGATGGCACCCATGTAAACATGGCAAGTCATAGTACAGATTCATACATGGCAGGAACAACAATAAGTAGGCATGTTGGTGAGCTTGACCCACTCACCACAGAGCAATACATGGCATGGCAAGGCAACTCACAGTAAGAAGACATATTTATGAAGCTAAGCATGGCAAGAGCAAGTTCATAGAGTGCATGGATCACTAACAACAATCATGGCAACATTGAACTTAATGTTAACACGCTGATAGCAACATTATTTAGCAATTTTAGAGCAAGATTATAACAAGCTACAGCAGGCTATAAATGCAACCAGGGGCATGGATGGATAGAGCATAACATTTATAACAAAACACCCTTAGTGAACATCTCCAGATTATGCATAGAATGACTTGTAGCAGCAGGTTAACATAGCATCATGATATAGCAGATTCAGACAAGCAAAACAGTAACAGGAAGTACCCTACTTAACAAGCTTGATGCACTCACTACACAACTCAAAAAAATACATGGAAAGCACCCCTTGAAAGACCGCATGGCATAGATCAAAACACATGTAGAGCTCATACTCATAGGATGCACACATCAAATGCAACAAAAATGACAAATCATCAAGTTATAACAGTTTCAGCAGGTTAACATCATATAGCACTCTTGCAACGAAGATTCAGGCATCTAGATGAGCTCAAATGAATATTATGCAATGGAACGAAATGATGTACTCGTCGAGGCGAACAATTTGACATATTACACGCGCAAAATGGAGCTACGGATGCAGAGATACGATGGCATGAACATGGCATGAAAATATGACAGGAAAAAGGACTTAGTGGATTTCAACCTCGTAGAAACCGGGACGGACCCATGCGGGATGGAGGGATCCGGGACGGAGGGGAGGCGTTTGGTTCGGGGAGCTGGTGGATCTCATCCACCCAGCTACCCGGATCGGATCTGACCGGAGCCAGTGAGGGCGGCGATGCGCCGCGGGAGAGGACCCGGCGGCGGACGGGCGGCGGCGGCCGATCCGGCGGCTCCGAGCCATGGCGCGAGATCCGGCCGGGCGGAGCAGCGACGAGGCTCGGAGGAGGCGGGCGAGGCCGGAGGAAGCTTTAGGCGGTCGGCGCGCCCGGCGCTGGCGGAGCTGGCCGGCGGCCGGAGGCGGTGAGAGCGGCGCGCGGCGCCCGCGCGTGAGGCTGAGGCGAGGCGGCAGGGCGCTGGTTCGGCGGGCCGTGCTGGCCGGACGGGCCGCGGCGGGACGACGCAGGAGGCCACGTGGCGGCGCGCCACTGGCTGCGGGCGGCGGCGGAGATGCGTCGCGCGCGGACGCTGTCCGCGAGGAAGAAGGAGCTAGGGTTAGGGGCGTGTTGATCCGCGAATTTCGGGGAAGGTCTAGTTTTATAGGTAGAGGGAGCTAGGAGAGTCCAAATGAGGAGCGGTTTTCTCCCACACGATCGTGATCGAACGACCGAGAGCATGGAGGGGAGTTAGATGGGTTTTGGGCCACTTTGGAAGGGGTGTTGGGCTGCAAAGAGAAGGAGGTTTTGCGGTTACCCGGTTAACCGTTGGAGTATCAAACGACCTCCAAATGGCACGGAACTTGACATGCGGTCTACCGGTGGTATACCAAGGCCGCTTGGCAAACCTCGGGTCATTCCGAGAACGTTTAACACCCGCACATGAAAAGAGGTAAAAGGGGGCGCCGGGAGACATAGGAGTGTCGGATTGCAAAACGGACAACGGGGAAAATGCTCGGATGCAAGAAACGAACACGCATGCAAAATGAAATGCACATGATGACATGATATAAAATGCAGATGATGACATGGCAAAGTGCAACACGCAAGCACATGACATGTCAAAGACGATGAATAACTGGCAGACACCTGGCGCAACGAATCCGGGGCGTTACAACACTCCTCCACTAACAAGAGATCTCGTCCCGAGATCTTAGGACCGAGACGGAAGGGAAAAGGGATGAGGTGAAGCAAGAACTCAAGAGAAGAAGCAAAGAATCGCTCCGGTTAGAACGAGATAAGAAACGAATAAGGCTGAAAAGGATTTAGGCAGCACTCCGGCTAAAACATGGAGGAATAGAACATGAACTTCACAATATGGGATGACACTTGACGAGATAAACAACGCAAAGCCTCCGGAAGAATTGAAGAATGGAATGAAAAGAATTTAGAAGGAAGGATTGAATGGAGTTTTTGAAAAAATCACCACCGAAAAGAATAAGATTGTTGTGGACTTATGGATAACCTTTCGAAATTATGAGGTGATAACCAACCACAAGCAGAAAAGATTAAATAGCTGAGAAGAACGAAGAAATGCAAAACTCCACTTCAAAAGAATATGGAGATTTAATTGCACTTCGAGATGCAAGAAGAAAAGGTACTTGAATTCCTCCAAAAGAATCTTGATGAACACTTGAAGAATGAATTAAATCATGAAGAACCACCGTGAAGAACTCCGATAACAAAAAGGATGATGAGATAGAATGAAGGAAGAAAGAATAAGATGAGCCTTGTGGTGATTTAGATGAAGGTTCCGACGAAATGGCCTGGGGAATTAGAACTCCGGAAAAAGAAAAGATGAAAGCACTTGGAACTAGAATTTATTCATTAAGAACAAACTCCGAAGGAAAGGATTACTCCCTTGGATGAAATAAGAATAGGATTTATTGTATGCTTATCCTCCACCAATTAAATTGATGAGAAGCAATGGATTTGCATACTACTTATTCTTGATGAAAAGGATTAAAGGGGGTATGGCACAAAACTTGAGAAAGTCTTCATGAACCACCGGTAGGATTGAAAAGAACGAATGGATTAATATGATAAACAAGGAAAAGAATCTTGAATGAACCACCGTAAGAATTCGGAAATGACTGACGAAAGAGAATGAATCAACGGGAAGAATTAGAAGACCAAATATGCTCGAGGGAATTTAGATGCAAAAGGACAAGGAGATCATGCGCTGATTAAAGAACACTTGAACGAGGCACCGGGATAAATAGAGAACGATAACTGGAATGATGGCCTCCGGTGAGAACAAATGGAAAAACAACTCCTGACATACTCCGGATGGGTAAGAAAGAATATCTGACAAACGAAATCATTTGAGAGGATAATATGAAGCTAGAACCACGAAACTTCGGGAGAACGGACAAGGTTTAAGAGGAACTCTTCTTCGATCTTCAAAGCTGAGAAAGACGACGAGAAACACCACCAAAATTTGTTGAGGCACTCCGGGAGAACAAAAAGCGAAGAGGTTGAGGCAACAATGAAATGATTTGAAATCGATCTTGGAAAAGCATCTGACTGATGGGATCCATTCTTACGTCAAACTCAAAAAGAATTGAGAATAACTCCGGGGAAATTAGAAGAGTCAGGTAAGATCCTGGGAAAAGACCTATGGGTTAGGGCCCACTGAAGAGAAAAACACCATTGGAAAGGGATGTTGAAGAGATAGATGATGCACCGGAACAATTGAAATATTTGAATGAGGTGACAACCTCGAATTAATTAGAACACAGACGAATCTTCTGAGATGTCTTCCGAACTCCGGAATGATAAACTGGCGAGAGGCGCACGAGCAGGGAAAATACTTGATCCAAGGAAAAGAATGTGATCAACCCGAAAAAACTTGAATTGAATCCACCGGAAAGAAAAAGATATGAAGAATGACGAACAAGACGAGAATTCACCCGTTGAAATAATTTAGGGAAGACTGAAGAGGCTCCACACAAATGAAATAGATGGTCGAAACAGACTCAGGCTCCGGGAAGAAAAACGGTGGGAGGGCGGGAAAAACAAAGGCAACTTGGAAGGGGAAACAACGAATATCTTGAAGAGAAAACACCGGTTGAAATCATTGAGGAGAGAGAGAAAAAACTTCACACGAGTAGGATGGATACTCGATTACGGACTCCGACTCTGAGATGAAAAGGGGTGGGCGGGTGGGAAAAGAAAACAACTGAGGATTTCACTCAAAGATGAAGAGGCTCGAGTCAACTTGACGGGAAAAGCACCGGATGAAAAGAGCTGAGAGCCAACGATCGGAAAACCAACTGCGTGAACCTAAAGAAAAATTTGAAGGGGAAGAGGAGTAATTCAAAACACCTACGTCAAGATTCCTCACCAGAGCGACGAAGGGGCTGAGGAGTAAAAATAATTCCTACTCTCCGATATAACTAGACTCCGAAAATAGTTTTCTTCTAGACTCAACAACGGCCAAACTACACGATCAATCAAGGGGGCTCCTAAGGTCGATCGAGGCTCTGATACCAACTTGTCACGCCCAATATGCGACCCTATCCAAAAGGAACTCAAGGTCCCACCAAGGATAGACCCGCATATTGAAACGCTTTTGCAAGGTGGATATCATTACATCAACATTACATAATAGATGGGGATACATACATAAGGCACAAATGCCACAAGAATACATCAACATCATATACAAGACCAACATCCGCTACGGATGAAACATAAACAAGAACTCAAACGACATCCACCACCTTTAGCCCAGGTTGCTGACACGGAACCTATCCCCTGATCGAAGAAGAAGCGTAAGAAGAACTCCAAACAAGCAAACATCGCTCTCGCGTCAAGATCATCGCATGTACCTGTACACACGCAATCGTTGTTGTAATGTCATGAGCCACGAGGACTCAGCAATCCCATTACCATGGGTATCAAGACTAGCAAAGCTTAATGGGAAAGGAAGGGGTAAAGTGGTGAGGTTGCAGCAGCGGCTAAGCATATATGGTGGCTAACCAACGCAAATAAGAGCGAGAAGAGAGCAAGCGGAACGGTCGTCAACTAGCAATGATCAAGAAGTGATCCTGAACTCCTACTTACGTCAGACATAACCCAGAAACCGTGTTCTCCTCTCGATCAACCCCGAAAAGAGACACTCACGGTTACGCACACGGTTGGTGTATTTTAGAAGAGTTTACTTCAAGTTTACTACAACCGGATATTAACAAATTCCCATCTGCCACATAACCGCGGGCACGGCTTTCGAAAGTTCAAACCTTGCAGGGGTGTCCCAACTTAGCCCATGATAAGCTCTCGCGATCAACGAAGGATATTCCTTCTCCCCGGGAAGACCCGATCAGTCTCGGAATCCCGGCTACAAGACATTTCGACAAGAATAAAACAAGACCAGCAAGACCGCCCGATCGCCGACAATCCCGATAGGAGCTGCACATATCTCGTTCTCGTGGCAACACCGGATAAGCGAAGCGTCTGGTACCGGCGTAACCCATGTTGCCAAGGGATGGTCCCAAGACGGTGCTCTAGTTTGGACCAACACTTACACAAGCATTGGCCCGGGGGGTTGAATAAAGATGACCCTTGGGTTAATTACTCCCAAGGGAAATGTAGGTGGTGGTGAGGCAAATGGTAAAACCAATGTTGGTCCTTCTTTGGAGGAGTCTTATTCAAAGCGAACTGTCAAGGGGGTCCCATAAATCACCCGACCGCGTTAGGGACGCAAAATCCAGGAACATTATACCGATATGACAGAAACTAGGGCGGCAAGAGTGGAACAAAACACCAGGCATAAGGCCGAGCCTTCCACCCTTTACCAAGTATATAGATGCATTAATAATATAAGAGATATTGTGATATCCCAACAAAATCCTGTTCACAATGGAGCAATCTTCAACTTCACCTGCAACTAGCAACGCTATAAGAGGGGCTGAGCAAAAGCGGTAACATAGCCAAACAACGGTTTGCTAGGAAGGGTGACAAAGATTAGAGGTTCATGGCAATTTGGGAGGCTTGAGCAGCAAGTGATAGGTAGCGCAGCATAGCGATAGAACGAAGCAACTAGCATAGCAATGATAGTAATGAGATCCAGGGTAGCGGTCATCTTGCCTGAAATCCCGCTAGGAAGAAGATCGAGTCCATGAAGAAGATGAAGCCACGAAGTCGAACCAAGCGTAGACGAACGAATCCTCACGATCGCAACGAAACGGGAACTATCGAGAAGAAGCACACAACAAAGTAAACACACCACCATGAACAAGGCATGATGCTCAACCAAGCATGATGCATGACAAAGCTACATGAAGCTACTCATGGCAAGAGATGATGCAAACAAGAACAACATGTCAAAGCAAGTTTAAATTAGGCCGGGAACAACATATAACAATTCCGGTAAGTCCTCGTATGCAAATTTCGAAATTGGTCCAGATCTGAATAAACCTTATGTTCAAGTTGTTAAACAGCAAGTTAAGATGCACGACAATGATATACACGAAATTCTAGTCAAGTTACATATAAAGTTCATTAGATTCGGAGCTACGGCCTAGAAGATATGAGCAAAACAAGATAAACATGGCATTGATGCAAAATGCATACAAACATCAAGCAACCACCTCAAAACAAGTATGCAACATGGTAATATGAAACTACATGCAAAATCAAGCAAGTTTCATGTAGAGCACACTCAAAACGGAGCAACGGTTCAACACATACACATGAAACAAGTTATAGCAACAATCTGTTCAAAACAGCAACTAAGCATATTGCAAGCACCAAAACGCTATGCTACAGCATCTCAACGTGAAAACAAAAGGCATGGGCATGAAGTACAGGTAAAGAATTACAAAACATGAACACTGAGCTATCTCCATAAAATACTATAACATGCTCAAAAAGACATGGCAAGATTGCATATAATATCAGGTTCACAGACTTGCAGAATTTACAGGACATGGCAGAAATAACATCAGGTTGCAAAGTTTAGAGCTATCAAACAACATGCTACAGGAACTTATCATGGCAAACAAAGGCACGGAATGAATCTAATAAATGCATAGATCAAATTTCCTTGAGTGACCATGAGCCAAAAAGGACAAGAAGATATGATGGCACCCATGTAAACATGGCAAGTCATATTACAGATTCATACATGGCAGGAACAACAATAAGTAGGCATGTTGGTGAGCTTGACCCACTCACCACAGAGCAATACATGGAATGGAAAGGCAACTCACAGTAATAAGACATATTTATGAAGTTAAGCATGGCAAGAGCAAGTTCATAGAGTGCATGGATCACTAACAACAATCATGGCAACATTGAACTTAATGTTAACAGGCTGACAGCAACATTATTTAGCAATTTTAGAGCAAGATTACAACAAGCTACAGCAGGCTATAAATGCAACCAGGGGCATGGATGGATAGAGCATAACAGGTATAACAAAACATCCTTAGTGAACATCTTCAGGTTATGCATAGAATGACTTGTAGCAGCAGGTTAATATAGCATCATGATATAGCAGATTCAGACAAGCAAAACAGTAACAGCAAGTACCCTACTTAACAAGTTTGACGCACTCACTACACAACTCACAGAAATACATGGAAAGCACCCCTTGAAAGATGGCATGGCATATATCAAAACACATGTAGAGCTCATACTCATAGGATGCACACATCAAATGCAACGAAAATGACAAATCATCAAGTTATAACAGTTTCAGCAGGTTAACATCATATAGCACTCTTGAAACGAAGATTCAGGCATCTATATGAGCTCAAATGAATATTATTCAATGTAAAGAAATGATGTACTCGTCGAGGCGAACAATCTGACATATTACACGCGCAAAACGAAGCTACGGATGCAGAGATACGATGGCATGAACATGGCATGAAAATATGACAGGAAAAAGGACTTGGTGGATTTCAACCTCGCAGAAACCGGGACGGAGCCATGCGGGATGGAGGGATCCGGGACGGAGGGGAGGCTTTTGGTTCGGGGATCTGGTGGATCTCATCCACCCAGCTACCCGGATCGGATCTGACCGGAGCTCCGGCGAGGGCGGCGATGCGCCGGCGGGGAGAGGACCCGGGGCGGCGGACGGCGGCGGCGGCCGGATCCAATGGGTTCTTGAGCCATGGCGAGATCCGCCGGGCGGAGCAGCGACGAGGCTCGGAGGAGGCGGGCGAGGCCGGAGGAAGCTTGGGCGGCGGCGCGCCCGCGCTGGCGGAGGCGGCGGCCGTGGCCGGAGGCGGTGAGGCGGCGCGAGGCCTGCTGGCGGAGCTGCGGAGGCGAGGGCGGCAGGGCGCTGGTTGGCGGCGCGCTGCCAGCGGCGCGGCGGCGGGGCGGCGCGGAGGCCACGTGGACGGCGCGCCATCGCTGCGGGCGGCGGCGGAGATGCGTCGGCGGCGCGGACGTCTGCCGGAGGAAGAAGGGGCTAGGGTTAGGGGCGTTTTGATCCGCGAATTTCGGGGAAGGTCTAGTTTTATAGGTAGAGGGAGCTAGGAGAGTCCAAATGAGGTGCGGTTTTCGCCCACACGATCGTGATCGAACGACCGAGAGCATGGAGGGGAGTTAGATGGGTTTTGGGCCACTTTGGAAGGGGTGTTGGGCTGCAAAGAGAAGGAGGCTTTTGCGGTTACCCGGTTAACCGTTGGAGTATCAAACGACCTCCAAATGGCACGAAACTTGACAGGCGGTCTACCGGTGGTATACCAAGGCCGCTTGGCAAACCTCGGGTCATTCCGAGAACGTTTAACACCCGCACATGAAAAGAGGTAAAAGGGGCGCCGGAGACATAGGAGTGTCGGATTGCAAAAGCGGACAACGGAAAAATGCTCGGATGCAAGAAACGAACACGCATGCAAAATGAAATGCACATGATGACATGATATAAAATGCAGATGATGACATGGCAAAGTGCAACACGCAAGCACATGACATGTCAAACACGGCGAATAACTGGCAGACACCTGGCGCAACGAATCCGAGGCGTTACAGATCTGACCAGCTAAATCTTACCAATACCACTTGTAATGGCTATGTGATGTAGGGTAGAACCCTAGATGCCCAATCTTTCACGAAATGAAGGGGATCCTATGAAGAACACGAAGAACACGGGGAAGAACGGAGAGAAATGACAAGGGGAAACACTCAAGCACAAGTCCAATCACACATCCACTAGACAATCAAACACAAAGATCCACAAGGTACATGAACAACAAAGGGAAAGATACAAGGTAAGGTTCATCTCCAAGAGGAGGTCTTGATGGGGGGTCCTCCCGTGAGGGGGTCTTGATGATATCCCGCAGGATGTTCTCCTAGATCGAGGTCTTGGCCTCCAATGGAGTGGTAGTCTCTCTCTCTCTCTCTCTCAAGAGTAGAGATAGGTAGGAGCAAAGCTCACATACAAATGAGCTATCATATTTGCTAACCCTAAAAAATAGGTGGAGGAGGTCTATTTATAGTCTAAGGGGCGAAGAGGTAAGTGAGGGGGTGAAACAGGTACATGGGCTTCGCCCCGGAGGCATGCACACAGGAAAGGCCGGATGATCCGGATGGAGGTCCGGATGATCCGGGAGCAGGTCCGGATGATCCGGCTTCACGGTGAAACTCCGGGTGTCGTCGGCACAGTTATCGGAAGGGCCTTGGAGATGATGTAGAGGCCCTCCGTGATTGATTCCCCCTCCGGCGGAGCGCCGGCGAAGGCTCCAAGATGGGATCTCGCGGATACAGAAGGTTACGGTGGTGGAAATAGTTTTTCATGGTCGCTTTTGATGTTTTCAGGGTACGTGGGTATATATAGGAGGAAGAAGTAGGTCGGTGGACGCTCGAGGGGCCAACGAGGGTGGGGGGTGCGCCCACCTGTAGGGGGCGCGCCAGGCACCCTCTTGGCCGCCTCGCTTGTTTCTCGACTTCCACTCCAAGTCCTTTGAATCACGTTTGTTCCAAAAAAGGTCGCTTCCGAAGGTTTCATTCCGTTTGGACTCCGTTTGATATTCCTTTTCTTCGAAACACTAAAATAGGCAAAAAACAGCAATTCGGGCTAGGCCTCCGGTTAGTAGGTTAGTCCCAAAAATGATATAAAAGTGTAAAGTAAAGCCCATAAACATCCAAAACAGGTAACATAATAGCATGGGACAATCAAAAATTATAGATACATTGGAGACGTATCAAGCATCCCCAAGCTTAATTCCTGCTCGTCCTCGAGTAGGTAAATGATAAAAACAAAAAAAATTATGTGGAATGTTACCTAGCATAATTCTCAATGTAATTTTCTTTATTGTGGCATGAATGTTCATATCCAAATGATTCAAATAAAAGTTCATATTGACATAAGAAATAGTAATACTTCAAGCATACTAATCAAGCAATCATGTCTTCTCAAAATAACATGGCTAAAGAAAGTTCATCCCCACAAAATCATATAGTTAGGCTATGCTTCATTTTCGTCACACAAAAATGCTCCCATCTTGCACACCCCGATGACAAGCCAAGCAATTGTTTCGTACTTAAATAATCTCAAACTTTTTCAACTTTCACGCAATACATGAGCGTGAGCCATGGATATAGCACTATGGGTGGAATAGAATATGATGATGGAGGTTGTGTGGAGAAGACAAAAAAGAGAAAGTCTCACATTGACGAGGATACTCAACGGGCTATGGAGATGCCCATCAATTGATGTCAACATGAGGAGTAGGGATTGCCATGCAACAGATGCATGATAACCCACAAGTATAGGGGATCGCAACAGTTTTCGATAAGTAAGAGTGTCAAACCCAAGAGGAGCTAAAGGTAGAACAAATATTCCCTCAAGTTCTATCGACCACCGATACAACTCTACGCGCGCTTGACGTTCGCTTTACCTAGAACAAGTATGAAACTAGAAGTACTTTGTAGGTGTTTTCGGGTAAGCTTGCAAGAAAGTAAAGAGCACGAAAATAAAACTAGGGGCTGCTAAGGTAAAGACACAACTAAAGTAAATATAGCGAGTGTGGAAGAGTGATGGTAGGTGTGGCGAAATTGTCCCTTAAGCAATTGACTACTTTACTACACCGATAGGAAGTTTCATGTGGGAGAGGCCACTGCTAGCATGTCATCCCTGACTTGGAATTCTATGCACTTATGATTGGAACTATTAGCAAGCGTCCGCAACTAGTAATGTTCATTAAGGTAAAACCCAACCATAGCATTAAGATATATTGGTCCCCCTTCAATCCCGTATGCATCAATTTCTATGCTAGGTTGAAGCTTACATCACTCTTGCCCTCCAATACATAGTCCTATCAACATACAACTAACCCTATGGTGTGATCCACGCGCGCGCTCATATGATGGGCACCAAAGGACAGCAACATAACCACAAGCAAATTAAATCAATCATAGCAATTCATCAACCACCGATAGGACAATGAAAATCTACTCAGACATCATAGGATGGCAACACATCATTGGATAATAATATGAAGCATAGAGCACCATGTTCAAGTAGAGGGTACATCGGGTTGCGGGAGAGTGGAACGCTGTAGATAGAGGGGGAAAGGTGATGGAGATGTTGGTGAAGATGACGGCGGTGTTGGTGAAGATCGCGGTGATGATGATGGCCCCGGCGTTCGGCGCCACTCGAAGCGAGGGGAGAGAGCCCCTCCTTCTTCTTCTTCCTTGACCTTCTCCCTAGATGGGAGAAGGGTTTCCCCTCTGATCCTTGGCTCCCATGGCTTGGGAGGGGCAAGAGCCCCTCCGAGATTGGATCTATCTCTCTGTTTCTGCGTTCTCTTCTGGCTCTTTTTCACCGTATTGCGTATATATGGAGATCCGTAACTCCGATTGGCCTGAAACCTTCGCCCAGATTTTTTTCTGAATATTATCTTTCTTGCGGCAAAAGAAGAGCATCAACCGCCTTACGGTGGGCTCACGAGGGTAGGCGGCGCGCCAGGCGCCCACTCGTGACCACCTCGGCACCGTCTCGGCGTGGATTTTTCTTCTGAAATTTTCCATATTTTCCAAAAATAAGCTCCGCCCGTTTTTATCCCGTTTGGACTCCGTTTGATATGGATATTCTGTGAAACATAAAACATGCAAATGCATGTGAACTGCACCGAGCCTTTGGATCAATATGTTAGTCCCAAAAATAATATAAAAAGTTGCCAAAAAGTATATGAAAGTGAATAATATTAGCATGGAACAATCAAAAATTATAGATACGATGGAAACATATCAATGCACTAGAGCTATAAATATATGAAAGATCAACAAAAGAAACTAGTGGGTGTGCATCCAACTTGCTTGCTCACGAAGACCTAGGGCATTTTGAGGAAGCCCATCGTAGGAATATACAAGCCAAGTTCTATAACGTAAAATTCCCACTAGTATATGAAAGTGACAACATGAAAGACTTACTATATGAAGAACATGGTGCTACTTTGAAGCACAAGTGTGGAAAAAGATAGTAACATTGCCCCCTTTTTTTTTGGCCTTCCTTTTTTTTATTTGGCCTTTCTTTTTTTTATTTGGGGACAATGCTCTAATAATGATGATAATCACACTTCTATTTATTTACAACTCATGAATTACAACTCAATACTAGAACAAGATATGACTCTATATGAATGCCTCCGGCGGTGTACCAGGATGGGCAATGAATCAAGAGTGACATGTATGAAAAATTATGCATGGTGGCTTTGCCACAAATACGATGTCAACTACATGATCATGCAAGGCAATATGACAATGATAATGTGTGTCATGATGATGAACGGAACGGTGGAAAGTTGCGTGGCAATATATCTCGGAATGGCTATGGAAATGCCATAATAGGTAGGTATGGTGGCTGTTTTGAGGAAGATATAAGGAGGTTTATGTGTGATAGAGCGTATCATATCACGGGGTTTGAATGCACCGGCAAAGTTTGCACCAACTCTCAAGGTGAGAAAGGGCAATGCACGGTACCAAAGAGGCTAGCAATGATGGAAGGGTGAGAGTGCGTATAATCCATGGACTCAACATTAGTCATAAAGAACTCATATACTTATTGAAAAAAATCTACAAGTCATCAAAAACCAAGCACTACGCGCATGCTCCTAGGGGGATAGATTGGTAGGAAAAGACCATCGCTCGTCCCCGACCGCCACTCATAAGGATGCACAATCTAAGAACACCTCATGTTTCAAATTTGTTACACAACTTTTACCATACGTGCATGTTACGAGACTTGCCAACTTCAACACAAGCATTCTTTAAATTCATAATCACCCAACTAGCATGACTCTAATATCACCACCTCCATGTCTCAAAACAATTATCAAGTATCAAATTGATCACAGCATGCAATTCACTTTCGATGATAGTTTTTATTATACCCAACTTGGATGCCCATCATTCTAGGACCAATTTTTATAACCATAGCAAATACTATGCTGTTCTAAGAGACTCTCAAAATAATATAAGTTAAGCATGAGAGATTAACAACTTCTACAAAATAAAGCCACCGTCGTGCTCTAAAATATATAAGTGAAGCACTAGAGCAAAATTTATCTAGCTCAAAAGATATAAGTGAAGCACATAGAGTATTCTAATAAATTCCAATCAAGTGGGTTTCTTCCAAAAGGTGTGTACAGCAAGGATGATTGTGGTAAACTAAAAAGCAAAGACTAATATCATACAATACGCTCCAAGCAAAACACATATCATGTGGCGAATAAAAATATAGCTCCAAGTAAAGTTACCGATAGACAAAGACGAAAGAGGGGATGCCTTCCGGGGCATCCCCAAGCTTAGGCTTTTGGTTATCCTTGAATATCTTGGGGTTCCATGGGCATCCCCGAGCTTAGGCTCTTGCCACTCCTTATTCCATAATCCATCAAATCTTTACCCAAAACTTGAAAAGTTCACAACACAAAATGTTGGGGAACGTAGTAATTTCAAAAAAATTCCTACGCACACGCAAGATCATGGTGATGCATAGCAACGAGAGGGGAGAGTGTGTCCACATACCCTCATAGACCGAAAGCTGAAGCGTTAGAACAACGCGGTTTATGTAGTCGTACGTCTTCACGGCCCGACCGATCAAGGACCGAAACTACGGCACCTCCGAGTTCTTGCACGCGTTCAGCTCGATGACGTTCCCCGGACTCCGATCCCGCAAAGTGTCGGGGAAGAGTTCCGTCAGCATGATGGCGTGGTGACGATCTTGATGTTCTACCGTCGCAGGGCTTCGCCTAAGCACCGCTACAATATTATCGAGGAGAACTATGGTGGAGGGGGCACCGCACACGGCTAAGAGATCAAGAGATCAATTGTTGTGTCTTTGGGGTGCCCCCCTGCCCCCGTATATATAGGAGCAAGAGGGAGGCCGGCCGGCCCTCTATGGCGCGCCCCCAAGAGGGGAATCCTACTAGGACTCCAAGTCCTAGTAGGTTTCCACCTAAAGGGAGAGAGGGGGAAGGAAGGACAGTGAGAGGGAGAAGGAAAGGGCGCCGCCCCCTTCTCCTAGTCCAATTCGGACCCGGAGGGGAGGGCGCGCGGCCTGCCCTGGCCGCCCCTCTCTCTCTCCACTAAGGCCCATCGAGGCCCATTAGTTCCCCCGGCGGTTCTGATAACCCTTCGGCACTCCAGTTTTATCCGAAACTTCTCCGGAACACTTCCTGTGTCCGAATATAGTCGTCCAATATATCGATCTTCATGTCTCGACCATTTCGAGACTCCTTGTCATGTCCGTGATCACATACGGGACTCCGAACAACCTTCGGTACATCAAAACATATAAACTCATAATATAACTATCATCGAAACCTTAAGCGTGCGGACCCTACGGGTTCGAGAACTATGTAGACATGACCTAGAACTGTTTCCCGTCAATAACCAATAGCAGAACCTGGATGATCATATTGGCTCCTACATATTCTACGAAGATCTTTATCGGTCAAACCGCATAACAACATACGTTGTTCCCTTTGTCATCGGTATGTTACTTGCCCGAGATTCGATCGTCGGTATCTCAATACCTAGTTCAATCTCGTTCGGGCAAGTCTCTTTACTCGTTACGTAATGCATCATTCCGTAACTAACTCATTAGCTACATTGCTTGCAAGGCTTATAGTGATGTGCATTACCGAGAGGGCCCAGAGATACCTCTCCGACAATCGGAGTGACAAATCCTAATCTCGAAATACGCCAACTCAACATGAACCTTTGGAGACACCTGTAGAGCTCCTTTATAATCACCCAGTTATGTTGTGACGTTTGGTAGCACACAAAGTGTTCCTCCGGTAAACGGGAGTTGCATAATCTCATAGTCATAGTAACATGTATAAGTCATGAAGAAAGCAATAGCAACATACTAAACGATCGTGTGCTAAGCTAACGGAATGGGTCATGTCAATCACACCATTCTCCTAATGATGTGATCCTGTTAATCAAATGACAACCCATGTCTATGGCTAGGAAACATAACCATCTTTGATCAACAAGATGGTCAAGTAGAGGCATACGAGTGACACTCTGATTGTCTATGTATTCACACATGTATTATGTTTCCGGTTAATACAATTCTAGCATGAATAATAAACATTTATCATGATATAAGGAAATAAATTATAACTTTATTATTGCCTCTAGGGCATATTTCCTTGATCTCCCACTTGCACTAGAGTCAATAATCTAGATCACATCGCCATGTGATTTAACATCAATATTCATATCTCAGATATGATTAACACCCATAGTTCACATCGTCATGTGACCAACACCCAAAGGGTTTACTAGAGTCAATAATCTAGTTCACATCGCTATGTGATTAATACCCAAAGAGTACTAAGGTGTGATCATGTTTTGCTCGTGAGAGAAGCTTAGTCAACGGGTCTGTCACATTCAGAGCCGTATGTATTTTGAAAATATTCTATGTCTATAATGCTCTACACGGACCTTGCCTTTGTTGCGGCCAGGTCGCGCCGTAAGCAGGAGGACGAGTTCATGGTTTAAACTTGCTGATTTAGGGGAATCCGGGTTGTGGCATTTTCTCCACCTTTCTATTTGTTCAGGATCCCCGTTGTAGAAACAGGGAAGTTTCTCTCTATGCCACTGCACGTGCGCAGTTGTTTTTCAGAGAATTTGTGGTTTTGTAAGGTTGTTCTAGACTATACTGTAATTTGCTTGAGGATGCTTGTTTTAGCCCATACATGTCATTCAGTTTTAGAACAATGGCCTCACCAGTTCCGAGTAATGTATTTTGCAAGGGCTCCAACACTGCCTTGTCCCATGACTGACACAAACGAGCCATTTAGCCAAACTGGAGAATGTACAGCAAGGGAGCCGTGCATGAGCATTGGTCTCTTAGGCATCCCAGTAAGAGATAAAAAGGAAGCAACTGAAGCATTCACAGGTGTAAGCCCTTGTGGTGAACAATGCTGTTCTGGATGTGGCATGCCCGCCACCGAATGAGTAGGACCGTGTCTGAGTTTTGTGCATACGTAGAATCAGCTTAGCATCTTGTGGGAGAAAATGTCTTCGACCAACGCAACATCCTATTGTCCTCTCAGTCACAGGGCACATGAGCTCCAAAACCTATGTGAGAATATTTCCTCCGCGGTTTATTACCACTTTCCTTGACCAAGCTCTAGGTATCCAGGGGTCATCCCCATATATAGCTCCATCCCCTATCCGCCAGATATATCCATTCTTTACTGATTCCACACCATGTGACATACTCCTCCACGCATAGGACACGTTTGCAGTAGGTCTGGCCTCAAGAACATAACAATTTGGTTAATAGTTGGCCTTTAGGATCCTAGCACATGTTGTCTACCTGCTGCAACAGCCACCATACTTGATTTGATAGCATCGCGATACTTGCATGCATAGTGCAGTAATTTGATCAGTATGTATGCAATTATACCACGAAAATTTTGAGAACTTCATTTCTTTTCAAACGCCCATGTATGATATATTTATATTTACGTCTTTACCTCCTGCACAAATAATATTTTTTCTGGATTTCTGCAGTAGTGTGTTCTACATTCTTCTCTGTTTAAAAGTCCAATTTCATGTTTATTTTCATACTTACACATGAACCTTTTCAGGCCTGGGAGCTGTTCTCTGAGAAGGTAGACACAATGAGTATAAGTGAGCTGAAAAGTGCAAAGTGCCTAATTGACTTTAAACTTGAAGAGGTTTTTCCCACTTATCCGATTTAGTTCTTCTAATAATTTGCACTTGATAGTATATTTGATAAGGGTATTGTCCCTATTATGAAAGTGTTGTATGGTATTGGATACCATCATCATGTTTGTTAGTACTTAGTAGTGGCAAATTTGTTTTTGTTTAGTGTACAAAATATTTGGTGCTCTTGCTACTGGATGTCTAAAGGTTATTCATATCAAATTAGCGACCCTGAATTGCATGCATAAATTCTTGTTTACAAACTCTTAAACATTTCATAAATCTTTATAATTAGGACAATCGTTTGTATTTGGTAAACTGTATAGTAGGAGTATGTAGGTAGTCCATTGAGCATAGGGTCTGCTTGTAATCCTTAAATTGAATTTTGACTGATACTAATGTCAAAACCCGCAGGCTGGTGTCAACTTCAAGACTGGCCAAGAGGCACATTTTGAGAAGATGGAACAACTGTTGACCAAGAACAATCAGATACTGGAGGCCAACACTAAGGCTGTGGAGGAACTTAGAGACAGAAAAGGCGATTTTGCCACTGTTAAGATAAGGAAAGGCAAATGGGGGACAGCGTAAGTTTCTGTCTACAAAAAAAAAACCTCTTGCTGTTATTTTAAATTCTGTCCTAATGAGTTATGGTGATTGCAGCAATCTGCTTACAGTTACCATGGTGCTTCTGAAGGCAGACGATAATGGAGCGTTGTCTTCGGTTAGTTTCTTTTGGCAAAAATCTCATACTCTAGCAGTCAGTACATTCAAATATAAGTCTAGTTAGAAGTTTGTAGCCATACATCCCTTTGAATATGGTCTGTATATTCTTTATGTTCTTAATAATGTTTTCCTGCATAACTTGGTTATAATAGTAGAATAGAATTTCTAGCATTGGGCTGGGCAACCTGGTTGTTGCGAGAGATGCTTTCTTGTCAGACAACTTGTTATTGTGTTGACCAGAGCACCGTATGTTTTCTGCAGCAAATTGGCAAGAGCAAATTCAAGCCTGACAAGTTTTCTGCAATAGCTTTTATCATAAAATCACTGAAACATCTGCAAGTTGCAGATGGGTTACTGTATGCGCCTTGGGGGTTAATTTGGTTCTGTGCATCTAAATCTAAGTCTGTTTGCTTTGCATTACAGATGGTAATGGCTGCAACCGAAACAATCAGAAGCTACCTGTAGAGAGGCAAGGGCCGGAAGGGTGTACAGATGTTGATACCAATCCATCAACTGTGAATGTCTGGTGGTGAATCCCTGTTGTTCAAGCACATATTGTTCGTAAACCTGCATTAACTCTGGCGTTGGCTGTATGTTCAAGCATGTAGGAAACATGTGAATAAAATTCACAAACTTGTGACAAACTGATACAAATACTAGTGATAGCCTTCTGCAAACATAAAGTAGTTTACTAGGTTTGCATTTTGTCTAGAACGCTTGCAAGTCCTACTAGCAATAGCCTTATGGAAAGTCTCGGTTTCACTTTACTAAATGAAACAATATAATTCTTGAGAATGTTTTTTGCTGTCGTATTATTCGTAATTGATAAGTCCTCTGTTGTTGCATCTTGATAATGCTGTATTGTTCATTGACGTTATTGCTAAGTAGCAAAAGTGTGAGTGCGTTACAACGGCAGAACATTGAGATTTATTTCCATGTTCTGCCAGCAAAGCGCCAAGCTGATCATGTGTTTCAATCATGTTTATTCATTGCAGTAACGCACTCATGGAACCAAACTGATCATGTGGTTTTATCATGTTTACTCATCTCTACTTCTGATGGCGTCTTCAATGGATGATGTAGATGCAAAATAACTAATTTATACATCTTCGAGGTCCAAAACCCCACCTTCAACAGATGATGTGGATGCAAAAAGAATTACATCACTTCCTTAAGTGATGTAAAATACAACACTTGAAGATGCAAATTTGCATCTCCACCTCCCTAGTGATGTAAAAGTCTAGAGCCACGCCAACTGCATTTCGTTTTCGCTTGCCGCCCGAGCCATGGCCGACTCCGCCGCTGCCGGTCTGACCCACCTTGCCGTGGCCGCCGCCGGTGCAACCACCTTCTCCGATCCCGCCTTCGTCGCCATCCCGCCACCCCGGCTTTGCCCCATCCTGGTCGGTCGCCGTCGCGGGTGCACCGCCGGCGAAGAAGCAGCCGACGGTGGAGGCGTGAAGCGGCCGGTGGGGTGCAACCCGGCACGAATCCATCTCAGGCGGGCAAAAGGGCGAAGCCGACCGCAGCTGCGGCCGGTTCGCTGCCGCTGGCGGCCATGGCAACTGCATCCGGTTAAGGAACTCCTCCATCGCCGCCGGCCATTGAGGAAGACGCGGTCACGCCCACGGCCACTGTCTTCTTTTTCCTCGTGTTCGTTCTTTTAATTGCCGATATGAATAGAATGTGAGATTGTAGAAATCTAAAAATATTGCTTTATACAATGAGTTTGATGTTAAAATGCGGCTGTATAGTGGTTGTACACAGTCGTGCGGCTGTCGGCCGGTTTTACATTTTCACATTTGCATCTTCTATTGAAGTTGGACTTTTACATCACCAAATATACATTATCGGTTGGAGTTGGCTTTTTTCTAATTTAAAATACACAGTCATGTAAATTGTACAACACCTATTTTTACATCTTCAAATTTGCATCAACTATTGGAGATGGTCTGAAGGGGGGAATTGGTAGCCTGGTATCTGGTTCATTTTCGGGGTTTTTTCCACCTCTCAGCACCATGCCACACTGGTTTTCCAATATTTTTTTGAGAGGTAATATCACCGGTAGTCATAGAACTTGCGCACGATGTTCATTTTGGTGCTAGAACTTTGAAAATACGGAATTGCAGGCACTTAACTTGACCCAAGCGTGCATATACGGTCACAAAATATGTTTCGGACGTATCCGTACATATGGGGCCGCTTGTCAGTGACGGATAGCACTCGGTCGATGCAGTTTTGCACAAACACCCTTATATATTTTTATTCTTGAAAATAACTGACCACCTTGACGCTTTTTTACACTAAACACCCTGATGTTTTTAATTTCCAGAGAAAAGTCGACCACTGTACTGGTAAACTTAACGCCAAAAAACAGAACGCTAGGTATCAGTCGCACGACCTGCGTTTATCGCGCTAGCTATCCCTTCCACTCCACCCATCACGTTCTCATCTCTGGTTTTAAAAAAAAATCACGTTCTCATCTATACAAATACAAATACAAATACAAAGGATATTAAAGGACGGATTGTTTCTCCACTTTTTTCGTCCAGTTATCCTTTTTCGTACGTCCTTCGTCAGTTTTAGTCTGTTCAAGCCTGGCAAAAAAATCTGAGCAGTCAGTTTTAGTCTGTTCAAGACTCCTTGGTGAACTCATTAGAGCCTCGCCACATCAACCAACTGATCTACGAAACAGTTGTTGCTCAAAAGAAGGAACTTGCGGTATTGAGTCCGTCCGACCCGTGCGCCCAATTGGGCCAGCCCATAAGCGGGGAGGGACGCCCCTATTTTTTTCCTTTCTCGGGCTTTTCTCTGTTTTTGTTTTTCATCTGAGAAATAAATTATAAAAAAAATCAAAATTTTCAAATAAAATGTGAATTTTGGAAATTGTTGTAGAAAAAAATGTTCATGGATTAAAAATAATTATCATGATAAAGAAAAAATGCTTGTGAATTTGAACAAAAATTTCATGAATTCAAAGCATGTTCATGAATTTTTAAAACAATGTTCACCGAATAAAATTATTGTGAATTAAAAAAGGTTCATGCATTTCGAAAAAAATCATCAAACAAAAAATATTCATGAATTTCAGAAAATGTTAATCATTTCAAAAATTGTTCAGCTATTCTAAGAATATTCACCAATTTAAATAAATTTTTTACAAGTTTTATAAAAATTGCATCCGTTCGAAAAATCTTCATTGACTCAAAAAATGTTCAGCGATTCATAACAATGTTCAGAAGTTTCAAAAACAATGTTCGCAATAATTGAAAAAATGTTCGCGAATTTGAAAATGTTCATGGTTTCATAAAACATATTCATGAATTCAAAATATGTTCAGGATCTGAAAAAAGTTCTTGAATTGGAAAACGATGTTCGCAAAAATTTAAAAGAAAAAAATAAAAATAAATAAATAATGAACTTGAAAAAAGAAAATGAAAAATACGTAAATGGAGCAAAATGTGAAAAAAGGGGAAAAAATAAGAAATATAGAAAGAATGAAAAATCAGAAGAAATAACAAAGAAAAATAAGAACAAAACCAGTTCTTGGAAGCATTCTAGAACCTTCCAAAACGGGGTGGCAAAAAACAAGACTGGGCCGGCCTATACTGTCGACAGGTGCGCAGGAGGTCATGCACTAGCTAGGTTGCTAGACAGCGGCCTACGCGCCGAATAGGAACGGACGTGACCATTGACGAACACTCAGCCAAAAGGCTCAACGGTCGTTTGAGTGCACCGCCTCCACATGTGATCAATCGATCGTTTGCTTGCACGCTCGGTGGTACGTTGCAAAGTTCCATTACAATATACAGTGTGGGGCTACAACCATTTGTCATGTAATACATGAACACGAATAGGCCACCCTAACCTTCTCCTGAAATACAATACAACAATAACCACGCCTTTTCCCGTATTCCTCCTATACTTCTTTCTCAGGCATATAGCCATTGCCCTCAGCCGCCATAGGAACCTGATGCCGCCGTCGTCATCTCGGAGCATCTAGCCGCTGTTATCATCAGCAACGCATCCGAGCTTCCTCGGTCGAATCCACACGCCACCAGAATTGCATCGGCAAGGAAAATCAATTCAAATGAAGAAAATCTCAAAGAGTGTATCTTGAAGGACAAATTTTGCCATTTAATCTACATCGACTACTACAATCCTACGTTGCGCTCGATGATGTTTTTAGCACCCATATATTCACGTAGATGTCGCCAATCTCCTAGACATTGTTCCTTTTCCTATTGTTGTTATTGGTTGTGTCACATGATCCGTGCCACCTGTGGACGTGAACCAGATGTTGGCAATTTCGGCATCACCTTGCCGCGGTCATTGTTATGTCATTCCAATGTCAATTTCGTGTCAATTTGTTTAGGAGTTGGAACAGGTAGCTTAGAAGCAACTTTAGACTAAAAATGACAATAACGTTAATGTTCTTAGAAAATTAGACCTTCAAATTTATTATTTTCTGAATGGCCTTTTAAAAGTACTTATCTCATTCTCACATATGTTCAAAAAAAATTCTTTTACTAGAAGGGTGTCGTCTTGCCGGGATATTCTTTCTCCCGTTGCAATGCACGTGCATATTTGCTAGTCTATACAAAGGATACAAGTTTATATGTATTGAACAATGTCCCACCTGTTACAAAAAACTGAGGCCGTAATTTAAAAAAAAACTGAGGCCGTCAGGTCTAGAACCCAAGACAACACGGTAATACAGCCGCCCTAGCCACTACACCATCCACCTATACAATTTTAAAAGGGATACCTAGTCTTAATCTATTAGAACAAACGCGCTCGTGGAGTTGAACACGCATTTGTACCTATTTGTTTTTTTATAGAAATTTGTAGATATTATGTAAATTATAATTTCAGTAATAGAGAACCTTTAAATATTCATGTGTTATAAATATTTCACATACAAATGAAATAACCTACTTTAAAAATTGTTCAGGTATTATTTTAAAATATGCATGTATTTAAAATAATATTTACGAATTATAAAAATGTTTGTATAACTAAAACATCCAAAATAAAAAATAAAAAATGTTTATATGAATACTCAATCATGTAAAATAATTAAATTTATAATTACTTCAATACAAGTAATGAGTAAGAATCATACACAAGTTAATATTCATAAGAATTTAGTAAATGTTTGTATTCATCATTTTGTACAATTTAATTATAATCCATGAGAGTATAATTTTGTATGGATTCATTAAAGATATTTATTTAATAAAAAATTCAATGTACATATTAACAAATTATTTTTATATAATACACAGGTTTATATTTTTTGTGTGGGAAAACACAGGTTTATATTTACTAATGATCATTTTCATGTACACTATTTTTTAACACACAAGTATTTGAACATAATATATTACTTACGTTTTACAAATATCTTAAATATTTTTTACTTACATTTTACTTAATATATTTTTATGTAATACACAAGTTTATATTAAAATGCTTTATTTACTAATAATCGTCCATATGTAAATTTTGTACAGCACCACACCCAAATAATTGGAAATTACTTACATTACTTACGTTTGCAAATAGTTTTTAAAAAATAGCGTGTGCAAAATGGGCTGTATTATGTGTAGCCCATTTAAGCTCGACATGTGTTAGTGTTCATACATGTAAATTTGTTGTCCTTAACGCGCGCGCGCGTCCCAAACTGCGCGCTCGGTTTCCGACCGGCTGGATCGGACAGCGTAACGACAATTCCAGCCGGGGCGTGGCTAACGCGCGCGTGCGCGCGTCCCAAACTGCGCGCTCGGTTTCCGACCGGCTGGATCGGACAGCGTAACGACAATTCCAGCCGCCTCCCGATCGCAGCCTATTCCCTTTTTTCGATCGATCCCGATCGCAGCCTATTCCCTTTTCGCGAGTTTGGCCCAACGTTGGCCCAGAACCGTCCCTGGCCCTTATTCCTTTACACTCATTGATTCCTTTAGGCCTGTATTCCCGGCCCATTCCGTTTCTGGGCCAATGGTTTTTCAGGGATAGTTATGGGTGGGAAATTCCACTTTCAACCAAAATGAACTAGCACTTTCAACCAAAATGAATAGCTAAATTTACACAGAAAAATAAATTAGCCCGTCCCTCTATTCCCTTTCAATTGAAACTTTACAGGAAAATATTTTTATTACCAAAAATTCCGTACTCAATTGAATTGATCTACTGTTTCCCTGTTGAATGGAATGTTCATTGAATTGATCTACTATGAATAAATTTCAAATTTAAAGAAAAAGCAAAGAAAAAACTTATTTAAAAATTTGAATAAATTGTAAAATGGTGATTTTTATGAAAAACATCAACATTTTTCAAATTCTAGATAATTTTTTAAAACTATAATTTTTTTTGGCTCAATATGGTGTTGTGGCAGCGGTGTCACGTGCTCGTCTCGGCGTCCGTCGTCGCTACCGCGACCACGTCCGCCTCGACTCGCGTTACGCTAACACAGGGTGGCAGCGGTGTCACGTGCTCGTCTCGGCGTCCGTCGTCGCTAACTTGACGGCGTCGCTTCGACTTCGCGATGCAGCTAAGGCGAGGTGGGAATGGTGTCACGTGCTGCGTCTCGGCGTCCGTCGTCGCTAACGGCGTCAGTCCGCCGACTTCGCGTTACGCTAAGACAGGGTGGCCGTGGTGTCGCGTGCTGCGTCTTGGCGTCCGTCGTCGCTACCGCGGCGGCGTCCGCCTCGACTTCGCTTTACGCTAAAACGAGGTGGCGGTGGTGTCACGTGATGGTCTCGGCGTCCGTAAATGCGCTACGCGGCGGCGTCCGCCTCAATCGCGATGCAGCTAAGACAGGTGGCTGTGGTGTCACGTGCTTTCGTCTCGCCGTCCGTCGTCGCTACGCGGCGGCGTCCGCCTCGACTTCGCGTTACGCTAAGAGCGAGGGTGGCTGTGGTGTCACGTGCTCGTCTCGGCGTCGTCGTCGCTACCGGCGGCGTCGTCCGCCGACTTCGCGATGCGCTAAGGCGAAATTGGCCGTGGTGTCACGTGCTCGTCTTGGCGTCCGGCGTCGCCTCGACTCGCTTTACGCTAAAACGAAGTGGCGGTGGTGTCACGTCTTTGGTCTCGGCGTCCGTCGTCGCTACCGCGACGGCGTCGCCTCGACTTCGCTTTCACGCTAAAACGAGGTGGCGGTGGTGTCACGTCTTTGGTCTCGGCGTCGCGTCGTCGCTACGCGGCAGCGTCACTCTCGACTTCGCTTCACGCTAAAACGAGGTGGCGGTGGTGTCACGTCTTTGGTCTCGGCGTCCGTCGTCGTCGCTTCGCGGCAGCGTCGCCCTCGACTTCGCGTTACGCTAAGACAGGGTGGCGATGGTGTCACGTGCCGTCTCGGCGTCGCGTCGTCGCTACGGCGGCGTCGCCCTCGACTTGTATTACGCTAAGACAGGGTTCTGTGGTGTCACGTGCTTTCGTCTCGGCGTCCGTCGTCGCTACGCGGCGGCGTCCGCCTCGACTTCGCGTTCACGCTAAGGCAGGGTGGCTGTGGTATCGCGTGCTTTCGTCTCTCGGCGTCCGTCGTCGCTACAGCGATAGCGTCGCCTCGACTTCGCGTTACGCTAAAGAGCGAGGTGGCGGTGGTGTCACGTGCTGCGTCTCGGCGTCCGTCGCCGGCGGCGGCGTGCGCCTCGACTTCGCGTTACGCTAAGACAGGGTAGCTGTGGTGTCACGTGCTCGTCTAAGCGTCGCGTCGTCGCTACGCGGCGGCGTACGCCTCGACTTCGCGTTACGCTAAGGCGAGGTGGCTGTGGTGTCACGATGCTGCGTCTCGGCGTCCGTCGTCGCTACGCGACCACGTCCGCCTCGACTCGCGTAACACTAAGATAGGCGAACAGGGTGGCGGTGGTGTCACGTGCTGCGTCTCGGTGTCCGTTATGCGCTACCGTGGCGATGTCACGCCTCGACTTCGCGTTCACGCTAAGAGCGAGGTGGCGATGGTGTCACGTGCTGCGTCTAAGCGTCCGTCGTCGCTACCATGGCGGCGTCGCCTCGACTTCGCTTTACGCTAAAACGAGGTGGCGGTGGTGTCACGTGCTGCGTCTCGGCGTCCGTCGTCGCTACCGCGGCGGCGTCGCCGACTTCGCGTTCGCTAAAGCGGGGTAGCTGTGGTGTCACGATGCTTTCGTCTGCGCCGTCCGTAGTCGCTACCGCGGCGGCGTCCGCCTCGACTTCGCGTTACGCTAAAACGAGGTGGCTGTGGTGTCGCGTGCTTTCGTCTCGGCGTCGCCGTCGCTTACGCGGCAGCGTCGCCTCGACTTCGCGATGCACGCTAAAGAGCAGGGTGGCCGTGGTGTCGCGTGCTCGTCTTGGCGTCCGGCGTCGCCTCGACTTCGCTTCACGCTAAAACGAGGTGGCGGTGGTGTCACGTCTTGCTGGTCTCGGCGTCCGTCGTCGCTACCGCGGCAGCGTCGCCTCGACTTCGCTTTCACGCTAAAGACAGAGTGGCGGTGGTGTCACGTGCAGGTCTCGGCGTCCGTCGTCGCTTCTGCGGCGGCGTCGCCGACTTCGCGTTACGCTAAGGCGATGGCGGTGGTGTCACGTGCTTTCGTCTCGGCGTCGTCGTCGCTACGCGGCAGCGTCGCCTCGACTTCGTGTTACGCTAAGACAGAGGTTCACTGTGGTGTCACGTGCTGCGTCTCGGCGTCCGTAAATGCGCTACGCGATAGCGTCCGCCTCGACTTCAGCGTTACGCTAAGGCGAGGTGGGAATGGTGTCACGTGCTGCGTCTCGGCGTCCGTAAATCGCTAACGCGGCGGCGTCCGCCCTCGACTTCAGCGATGCAGCTAAGGCGAAATTGGCAGTGGTGTCACGTGCTCGTCTTGGCGTCCGTCGTCGCTACCGCGACGACGTCCGCCTCGACTCGCGTTACGCTAAGACAGGGTGGCAGTGGTGTCACGTGCTCGTCTCGGCGTCCGTCGTCGCTACCGCGACGACATCCGCTCAATCGCGTTCACGCTAAAGGCAGGGGTGGCTGTGGTGTCGCGTGCTTTCGTCTCGCCGTCCGTAAATGCGCTACCGCGGCAGCGTCCGCCGACTTCGCGTTACGCTAAGGCGAGGTGGCTGTGGTGTCGCGTGCTGCGTCTCGGCGTCCGTCATGCGCTACCGCGGCGGCGTCCGCCGACTTCGCGATGCAGCTAAGGCAGGGTGGCCGTGGTGTCACGTGCTCGTCTTGGCGTCCGGCGTCGCCTCGACTCGCTTTCACGCTAAGGCGAAATTGGCGGTGGTGTCACGTGCTTTGGTCTCGGCGTCCGTCGTCGCTACGCGGCGGCGTCGCCTCGACTTCGCTTTACGCTAAAGGCGAGGTGGCGGTGGTGTCACGTGCTGGTCTCGGCGTCCGTCGTCGCTTCGCGGCGGCGTCCGCCTCGACTTCGCTTTACGCTAAGAGCGAGGTGGCGGTGGTGTCACGTCTTTGGTCTCGGCGTCCGTCGTCGCTACAGCGGCGGCGTCACGCCGACTTCGCGTTACGCTAAAGGCGAGTGGCGGTGGTGTCACGTGCTTCGTCTCGGCGTCCGTCGTCGCTACGCGGCGGCGTCCGCCTCGACTTGTGTTACGCTAAGGCGGGGTTCTGTGGTGTCACGTGCTCGTCTCGGCGTCCGTCGTCGCTACGCGGCGGCGTCCGCCCTCGACTTCGCGTTGCAGCTAAAGGCGAAATGGTGGCTGTGGTGTCACGTGCTGCGTCTCGGCGTCCGTCGTCGCTACGCGATAGCGTCCGCCTCGACTTCGCGTTACGCTAAAGGCGAGTGGCGGTGGTGTCACGTGCTCGTCTCGGCGTCCGTCGCCGGCAGCGGCGTCGCCTCGACTTCGCGTTACGCTAAGAGCAGGGTGGCTGTGGTGTCACGTGCTGCGTCTGGCGTCCGTCGTCGCTACGCGGCGGCGTACGCCTCGACTTCGCGTTACGCTAAGACGAGGTGGCTGTGGTGTCGCGTGCTTTCGTCTCGGCGTCCGTCGTCGCTACGCGACCACGTCACTTCTCGACTCGCGTAACACTAAGATAAGCGAGGAGGCAATGGTGTCACGTGCTCATCTCGGTGTCCGTCGTCGCTACCGTGACGACGTCCGCCTCGACTCGCGTTACGCTAAGACAGGGTGGCAGTGGTGTCACGTGCTCGTCTAGGCGTCCGTCGTCGCTACCATGACGACGTCCGCCTCGACTCGCTTTACGCTAAGACAGGGTGGCAGTGGTGTCACGTGCTCGTCTCGGCGTCCGTAAATGCGCTACCGCGGCGGCGTCGCCCTCGACTTCGCGTTACGCTAAAACGAGGTGGCTGTGGTGTCACGTGCTGCGTCTACGCCGTCCGTAATCGCTACGCGGCGGCGTCGCCCTCGACTTCAGCGTTACGCTAAAAGCGAGGTGGCTGTGGTGTCACGTGCTCGTCTCGGCGTCCGCCGTCGCTACCGCGACGACGTCCGCCTCGACTCGCGTTACGCTAAGACAGGGTGGCCGTGGTGTCACGTGCTCGTCTTGGCGTCCGACGTCGCCTCGACTCGCTTTACGCTAAGACAGGGTGGCAGTGGTGTCACGTGCTGGTCTCGGCGTCCGTCGTCGCTACCGCGACGACGTCCGCCTCGACTCGCTTTACGCTAAAACGAATTGGCGGTGGTGTCACGTGCTTTGGTCTCGGCGTCCGTCGTCGCTACCGCGGCGGCGTCCGCCGACTTCGCGTTACGCTAAAACGAAGTGGCGGTGGTGTCACGTGCTGCGTCTCGGCGTCCGTCGTCGCTACGCGGCGGCGTCCGCCGACTTCGTGTTACGCTAAAGCAGGGTTCTGTGGTGTCACGTGCTGCGTCTCGGCGTCGCGTCGTCGCTACGCGATAGCGTCCGCCTCGACTTCGCGTTACGCTAAAGGCGAAGGTGGTAGTGGTGTCACGTGCTCGTCTCGGCGTCCGTCGTCGCTACCGCGACGGCGTCCGCCTCGACTCGCGTTACGCTAAGACAGGGTGGCACTGGTGTCACGTGCTCGTCTCGGCGTCCGTCGTCGCTACCGCGACGGCGTCCGCCTCGACTCGCGTTACGCTAAGACAGGGAGGCGATGGTGTCACGTGCTCGTCTCGGCGTCAGTCGTCGCTACGCGGCAGCGTCCGCCGCCTTGTGTTACGCTAAGACAGGGTTCCTGTGGTGTCACGTGCTCGTCTCGGCGTCCGTCGTCGCTACGCGGCAGCGTCCGCCGACTTCGCGATGCAGCTAAAACGAGGTGGCTGTGGTGTCACGTGCTCGTCTTGGCGTCCGTCGTCGCTACCGCGAGGACGTCCGCCACGACTCGCGTTACGCTAAAACGAGTGGCGGTGGTGTCACGTGCTGCGTCTCGGCGTCCGTAAATGCGGCGGCAGCGTCCGCCTCGACTTCGCGTTACGCTAACAGGGTGGCAGAGGTGTCACGTGCTCGTCTCGGCGTCCGTCGTCGCGGCCTCGACTCGCGTTACGCTAAGACAGGGTGGCACTGGTGTCACGTGCTTGTCTCGGCGTCCGTCGTCGCTACCGCGACGACGTCCGCCTCGACTCGCGTTACGCTAAGACAGGGTGGAAGTGGTGTCACGTGCTCGTCTCGGCGTCCGTCGTCGCTACCGCGACGACGTCCGCCTTGACTCGCGTTACGCTAAGACAGGGTGGCAGTGGTGTCACGTGCTCGTCTCGACGTCCGTAAATGCGCTACGCGGCGGCGTCCGCCGACTTCGCGTTACGCTAAAACGAGGTGGCGGTGGTGTCACGTGCTTCGTCTCGGCGTCCGTCGTCGCTACGCGGCGGCGTCCGCTCGACTTCGCGATACGCTAAAAGCGAAGTGGCCGTGGTGTCACGTGCTGCGTCTTGGCGTCCGGCGTCGCCTCGACTTCGCTTCACGCTAAAACGAAGTGGCGGTGGTGTCACGTGCTGGTCTCGGCGTCCGTCGTCGCTACGCGGCGGCGTCCGCCCTCGACTTCGCTTTCACGCTAAGAGCGAGGTGGCGGTGGTGTCACGTGCGGTCTCGGCGTCAGTCGTCGCTACCGCGGCGGCGTCCGCCGACTTCGCGTTCACGCTAAGAGCGAGGTGGCGGTGGTGTCACGTGCTCGTCTCGGCGTCTGTCGTCGCTACCGCGACGACGTCCGCCTCGACTCGTGTTACGCTAAGACAGGAAGGCGATGGTGTCACGTGCTCGTCTCGGCGTCCGTCGTCGCTACGCGGCAGCGTCGCCCTCGACTTCGCGTTACGCTAAGAGCAGGGTGGCTGTGGTGTCACGTGCTGCGTCTCGGCGTCCGTCGTCGCTACGCGATAACGTCCGCTGGACTCGCGTTACGCTAAGAGCGAGGTGGCGATGGTGTCACGTGCTGCGTCTCGGCGTCCGTCGTCGCTACCGCGGCGGCGTCGCCTCGACTTCGCGTTCACGCTAAAGCGAGGGTGGCAGCGGTGTCACGTGCTCGTCTCGGCGTCCGTCGTCGCTACCGCGACCACGTCCGCCTCGACTCGCGTTACGCTAAGACAGGGTGGCAGCGGTGTCACGTGCTCGTCTCGGCGTCCGTCGTCGCTACCGCGACCACGTCCGCCTCGACTCGCGTTACGCTAAGATGAGGCGAAGGTGGCGGTGGTGTCACGTGCTGCGTCTCGGCGTCCGTCAAATGCGCTACGCGGCGGCGTCATACTCGACTTCGCGTTACGCTAAGGCGAATTGGCCGTGGTGTCACGTGCTCGTCTAGGCGTCCGTCGTCGCTACCGCGACGACGTCCGTCTCGACTCGCTTTACGCTAAGATAGGGTGGCAGTGGTGTCACGTGCTCGTCATGGCGTCCGTCGTCGCTACCGCGACGACGTCCGCCTCGACTCGCGTTACGCTAAGACAGGGTGGCTGTGGTGTCACGTGCTCGTCTCGGCGTCAGTCGTCGCTACCGTGACGACGTCCGCCTCGACTCGCGTTACGCTAAGACAGGGTGGCTGTGGTGTCACGTGCTCGTCTCGGCGTCCGTCGTCGCTACCGCGACGACGTCCGCCTCGACTCGCGTTACGCTAAGACAGGGTGGCCGTGGTGTCACGTCCTCGTCTTGGCGGCCGTCGTCGCCTCGACTCGCTTTACGCTAAGACAGGGTGGCAGTGGTGTCACGTGCTGGTCTCGGCGTCCGTAAATCGCTCTTGCGGCGGCGTCACCTCGACTTCGCGTTACGCTAAAACGAGGTGGCGGTGGTGTCACGTGCTTTCGTCTCGGCGTCCGTCGTCGCTACAGCGGCTGACGTCACGCTCGACTTCGCGTTACGCTAAGGCGAAGTGGCTGTGGTGTCACGTGCTGCGTCTCGGCGTCCGTCGTCGCTACAGCGTCGGCGTCCGCCTCGACTTCGCGATGCAGCTAAAACGAGGTGGCTGTGGTGTCACGTGCTGCGTCTCGGCGTCCGTCGTCGCTACCGCGGCGTCCGCCGACTTCAGCGTTACGCTAAGACGAGGTGGGAATGGTGTCACGTGCTGCGTCTCGGCGTCCGTCGTCGCTAGCAGCGGCAGCGTCCGCCGACTTCAGCGTTACGCTAAGACAGGGTGGCAGTGGTGTCACGTGCTTGTCTTGGCGTCCGTCGTCGCTACCGCGACAACGTACGCCGCGACTCGCTTACGCTAAGACAGGGTGGCACTGGTGTCACGTGCTGGTCTCGGCGTCCGTCGTCGCTACCGCGACGACGGCCGCCGCGACTCGCGTTACGCTAAGACCGGGTGGCAGTGGTGTCACGTGCTCGTCTCGGCGTCCGTAAATGCGCTACGCGGCAGCGTCCGCCTCGACTCGTGTTACGCTAAGACAGGGTTCCTGTGGTGTCACGTGCTCGTCTGGCGTCCGTCGTCGCTACGCGGCGGCGTCGCCTCGACTCACGTTACGCTAAGAGCGAGGTGGCAGTGGTGTCACGTGCTCGTCTCGGCGTCCGTCGTCGCTACCGCGACGGCGTCCGCCTCGACTCGCGTTACGCTAAGACAGGGTGGCAGTGGTGTCACGTGCTCGTCTCGGCGTCCGTCATCGCTACCGCGACGGCGTCCGCCTCGACTCGCGTTACGCTAAGACAGGGTGGCTGTGGTGTCACGTGCTCGTCTCGGCGTCCGTCGTCGCTACCGCGAGGGCGTCCGCCTCGACTCGCGTTACGCTAAGACAGGGTGGCTGTGGTGTCACGTGCTCGTCTCGGCTTCCGTCGTCGCTACCGCGACCACGTCTGCCTCGAATCGCGTAACCCTAAGATAGACAGGGTGGCAGTGGTGTCACGTGCTCGTCTCGGCGTCGCGTAAATGCGCTACAGCGGCGGCGTCCGCCGACTTCGCGTTACGCTAAAAGGCGGTGGCGGTGGTGTCACGTGCCGTCTGAAGCCTCCGTCGTCGCTACGCGGCAGCGTCGCCCTCGACTTCGCGTTACGCTAAGGACAGTGGTAGCTGTGGTGTCACGTGCTTTCGTCTCGGCGTCCGTCGTCGCTACCGCGGCAGCGTCGCCGACTTCGCGTTACGCTAAGACGAAGTGGCGGTGGTGTCACGTGCCGTCTCGGCGTCTGTAAATGCGCTACCGGCGGCGTCCGCCGCCTTGTATTACGCTAAAGGCGGGGTTCCTGTGGTGTCACGTGCTGCGTCTCGGCGTCCGTCGTCGCTACCGCGGCGTCCGTCGCCGACTTCGCGTTACGCTAAAACGAAGTGGCTGTGGTATCACGTGCTTTCGTCTTGGCGTCCGTCGTCGCTACAGCGATGACGTCGCCTCGACTTCGCGTTACGCTAAGAGCGAAGTGGCGATGGTGTCGCGTGCTGCGTCTCGGCGTCCGTCGTCGGCAGCGGCGTCCGCCTCGACTTCGCGTTACGCTAAGAGCGAAGGGTAGCTGTGGTGTCACGTGCTCGTCTCGGGGTCCGTCGTCGCTACCCCGGCGATGTCCGCCTCGACTTCGCGTTACGCTAAAACGAGGTAGGCTGTGGTGTCACGTGCTTTCGTCTCGGCGTCCGTCGTCGCTACGCGACCACGTCCGCCTCGACTTCGCTTTACGCTAAAACGAAGTGGCGGTGGTGTCACGTGCTGCGTCTCGGCGTCCGTCGTCGCTACCGCGGCGGCGTCCGCCGACTTCGCGTTACGCTAAAACGAGGTGGCTGGCTGTGGTGTCACGTGCTCGTCTCGCCGTCCGTCGTCGCGACCGCGACGACGTCCACCCGGACTCGCGTTACGCTAATGCCGGGTGGCAGTGGTGTCACGTGCTAGTCTCGGCGTCCGTAAATGCGCTACCGCGGCAGCGTCACGCTTCGACTTCGCGTTACGCTAAAAGGCGAAGTGGCCGTGGTGTCACGTGCTCGTCTTGGCGTCCGACGTCGCCTCGACTCGCTGTACGCTAAGACAGGGTGGCAGGGGTGTCACGTGCTGGTCTCGGCGTCCGTCGTCGCTACCGCGGCGGCGTCGCCTCGACTTCGCTTTACGCTAAAACGAGGTGGCGGTGGTGTCACGTGCTGGTCTCGGCGTCGTCGTCGCTACGCGGCAGCGTCCGCCTCGACTTCGCGTTCACGCTAAGACGAATTGGCGGTGGTGTCACGTGCTGCGTCTCGGCGTCCGTAAATGCGCTACGCGGCAGCGTCCGCCTCGACTTCGTGTTACGCTAAGACAGGAGGTTCTGTGGTGTCACGTGCTGCGTCTCGGCGTCCGTCGTCGCTACCGCGGCAGCGTCCGCCTCGACTTCGCGTTACGCTAAGACGAGGTGGCTGTGGTGTCACGTGCTGCGTCTCGGCGTCCGTCGTCGCTACGCGATAACGTCCGCTGGACTCGCGTTACGCTAAGACGAGGTGGCGGTGGTGTCACGTGCTGCGTCTCGGCGTCCGTCGTCGCTACCGCGGCGGCGTCCGCCCTCGACTTCGCGTTACGCTAAGAGGCAGGGTGGCTGTGGTGTCACGTGCTTTCGTCTCGGCGTCGTCGTAAATGCGCTACAGCGGCAGCGTCCGCTTCGACTTCGCGATACGCTAAAACGAGGTGGCTGTGGTGTCACGTGCTCGTCTCGGCGTCCGTCGTCGCTCGCGACGACGTCCGCCTCGACTCGCGTAACCCTAAGATGAGCGAGGTGGCGGTGGTGTCACGTGCTGCGTCTCGGCGTCGCGTCGTCGCTACATGGCGGCGTCGGCCTCGACTTCGCGTTACGCTAAGGCGAGGTGGCGGTGGTGTCACGTGCTGCGTCTAAGCGTCCGTCGTCGCTACCGCGGCGGCGTCGTCTCGACTTCGCTTTACGCTAAGATAGGGTGGCGGTGGTGTCGCGTGCTGCCGTCATGGCGTCCGTCGTCGCTACGCGGCGGCGTCCGCCGACTTCGCGTTACGCTAAAACGAGGTGGCTGTGGTGTCACGTGCTGCGTCTCGGCGTCGATGCGTCGCTACCGTGGCGGCGTCCGCCTCGACTTCGCGTTACGCTAAAACGAAGTGGCTGTGGTGTCACGTGCTTTCGTCTCGGCGTCCGTCGTCGCTACTACGCGGCGGCGTCGCCGACTTCGCGATGCAGCTAAGACAGGGTGGCCGTGGTGTCACGTCCTCGTCTTGGCGGCCGTCGTCGCCTCGACTACGCTTTCACGCTAAGAGCGAAGTGGCGGTGGTGTCACGTGCAGGTCTCGGCGTCCGTAAATCGCTTACTGCGGCGGCGTCGCCTCGACTTCGCGTTACGCTAAAGGCGAGTGGCGATGGTGTCACGTGCTTTCGTCTCGGCGTCCGTCGTCGCTACGCGGCGTCGTCCGCCGACTTCGCGTTACGCTAAGGCAGGGTGGCTGTGGTGTCACGTGCTCGTCTCGGCGTCCGTCGTCGCTACGTCGGCGTCGCCTCGACTTCGCGTTACGCTAAAGGCGAAGTGGCTGTGGTGTCGCGTGCTACGTCTCGGCGTCCGTCGTCGCTACGCGGCGACGTCGCCTCGACTTCGCGTTCACGCTAAGACAGGGTGAATGGTGTCACGTGCTGCGTCTGCTCTCGGCGTCCGTAAATGCGCTAACGACGGCGTCGCCTCGACTTCGCGTTACGCTAAAAGCGAAGGTGGTAGTGGTGTCACGTGCTTGCCTTGGCGTCCGTCGTCGCTACCGCGACGACGTCCGCCTCGACTCGGGTAACCCTAAGATAGACAGGTTGGAAGTTGCGTCACGTGCTTGTCTTGGCGTCCGTCGTCGCTACCGCGGCGGCGTCACGCCGACTCGCGTTACGCTAAGACAGGGTGGCGATGGTGTCACGTGCTCGTCTCGGCGTCCGTCGTCGCTACCGCGGCGGCGTCCGCCTCGACTTCGTGTGCGCTAAGACAGGGTTCTGTGGTGTCAAGTGCTGCGTCTCGGCGTCCGTCGTCGCTACCGCGGCGGCGTCGCCTCGACTCACGTTACGCTAAAGGCGAGGTGGCTGTGGTGTCACGTGCTGCGTCTCGGCGTCCGTCGTCGCTACAGCGAGGCGTCCGCCTCGACTTCGCGATTACGCTAAGACAAGGTGGCGGTGGTGTCACGTGCTGCGTCTCGGCGTCCGTCGCCGCTACCGCGGCAGCGTCGCCTCGACTTCGCGTTACGCTAAGGCAGGGTGGCTGTGGTGTCACGTGCTGCGTCTCGGCGTCCGTCGTCGCTACCGCGGCGGCGTCCGCCTCGACTTCGCGATGCAGCTAAGACAGGGTGGCAGTGGTGTCACGTGTTCGTCTCGGCTTCCGTCGTCGCTACGCGACCACGTACGCCTCGAATCGCGTAACCCTAAGATGAAGCGAATTGGCAGTGGTGTCACGTGCTCGTCTCGGCGTCCGTCGTCGCTACGGCGACGACGTCCGCCTCGACTCGCGTTACGCTAAGACAGGGTGGCAGTGGTGTCACGTGCTCGTCTAGGCGTCCGTCGTCGCTACCGCGACGACGTCCGCCTCGACTCGCGTTACGCTAAGACAGGGTGGCTGTGGTGTCACGTGCTCGTCTCGGCGTCCGTCGGCGCTACCGCGACGACGTTCGCCTCGACTCGCGTTACGCTAAGACAGGGTGGCTGTGGTGTCACGTGCTCATCCCAGCGTCCATCGTCGCTACCGCGACGACGTCGCCGACTTCAGCGATGCGCTAAGACAGGGTGGCTGTGGTGTCACGTGCTCGTCTCAGCGTCCGTCGTCGCTACGTGACGACGTCCGCCTCGACTCGCGTAACCCTAAGATAGAGAGGGTGGGAGTGGTGTCACGTGCTCGTCTCGGCGTCCGTCGTCGCTACGCGGCGATGTCATCTCGACTTCGCGTTACGCTAAGGCGAGGGTGGCGATGGTGTCACGTGCTTTCGTCTAAGCGTCCGTCGTCGCTACGCGGCGGCGTCGTCTCGACTTCGCTTTACGCTAAGATAGGGTGGCGGTGGTGTCACGTGCTCGTCTCGGCTTCCGTCGTAGCTACCGCGACGACGTCCGCCGACTTCGCGTTCACGCTAAGACAGGGTGGCTGTGGTGTCACGTGCTGCGTCTCGGCGTCGACGTCGCTACCGCGACGACGTCCGCCTCGACTCGCGTTACGCTAAGTCAGGGTGGCAGTGGTGTCACGTGCTCGTCTCGACGTCCGTCGTCGCTACCGCGAAGACGTCCGCCTCGACTCGCGTTACGCTAAGACAGGGTGGCCGTGGTGTCACGTGCTCGTCTTGGCGGCTACGAGTTATCAAAGCAAAGTATTACATGCATGCTCCTAGGGGGATAGATTGGTAGGAAAAGACCATCGCTCGTCCCCGACCACCACTCATAAGGAAGACAATCAATAAATAAATCATGCTCCGACTTCATCACATAACGGTTCACCATACGTGCATGCTACGGGAATCACAAACTTTAACACAAGTATTTCTCAAATTCACAACTACTCAACTAGCATGACTCTAATATCACCATCTTTATATCTCAAAACAATTATCAAGCATCAAACTTTTCTTAGCATTCAACACACTCATAAGAAAGTTTTTACAAATCTTGAATACCGAGCATATTAGGATTATTTAAGCAAATTACCATGCTATTTAAGACTCTCAAAATAATCTAAGTGAATCATGAGAGATCAATAGTTTCTATAAAACAAATCCACCATCGTGCTCTAAAATATATAAGTGAAGTACTAGAGCAAAACTATATAACTCAAAAGATATAAGCGAAGCACATAGAGTATTCTAACAAATTCCAAATCATGCATGGCTCTCTCAAAAGGTGTGTACAGCAAGGATGATTGTGGTAAACTAAAAAGAAAAGACTCAAATCATACAAGACGCTCCAAGCAAAACACATATCATGTGGTGAATAATAATATAGCTCCAAGTAAAGTTACCAATGGAAGTAGACGAAAGAGGGGAGGCCTTCCGGGGCATCCCCAAGCTTTGGCTTTTTGGTGTCCTTAGATTATATTGGGGGTGCCATGGGCATCCCCAAGCTTAGGATCTTGCCACTCCTTGTTCCATAATCCATCAAAATCTTTCACCCAAAAACTTGAAAACTTCACAACACAAAACTTAATAGAAATCTCGTGAGCTCCGTTAGCGAAAGAAAACAAAAGACCACTTCAAGGTACTGTAATGAATTCATTATTTATTTATATTGGTGTTAAACCTACTGTATTCCAACTTCTCTACGGTTTATAAACTATTTTACTAGCCATAGATTCATCAAAATAAGCAAACAACACACGAAAAACAGAATCTGTCAAAAACAGAATAGTCTGTAGTAATATGTCACTAACGCAAACTTCTGGAACTCCAAATATTCAGCCAAAATAGGAAGACCTAGGAAATTTGTTTATTGATCAGCAGCAATTGGAATAAGTATTTTATCACGTTCTGGTAATGTTTAACAATTGTTTTATTGAACAGAAAGTCTCTGGAAATTTCTGCAAGATCAAATAACTATCATCCAAGAAGATCCTATAGGTTTAACTTGGCACAAACATTAATTAAAATATAAAAACACATCTAACCAGAGGCTAGATCAAATATTTATTCCTAAACATAAGCAAAAAGCAAAAAACTAAAAATAAAATTGGGTTGCCTCCCAACAAGCGCTATCGTTTAACGCCCCTAGCTAGGCAAAAAAGCAAGAATAGATCTAGGTATTGCCATCTTTGGTAGGCAATCCATAAGTGGCTCTCATGATTGATTCATATGGTAAATTTATTTTCTTCCTAGGTAAGTGTTCCATGCCTTTCTTTAATGGAAATTGGAATCTAATATTCCCTTCCTTCATATCAATAATTGCACCAATCGTTCTAAGGAAAGGTCTACCAAGAATAATAGGACATGAAGGATTGCAATCTATATCAAGAACTATAAAATCCACGGGCACATAATTCCTATTTGCAACAATAAGAACATAATTAATTTTTCCATAGGTTTCTTAATAGTGGAATCCGCAAGGCGCAAGTTTAGAGAGCAATATCAGAATCACGGAAATCTAGCAAATCGCACAAAGTTTTGGGAATAGTTGAAACACTAGCACCCAAATCACATAAAGCATAGAACTCATGATCCTTAATCTTAATTTTAATAGTAGGTTCCCGCTTATCATAAATTTTTCTAGGAATAGAAACTTCCAACTCAAGCTTTTCTTCATAAGATTGCATCAAGGCATCAACGATATGTTTGGTAAAAGCTTTATTTTGACTATAAGCATGAGGAGAATTTAGCACGGATTGCATCAAGGAAATACAATCTATCAAAGAGAAATTTTAATAATTAAATTCCTTAAAATCCAAAATAGTGGGTTTAGCAACATCTAGGGTTTTGATTTCTTCAATCCCACTTTTATCAATTTTAGCATCAAGATCTAAAAACTCCGAATTTTTGGAACGCCTTCTAGGTAAAGGTGGATCATATTCAGTCTCATCATTATCAAGATTCATATTGTAAAACAAAGATTTAATAGGGGACACATCAATAACTTTTAGATCTTCATCTTTATTTTCATAGAAATTTGAAGAACACGCTTTCATAAAGCAATCTTTCTTAGCACGCATCCTAGTGGTTCTTTCTTTGCACTCATCAATGGAAATTCTCATGGATTTGAGAGACTCATTGATATCATGCTTAGGAGGAATAGATCTAAGCTTTAAAGAATCAACATCAAGAGAAATTCTATCAACGTACCTAGCCAATTCATCAACTTTAAGCAATTTCTCTTCAAGCAAAGCATTAAAATTCTTTTGCGAATTCATAAACTCTTTAACACTAGTCTCAAATTCAGGGCATCTTATTAAAATTTTCATAAGAGTTGTTGTAGGAATTACCATAATTATTAGAGGAATTACTAGGATAAGGCCTAGGATTAAAGTTTCCTCTATACGCGTTGTTACCAAAATTATTCCTACCAACAAAATTCACATCCATAGATTCATTATTATTCTCAATCAAAGTAGACAAAGGCATATCATTAGGTTCAGAAGAAACACTCTTACTAGCAAATAATTTCATAAGTTCATCCATCTTTCCACTCAAAACATTAATTTCTTCTATCGCGTGCACTTTTTATTAGTAGATCTTTCAGTGTGCTATTGAGAATAATTAACCATAATATTATCTAGGAGTTTAGTAGCTTCTCCTAAAGTGATTTCCATAAAAGTGCCTCCACTGTCGAATCTAAAAGATTTCTAGAAGCAAAATTCAATCCGGCATAAAAAATTTGTACAATCATCCACAAATTCAAACCATGAGTAGGGCAATTACGTATCATTAATTTCATCCTCTCTCAAGCTTGTGCAACATGTTCATGATCAAGTTGCTTAAAATTCATAATATCGTTTCTAAGAGAGATGGTCTTAGCGGGAGGAAAATACTTAGAGATAAAAGCATCTTTGCACTTATTCCATGAATCAATACTATTTTTGGACAAAGACGAAAACCAAGCTTTAGCATGATCTCTAAGCGAAAAAGGAAATAGCTTCAATTTAACAATATCATTGTCAACATCTTTCTTCTTTTGCATATCACACAAATCAATGAAGCTATTTAGATGAGTAGCGGCATCTTCACTAGGAAGGTCGTGAATTGATCTTTCATGACAAGATTCAACAAAGCAGCATTGATTTCACAAGATTCGGTATTGGTAAGAGGAGCAATCGGAGTGCTAAGGAAATCATTATTGTTGGTATTGGTAAAGTCATATAATTTGGTATTATCTTGAGCCATCGTGACAAACAAGCAATCCAACACACGAGCAAATAAAAATCCCAATTAGGCCCATATACTCCCCGGCGAATTCCTGTAACTCTCTCGTACTTCGAAAAATACCCGAATCACTCGGAACCTTTCCGAAGTCCGAATATAGTCATCCAATATATTGATCTTTACGGCTCGACCATTTCGAGACTCCTCGTCATGTCCCCGATCTCATCCGGGACTACGAACTACCTTTGGTACATCAAAACACATAAACTCATGCTACCTCTTGAGCACCGCGTTGGTTTTCCCTTGAAGAGGAAAGGGTGATGCAGCAAAGTAGCGTAAGTATTTCCCTCAGTTTTTGAGAACCAAGGTATCAATCCAGTAGAAGGCTACGCGCGAGTCCCTCGCACCTGCATAATACAAATAAATCCTCGCAATCAACGCGATAATGGGTTGTCAATCCCTTCACGGTCACTTACGACAGTGAGATCTGATAGATATGATAGGATAATATTTTTGGTATTTTTTGATAAAGATGCAAAGTAAAATAAAAACAAAGTAAAAAAGCAAAGGAAATAACAAAATGTTGGAAGATTAATATGATGAAGATAGACCCGGGGGCATAGGTTTCACTAGTGGCTTCTCTCAAGAGCATAAGAATTTTACGGTGGGTGAACGAATTACTGTTGAGCAATTGACAGAATAGAGCACAGTTATGAGAATATCTAGGTATGATCATGTATATAGGTATCACGTCCGAGACAAGTAGACCGACTCACCTTGCATCTACTACTATTACTCCACTCATCGACCGCTATCTAGCATGCATCTAGAGTATTAAGTTCATAAAAAGCGAGTAACGCCTTAAGCAAGATGACATGATGTAGAGGATAAATTCATGCAATATGATAAAACCCCATCTTGTTATCCTCGATGGCAACAATACAATACGTGCCTTGCTGCCCCTCATCCTTTGGGAAAGGACACCGCAAGATTGAACTCAAAGCTAAGCACTTCTCCCATTGCAAGAAAGATCAATATAGTAGGCCAAACCAAACTGATAATTCAAAGAGACTTGCAAAGATAACCAATCATACATAAAAGAATTCAGAGAAGATTCAAATATTGTTCATAGATAATCTTGATCATAAACCCACAATTCATCGGTCTCAACAAACACACCGCAAAAAGAAGATTACATCGAATAGATCTCCACGAGAGAGGGGAGAACATTGTATTGAGATCCAAAAAGAGAGAAGAAGCCATCTAGCTAATAACTATGGACCCGAAGGTCTGAAATAAACTACTCACACTTAATCGGAGAGGCTATGGTGTTGATGTAGAAGCCCTCTGTGATCGATTCCCCTTCCGGCGGAGCTTTGGAATAGGCCCCAAGATGGGATCTCGTGGGTACAGAAGGTTGTGATGGTGGAATTAGGTTTTTGGCTCCGTATCTGATCGTTTGGGGATACATAGGTATATATAGGAGGAAGGAGTACGTCGGTGGAGCAACAGGGGGCCAACGAGGGTGGAGGCGCGCATACAGGGGTGGGCGCGCCCCCTACCTCGTGGCCTCCTCTTTTGTTTCTTGACGTAGGGTCCAAGTCTCCCGGATCATATTCTTCCTAAAAATCACGTTCCCGAAGGTTTCATTCTGTTTGGACTCCGTTTGATATTCCTTTTCTGCGAAACTCTGAAATAGGCAAAAACAGCAATTACAGGCTAGGCCTCCGGTTAATAGGTTAGTCCCAAAAGTAATATAAAAGTGAATAATAAAGCCCAATAATGTCCAAAACAGTAGATAATATAGCATGGAGCAATCAAAAATTATAGATACGTTGGAGACATATCAACTCATAATACCAATCGTCACCGAACGTTAAGCGTGCGGACCCTACGGGTTCGAGAACTATGTAGACATGACCGAGATACGTTTCCGGTCAATAACCAATTGCGGAACCTGGATGCTCATATTGGCTCCCACATATTGTACGAAGATCTTTATCGGTCAAACCGCATAACAACATACGTTGTTCCCTTTGTCATCGGTATGTTACTTGCTCGAGATTCGATCATCGGTATCTCAATACCTAGCTCAATCTTGTTACCAGCAAGTCTCTTTACTCGTTCCGTAATGCATCATCCCATAACTAACTCATTAGTGGCATTGCTTGCAAGGCTTATAGTGATGTGCATTACTGAGAGGGCCCAGAGATACCTCTCCGACAATCGGAGTGACAAATCCTAATCTCGATCTATGCCAACTCAACAAGTACCGGCGGAGACACCTGTAGAGCACCTTTTGTAATCACCCAGTTACGTTGTGACGTTTGGTAGCACACAAAGTGTTCCTTCGGTAATCGGGAGTTGCATAATCTCATAGTCATAGGAACATGTATAAGTCATGAAGAAAACAAAGCAACATACTAAACGATCAAGTGCTAAGCTAACGGAATGGGTCAAGTCAATCACATCATTCTCTAATGATGTGATCCCGTTAATCAAATGACAACTCATGTCTATGGTTAGGAAACTTAACCATCTTTGATTCAATGAGCTAGTCAAGTAGAGGCATACTAGTGACACTCTGTTTGTCTATGTATTCACACATGCACTAAGTTTCCGGTTAATACAATTCTAGCATGAATAATAAACATTTATCATGAAATTAGGATATAAATAATAACTTTTATTATTGCCTCTAGGGCATATTTCCTTCAACCTCAACGTCGACGGGCGGCGCGAGTGGTGGGGTGTGCCCGGCCGCACCCTCGAGGCCGTCCTCGACCACATCGAGGCCGGCAATACACCGCGCCTCGAGTACCCGCCACGGCCGTCCTTCTCTCGCCTCCGTGGCAGCTCCTGGATGTCGCGGCGAATGGAGCCGGGGACGTCCTCATCGTCGGGCTCCCGCTTGCTCTCCTCCGGCTCGTGGTGCTCCGCCCTGTCAAGCCGGAGTCAGAAGAGACGCCGCTTCGACGACGCACCCGCAGCGGCACCCTCGTCATCAACGAGGGTGCACGCCCCTCCCCGCGCTCCCTCCGCCTGGTCCGGCCGAAGCCCGAGCCGGGGCTGCTCCCCGTGAAGCCGGAGCACGCGGATGATAACCCACAAGTATAGGGGATCAATTGTAGCCTCTTTTGATAAGTAAGAGTGTCAAACCCAACGAGGAGCTAAAGTTAGAACAAATATTCCCTCAGGTTCTATCGACCACCGATACAACTCTACGCACGCTTAACGCTTGCTTTACCTAGAACAAGTATAAAACTAGAAGTACTTTGTAGGTGTTGTTGGATAGGTTTGCAAGAAAATAAAGAGGACGCGTAAATAAAAAGTAGGGGCTGTTTAGATAAAGAAGCAATAAATTAAATATAGCGAGTGTGGAAAAGTGGTGGTAGGAGTTGCGAAATTGTCCCTAAGAAATTGACTACTTTACTAGACCGATAGCAAGTTTTATGTGGGAGAGGCCACTGCTAACATGTCATCCCTGACTTGGAATTCTATGCACTTATGATTGGAACTATTAGCAAGCATCCGCAACTATTAACATTCATTAAGGTAAAACCCAACCATAGCATTAAGTTATATTGGTCCCCCTTCAATCCCGTATGCATCAATTTCTATGCTAGGTAGAAGCTTACATCACTCTTGCCCTCCAATACATAGTCCTATCAACATACAACTAACCCTATGGTGTGATCCACGCACGCGCACATATGATGGGCACCAAAGGACAGCAACATAACCACAAGCAAATTAAATCAATCATAGCAATTCATCAACCGCCGATAGGACAATGAAAATCTACTCAGACATCATAGGATGGCAACACATCATTGGATAATAATATGAAGCATAAAGCACCATGTTCAAGTAGAGGGTACAACGGGTTGCGGGAGAGTGGACCGCTGTAGATAGAGGGGGGAAGGTGATGGAGATGTTGGTGAAGATGGCGGAGGTGTTGGTGAAGATCGGGGTGATGATGATGGTGGCCACGGCAGTGTTCCGGCGCCATCGAAAGAGGGGGGGAGAGGGGCCCCCTTCTTCTTCTTCTTCCTTGACCTCCTCCCTAGATGGGAGAAGGGTTTCCCCTCTGGTCCTTGGCCTCCATGGCATGGGAGGGGCGAGAGCCCCTCCGAGATTGGATCTGTCTCTCTGTCTCTCTCTATTTCTGCGTTCTTGTATTCTGCCCTTTCACCGTTTATTATATATCCAGAGATCCGTAACTCCGATTGGATTGAAACCTTCGCCAAGATTTTTTCCGAAAATTAGCTTTCTTGCGGCCAAAGAAGAGTAGTAACCGCCTTACGAGGGGCCCATGAGGGTCAGAGGCGCGCCCCCCTACCTCATGGCCACCTCGGGCACCGTCTCGCGTTGATTCTTCTTCCCATATTCTCCAAATATTCCAAAATTATTCTCCGTCCGTTTTTACCCCGTTTGGATTCTGTTTGATATCGGGTTTCTGCAAAACATAAAACATGCAACAAACAGGAGCTGGCACTGGGCACTCGATCAATATGTTAGTCCCAAAAATAATATAAAAAGTTGCCAAAAGTATATGAAAGTTGAATAATATTGGCATGGAACAATCAAAAATTATAGATACGACGGAGACGTATCAGCATCCCCAAGCTTAATTCCTGCTCGTCCTCGAGTAGTTAAATGATAAAAAAGATAATTTTTTATGTGGAATGCTACCTAGCATAATCTTGATCATATATCTAATCATGGCATGAATATTAAGACACGAGTGATTCAAAGCAATAGTCTATCATTTGACATTAAGGCAATAATACTTCAAGCATACCAACCAAGCAATTATGTCTTATCAAAATAACATAGCCAAAGAAAGATCATCCCTACAAAATCATATAGTCTGGCTATGCTCCATCTTCACCATACAAAGCATTCAAATCATGCACAACCCCGATGGCAAGCCGAGCAATTGGTTTATACTTTTTAACGCGCTTCAGCCTTTTCAACCCTCACGCAATACATGAGCACAAGCCATAGATATAGAACTATATGTGGAATAGCATATGATGATGGAGGTTGTGTAGAGAAAATAAAAAAGGAGAAAGTCTCACATCGACGCGGCTAATCAACGGGCTATGGAGATGCCCATCAATTGATGTCAATGTGAGGAGTAGGGATTGCCATGCAACAGATGCACTAGAGCTATAAGTGTATGAAAGCTCAAACTGAAACTCAGTGGGTGTGCATCCAACTTGCTTGCTCATAAAGACCTAGGGCATTTGAGGAAGCCCATCATTGGAATATACAAGCCAAGTTCTATAATGAAAATTCCCACTAGTATATGAAAGTGATATCTCAAGAGACTCCCTATATGAAGAACATGGTGCTACTTTGAAGCACAAGTGTGGTAAAAGGATAGTAACATTGTCCCTTCTCTCTTTTTCTCTCAATTTTTTTTATTTTTCCTTTTTTTATTTTTTTTTGGTGGGATTCTTTGGCCTCTTTTTTTAATTGGGTTTCTTTGGCCTCTTTTATTTTGATAACCTCACATGGGACAATGTTCTAATAATGATGATAATCACACTTTTATTTATTTACAATTCAATATTACAACTCGATACTAGAACAAAGATATGGCTCTATATGAATGCCTCCGGCGGTGTACCGGGATGTGCAATGATCTAGCGTAGCAATGACATCAAAAAACGGACAAGCCATGAAAACATCATGCTAGCTATCTTACGATCATGCAAAGCAATATGACAATAAATGCTCAAGTCATGTATATGATGATGATGGTAGTTGCATGGAAATATATCTCGGAATGGCTATGGAAATGCCATGATAGGCAGGTATGGTGGCTGTTTTGAGGAAGATATAAGGAGTCTTATGTGTGATAGAGTGTATCGTATCACAGGGTTTGGATGCACCGGCGAAGTTTGCACCAACTCTCGAGGTGAGACAGGGCAATGCACGGTACTGAAGAGGCCCTCGAAGCAAAGTACTACTACGCATGTCCCTAGGGGGGTAGATTGGTAGGAAAAGACCATCGCTCGTTCCCGACCGCCACTCATAAGGAAAGAAATCAAGGAACACCTCATGCTCCAACTTCATTACATAACGGTTCACCATACGTGCATGCTACGGGACTTGCAAACCTCAACACAAGTATTTCTCAATTTCACAATTACTCAACTAGCACGACTCTAATATCACCACCTTTATATCGCAAAACTATTGCAAGGAATCAAACATATCATATTCAGTGATCTACAAGTTCTATGTAGGATTTTATGACTAACCATGTGAATGGCCAATTCATGTCATCTCTCTAAATAGATATAAGTGAAGCAAGAGAGTTTAATTTTTTATACAAAATATATTTCCCACGCTCTAACAAATATAAGTGAAGCAAAAGAGCATTCTACAGATGGTGGTTTTCTATGTGAAGAGAAACAGGCAATCCAAACTTCAAATTATATAAGTGAAGCACATGAAGCATTCTATAAAGCCATACTCAAAAGATATAAGTGAAGTGCAAAGAGCATTCTATAAATCAACCAAGGACTATCTCATACCAGCATGGTGCACAAAAGAAAAGTGAAAACTAAAAGAAAAAGACGCTCCAAGATTTGCACATATCGCATGAACGAAACGAATCCGAAAACATACCGATACTTGTTGAAGAAAGATGGGATGCCTTCCGGGGCATCCCCAAGCTTAGACACTTGAATATCCTTGAATATTTACTTGGGATGCCTTGGGCATCCCCAAGCTTGAGCTCTTGCCTCTCCTTCTTCTCCTCACATCGAGACCTTCTCGATCATCGAACACTTCATCCACACAAGACTTCAACAGAAAACTCGGTAAGATCCGTTAGTATAATAAAGAAAATTACTACTCTAAGTACTGTTGTAAACCAATTCATATTTTGTTTTTTCATTGTAGGTACTATAATATAACTTTTACATGGCTTAATCCACTGATAGAAATTGATAGTTTCATCAAAACAAGCAAACTATGCATCAAAAACAGAATCTGTCTAAAACAGAACAGTCTGTAGTAATCTGAATATTCACCATACTTATGATACTTTAAAAATTCTTCCAAAATTATTAAAAATAAAAAAATTGTATATAAAGACAGTGCGAAAAGTTTCAGAACCGTTCGACATTCCAGTAAAAAATAAAAAATCACGCACTACAGCCAAAGTTTCTGTCCTGCACCGTACAAACCAACAAGCATTGTAAACATCCTAAAGGCAAACCTTGGCACATTATTTTTATAATACAATGGAATTGTACAAGGCGATAATTATTTTTGTTGAAAAGTTTCTGTAATCAAGATTCACAAAGTTTCCGTGAGCATGAACAAAGTTCAAGGCTAGCTCCCACTTCAACAATGCTTGTCTTTCTCACTTTGCTTTTCTTTTTGAAAAGTTTTAGGTTCCCCTCTTTATTTTTATTTTTTTTTAAACTTTATAAAAGCACTCAACAGAAATAAATGACTCTCTAAAACTTCCGGGTTGTCTCCCTGGCAGCGCTTTCTTTAAATCCATTAATCTAGGCATAAAGTGCTCAAGTAATGGATCCACCCGGATCCCAAGGTATATCAAAGCCAATTTGAATTAGCAATGATTTAGCATTTAGTAATGAGCATAAAGTAACATATATCAAGCAATGACGAAGTCTAACCCTCTTCCTATGCATCGGCATGTCATAAAAGAACAATTTATGCACACAAAGTAAAGGCCAATGCATAGTATAGATAGTTTCTTGCAATTTTATCATGTTGGAAACATAGAGAGGTGGGGATATAGTTCCTCTCTCATAATAATTGCAAGTAGGAGCAGCAAGGACATGCATATTATATCTATCAAAATCATCATGTGCAACGGTAAAAGGCAACCCATCAATATAATCCTTAATAAAGGCAAAGTTCTCTGATATAGTGTAGTCGGGAGAATTAAAAAAGATAATAGGACTATCATGCGTGGGTGCAATAGCAACAATTTCATGTTTAACATAAGGAACTATAGCAAGTTCATCTCTATAAGCATAATTCATATTGGCATCTTGGCCACAAGCATAGCAAGCATTATCAAAAAGGGATATTTCAAGAGAATCAACGGGATCATAATAGTTATCATAGCATTCATCCTTCGGTAAGCACGAAGGAAAATTAAACAATGTATGAGTTGAAGAGTTACTCTCATTAGAAGGTGGGCACGGGTAGTTAATCCGCTCTTCCTCCTTTTGTTTTTCGCTCTCCTCGTCATCTTTTTCATCTAATGAGCTCACAGTGTCATTAATTTCTTCTTCCATATGCTCCTGCAAAATATTAGTCTCTTCTTGGACAGCGGAGACTTTCTCAATAAATTCATCAATATCGGCATTGAATTCATAATTCTTATAGCAATATTTAAGGATAGCTAAATTTTCAGGTCTATAAACAGCATCATAAAGATTTTCATACTCTTTGAACAAAGATTCAATTTCATAAGCACCCATAAAAGCAACAAATTCTTCTATTTGTTCCACATCATAGTAATCATATATACCATTAGCATAAGAAGCCAAGGTTTTGTTATCATTAAATTTGCATGAAAAGGGAACGTGTGGAGCCTTCATCGTAGAGCAACAAGTATAATCATAACTCAAGCATACTTGCCGAGCATACCACTTTAACATATAAATTTGATCCCATAATAGTTTCTCTTTTTTAGTCAAGCGATAATCCCTAAAGTATTAACGTTGATCCAATATGTCTCCCATTACCAGATTGAATGGGGTTTTCTCAGGATTATCAAACTAGTACATAATATCTGTCACATAATGAGCATCGAGGGTTTCAGGAGGTTCCTCATCTCCATGAGTAACAAGTACACCTAATTTTTTTGGTATTTCGTGTTCCATATCTATAACTAAAGATAAAGAACAACTAAGAACAGCAAATAAAAATTACTTAGTGATAAAGCAAACAAGCACACACGAGAATATTCACCCCACGCTATAACTCCCCGGCACCGGCGCCAGAAAAAGGTCTTGATAACCCACAAGTATAGGGGATCAATTGTAGCCTCTTTCGATAAGTAAGAGTGTCGAACCCAACGAGGAGCTAAAGGTAGAACAAATATTCCCTCAGGTTCTATCCACCACCGATACAACTCTACGCATGCTTAACATTCGCTTTACCTAGAACAAGTATAAAACTAGAAGTACTTTGTAGGTGTTGTTGGATAGGTTTGCAAGAAAATAAAAAGAGCACATAAATAAAAAGTAGGAGATGTTTAGATAAAGAAGCAATAAAGTAAATATAGCGAGTGTGGAAAAGTGGTGGTAGGAGTTGCGAAATTTTCCCTAAGCAATTGACTACTTTACTAGACCGATAGCAAGTTTTATGTGGGAGAGGCCACTGCTAACATGTCATCCCTGACTTGGAATTCTATGCATTTATGATTGGAACTATTAGCAAGCATCTGCAACTACTAACGTTCATTAAGGTAAAACTCAACCATAGCATTAAGTTATATTTGTTCCCCTTCAATCCCGTATGCATCAATTTCTATGCTAGGTAGAAGCTTCTATCACTCTTGCCCTCCAATACATAGTCCTATCAACATACAACTAACCCTATGATGTGATCCACGCACGCGCTCATATGATGGGCACCAAAGGACAACAACATAAGCACAAGCAAATTAAATCAATCATAGCAATTAATCAATCACCGATAGGACAACGAAAATCTACTCAGACATCATAGGATGGCAATACATCATTGGATAATAATATGAAGCATAAAGCAGCATGTTCAAGTAGAGGGTACAACGGGTTGCGGGAGAGTGACCGTTGTAGATAGAGGGGGGGAAGGTGATGGAGATGTTGGTGAAGATGGCGGAGGTGTTGGTGAAGATCGCGGTGATGATGATGATGGCCACGGCAGCGTTCCGGCACCACCGGAAGAGAGGGGGGAGGGGCTCCCTTCTTCTTCTTCTTCCTTGACCTCCTCCCTAGATGGGAGAAGGGTTTCCCTTCTGGTCCTTGGCCTCCATGGCATGGGGGGACGAGAGCACCTCCGAGATTGGACCTGTCTCTCTGTCTCTCGTTATTTCTGCGTTCTAGTATTCTGCCCTTTCTTCGTTTCTTATATATCCGGAGATCTGTAACTCCGATTGGATTGAAACCTTCGTCAAGATTTTTTTTCCGAAAATTAGCTTTCTTGCGGCCAAAGAAGAGCAGCAACCACCTTACGAGGGGCCCACAAGGGTCAGGGGCGCGCCCCCTGCCTCGTGGCCACCTCGGGCACCGTCTCGCGTTGATTCTTCTTCCCATATTCTCTAAATATTCCAAAAATATTCTTCGTCCGTTTTTATCCCGTTTGGATTCCGTTTGATATGGAGTTTCTGCGAAACATAAAACATGCAACAAACAGGAACTGGCACTGGATCAATATGTTAGTCCCAAAAATTATATAAAAAGTTGTCAGAAGTATATGAAAGTTGAATAATATTGGAATGGAACAGTCAAAAATTATAGATACGACGGAGACGTATCAGCGGACATGGTGGCCCCCGACGACGAGGCCGCCCTCAAGTGGGCGAGGGAGGACTACGTCTGCGAGCAGGTGCTCCGCCAGCACTGGGCATACGCGGAGCTCCAGGCCCGGCGCCGCGGACGCGAGGATGGTGGCGTCATCGTCATCGACAGCGACGAGGAGGACGAGGCCGGCCCGTCCAACCCCCCACCACGCGTCGGCGACCCTGGCCAGGGGTGCAGTAGGGACTGCGGCGCTCCAGCGCGGCGCGCGACGACGACGACGACGGCGGCGGCGTCGACTACACCCGTTTCTACAGGCTTCTCGGCATGTAGATGGCGGGCGGTGGCCACAGCGTAGTAGGGATAGGCGTAGTATGGCGTAGTTGTAGGCGTAGTTTGCATGTTTATCTGTTTTTGTACAAATTTCAATGACATATCGCCGAGTTTTTTGTGCCAGATCGCCGAGTTTTTTGTGCCAGATCATTGAGTTTGTACAAATTTGTATGAAATATCGCTGAATTCGCACGATTTTGGCGGCGACCTGGGGGCGTCGACTGGGAACGCAGTCGCTCCACGCGCCCTGCAAGCGCCGGTTCGGCCACAAGCGGCTTTTTTTCGACGTCCTAGTGGGCCGAACGGCTGGAGATGCTCTTAGTCATATAGTCAGTGGTGTAGAGAGAAAAAGAATCTCGCGGCAATGGAAGTTCTGTTACTGCATGGTTGGTTGCTACGTGAAACGATCCGATGTAGCGGCAGTCACTAGGGGTTTTGGATTCGGATCATCTGGAGAAGTTTTTTGGTTTGAATTAAAGTCGGAACGACCTTCCAGTGTGGCTTTTGACTTGCTGGAACCCTGGTGTTGAACGCGCGTTCTCTGGCGGCCCTGCCTACCGCGTACATGCCCTTGGCACCACGGGCAGCAGCAGCAGGAGCGGACAAGCAGTGCGTGCTCCCTCCCCACCCTAGCAGCAATGCGGCATCTTGGTCCGCAACGCATTACTCTCTTCTGCGTCGGCAAGTCATGAGGAATCACACTGTCGAGGCTCCTGGAACCCGTATCATGGTATCACCCAAGTTTCGGTATCGCCTGATATTCCGCCAAGGCCACCACACGCAGGCGAGAGGCAGAGAGATAAGCTTTGGCCCTATGTATCACTCATCGCTCACGCATAAAGGAGCAATAGATATTACTGCAAGAGTACAAGTCCCTCGGCAATACCTTCTTAACAGCCAGTGATAAGATGACTAACCAAACTGTGGCTAGCAGTAATCAGTGAATCACAGTAGCTGGCATGAGCTGGGGTGTAGACATCGGTAAAGAATCGCGTTGAATGGCAAAAGACGTCTGAACCGCACGGTGCAGACTGTTACGGACAGTTTGAGGGTTGACGTTGGAGATTCCTTAAGGTAGTATGTTGTGAAGCAAGTGCTTACTGTAAGAAAATATAGAACCCTGAAACTATATATTGTATTGATCTGACCCATGTATGGAGTATATATATATAGAGGTACAATGAAGAGAGACTGGGAGTGAGACTTGGAGTAGAGGACAAGTTAAACCTATCATATCTCTATCTCTTATCTCTATCTTAAACGTAAATATACTTCTAACATTCCTCCTTAGTCATAGTGGGAGTGAAGCGGACGATTACAACTGAATTTGAAGTCTCGCTCTTTTGTTGTCTTCTCCGCTATGTCTCACGTCCATGCTATCCCTGGGTTCTATCCGCTGTGTCTTACCATCCGCTGGAGCTCCTGATCTTCCTGGGTCTCACGTCCATGCTTATGTGGCCTAGTGGATGGTTGCATGCACAGATGTTGCCTGCCGGGTCGAAGTTGAGGGCTGGATGGAGTCCCGCGCCGCGCTGCGTTGCCTGATTGAAGTCGCCTGCTCCAGCACCGGCCGGGGCTCCATGCGCGGCTGCGCTCTGGATCATGCACGCGCCGCCGTACCGAGATGTCGATGCCTTCGTCCGCAGTTGATTGGCTGTAGATGCCGCGCTAGAGAGCCGCTGCGATGCGAAGAAGCTTGAGCCGCCGGGCCGATGCTGTTGGACCGGACGTATGCACGATCGTGGGGTTTATTTGTGGCTAAAGAAATTGATCTACGGGAATTTCGAAATTCTAATCTAATCTAAGGAATTGATCTAAGCTATAAGAACCGATCCAATCTTTGATTGATCGGGTGCCGCGCCCCTGGGGAGAGGAGATTAATTTTCCCGGAGGCGGCGCGCTGCAGAAGTGATGAAAGGTTCTAGGATCGGCATAGTGAGACTAATCGCTCTAATATCATGTAGAAATTATGAGACGATTGAATATTTATGTTGTATTGATCTGACCCGTGTATGGGCTATATATAGAGGTACAATGAAGGGAGAGAGACCTGAAATAGATGACAAGTTAAACTATCCTATCTCTATCTCTTATCTCTATCTTAAACATAAATATACTTCTAACACTTACCGCACATGTAGTAAATATTCTAGCTCAATTCGGTTGAGAACTATTTAAGGAGCCAATCCTCTCCATTGTAAATGAGTTCACCACTATTGATATATTCAAGTAAAGGATTGCCTAAATATTTATGTTAAGGGGGGCGGATAAGGTGAAAAATAAAACAAATATCATTGTCCATACGCATGATACAGAGGAAATCATGACCATGGGGTAGGCCCTGGCCCTGCTGGCCACCCCCTGTCAGCTAGTAAATATCCTAGCTCAAGTCGGTTTGGGAACTCCTATTTAAGGAGCCGATTCTCACCATTTGGAAATGAGCTCAGCACTATTGATATATTCGTCTAAAGAATTGCTTCAGCACGCTGAACACCCAGTCTCCCTCTCTCGTCCAGAGCTCCTTGTTGCCTAGTGTGCTCATAGCACTCTCCAGTACTAGTAGTTTGGCCTGAGCACAAACGATACTCTGTAGAAATAGGAGGTACCGGGAGAAGGTTTGCTGTGAACATTCGCGAGATGCGAGAAACGATTGAAATTATGCAAGAGCAGGAGGAACTCCTCATTGTTCATGCACGATACATACGCCCGGATGTAAGATTCAGATGCGTGGTCTCCCCTTAACCTGCAGCTTCGAGCGTAGCCAGCAGTTCCACAAGAGGTACGTCCTCATTCCAGGTGCCATTGCGTTCTTCGTCTTCTGCCCGGACAAGAAGAGGGAGCCCTCGACGGAGGGGCAATCGGGATCCGTGAAAACCTAGGGCCTTCTTCATGTGATCAGTGGTAACTGAAGGTTGAGTTGCGAAGTTTGGTTGGTTGGGTTTTCTGATCACTCAGTTTGGAGGCGGACGTGAAACGATCATCTGGCAAAATTAGGAACAAAGTCTTATGTTGCTTCCAAGGTGTTGGTTTGAATGGAAGTCGAAACAACCATCCAATGTGGTTTTCTCGTTGTGTTGAGCAAAGTCTTTTGTCTGGAACGCTGCTGGTGAGGAAAGGTTCCTGATTCCTGAACCTTGGCGCCGAGGGTTGCCGCAGTTTTTGATTCCGCTGATTGTAGCGGACTCCCATTAGATCTCCGTTGCTCCAGGTCAGAATCGATTGGTTTTTCTTTTTAGTGGAAGAATCAATTGGTTGTGATCTACGCAACGCACGTTCTCTGGCTGGCGGCCCGCGTACGTTCCCTTGGCACCGCGGGCAGGCAGTAGCAATGGCATCGGATCCGCAGCGCATTACTCTCTTCTGCGCCGGCAGGTCACGAGGAACTACACAGTGAACTTGCGTGGGAGGCTGGCCGAGAGATAAGCTCTGGCCCCATGTATCAATCATCGCTCGCACACAATGACAGAAAGGAGTAAGTAGATTTTACTGCAAAGAGTAGGAATTCCTCGGCACTGCCGTCTAACGGCCATGCCGTGGCCACTATATCTAGCAGTAATCAGTGAATCAATCACAGTGGGCAACGCCGGCGATCTGGGCAGAGTGCAGAAGCACATTCAGAACTTCTACCCAGCAGGATCTCGATTGGTGGAGGCTGTTCATACAACAACAGAATGTGCCTTCACTAGCACAGTATGTGTCGTCCCAACTGAACGAACAGGCCGGCGGCACCGTAAAAGCAGCACTGCCTGTGCCTGGATGCACCCGTCTCCAGCAAAACACCAGCTTCCTTTCTGTTTTAGCACACTTCGTATTATGATCCCAGCCCAGCAGTGCTGCAGTGGCCGCAAAAGGGAAGGTGAAAAGAAGAGATGACTAACTGATGAAACCAGAATGAGCAGCAGCATATTTACAGTGAATCGAATCGAACATATCCCCAAACTCAGTGTCCCCCTCTTCTATTTTTGACAAAAACAGCTAGCGGAAATGCTACCCTGGCAGCTCAGGTCAGTCTACTCTGTGTTGTGCGATATCGCCTCGCCGAACTTGAGGAAGAGCTCCGCGTCGGACGCGCTCGAAGAGTTGGCGCAGGAGAGGGCGCTGCCGCTTCTCAGGCTGACGTACTCGTTGACGTAGCTCGGGGCCGTCGACGACTGGGGCGACGCCGGTGGCTGCGCCGGCTTCGGGGCGATTCTGGGCAGACCAGGCAGCTGAGGACGTGCACGACGTCGTGCATCGTCGGTCGGTCGGACGGCTGCCGCTTGCTGCAGAGGAGCGCCAGCTGGAACATCCTCTTGACCTCCCCGAGATCCTTGCATGTGGCGGTGATGTCTGGGTCGACCATCTCCATCACGGTGTTGTCCGCGGCTTTGGATAGGATCTGCAAGGGAGAACAACCAATGAGCATAACGACATTGGTGCAAGACAGAAAGTTTATACTCCCTCCGTCCGCAAATACTCGTCGGAGGAATGGATGTATCTAGATGTATTTTTGTTTTAGATACATTCATTTTTATGCATTTCTTCGACAAGTATTTCCGGACGGAGGGAGTAACAGTTAAAACCAACTATGGACATCTGCACAACATGGGCATCTTATTCCAAACAATCAAATTTTCAGAGAGTAGAGGAAAGTAAAATGCTCAAGCCAAATTACCAACATAGTATTAGTGATCAAAGCAGAAGGTACTGGTAGTTACTGGATAGCTACAGCTTTTGACAGCGGTGTGCTTCCTGCTGAATTTTCAGCCATATGATTGAAGGCAGGGGACAAACATGGCAGGCTTTGCAGGACACTGCACAAGCTGCCAGTGTGATAATAGAGCTTTCACCAGCCATACAATGAATCGCACCCACCACAGTGCAGATAGATCTAACCCCCATCACATGATAGCTTTCATGTTGCCTGTCCCCTTCAAGGAACACGAACCTAATGCCCATGACTGTGAACTTATTGAGCCTCAGAATCAGAAGGGAGTGAAGGGAAGGAACAAGCAAGTGAAAATTAGTTACCAGGTGATGGAGGTTGCACTCGTTGTCAACTGGCTTCTTCCCAGTCAGCAACTCGAGCAGGACGACGCCGTAGCTGTACACATCAGATTTCTCGTTCAGGCGGGAGGTGCGCGCATACTCAGGGTCAATGTAGCCAATTGTGCCCATCACATAGGTTGATGTGTGGGTCTTGGAGATGCACACGCTCTTGGCAATGCCAAAGTCAGCAAGGTGCGCCACATAGTCCTTGTCCAGGAGTATATTCTTCGATTTTACGTCCCTGTGAATTATTCGTGGGCTGCAGTCATGGTGAAGATAAGCCAGACCTTGGGCAGTGCCAAGAGCAATCTGGAGTCTAGCCTCCCAGTCCAATTTTGTCTTCTTGGACGAAGGTGCTGAAATAAACAAAGACTTGCAGATTAGCATATGGTTGTGGAAAATTCTCAAATCATATGTATGCCTTGCAGACATCCCAATCCAAGAGAATAAAAATAGTAATCAGTTCATCTTAATAAGAAAGTGGCCAGCACATGTTTGCTGACAGTTGAACATATGGAGGGTAGAAAGGAAAAGGTTCTAAATACTGAGCACCATGAAGTGAAACTGTGCCCCACATGCATTTTGCCTGGTATGTCCACTTACCATATAAAACGTCCCAGAGGCTACCACTTTCCATATACTCGTAGAAGAGAAGATTCCCAGCAGGTGATAGCGAGTAAGCCTGAAGGCTGACAAGATTCCGGTGTTTGATACTTCCAATTGTCTCGAGCTCAGTCTCAAATTCCTTCACGCTCTGCGGGTAGTGAGCATATAGCTTTTTGATTGCCACTGGCTTGCAGTTCTTCAGAACACATTTATAAACTGTACTAGATGCCCCGTACCCAATTATGTATTTCTCGCTCAAATTTTCTGTCATCCTCATTATATCGTCGTATACATGGAGGGCCATATTCATGTGGAGGATCACAAGCTTGGGAGGAACATTGCTCGATAACGCAGCATGAATCTCTGTAACAAAAAATTATCATCATTATCTCATTGAAACCATATTAGCCATCAAACAAACAAACAGTGCATCTGTCAAGTTGAGCAGACTGGCAACTGTTTGAGACAGGCATCAACCATTCTCAAGATCCAGCATGATGAGACATCACTTGTCAAGTAGCTATTGAAATTGATGTGTTAAAGCAACATACAGGGATTTAAGCAAATGTATTACCTTGTTTGCTTACAGAGAAATCTGTGGAAACGGCTGGACTGTGTGGCCAACAAGCAGCTGCTAGGATCAACAACAGGATTGCAAGCCCGCCAATAGCAATACCAAGAATGACAGCCCTTGAGACAGAGACTGCGGTGAAGATGCACGAAAGAGTATTGGAAGGTTTGTTAGTGGTCTGATGAGGTTATATTCCAGAGCAACTTAATAAAGACAACATTGTACTTACATCTCTTTGCATGACTGGAGGAAGGGCATGAAGAACCACGCCAGGAGCCACATAGTCCAGGATTACCCAAGAAGCTAAAGGAAAGTTCAGATTATAAATAACGGTTTACCCAGAAGTAACAAATCTTTTTGAAGGTATGGTTAATAGCAGATGATACTACCTGTCAGGTGAAAACCGTGAGAAGTTGTTGTCTGTAGGTACAACGCCAGCCAGGTTGTTGTATGATATATTTCTGCAGCAAAGCCCTATGAGTGAAATCCACACATGTGCAAACAGCTCAAATAGCTTTTCAGTTCTTAACTTACAAGACATTGAGACTGAAGCAGTTAGTAAGTGAAGAAACATCCCCAGTCATATTGTTACTTTCTAGTTTTCTGTAACAACAAAACAATCACACAAATCAATCTCAAATAATTGTGCAGGGAAATCAATATTAGTTTATCAATATTGATGGGTGCAAGGCAAAACCCATAGCTTGCATGTACTTACAACAGTATCAGATTTTGCAGCATCCCAAGCTCTCGAGGAATGAAACCATTAATGTGGTTATAGGACAAATCACTGAAACAAAAGCAAAAGGTGTCCATATTACTCTTAAAGGATACAGATTTGAGCCATAGAGATGTTAAGGTGCTTACATCTCCGTGATGCTCCTCAAGCTTGCAAACTCAGCAGGAATGTGTCCCACCAGATTATTCTTGCTCAAGTTACTATATGAATAAGTAATGTTGTCAGGAAAAGATACATGCATTTTAACAAGCAGCAAAAAATAGAGGTTATAGGATTTACAGTCTCAAAAGATGCTCTAAGCTGCCAACTGCTGAAGGAATCGAACCAGCGATCTTGTTACATGATAAATCCCTAAAAGTATATTCATGTAACACATGATGGCATTAAAAACTTTCTGAAGGAGATATAGTAATTAAATGCTAGAACTTACAGTACGTCTAAGTTTATCATTCTTGCTAGCTCAGTGGGAATTGCTCCATTAAGATAATTAGATGACAAATTCCTATAAGTCATTAGGAATAACTATTAGAAGTGTAATTATGGCAGTCCAGAACAAGAACAACCTGCCATAAACAAAATAGAAAGTAGGAAAATTAGGAACCACTTACAAATAAGTCATGCTCTGAAGCTTGTGCAATGAACGTGGGATGGTCCCATTCAATTTATTGCCATAAGCATTGCTGTTTCAATAGCAAACAAGTTAAGTATCCAGCTATCAGAGAGTTGAATAATTTCAGGGAAAAAAGTGAAACTTACAAGCTAACAAGACTTGCGCATGAACTTATATTATCAGGTATCGTTCCCTCAAGTTCATTATTTGCAAGATTCCTGCAAGAAGCAAATGATATGGACCAACGACCAAATTAGCACTGTTGATAAGAAACATATAATACAAATGAACAGAATTTTACTTACAAGTCATACAAGGCTGTGAGTTTTCCAAGCTCAGGTGGAATGAGCCCAGTCAGTTTATTGTCATTGAGGTCCCTGAAATGAGATAGCGATCGTAGCATATCAAATGGATAGAACGCTAATCAATTAACTATGAAGAATAAAAGCGATAGTACAAAGGCTACATTCTTACAAATAATTAAGCGCCGACAAATTACCAAGCTCTGGTGGTATTGGCCCAGATAGCTTATTGCCTTGCAGGTATCTAGTAGTACAAGATATTGTGGTATCAGTAACTACTTGTGATAAAAAAAACATAGAGATTTCGCAGAGGGCTAGAATATCAGTTAGTGAAAAGTAAAAGCTTTGATCAACTATTAATTAAACAGATACAAAAAGTAGCAAGCTTACAATTTTTCAGTGTATGTCAAGTTGCCAAGTATAGATGGTATTGGACCAGACAATTGGTTAAGACTCAGATCCCTGGATCAATTTCAAAATAAAAGAACATTTCAAAAAATATCATGGTTTTGCATTTAAGGGCTGATATAATTCCTCAGTCACCATAAACCAAGAAAAGAATGTTATCATACAGCACTGCAAGCGCCTGCATAAGGCCAATCACTGTTGGAATAGGGCCAGAGAAGTTGTTCCTTTGCAAAGACCTAGCACAAATAGCAAACAATATTTCAAGTCATCACTTGTATTAGTAAGAAAACTTAAGCATCTAGTTCTATTGGTGAAATGACTACCACATACAATGTAGCCACTTGCAGGAAACCAATGTTGAATGGGATTTCTCCAGTAAGGTGATTGTAAGACAAATCCCTAAAACAGCGGAAGATCAGGAGCGTTCTAAAAGCTAGAAAATGAGCAACATTATTCAAAGGGAGTAGAACGAATGTACATACAAGACCTGAAAGCTCGTACAGTTCCCAATGGTATCTGGTATTGTGCCCATCAAACTATTGTTCTTCACGTCACTGAACCAAACAAAAGCGGCATTGTTAGCAGAATAAATGGCACAAGCAGCTACACTGGTGATAAACGGAGGAAAGCAATACACTCACAAGTACCACAAGCCAGTCAATTGGCACATATCTGGAGAGAGGCTTCCTTCTAATTTATTGCTTCGCAGTCCCCTTGAATATATGACAAACTTAGATGCATACAACAAAGCATGTAAAAACAAATCGTGGCCTGCTAGCCCTACACTATGTCTGAAAATCATCATATTTAGCACAAGCATTTTGTCCAAACCCTAAATCTTGCATAAATTAAGTTTTATTAGCATTTGCTAGGCCCTTGAATATTCTAGACAGTTTAAGTACTAAACCAAAATAATATTTTTCTTCATTACTGGGGAACAGAGTGAATGAATACTTACAAGTATTGAAGAACCTCACTCCAGTATATTAACCTTGGAATTTCACCGCTTAGCTTGTTCTGAGCTAAGTCCCTAGGACACATATCACATTAGAACTAACCCGATAAAGTCACAGATCAGTTAAGCAGCACTAACTTACAATATCTTCAAATTTGGAAGCTGAGAAAGTGTCGACGGGATCACCCCCACCAACTGATTATTCTTCAATATCCTACAAATACAAGTAGCAGCAGGGATTATGATGAGTGAAACGCATGCTTTTACCAAGTTCCGGCAAGAAGAATAACCCTTACAAGTTTTCAAGGTGCTTCAGCTTAGATATGGAAAAGGGTATGTCTCCTTCCAGATTGTTGGAGGACAGGTTCCTTGATCAAAAAGAAAATTGAAACAGGCATTACTTGTACAGATCCAAAGGAATACGACACCCGTAAAAATAATACGAGAAAAAAGTAACATATAGTACTACTGAAGCCCACTTACAACATTTTAAGCGAGGAGCAATCACCAATCTCATCAGGGATCTGCCCGGAAAGTCCAGTCGACTGAAAATCACTGCATATGACCAAACAATCAGGAAAAAGTGTGACACGAGCTCATGTGACACAGACTCGTCACAAGACAAAAGCATTTAAGTTTCAGGAAACAATGTAACATCATACATTGACACGACGCTATTCAAATCCCCGAGAGCTGGGGAGATTTCGCCACCGAGATTGAACCCTGAGAGGTTGCTGCCGTTGCACACATGAACAGGCGTCAGTAACCACTCACTGCAGCCAGCAACAAAGCAATAGGACTTCGCTACAGAGAGGTGCTTACAGAGCTGCAACTTGGAAGGTGACGTTGTCGCAGAGCACGCCGCGCCAGGAGCAGTAGCCCGGGGACGCCCCGTCGCCGGACCAATTGTGCAGCGCGTTGTCGGCATCGCGGAAGGATTTCTTGATCTCCAGCAGCGTCCGCCCTGGAAATCACTGCACTTGAGCGTTGCTTCCAAATGCACAACATAAACTTGCTTGCTTGCTGAACCAGAGTTCAGATAACCAAACCAAAAACACCCCCAAAGCAGCAAGTTTCCAACTCGCCAAAAGGTTGGCTTGCAGAAATAGCACAGAAAGCAGAAGAAAAAACAGTAGCTGTCCCATGTGAATCGAACTATCGAAGAACTGCAGAGGATATATGCTAAAAAATGGGAGATGCTAGCACACTACTAAGAACAGGAGACGGGATTAATCTAGCATTAGACCATCATCCTCAACAGCGGAGAGAACACCGAATCAGCGAGCCATAAACAAAGACCTGGCCACGCCCCACTAGAAAAGCGCGCACTAATAAAATAGCAGCAAGCCAAACCGCGGACGAATCCCCGTTCCCCGAGCAAGCAGAACCCGCCGCCAGCACGAGGCCATGGGCACGGGGAGGCCCGAAGGAGGCGAGGCGGGCAGGGAGGGAGCAGGAGCACGAACCGTCGTCGGCGACGGCGACGGCGCCGGCCGCGAGGAGGAGGAGCGCGGCGGCGAGGAGGGCCGCGGCCACGGAGACGGAGGGGCGGCGGCGAGCTGGGGGCGGCATTGGCGCAGGGGCACTCGCGGGCTGCAAGTGCCGGCGCGGGTGCCTCCCGTTTAATCGAACGGGGTTCGGGGTTTTGCCGTGCTGGCCGCTTGAGCTGCTGCTGCTGCTGGAAGGAGGGAGGGATGGGATGGAGGGGGAGGATCTCGTGCGGAGGGGGGACCTCCTGTGCTGTGGTTTGTTACGGTGGGGCTCGCGCCCATGTGGCTCGCTGCCACTGCTGCTTTCGCCGGCCGCCGAGCCGCAGTAGCAGCACCACTTGGGTCGCGTGTACCCAGCCAGTCGGTTTCACTTCCGTTTTTCAACTTGCCGAAGTTCATCCGGCGCAAACGGTCGCCGGATAAGCTGGCAATGGCATTCAAGTGGCGTCAAACTCGTGGTAGAATTTGTTCCTGTACAAAATAATCGGCGTTACGTTACATTGCGAACGGTCCCTGGATAACGGGCGGAAGAACGGCCAGCCGGCCGGCCGCGGTGGATAATGATGAACGGGAGTTCGGGACCAGGCGCAGACGATGCTTGTCCTGCACGACGACGCGCTGCGTTCTACTTGTACCTCGGGACGATGTAGTAGCGGTAACCAAGGGTGAATTTTAAAGAGGCGCGCTGATGATAAGGTAGAAAGCCGTGCGCTGGCGCTGGCGCATGGCGGGCCACGCGCCCACGCCCCGGTGCTTCCGATCCGAGCTCCCAAAGTCAGCTGGCCATTTTAATTTTAATCAGACGCCGAGGGTGCGGAGAGTAACGGATGGCGGGATCCGGGCCGCGTCTACGCCGGGGCTCCGGCGCGTCTTTCTCTCGCGCAGCAGTTCCGTTCAGGTTCAGCCATGGGACGCCGGCGCGGCCGGACCCGTGACCGTGATCCTGCGTTGCCCGCTGCGGCCTGCGGCCTGCGGCTTCCGGTGGGAATATTCAGGGAATTGTTCCACGGTCAGGCAAAGTGAGGTTTATCCTCTCCTGCTCGCGGACATGCACAACGGGAGGTGCCGGCCGGGTGCTGCGCTGTTTGCCTGGCTGTTCGTCGCACGCTTTAGCAGAAGTGATGATGTTCACAAACGAATTAACACTAGTCCCTCCCACGACGTGTTCTAGGTTAGCACCATGGCACTGAAAGAAACTCGGCCGATGGAAGAAACGTCACGAGCATTTTGTGCTTTGCACGCAGTTCTTAGCTCTTGTACAAGCTAGGTGATTACTAGGAAGGTGTTTAGAAAACTAAATGTGGCTTTTCTGAAGCATCAATGCCTGATTAAGCGTCCATCCTCCATAAATAAGCATCGTTGCATTAAGAAGACCTATTTATTTTATACTAAGCACCTCGCCAAAGCGTCTTGCATTGTACAAGGCCTTAGCTGCTAATGTGTTGCATGTTACTAATAATGCTAGTGAAAAGAAAGAAAAAAACCCATTTAAACCGTCAATGTCATGAGGAAGTAGATGATGAACCTTTTAGTGATGTTAGATGAGGAAGAACGAGGGATAGGAAAGTGGTCTTGGCTTCTAAACCTGTAACTCGAAGTCAAGGAGACCCACTTCCACCGTCCAGGATTAATAGTCCGCTAGGCCGAAATTCTGGCACAAAAACAGGAATAACCCCAACAACGCAAGCTTATCGAACACGCCAACCATCAATGAACTTGGGTAGATTATTGCGCACGTGTACTCTCTCTCCCTCACACAATTCGGGGTGGATAGATCATTGGTCAATAAGCAAAACCCCTCCCTCGCGTGATTTCGGTCGTTTCAGTTCCATCTATTACGTTTAAGAATAAGTTGCCTTGATACAAGACCGAAGGGGAGGGCAATCGAGGGGAAATGAAACACCTTTGTCCAACGCCTTTGGAATAATGGACACACTTTTACCGCCGTCTGTTCTAATAATCTCAGATGGAGTAAGTAGTAAATGAACAATAATAGGATTGGCAAAAATAGAAGGTCTAGTGGAGTATATAAAACTGCACTTCGTCAAGTGAGAGGAAAATGGCTGCCAACATCCATGACCTCATTAAAGCACCGTTCGCTGGGTTTCCTAGGGTTGCAAGAAATAATGAAAGAAGAGTTCTCTCAAAGCTTCTTTAGAAAATGATTTCAATTTATTTTTGAAATTGACCCCTTTTGTTCACAAGTCTGGGGTTATCCTTTGTGGTGTGAAAGAATAAATCGTAGAAGTGTGTGCCTTTAACATGAAAATCATTCCGCGAACCTTTGGGATAAAAATGAGAAAGCTAGGTGGGACCTTTTGATGGTGTATGGTGTTGTACATGAGGAGCACACATAAAGTTTTCTCTTTGAACTATCCTTGTTTGACAATGCTATGGATATGGCTTATATTATTGGAGGCTACTTAATGTTCCAAGACATCTCGGGGAAAATGAGTAAGCTAACATCTCCCACTCTTCATTCCATTATTCTTATCCTTGGTTTAAGAGAAAATCACCTTAGCAGGGGTTGTTTCACATGGTTCAATCAGCATCAGAGCCTTGTATTTGAAAAATGGATATGATCCTTCATTTTCATGTGGTTTCGGTCAGGAAGTATGTCGCGTATATATCTACCCATGATTATTTACTTATGTCTTCTGGAGAGACTAATGATGTCCTCCAAGACTCTATCCTGGTAAACATATACTCCCTCTGTAAACTAATATAAGAGCGTTTAGAACACTACTTTAGTGATCTAAACGCTCTTATATTAATTTACAGAGGGAGTATAATTTTCTACCTATTGCAGGGAGATGTTTTGCTCAACCAGTGTTTTCTAATGATCCTTCTTTTTTTTAAGTTTACCTACGATTTCCATTAATAGAAACCATAGAAGGTTCCCTTAATGACACTATTGATATTATTAATATAAAATTGAAAAGGTTAAAGAGATATTTAAAGGTAGAAGACCAATTAGATGTTGCTTGTCATATACAAAAACATTGCATTTACACCTTAGCAGGTATTACACAGCTAGAAAAAGCATACATAGGTGGGCCATGTGTAGTTAGTACCACATATGTTCCAAGATATAAGGTGTAATTTGAGTGTTAGAATTAATGCTTTGAACCGGTCTAATAATATGCACTTTATGTTACCCAAAATCGATATCATTATATTCATATCAAAAGCATTTTCTCATTATTATGTTTTGGTAACCATGGACTATTTATTTTATGAAAAATTTACAGTCACAACATGAACATGGACAATTAAATTGTTTCTTATACTTTGGCAAGGAGGTTGTGTCATTTTGAGAAAGGTCCACATTATAATCCAAAACTAATCACTTGATTTAATATTAAACCCCGGACTTCAAAACTGATTGAGCTATACCCCAAACTAACCATGTGGTTGATGAATCATTTGTAATGCACTAGGACCGACACTATACATGTCTAATACTTTGCTAGCAAATGCGTAGTATCGATCCCAGTATGCCCAGCAAACACATCAGTCATGTTATATCCATACATGCAACATGCACGCCGTGTTGGTGGAACGATAGGTATCACAATAGAACTCTAAGAAAAACTGCAAAAAAATATATACAACAACTTCAGGTTGAGTCAAATTTAACAATGGAGTACATACAAGGGTCTTACGACCAAGTTGCAACTCTAACAACGAAAGCGAATTTACCTTAGAGAGGTAAGATTTAATAAATGCCTTAAGAAGGCTAAAGAAGAGAAGAAGGTGTCCATAACCCTTTCCAGTTCACTGTCTGGGATAACCATAGCTAACGTCATCCTTCATCACTAGAGATCACCTATTTTCAAATGCTTCATATCAGTAACAGCCAGATCAAAAAAAAAGGTGAGTACTGATACGTCTCCAACGTATCTAGAATTAATGAAGTATTCATGCCATGTTTACAACAATTTTATATGGTTTTGGTGCAATTTTATATGATTTAAATGAAAGTAACATGGACTAACGAGTTTTTCAGCAAAACTACCGTGGTGTTGTTTTTCGTGCAGAAATCAAAGTTCTCCAAATGCAGCGAAACTTTTTGACCATTTTTTCGGAAGAAAAGAGGCACTAGAAGCTTCGTGGGAGGGCCAGATAGGCTTCGAGGGGCCCACTACCCATATGGGCGCGCCAGGTGGGCCCGGCTCGCCCTGGTGGGTAGTGAGCCCCTCTAAGCCCATCTGGACGTGAGGCCGAAGCCAAAAAATCCTATAAATACATAAACCCCTAGAAATAACCATAGATCAGAAGTTCTGCTACAGCAAGCCTCTACAGCCACGAAAACCCAATCTGGACCCTGTTCCGGCACTCTGCCAGAGGGGGAAATCATCACCGGAGGCCATCTTCATCATCCTGGCCGCCACCAGGATGAGGAGGGAGTAGTCCACCCTCGGGGCTGAGGGTTTGTACCAGTAGCTATATGTTTAATCTCCCTCCCTCTCTCTCTCTCTCACGTGTTCTTGATTTGGCACGATCTTGATGCATCGTAAGCTTTGTTAATATAGTTGGATCATATGGTGTTTCTCCCTCTCTATCTTGTTGCGATGAATTGAGTTTTACCTTTGAGATTTCATTATTATCGGATTGAATACTTTTATGGATTTAAGAACACTTGATGTATGTCTTGCTATGAATACCCGTGGTGACAATGGAGTATCATATTGATTCACTTGATGTATAGTTTGGCACCCAACTCGCGGATTCGCGATGTGACATTGGGGTAATCTATGCATAGGGGTTGATGCACGTTTTCGTCTTTGTTTCTCCGGTAGAAATCTTGGGGCGCTCTTTGAAGTTCTTTGTGTTGGATTGAGTATTATGAATCTAAAGTTTTTTGATGCATATTGTATAATCAACTCACGGATACTTGTGGTGACATTGGGGTATCTAGGTGACATTAGAGTTGGTTGATGTGTATCATATGGTGTTATTTTAGTACGAACTCTTGTGCTGTTTGTGACACTTATAGGAATAGCTCGATAGATCGATCAGAAAGGATAACTTTGAGGTGGTTTCGTACCCTACAAACAATTTCGTCTTATGTTCTTCGCTAGATAAGAACTTTGGAGTGATTCATTATCGCATGTTGAGGGATTGCCATATGATCTAACTATGTTAGCATTGTTGAGAGATTGAACTAGCGAAAGTATGAACCCTAGGCCTTATTTTCAAGGATTGCAATACCGTTTGTGCTCACTTTTGTTACTTGCTACATTGATATTTTTTATTGTTCCTATTACAAAAATCGATATCTACTATCATTACTACACTTATATCACCATCTCTTCGCTGAACTAGTGCACATATACAATTTACTATTGTATTTGGTGTGTTGGGGACACAAGAGTGTTATTTGGTTGCAGGGCTGTTTGAGAGAAATCATCTTCATCCTATGCCTCCCATGGACTGATAAACCTTAGGTCATCCACATGAGGGAAATTTGTTATTGTCCTATAAAACTCTGCGCATGGAGGCCCAACACGTGTCTACAAGAACAAATTGTGTAGTCGACATCAACTACTCATGTGTACTCGGAAGACTACATCGGAGCTATCTACACAAATGTATTAGTATAAAAAAAGATATATGTGGTGTCTACAATAAGCGCTAGCATACTACATACAACTGCTATAAAAGCTACGGCTACTAGAATTTGCTATAAGGGGTAAGAGAACGCACGCGAGTCCATCTAGCTTAGCACCACAACAATACACCATCATGAATCCTCCCTCGACTCCAATGTGTGGAAGCAATCCACGACACTCACACTTATCTTGATAATTTTATTAAGTAACTGTTAAACTTGTTCTATGATCAAGCAATAATCTACAAGTTGTCTAGAACCTCAGACACAACTTTTCGAGTAGATTTAACCCTGCACGGTCATCTGTTAATGCTCATGAATAGCATATTTCACCTGGTGTGCCGACAGAAAAGATTGACACACCGCCCTATGCTATAGACAAGTCCAGGGAGTCACCCAAGTGAGTCGCACTCAAATCATGAATTCGGGCAAAGCACCAAAACAAAAGTCAAACGTTGTGAGGACGCCCCAAGCCCATCTCAACAGATGGTTCTAGCGCCCGGGATAACTGTGCCACACCCCTATATGCATGCATCCATCATTCATTCATTATCTTTATGCATATGCCAAATGGAAAGCCTGAACTGTCTGATCCATATTTAAACATGGCTACATAATTTGTAATTTTTTTATTAAAATTGAATTACTTATGAACTTTGAGTTCCTGGCGGGGGAACTTGAGTTCAACATCACAGACCTCCCGAACAAGGTTACAACCCCTAAGGAAGCCTCAGAGCGTGTGGCCAACGACCGACAGTGGTGTGCGAGGTTCGGGTGGGGGAGAAAGCGAGCGCATCACACTATTGGAGAGAAAAACAAGATAGGTGGAGTAAATAATAGACGCTAGGGTTTCCAAGGGAAGCTTTATACCTGAGGGGAGGAGCGAAGGCGCGACGGTCAGAGCTCATGGGTGACATCGGTGTCGGGAGGTTAGCTAAGAAGTGCCCTCTGGCTGGGGCGAGTGAGAGAGAGAGAGAGAGAGAATGATGTGTGCTTTATATATTTATTTTCCTTTTTAATGAATTTGCTCATGTTTTGAATTTTCTGAGGATCCAAAATAACACCAAATAATTTGCAACTTTTTATGCGGCACTACTAGGCTAGTCCAAGTCCAAATAAATAATCTCAAGATTATGAAGCTTATATTTAAGTGCTACATATATAAACACAATTTAATTATTTTTATGGTTTAACCCTTGAAGCCTTAAAATTTTGGGAGTGCCCACATAATGAATACCAGGATCGAGCCACATTATTTAGGGTTTGGAAATGGCTCCTTGGATGAAAATTGGTAATTTTGTAGGATTTTGGTCTTTAAGAAAAAAAACATGAGGGTTCATCCTCATTTTCAAATTAAAATAAAATAAAATATGATGCCTATGAGATGATCATGATGCACAAATCAGTTCCTAATAATATTGTTGATCTTGGGTTGTTACATCAACTCTCCTTGTGGTTTGACTCTGTCAAAAGCGGTTTTGACCACATTGACCGCTGACTGGGCAATGCAGTCACCAGGGCATGCCAACTAAGGCTAGTCAACCACTCTAGTGAGCAAAAAGAAAAAAACGATGTTTGCAGGCGCACCTGTCGTACTAGAACGAGCAGCACTATGCGCACGGTACATGCCAGCCGATTTATGTACGTCATTTAAGATCGGACCACACATGCATAGGACTAAGGTTTTTTATATCTGTGCCCCTAGTTCCTTAGCCATACTCATTCATCTCCATGCTCTTAACTTTTGCTCACTTTTCTCCACTCCCTTGCCCGAAACCCTCAGAACTGGTCACAAACGGTGGAAGCAGTCGGGTCAGTGATTTGACCGTTAACTCTAACGAGTGGGGCCGCGCTGACTATGTCGCCCATTGGACCTGATGAGTGGGGTCGCGGCGGAAGGTGCTGCGGTTAGCCCGTTGGGCCGTGGTTAGACTTGGGTCGTGTACGCGCCGCAACGACAGAAGCCTGTTATGCATGCACGACATGTCCAACTAGCCTGCATGCATGCACGTAGCTAGCCTACCTGCATGCGCCGCCCCCCAACGCCACGATGCGCTGACCGGCCTCTTTTTCATGCGAGCCGCCACAGACGCTGACCGGCCTCTTTTTCACGCGAGCCGCCACAGACGTAGGGACGGTTGATGTCGATGGTTCGTATCATCTCCCACGCGTGTCTCCTCGATGTAGAGCATTGTTTCACACTTTTCGATCCACTCGCATCTATTCAACGTGGCAATTAAAACCTGTTGGCAATTAAAGTGGCATATCGATTGACGCGGCTCGTTTGAATGTAGCAAATCCAAAGCGCCGCCGGTGCCCCTCCCCTTCCCTTCCCATTTCCCTATTTAAACCACCACCCCTCCACCTATTCTCCACACATCCATTTGCGCCGCCCCCTTCTCTTCTTCACCAAAACCAAGAGCACTCTCAAAGCGAGGCGAGGATGCAGTACAACGGCCCCACCTCGAGCTCCCACCGACCGTGCCGGAGAGACGGTATTCGGTCGGTGTCGTCGTGGAGAGACGCTCCGCTTGTGGGCATTTTCACGCTGGAGGGGTGCAAGGGGGTTTGCCGAGTGGTTCCTTCGTGCGGGCTTCGCCCACCTCCCGGCGGCCTCGCCGGTTATGTTCCGACTGGATGAAGTGCGTCCAAACTCCAGGACTCCGCCGATAGGGCTCACCGTCACCTTCGCCAAAAGATTTGATGCGTACTACCTCCTCGGCAAGGTGTTTTGGTGTGGATGCGAATTCATCGCATTCACAACCCACAACATCTTCACAAACTTCGACTGCATCTCACCCGCGATGGTATGCACAGCCTCCCCTACTACATCAGCTAGGACGGCATGGAGAGGGAGCAGTGAAGAGAAGGCGCAGTGAAGATGGTGGTGAAGTCCCGGTCTCGATCGTGAGCTTGTCTTGCCCTAGGGTGTTAGGGCTTTTTATCTTTTATATATTTATATCTTAATTATGTCGTTGATTGTGCCGTGAACTTTTAATCTCCGTCGTGTTATCCCCTAAGAACTTTGTTATGCTTGCTACCCTTATTTGATATGTCGTTGGTTATCTGTGTTTTTGCTTGCTATTTCTATCTTATTTGACGTGAGATAAATCAATAGATGGATATGGTGCCGTACAAGAGCCCTTCTGCTAAATCAATAAATGATTGAGTATTCCTTAATGAAAACCAGCAAGTTTTCGCCCATTTAGAGTAGGGTCAAGTTTTCGCATGCACGGATAATGGAGTAGTTGAAGTGTCAAAAAGGAAACTAAAACTAGAAAAATGAGCCATGTTGATGTTGAAAAGAAGAAGAAGAAAAGCTATTTTTTTTCAATTGTTGGTGGCCCTATTCCGTATATTGTATGAACAATAACAAGCTAATTTTTGAATAGTTTGTGGACTATGCTATGGTTTAGGGTACCCTATGTTTTATGTAAGAAGTATGCTATGGTTGCTACTTTTTTATGTTATGGATGTATGCTTGCTACGTGAGATATCGGTTGATGGATATGGTGCCATAGCCGAGCCGTTGAAAAGCTCTCTAGATGGATACGGTGCCATAGCCGAGCCTAGACATGCACTCTAGATGGATATGCTGGCTAATGGTGCCATCGGACTTTATTTTAGACGTGGTTTTAGATGGATATCATAATCTACATAATTAAGTCTGACATGTTCTTGATATCAAAACAAAAACAAAAATCATATATACAATATTTTTCTTGCAACAAAAACTTGTTTATAATACCCTCATGTCAAAAAATGGAAGTGTTGTGCCGTAGGCTATATACAGAAGGAAATTGCCATGATATGTACAAATAAATTTGACATGTGCAAGTCCAACAATAAATCGATTTACCATCATGCACTATTTTTGTTCGGCATGGCAATAAATGGATTTACCATGGTAATAATCAAGGGCAAAAACAGAGCCAGCGCGTGGGCCTTCGACACTCAACGCGATGAGACGGCCCAACCAGAGCTTAGTTTCAATTTGGTCCCTAGAACTACGTTTTTTTCTTCTGCGGTCGGTGTTGTCTCATTTAAACCAAGAAACTGAAAGTGTACAAAACTGACGAAACTGATGGGTACCCGAAACTGACATGATCCACAAATTAAGCAACGCAGAGCATAGAGCACATGATCCACAAATTAAGGAACACAAAGAATAGAGCACATGATCCACGAATTTAAGCAAATCGTAGAGCACATGATCCACAAATTAACCAAATCCTAGAAAACATGACACCACACTAATAACATCTCTAACGAGTGATGACCAGCAAGTAAGAAAATCCTAGAGCAACTACACAAAAATAAAACGGATAAAATCCTAAAGCTATCAGATTCGCTTGCTTGTTCAATTGAATCATCTGCTTCAAGTTCTTATTCATCTTCTTTATTTCCCCCTTCAGATCTGCATCCCCAACTGTCAGAGCAACACTTTCAGAGACCAAATTCGTTGTTGCTGACGGCAGATTGAGCTCCCGGGTTGGGGCCCCATTGAATTGAATCCGCTTAACATAGTCATCCAGCCATTCAAAATGTGTGCATTTCTTCACGATCTGAATCGGAAAAATGAACCCTAAATCCTAGATCGAAAAAGAATTAAAAGCAAATAGAAAAAGAAATCAGAGAAAAATCATGAGATCTAACCTGCCCCTCTGGCTTGCTCTCACATTTCACGAACTCGCGCCCATAGTTGCCATTCTTGACCTCCTTCGAAGTCAACCGTATCAGTGGCGTGCTGTGTGGGCAGTCAGGACATTGCTCCATGGGAAGTGGACCATACTGGGTCCACGAGGGGTGGGAGGCTGAAGTGGAGCTCGACATATCGCCCAAAGTCGCCGGAGAAGAAGAAGCAGAGGAGTGCCTCCTCTCGTCGCCGGAGAAGAAGTAGCAGAGGAGGAGTGGCTCCTCTCGTCGCTGCAGAATAAGCACCAGAATAAAGGGGTACCCGAAGAAAGGGGAGGCACAACCAACAAGTCTCGCGAATCGCCTCTCGCGGATCGCCCCACGATCCAATGATGCGAAGCCGTCCATGTGATTCAACGACGCGGAGCCTGGTCGCAGCCTGCCCTCGGAATTACTTCTAGAAGACCACATCTGAGGGCTCTCGCTTGGCGCTAGGGTATGATCGGACGGCTGACGTTCGGAGCTAGGGTTAGGCGAAACCCCACGGGGTTTAGAGGGGTTTTGAGCTGGTCAACGGGGTTTCAAAGGCTTTGACTGAGCATAAATAATTTTAAAAAAATCAAAAAATATGAAACCTTCGCCGTTCGTTGTTTTATAGGACACACCAACGAGGAAAAATACTAAACTTGGTATATGTACATTTAGAGAAAAAACCCTAGCTAGCACGATCGAGGTAAAATGAGCACCATTAATTAAAAAAATAAAAAATATATAAAACCTGCGCACAATGTTTTCTTGTGTGACATGTTACCAACCAAAAATCATAAACTTTGTCTATGGACATTTTCATGAAAAAAAACTTCACACATATGAGCTATCATGTACAACGATTCATAGAGACCAAGGAGAGGAGGTAGGGTTTCCCTTTGGTTTTTGAATTTTTTTACAAAATAAAAAAAATTCACCAAAGCTTGATTTCAAAGTGAATAAGAAGGATCTAAACTTAGTTTTCCATTTTCATATGGTAAACGTGGTTTTAAATGGTTTTCTATTAAAGTATATTGTTTTGAAAAAAATGTAAAAATAGAAAGATTAATTCAATAAATATTGATTCTTTGAATCTACACTATATAGATTGATTTTGTGTTAATAACAAATATTTGGCTCATTTGGAGTAGGTCAAAAAAAACTTGATTACAAATGGGGCTGTTTACCCTAGCTTGAGAGCTCATTTGGAGCACATTTCTCATGACTACAAGTTTTGTAGACGCAAAAGAGATCGGATTGATCACCCTAACGTTCATAATAGTTCAGCAAACTGTGCAACTCACACCACATGGGAATGGACTGAAGTGTTGGTTCAAATTCAAAGTTTGCCTAAAATTCAAAGTTTGCCTCAGTAGTTCAAATTCAAAGTTACATATAGAATTATTACACCTTACAAGTTTTCACAGTACTTCAAATTGACGACAGAATCCCTATTACAAATCTTTAAAGTTCAAAGTTTATGACTTGCATTCAAGTTCAAATTCAAATGTTTGCCTTGCTCCTTGTGTTCCGGGATGGGTTAACTGTCTTGCTTCTGGTTTCCCTGGCTGGGATATTTTGTGCTTTTGAAAGCTTTGTCTTGTTGCTTCTGATCTTCACTTCTGGTGGTGGCGGTTTTGTTGAGCTTTGACTGATCCAACAAGTGATGACCAGTTGACGGTCATCTGTGGGCTCACTAATCTTTAAAGGAACTTCAGACAAAATAGCTTCCTCCTCTCTTATAGCTTCAAAACCTTCGTAAGCCATGGTTTCAAATTCCGCATCAGATGATGGTTCAACCGAAGTTTCTTCCTCTCTAGGTCTTTTTTCTGTCTTGTGCCTCCAATTATCCTAGAGCTAGGTCAAACAGAAATAAGCTTAGCCATCGATAAAAAAGAGAACAAATGCAAAAAATGGCAAGATTGCACACATACCAAGCTGCTACTTCAGTTGCTTCATCTCTAAACTTGTTGCATTCTCCTCTGCTGCTGCATTATCCTCTAAACTTGCTGCATTCTCCTCTGCATTTGCTGCTGCCCATTGTTCCTCTTCTCCAAATGATGCATCAACTGGATTGTTACAACGCCTAGCAATATGCCCTAAGATACCACATCTTTTGCACTTACATTGTTTTTTTACACGACCCTCTTCACCAGCTCTTATCATGTTTTTCCTTGGTCTTCCTGGTGGTCTAGTCAATACAGGAGAATGGAGTTTGAACCCTGGGTCTACTATGTTCCATTGGTCTTTTCCCAAGAGTGCAGGCACATTTTCAGCATAAGCAACCCTAAATTTGGCAATAGAGAAATATTCAGAGCAATACTGCAACTTCACCATCTTCACCTCCAATAATAGTCGAGAGATGTAGGGCATGTATGCACGGCTTCCCGTGGATCTGCTATTGCCTACAGCTGCATTCATTGGTTGCGAGATTCACTGGATATCTCCATTCCCTATTTTTACTGTCAGTGTATGTCACCTCAGCCTCGTATGTTGACGGTCGAATGCATTTCATTCTTAGTCCTCTTGCCTTGGCATGCAATGCCTTAATCAGAGATGGGAGCATAAGATGGCCAACATATTGTGTTTCTGCAATTCTTTTACGAAGAGGCATCTTTACCATGATCATCTGCCTGATCTTATCAAATGCTTGCCACAGAAAAAGCCCTTTCACTGACTTGAACTTTGCATTGAAACACTCAGCAAGGTTATTGGTCACATAGTCTACTTTGCAGATTTAATTGAATTTGCTTCTTGACCACAACTTTCCATGATGTTCATCCATGTACTCCTTCACCAAACGATTATGAGCATACAACACTCTCAAATGGTGCTCATGCTTCCTCAAGCTGCATGTGTATGATGCTGGCCATAGATTCTCATCATAAACTTTGCCTTTGAATTTCTTTTTAAAATTACATGCTAGGTGTCGCATACATTCCCTATGTTCCACTCCGGGGAATACAATTTCTCTGCAGTTTCTAAACCCTTGCAAGCATTTGTGTGTATAACTAAACACGAGGGTGTACCTATAATGTTGCATAGAATCTGCAGAAACCAAACCCAACTCTCCTCACTCTCTACCTCCAACACACCAAATGCAACTGGGAATAGCCAGTTGTGTCCGCCAGCCGAAAAGCAAGTGCAGGATCAACCCTATTCGATTGAAATAAGATAAAGGGCGCAGTTAGGCCGAATTTTTTAGATAAATTGCGCTGATTCACGCCAACGGTGGTCAAATACAGCCTAATTTACGGATCTCCTAATCAATTTGAGAGGAAAATGATGCTTACCCAGGTGGAATCCATGAATTATCAGCCTTTGATTCGACCCAATCATCTCCACGGTTGATGGGCCGGACGGGGTGCCCCCCCGACATCGCTTCCTATTCCTAGATGGGGAGAGAGGGTAGATGCGGCAGAGGCGGCATGACGGCGGCGGAGGGGCTGCGTGGTTTACTAGATCTGATTCAAAGTTACCGTGAGTGTCGGGCTTTATGAGCCCACCGGGTTACCACGTAACGGTCAAAATGTGGACTCCGCCCTACGCGGCTCCACTAGTCAGAGTTAACGGTCAAGCCATTGACCCGACGACAACGTCCGCTGTGACCAGTTTTGAGGGATCTGGGCAAGAGAGTGGGGAAAAGTGAGCAAAAGTTAAGAGTGTGGGGATGAATGAGTAGAACTAATGAACCATGGGCACAGAAATAAAAATCCCTAGGACTAAAGATTTCACTACCACTGGATTGATCTGTCGTGCATGGATCGGCTCCTAATTATCGTGTCTGGAGCAGTTTCGTACTAGAACTATGTACTTCATCCAGTCTTTTTCTCTCCCCTCTCGGTTGTTGATGCTATACCGAATTTGATGTGGCGGTGATACGATCGGCATCGAGCCCATTGCAACGCATGGCTCTTTGTTGGTAAGATAGGTAAGAGGATACATGGGGTTTTCCATCTTTTTAAGAATATATTTGAATGCTTCTTGCCACCGCAAACTCAGCGCACAATAGTAAGAGCATCTCCAGCCATTGCCCCCCCAGGGGGCGCGTAAAATCACCTCCTTAGGGCGAGCCGGCGCCAAAATCGGCGTGGGGCGAGCGGGTTCCCAGCCGCCGGCCCCAGGGTCTCCCCAAGACACGGGTTTATTTAAAAAAAATGAAATTCGGCAAAATTCGGCAAATTGGACAAAATATTCGGCTAAGTTCGGCAAACTCGACATATATTTGACATTACATAAGTTATTAAAGAAAACACAACTAAGGGGCTAAGAAGTCGCTGAGCGCGGCGAAGTCGCCGACGTCGCCGCCATCCTCGTCGTCGTCGACGGCGGCCTTCTCCTCGTTGACGCGGCCGCCCCTGCTGGACCCCTACCCGGCGTCGCCTTGTGGGACCGGTGGCGGCGGCGCGTCATCGTCGTTGTCGTCGAGGATGACGACGCCTCCCTCGTCCAGGCCACGGCGCCGAGCTTCGAACCGCTCGTAGGCGAGGCGCTGGCGCTGCAGCTCCATCTGCGCCCAGTCGTCGCGTGCCCACTTCAGGGCCGCCGCGTCGTCGAGCTCCTCCTTGACGCCGCCGGCGAGCCCGGGCTCCGTCTTCACGACGGGGAGCCCCGGCTCCGTCTTCACGACGGCGAGCCTCGGCTCCGTCTTTGGCTTGACGTAGCGCGGAGGAGCCGAGGAGGGGGCGCGCCTGCCGCCCTCGTTGATGACGATGCCGGTGCTGCGGGTGCGCCGGCCGAGCGGCGTCTCTGCTGTGGGCTCGGCTGTCGGTGTCAAAACCGGCAGATCTCGGGTAGGGGGTCCCGAACTATGCGTCTAAGGATTGAAGGTAACACGAGGCAGGGGACACGATGTTTACCCAGGTTCGGGCCCTCTTAATGGAGATAATACCCTACTTCCTGCTTGATTGACTTTGATGAGTATATGGGGTTACAAGAGTTGATCTACCTCGAGATCGTAATGGCTAAACCCTAGATGTCTAGCATGTATGATTATGATTGCCTCTACCGACTAAACCCTCCGGTTTATATGGACACGGAGGGGGCTAGGGTTGTACAGAGTCGGTTTACAGACAAAGGAATCTTCATATCCGAACGTCGAGCTTGCCTTCCACGCTAAGGAGAGTCCCATCCGGACACGGGGGAAGCCGTCTATCTTGTATCTTCATGGCCCACCAGTCCGACCCACGTCACATAGCCCGGACGCCCGAGGACCCCCTAATCCAGGACTCCCTTAGTAGCCCCTGAACCAGGCTTCAATGACGATGTGTGCGGCGCGCAGATTGTCTTCGGCATTGCAAGGTGGGTTCCTCCTCCGAATACTCCAAAGTAGTTGATCAAAAGAACTATATTCGGCTCTGTACAATAGTTATAACCCTGAACCGCGAGGGAAAAATACTTAAACAAAAATAGGTTATGTCTTCTGACAACTTTTTTGGCGAGGCATTGTGTTCCGGCCTTATTATTTTGAATCGTTTTTCAGCCTCCCGCTTCGCGTTTCGAGACGCTGTATTCATTGACACGTCTCGTCAAAATAGAGATTGTGTCCCCTTATTGGGGATTCTCATCAATATGGATTTGGGTAATCCAACCGTGCCGCTCGCATGACCCCTTGGGAATAGGTGAGTTTTAAGGCTCATGGGGGGACGCTTGATATTCACTGCCTTTATAAGGAGATAAGGATCCACCTTTTTACCACATGCCTTCTTCCTCCTCAGCCCATCCGCCCTCGAGCTCTAGCGCCCAAACTTCAATCCTTTCCGTCTCCAACAAACACTCCAGCCATGTCCGGATCTAGAGCGCAGGGCAAGTGCACTACAAAAAAAATAAACTTTGGTGATGATACGTGTTTGTCACAGTAGGTCAAGTTTTGTGTCATGCATGTACATCCATGACAATTTTATGACCGAATCAAGATAGTCATACCCATGCTGTCGTAAAAGTGTTCCATGACATTACCAAAATTATCATAACGGAAGTGTCCACTTCCATGACGATAAATCACGCGTCACAGAAGTGCTTTCGTCAAGGGTGACCGACACATGGCATCCACCGTAACGGAACGCCGTTAAGCTATCGGGTCCGGTTTTGGATCTGATAATCCATTAACAGCCCCGACCAATGGGGATTTTCCATGTGTAAAATCATCATTGGCTGGAGGGAACACGTGTCGGCTCGCCGTTGGAACGCCGTTAATACGTTGGCCCGTTTTCATAGCGTCATCAAATACGGCCGATTAACGACGGCCCATTATGGTCGGCCCATGAACGGAGGATTTCAACTCTAGCCCATTTACGGCCATAATGTGGTCTGTTATTGGCCCATGTTTGGCCAACCGATCATACGGCCCGTAGAAGGCCCATTGATGATACGGCCCGTAGAAGGCCCATTGTGTCTACGGCCCATATAAGGCCCATTGTTTCTACGCCCCGTAGAAGGCCCATTGTTTCTACGGCCCTTAGAAGGCCCATTGTTTCTACGGCCCGTAGGAGGCCCATGTTAACTACATTAAATATGTAGCCCATGGTTAATGTGGCCTAGTTTTAAAAATAGGTTATTGCGGCCACTAGCAAACCGCGGAAAAAGAACTGCACTGACTACAAGAAAACAAATAAACAAGACAATAAGGAAATAAATAGGCAAGCAACTTACGCTAAGCTATCAGGGCTATTACACATATTACATCCACTGTGCATCAAAGTTCGCTACCAGTGCAAATATAGGGAACAAAGCAGCATAGAAACGCCGCGGGAAAACAAGTCTAGAACTGAAACCACTTCAGAAGAGCTCAAGAAACAATATCCTGGGTACCCATAATGCTGGCAAGATGCTTAGCAAGCTTATTAACTTTCTCTTGTTTGGCGCTTAAATCCTCCAAAGACTTGTCATTGTACCAGAAAGTATGCATCTGAATTCTGCAGGGACTTCCTCAGTCCTTCGGCTTCCTGTCGCATAACATCTGATCGATGTCTTTCAACTGGAAGTTGAGACTCAAGAAGCCAAACTCATTCAGGCAGTGAGTTCGAAGAGCTGGTGCCAGCAGTAGTAACTAGTAACTCGAACACTGCATCAAGACTGGACTTTGGGGTTGTCTCAGTGTCTTCAATATAGTTTTTATCAGCTTTCTTGGAGACCAACAGGGATGTCTCACTATCTTGAACCTTATCTGCATTACTTCCTATACCATTGCATAACGGGGTACTTTTCTCCAATATTTTATCCGCATTCTAAAAGAGAAACAAACAAACACATCACAGGTTTACAGTGTAGTATATGAAACTCATTTTGGTAAACCAGTTCAGTACTAAGGTGGACAAGATAACAGCATGAAACAAACATATATCTATGTAGTATGGTCACTGTATGGTCTATATCATTCTAGTTTATGTTGCCAAATCAAGATAGATACAGTTTGAATCATATCTATTTAAGACAAAGCAGCTTAGACAGAATATAAGTGCGGGAAACTACACAGCAATAACAACACTTGTAAGGTGCATGTCATGAGAATATAACTGTTTATTCAATTGAAACTGAAATCAAAATAGAGCAAGTTACAATAGCAAACACGTTAAAGAAACAGGTTTAAAACATACCTGTTGCGCCATTGGAGTTTCAATTGCATCCTTCAAATTTGAAATTAGTTGGTATGAGTAAATACAGTGATGCAAGAGCAAAGTAGTATGAACCATAGCTACGTAACATGACTTGAGAACAATTCTTCTTCTGCTTTAAATGTTGACTTGGGGTTCGGAGTGGTGGTCCTCGTGCTTTGGGCACTGCAATTGCCTTACTAACTGCTTGTGTTCGGGTGCTCTGTGGTGGAGACGGCGCTGTGTCAACTGGAACTGGGTTACTATCTGCTGGGGTTGGGGTTAGAAGGGGTGTAGCTGGTTCTCTGTCCAACTGGGTAGGGGTACAATCTGCGTGAGTCTGGGTTATGTGTGGTGGGGTTCGTTCTTGGGCAAGTACAACCATGGTTCTATCTCCACCGACAGGTAGCACGATCTTTTCTGAAGACCGTGTTTTTACTCCCACAGATACTGCCCCACCCTCTCCAATTGAAATGGCTGATAAACAAGAAAACTAATTGAATGTACAGACATTGTAAGATAGATAGGTGCAATGGATAGTAGGGAAGAAAACAGGCAATGAAATAATTCACATTTATGTTGTCTAACCAAGCAGAATAGCAGGACATAATTTCACATATATGATGGCTAATTAAACAGATAGCATGACACAATTTCACATGTATGATGGCTAACTAAACAGGATAGAATGACATACTTCAAAATATGATGACTATGTAAACAGGATGACATGATATAACTATAAGATGTGCCTATTAAAGTGGTTGGCATAGCATAAATCACAAACATGCCGTCGATGGAAACATGATGGCATGATATAATTCACGGATAGAATGTCATAATTCAAAATATGATGACTATGTGAACAAGATGAGATGATATAACTATATTATGTCTTTAGAAAATGGGTTGGCATGCCATAATTTAGATACATGTTGTCTATGTAAACATCATGGCATGATATAATTCAAATATATGATTTATATACTAAGGAAGTGAGCAGAGGGCAACCGTGATATATGATGTGTCAACTAAGGAGATGGCATTCAATATCGTGTATATGATGTAAAAACTAAGCATTGCAATACAACATATGCAAGATATGAGTAATATAACCCTGCCAAGTTTGAGCATACACCTCAGGGGGATAATAGGACTGGTCATCTGCCTCTGAATCCTCCTCTAAAGAGTTATCTGTAACCAGCAAGATATCTGCTTCACCAGGTAGCACTGTCTGCTCTAAAGACCTTGTTTTCACTCCAGATTTCTCCATCACCAATTCAAATGGCTGATGCACAGGAAGAGCAGTTGAATATACAAACATTGCCAACAAAAGCAATGAGAAATACAAAAAAAGGACGGCATGATATAATTCACATATATGACGCTTGGCTAAACAGCATGGCATTGCATAATTCACATATATAATGCCTTGCAACAAGATGGCATTGCATAATTCACATATATTGTAATTTGACACTAAACAGGTGGCATTCACACAAAGCATGTCTAAACTAAGCAAATGACATAGCAATGCAAGATACCATACGCATGATATGAGCAACATAACCCTGCCAAGTGTTGGGGAACGTAGCAATAATTCAAAAATTTCCTACGTGTCATCAAGATCAATCTAGGAGATGCTAGCAACGAGAGAGAGGGAGTGCATCTTCATACCCTTGAAGATCTCTAAGCGGAAGCGTTACAAGAACGCGGTTGATGGAGTCGTACTCGCGGCGATTCAAATCGCGGAAGATCCGATCTAGCGCCGAACTGACGGCGCCTCCGCACACGTACAGCCCGGGGACGTCTCCTCCTTCTTGATCCAGCAAGGGCAGAGGAGAAGTTGAGGGAGAACTCCAGCAGCACGACGGCGTGGTGGCGATGGAGCTCGTGGTTCTCCGGCAGAGCTTCGCTAAGCACTACGGAGGAGGAGAAGGAGTTGGAGGAGGAGAGGGCTGCGCCAGGGGAAGGGGTGCGGCTGCCTCTCTCTCCCTCACTATATATAGGGGGTGGAGGAGGCGCCCTAGGGTTCCCTAGGGGAGGGGCAGCGGCCACAGGGGAAACCCTAGATGACTTTGGGCGCCCCACCCCTAGGAAACTTGCCCCCAAGCCGGGAGGGGCGGTTTCCCTAGGGGAGGCGCCCCCACCTCTCCAGGTTACGTGAGAGGGGTTGGGAGGCGCACAGCCCCTTAGTGGGCTGGTGTGCCCCTCCCTTGGCCCATAAGGCCCCCAACGCTTGCCGGGCCTCCAAACACCTTTCGTCCACTGGTCGTCACCCGGTACTCCCAGAACAATTACGGACTCCAATACCCTTCGTCCAATATATCGATCTTCACCTCCGACCACTCCGGAGTTCCTTGTCACGTCCGGATCTCATCCGGACTCAACAACCTTCGGTAACCACATACTATTTCCCATAACAACTCTAGCGTCACCGAACCTTATGTGTAGACCCTACGGGTTCGGGAACCATGCAGACATGACCGAGACACCTCTCCGGCCAATAACCAATAGCGGGATCTGATACCCATATTGGCTCCCACATGTTCCATGATGATCTCATCAGATGAACCACAATGTCGGGGATTCAATCAATCCTGTATACAATTCCCTTTGTCTATCAGTATGTTACTTGCCCGAGATTCGATCGTCGGTATCCCTATACCTTGTTCAATCTCGTTACTGGCAAGTCTCTTTACTCATTCCGTAACGCATGATCACGTGACTAACTCCTTAGTCACACTGAGCTCATTATGATGATGCATTACCGAGTGGGCCCAGAGATACCTCTCCGTCATACGGAGTGACAAATCCCAGTCTCGATTCGTGCCAACTCAACAGATACTTTCGGAGCTACCTGTAGTGCACCTTTATAGTCACCCAGTTACGTTGTGACGTTTGATACACCCAAAGCATTCCTACGGTATCCGGGAGTTGCACAATCTCATGGTCTAAGGAAATGATACTTGACATTAGAAAAGCCCTAGCAAAACGAACTACACGATCTTGTGCTATGCTTAGGATTGGGTCTTGTCCATCACATCATTCTCCTAATGATGTGATCCCGTTATCAACGACATCCAATGTCCATGGTCAGGAAACCATGACCATCTATTGATCAACGAGCTAGTCAACTAGAGGCTTACTAGGGACATATTACGATCTATGTATTCACACATGTATTACGGTTTCCGGTTAATACAATTATAGCATGAACAATAGACAATTATCATGAACAAGGAAATATAATAATAACCATTTTATTATTGCCTCTAGGGCATATTTCCAACAGTCTCCCACTTGCACTAGAGTCAATAATCTAGTTCACATCGCCATGTGATTAACACTCAAAGTTCACATCGCCATGTGACTAATACCCAAGAGTTTACTAGAGTCAATAATCTAGTTCACATCACCATGTGATTAACACTCAATGAGTTCTCAGGTTTGATCATGTTATGCTCACGAGAGAGGTTTTAGTCAACGGGCCTGCAACATTCAGATCCGTGTGTTCTTCACAAATCTCTATTTCATATTATAGATGTTGCTACTATGCTCCACTTGGAACTATTCCAAATGGTTGCTCCACTATACGTATCCGGTTTGCTACTCAGAGTCATCCGGATAGGTGTTAAAGCTTGCATCGACGTAACCCTTTACGCCGAACTCTTCATCACCTCCGTAATCGCGAAACATTTCCTTATTCCCAAGGACAATTTTGACCGCTGTCCAATGATCCATTCCTGGATCACTTTTGTACCCCCTTTCCAGGCTCGTCGCAAGGCACATATCAAGTGTGGTACACAGCATGGCATATCGTAATGAGCCTATGGCTAAGGCATAGGGGACGACCCTCGTCCTTTCTCCTGCCGTGGTCGAGCTTTGAGTCTTACTCAACTTCACACCTTACAACTCAGGCAAGAACTCCTTCTTTGACTGATCCATTTTGAATCAGAATCACGTCAAGGTATGTGCTCGGTGAAAGTCTTATCAGGCGTCTTGATCTATCTCTATAGATCTTGATACCCAACACAGAAGCAGTTTTACATGTGTCTTCCTTTGAAAAACTCCATTCAAACAACCCTTTATGCTTTCAGAATTCTACATCATTTCGATCAACAATATGTCATCCACATATATTTATCAAAATGTTGTAGTGCTCCCACTCACTTTCTTGCAAATACAAGTTTCTTGCAAACTTTGTATAAACCCAAATGCTTTGATCACCTCATCAAAGCGTATGTTCCAACTCCGAGATGCTTGCTCCAGTCCTTAGAAGGACCGCTAGAGTTTGCATACCTTTTAGCATCCTTAGGATTGACAAAACCTTCTAGTTGTATTACATACAGCCTTTCCTCACTGAAACCGTCAAGGAAACTTTGTTTTGACACCCATCTGCCAGATTTTGTAAATGAAAATGCAGCAACTGCTAACATAATTCTAACAGTCAACTCCTTTGAGACAAGTCGAGCTTCATAAATGGTGACATTGCCATCAGCGTCTGTCTTCTTCTTAAAGATCCATTTATTCTCAATGGCTTGCCGATCATCAGGCAAGTCCACCAAAGTCCATACTTTGTTCTCATACATGGATCCTATCTCGGATTTCATGGCTTCCAGCCATTTGTTGGAATCCGGGCCCACCACCGCTTCTCCATAGCTCATAGGTTCATCGTTGTCCAGCAACATGACCTTTAAGACAGGGTTACCACTCCGAAGTTGTACACACCCTTGTCAACCTATGAGGTTCGATAGTAACTTGATCTGAAGCTCCATGATCATCATCATTAGCTTTCTCTTCAACTGAGGTAGGCGCCATAGAAACATTTTTCTGTGCTACGCTATTCTCTGGTTGAACTAAAGGTTCAACAGCCTCATCAAGTTCTATCTTCCTCCCACTCAATTCTTTTGAGAGAAACTCTTTCTCGAGAAAGGACCTGTTCCTCGCGACAAACACTTTGCCTTCAGGTCTGAGATAGAAGGTATACTATACCCAATCGTCTTATTTGGGTATTCTATGAAGACACAATTTTCCGCTTTGGGTTCGAGCTTTTCTGGCCGAAGCCTATCGACATAAGCATCGTAGTCCCAAACCTTAAGAAACAACAACTTAGGTTTCTTGCCAAACCATGGTTCATACCGTGTCGTCTCCACGGACTTAGATGGTGCCCTATTTAAAGTGAATGTAATTGTCTCTAATGCATATAGCGGTAGATCGGTAAGAGACATCATAGATCGCACCATATCCAATAGGGTGCGATTACAACGTTCGGACACACCATTACGCTATGGTGTTCCAGGTGGCATCAACTGTGGAACGATTCCACCTTGTCTTTAGTGATTGCCAAACTCATAACTCAGATACTTTTCCCTTGATCAGATCGTAGGAACTTGATCTTCTTGTTATGATGATTCTCAACCTCACTCTAAAATTGCTTGAACTTTTCAAACATTCCAGACTTATGCTTCATTAAGTAAATATACCCATATCTACTCAATTCATCGGTGAAGGTGAGAAAATAACGATATTCCTTTGCAGCGTCAACACTCATCGGACCACACACATCAAGATGTGTGATTTCCAACAAGTCACTTGCCCGTTCCATTGTTCCAGAAAACGGGGTTTTAGTCATCTTGCCTATGAGGCATGGTTCGCATGTGTCAGGTGGTTCAAAATCAAGTGACTCCAAAAGTCCATTAGCATGGAGGTTCTTCTTGCGCTTTACACCAATAGGACCTAAGCGGCAGTGCCACAAGAAAGTGGTACTATCACTATCAACTCTACATCTTTTGGCATCAATGTTATGAACATGTGTATCACTACCACCGAGATTCAATAAACCATTCACATTGGGTGCATGACCATAGAAGGTATTATTCATGTAAACAGAATAACCATTATTCTGTGACTTAAATAAATAACTGTATTGCAATAAACATGATCTAATCATGTTCATGCTCAACGCAGACACCAATGCAAACAACATTTATGTGGGTTCAATACTAATCTCGAAGGTAGAGGGAGCGTGCGATGGTGATCATATCATCCTTGGAAACATTTCCAACACACATCGTCACCTCACCCTTAGCTAGTCTCCGTTTATTCCGTAGCTTTTGTTTCGAGTTACCAATGTTAGCAACTGAACCGGTATCTAATACCCATGTGCTACTAGGAGTACTAGTAAGGTACAAATCAATAACACATATATCAAATATACTTTTGTTGAAGTTGCCAGCCTTCTTATCTACCAAGTATTTGAGGCAGTTCCGCTACCAATGACCGTTCCCCTAATAGAAGCACTTCGTCTCGGGTTTGGGTTCTTGGGTTTCTTCACTGGAGCGGCAACTGGCTTGCCATTCATGAAGTTTCCCTTCTTGCCCTTGCCCTTCTTTGAAACCAGTGGTCTTGTTAACCATCAACACTTTGATACTCCTTCTTGATTTCTACCTTTATGGCCTTAAGCACGACGAACAACTCCAGGATCATCTTCCCTTGCATGTTATAGTTCATCATGAAACTCTAGTAGCTTGGTGATAGTGACTGGAGAACTTTGTCAATCACTCTCTTATCTGGAAGATTAACTCCCACTTGATTCAAGCGATTGAAGTACCCAGACATTCTAAGCACATGCTCACTGGTTGAGCTATTCTCCGCATCTTGTAGGCCAAGATCTTGTCAGAGGTCTCAAACCTCTCAACATGGGCATGAGCCTGAAATACCAATTTCATCTCTTGGAACATCTCATATGTTCCATGGCATTCAAAACGCTTTTGGAGCCCCGACTCTAAGCCGTAAAGAATGTCACACTAAACTATCAGGTAGTCATCAGAACGTGTCTGCCAGATGTTCACAACATCCACAGACGACGCTAGAGGGGTTGGCACACCGAGCGGTGCATCAAGGACACAAGCCTTCTGTGTAGCAGTGAGGACAATCCTCAGACTACGGCCCTAGTCCGCACAATTGCTTACAATATCTTTCAACTTAGTCTTTCTTTAGGAACGTATTAAAACAGGGAGCTAAAGCGTGAGCATTAATCTACAACATAATTTGCAAAGACAATTTAGACTATGTTCATGATAATAATGTTCATCTAATCAAATTATTTAATGAACTCCCACTCAGATAGACATCCCTCTAGTCATCTAAGTGATACATGATCGGAATCGACTAGGCCGTGTCCGATCATCACGTGAGACGGACTAGTCATCAACGGTGAACATCTCCATGTTGATCGTATCTACTATACGACTCATGTTCGACCTTTCGGTCTCTCGTGTTCTTAGGCCATGGCTGTACATGCTAGGCTCGTCAAGTCAACCTAAGTGTTTTGCATGTGTAAATCTGCTTACACTCGTTGTATTCGAACATTAGAATCTATCACACTCGATCATCACGTGGTGCTTCGAAACAACGAACCTTTGCAACGGTGCACAGTTAGGGGGGACACTTTCTTGAATTTTTTTAGAGAGGGATCATCTTATTTATGGTACCGTCGTTCTAAGAAAATAAGATGTAAACATGACAAACATCACATGCAAATCATAAAGTGACATGATATGGCAAATATCATCGTGCGCCTTTTGATCTCCATCTTCGAGGCGCGGCATGATCACCTTCGTCACCAGCATGACACCATGATCTCCATCATCATGATCTCCATCATCGTGTCTTCATGAAGTTGTCTCACCAACAATTAGTTCTACTACTACGGCTAACGGTTAGCAATAAAGTAAAGTAATTGCATGGAGTTTTTCATTGACACGAAGGTCATACAATAAATTAAGACAACTCCTATGGCTCCTGCCGGTTGTCATTCTCATCGACATGCAAGTCGTGATTCCTATTACAAGAACATGATCAATCTCATACATCACATATATATAATTCATCCCATCCTTTTGGCCATATCACATCACATAGCATACCCTGAAAAACCAAGTTAGACGTCCTCTAATTGTTGTTGCATGTTTTACGTGGCTGCTATGGGTTTCTAGCAAGAACGTTTCTTACCTACGCAAAAGCCACAACGGTGATATGCCAATTGCTATTTACCCTTGATAAGGACCCTCTTCATCGAATCCAATCCGATTATAGTGGGAGAGACAGGCACCCGCTAGCCACCTTATGCATCAATTGCATGTCAGTCGGTGGAACCTGTCTCACGTAAGTGTACGTGTAAGGTCGGTCCGGGCCGCTTCATCCTACAATGCCGCTGAATCAAGATAAGACTAGTAACGACAAGCAAATTGAACAAATCATTGCCCACAACTACTTTGTGTTCTACTCGTGCATAGAATCTACGCATAGACCTAACTCTGATATCACTATTGGGGAACATAGCAATAATTCAAAATTTTCCTACGTGTCACCAAGATCAATCTAGGAGATGCTGGCAGTGAGAGAGAGGGAGTGCATCTTAATACCCTTGAAGATCGCTAAGAGGAAGCGTTACAAGAACGCGGTTGATGGAGTCGTACTCGTGGCGATTTAAATCACGACAGATCCGATCTAGCGCCGAACAGACGGCGCGTCCGTGTTCAACACACGTACAGCCCGGGGACGTCTCCTCCTTCTTGATCCAGCAAGGGGAGAGGAGAAGTTGAGGGAGAACTCCAGCAGCACGACGGCATGGTGGCAATGAGCTCGTGGTTCTCCGGCAGAGCTTCGCTAAGCACTACAGAGGAGGAGGAGCAGTTGGAGGAGGAGAGGGCTACGCCAGGGGAAGGGGTGCGGCTGCCCTCTCTCTCCCTCACTATATATAGGGGGGAGGGGGGTGGAGGAGGCTCCCTAGGGTTCCCTAGGGGAGGGGTGGCGGCCACAAGGGAAACCCTAGATGGGTTTGGGCGCCCCCATCCCTAGGAAACTTGCCCCCCCAAGCCGGGAGGGGCGGCTGCCCTAGGGGAGGCGCTCGCACCTCTCCAGGTTACGTGACAGGGGTTGGGAGGGGCGCACAGCCCCTTAGTGGGCTGGTGTGCCCCCTCCCCTTGGCCCATAAGGCCCCCCAACGCTTGCTGGGGCCTCTGAAACACCTTTCAGTCACATTGGTCGTCACCCGGTACTCCCAGAACAATTCTGGACTCTAATACCCTTTGTCCAATATATCGATCTTAACCTTCGGACCACTCCGGAGTTCCCCGTCACATCCGGGATCTCATCCGGGACTCCGAACAACCTTTGGTAACCACATACTATTTCCCATAACAACTCTAGCGCACCGAACCTTAAGTGTGTAGACCCTACGGGTTCGGGAACCATGCAGACATGACCGAGACACCTCTCCGGCCAATAACCAATAGCGGGATCTGGATACCATATTGGCTCCCACATGTTCCATGATGATCTCATCAGATGAACCACAATGTCGGGGATTCAATCAATCTTGTATACAATTCGCTTTGTCTATCGGTATGTTACTTGCCCGAGATTCGATCGTCGGTATCCCTATACCTTGTTCAATCTCGTTACCGGCAAGTCTCTTTACTCGTTCCGTAACGCATGATCCCATGACTAACTCCTTAGTCATACTGAGCTCATTATGATGATGCATTACCGAGTGAGCCCAGAGATACCTCTCCGTCATACGGAGTGACAAATCCCAGTCTCAATTCGTGCCAACTCAACAGATACTTTCGGAGCTACCTGTAGTGCACCTTTATAGTCACCCAGTTACGTTGTGACATTTGATACACCCAAAGCATTCCTACGGTATCCGGGAGTTGCACAATCTCATGGTCTAAGGAAACGATACTTCATATTAGAAAAGCCCTAGCAAAACGAACTACACGATCTTGTGCTATGCTTAGGATTGGGTCTTGTCCATCACATCAATCTCCTAATGATGTGATCCTGTTATCAACGACATCCAATGTCCATGGTCAGGAAACCATGACCATCTATTGATCAACGAGCTAGTCAAATAGAGGCTTGCTAGGGACATATTACGATCTATGTATTCACACATGTATTACGGTTTCCAGTTAATACAATTATAGCATGAACAATAGACAATTATCATGAACAAGTAAATATAATAATAACCATTTTATAATTGCCTCTAGGGCATATTTCCAGCACCAAGTTAGAGCATGCACCTCGGGGGGAAATAGGACTGGTCATCTGTCTCTGAATCCTCCTCTGAGGAGTTATCTGTAACCAGCAAGACATGCGCTTCGTCAGATAGCATTGTCTGCTCTGAAGACCTTGTTTCCACTCCAGATTTTTCCATGACCATGTCGAATGGCTGATGCATAGGAAGAGTAATTGAATGTACTAAAATTGTTGACAAATTTAACACGTAACAAAACAAATGATGTCATGATATAATTCACATATAAGATGACTGGCTAAGCAGGGTGGCATTGCAAAATTCACCTATATGATGCCTGGCTAAACAAGATGGCATTGCATGATTCACATATACGATAAAGAAACTAAACAGATGGCATTGACACAAAGCATGTCTAAACTAAGCAGATGACATCTTTGATGTATACAGTAAGCAATCCAAGGCACCATATGCATGATATTACCAACATCAACATGCCAAGTTTGAGCGAAGACCTCATGGGGTAAATAGGAGTGGTCTTCTGCTTCTAAATCCCCCTCAGAACAGTTATCTTCCTCTTGATTACGATCCGAAATGGGTGGAGGGGGGCTGCCTTTGCGCCCACCATGGAGCGACGTCTGGATGAAATTTTATTGCCACGCAAGGCTCGTCTCTTTTGCTCTACATGTTCAGTTCCATTGTGTACAATAAGTGACATGCATAGGAATAAAACATAGTGAGATTATGTAAGGAGTGCAAACTGTGGATAGACCCAAAACAAATGATAGCAGGCAGATAATAGCTTTAGTTAAAAAATACAGATAATGTCTCCTTTAATGTTTGTTTGCACCCAACCTGAAACTCATAGTAGACACCCGAGATTAACAAGATAGTAGAGAGATAGCACTGATTGCTGCCCCAATATGTACCCCACAACCATTTAAAAACTCAAGTTTCAGCATAAGTTTGGACCTGACTCGGAGTCTAATAGGTGAAAACGATGATAAAGTAGCATGTCATCATATTAAGCGATACATAACGTAAGCAGACACGGAATAATGCGACCTCTCTTGCGTACCCGTGTAGTCCTCAAGGTCATCTGCTCAGTTGATGATGGTAATGCAGTTGTCGTGGCTGCCGGCGACGGGGAAGAAGATCTGAGGCGGCGAAAGACAGTTTGGAGAGCGGATCCCTGCCATGGTGAACCCTTCCGTCGTTGGAGTAGCTGAGCTGGGGTGGAACACAACACCGCAGGAGCAGAACACACCACACAAGGTTTTCTTTGACACATATCTGTAACAGAAGTAATTGTGTAAGGGCTTGTTTGAATTTGAGGATTCTAACAATGCAGGGATAGGAAATAGACAATAATAGGATAGGAATGCACGTGCAAAACAGAGAATTTAAAAACACATGATTTCTTCCAATCTGGGTGTTTGGTTCACAAGAATTGGAAGATCACGGGATGCAAAGAAGCATGGTGAGGTTAAGTCAAACCACAAGAAGTGTACAACCTCTTTGGCGAAGCCATGTCGATCTCAGCGTCATTGGGTTGCCGGTGAGGATGCTCCGGCTGACTTGGCTGTCGGAGGAGGGGAAGAAGATCTTAGGCGTCTGGAGATGGAGCCCGAGGTACTGCTCCGCTGTGATGGAGGGTTTCGTCGTTGGAGCAGCTTCGGTGAGTTGTATGACACCAAGGCTGAAGCATGACAAGAGAGACAGTGTTAACCTGAATGAATTCTAATAGCATCTCCAATAGATGACGTAAAATACATAACCACAAAATGCTAGATGTAAAATACATCAGCCGCTCATCTCTGAACTTAACTATCAAAACTGACTTTAACTGTCGAAACTGAACTTAACTATCGAAACTGAATTTTGCTGTCGAAACTGAATTTTACTGTCGAAACTGAACGCGCTAGAGGTGAGGCTACACGTCAGTCGACTGACTTTTTCATCTCTGGTCAGTCGATTTTGCAGCCGTCAGATACGAAATCAAGGGTCTGCAGTTCATCTTCAACCTCCACCCCCCTGAGCCGCCAGGCACCACCGGCCAAACAGCCGCCCCCCGCCGCCCGCGGACGGCGGTGCACCGCCCCGCCCGCGCCGAAAACACTCCCCACCGCCGGGCTGCTGCTGCCCCGGCCATCCCTCTAGGCCCCCCATGCCGAGCTTTTTCTTCGGCGATCCCCACGCCACCGCCCACCACCACCGCGACCACCACCCCACCCGTAACCCTAAGATAGATAGTGGGGTACCTCTCCGTGAGCCCCACTCCCTTCCACGGTGGTTCTTCCTTATCTCCATGAGCCCCCCCCACCCCCTGAAAATCGGCTGACCCAAAGGTCGATTCAGTCGACTAAAGTGTAGCTAAATTGGAGCAGCATCGCAAGCAAGAGCAAGAGCGAGAGCGGCAGCGCGAGCAAGAGCAAGAGAAAGAGTAGACCAGGCACGAGACCGAGAGCAAGAGCAGAGCAGCAACGCGAGCGAGAGCTAAAGCAGCAGCAACTCCTACTAATGTGGACGTCGCCGCTGAGCGAGCGACGCCATGGAGGAAGTGGCCGGTAATGCCCCCGTAGATGGAGGCACGTCGTGTCAGCTCGGGACCGAGCGCCGGCAGTACCGTGAGATCGAATCAAGAAGAAAATGCGGCGATTAGTGTACAACCTCTTTGGTGGCCGATTAGGCCGCAGCTTCATCCAAGGAAACGGTGATCATGATGCTCTTCCGGTGGTGCAGGTGAAGACGGCGGTGTGGGAATGGATGTGGTGCGAAAGACGAGGGGAACGTCGGGGCAACTCCTTGGAGGTGGTGGACGGGGTGGCTGAACCGGCGGGACGACCAGATCAATGACGGATCCTCATCCGGTATGGTGGATGAGGGACGTCGAGGTGTTGTTGTGGACGACTTCATCGGGGAAGAGGCTCTGGCTGGGTAGCGAACGGAGGAGGGTGTGGGGCTTCGCGGGTTTTCCCGGCCTTGGTGTATGAATGGGTGGGCGGATGGGATGGGAGTGGGGAACCATGGCTTAGGGACGTGTGATACGTCTCCAACGTAACTATAATTTTTGCTTGCTCCACGCTATATTATCTACTGTTTTAGGCAATATTGGGCTTTATTTTCCACTTTTATATTACTTTTGGGACTAACCTATTAACCGGAGGCCCAACCCAGATTTGTTGTTTTATGCCTATTTCAAAGGTTTCGAGGAAAAGGAATATCAGACGGAGTCAAAACGGAACGAAATCAACTGGAGAAGTTATTTTTGGAAGGAAAGCCACCCGATGGACTTGGAGTGCACGTCAGGAAAGAAGGGAGGTGCTCACAAGGGTGGCGGGCGCGCCCACCCCCCTGGGGCGCGCCTCCTGCCTCGTGGCCTCCCCCTTCGGTCCACCGACGTACTCCTTTCACCCATATATACCTACGTACCCTAAAACTTCCAGAACAGAAGATAGATCGGGAGTTCCGCCGCCGCAAGCCTCTGTAGCCACCAAAAACCTCTCGGGAGCCCGTTTCGGCACCCTGCCAGAGGGGGAACCCATCATCGGTGGCCATCTTCATCATCCCGGCGCTCTCCATGATGAGGAGGGAGTAGTTCACCCTCGGGGCTGAGGGTATGTACCAATAGCTATGTGTTTGATCTCTCTCTCCCTCTCGTGTTCTCTCTCGTGTTCCCTCTATGGCACGATCTTGATGTATCCCGAGCTTTGCTATTGTAGTTGGATCTTATGATGTTTCTCCCCTCTACTCTCTTGTGATGAATTGAGTTTCCCCTTTGAAGTTATCTTATCGGATTGAGTCTTTTATGAGAACACTTGATGTATGTCTTGCCGTGTTTATCTGTGGTGGCAATGGGATATCATGTGCCTCTTGATGTATGTTTTGGTGACCAACTTGCGGGTTCCACCCATGAACCTATGCATAGGGGTTGGCACACGTTTTTGACTCTCCGGTAGAAACTTTGGGGCACTCTTTGAAGTACTTTTATGTTGGTTGGATGAATCTGAGATTGTGTGATGCATATCGTATAATCATGCCCACGGATACTTGAGGTGACAATGGAGTATCTAGGTGACATTAGGGTTTTGATTGATTTGTGTCTTAAGGTGTTATTCTAGTACGAACTCTTTTATAGATCGATCCGAAAGAATAACTTTGAGGTGGTTTTGTACCCTACCATAATCTCTACGTTTGTTCTCTGCTATTAATGGCTTTGGAGTGACTCTTTGTTGCATGTGGAGGGATTGTTATATGATCTATCTATGTTATTATTGTTGAGAGAACTTGCAGTAGTGAAAGTATGAACCCTAGGCCTTGTTTCCTATCATTGCAATACCGTTTACGATCACTTTAATCCTTAGTTACCTTGCTGTTTTTATTATTTCAGATTACAAATACTCTTATGTACCATCCATATTGCACTTGTATCACCATCTCTTCGTCGAACTAGTGCACCTATACAATTTACCATTGTATTGGGTGTGTTGGGGACACAAGTGACTCTTTGTTATTTGGTTGCAGGGTTGCTTGAAAGAGACCATCTTCAACCTACGCCTCCTACGGATTGATAAACCTTAGGTCATCCACTTGAGGGAAATTTGCTACTATCCTACAAACCTGTGCACTTGCAGGCCCAACAACATCTACAAGAAGAAGGTTGTGTAGTAGACATCAAACTCTTTTCTGGCGCCGCTTGCGGGAGGTTAGTGCTTGAAGGTATATCTTTAGATCTTGCAATCGAATCTTTTGTTTCTTGTTTTAGCACTAGTTTAGTTTATAAAAGAAAACTACCAAAAAAATGGAATTGAGTTTGTCTCATACGCTTCATCTTTTTAATATCTTTCGTGAGTATGATGGGAAGGAAAATTGTGCCAAAGTGTTAGAAGAAGAATGTATTAAATTGTTTGGCACTAAATCTTTGAATGATGAGCATGATGGCAATGTTGTTAGTATGAATTCCTTTAATATCCATGATGCTAATGATATGCAAAGCCACAAGCTTGGGGAAGCTATGTTTGATGAAGATGATATTTTTTGTCCCCCAAGCTTTAATGAGCAAATTTACTATGATGAAAGCATGCCTCCTATCTATGATGATTATTGTGATGACACGTATGCTATAAAGAATAATGATAACCATGAAACTTGTCATCTTGATCTTAATTTTCAATCACATGATAGCTATTTTGTTGAGTTTGCTCCCACTATTATTCATGAGAAGAATTTTGCTTATGTGGAGAGTAGTAAATTTTCTATGCTTGTAGATCATGAAAAGAATGCTTTAGGTGCTGGTTATATTGTTGAATTCATTCATGATGCTACTGAAAATTATTATGAGGGAGGAACATATGCTTGTAGGAATTGCAATAATATCAAGTTTCCTCTCTATGTGCATAAGGTTTTGAAATTATGCTTGTTTTGCCTTCCTATGCTAGTTGATTATTGTTCCCATAAGTTGTTTGCTCACAAAATACCTATGCATAGGAAGTGGGTTAGACTTAAATGTGCTAGTCATATTCTTCATGATGCTCTCTTTATGTTTCAATTCTTATCTTTTATGTGAGCATCATTGAAATCATCATGCCTAGCTAGGGGCGTTAAACGATAGCGTTTGTTGGGAGGCAACCCAATTTTATTTTAGTTTCTTGCTTTTTTGCTTATGTTTAGTAATAAATAATCCATCTACCTTCTGTTTATATGTGGTTTTGTGTTTTAATTAGTGTTTGTGCCAAGTAGAACCTTTGGAAAGACTTGGGTGAAGTCTTTATGATCATGCTGTAAAAAACAGAAACTTTAGCGCTCATGAGATTAGCTAGAACTTTTTACTGGAGAGTTCTATTTAGTTGATTATTTTTGCAGATGATTACTATACAAATTCCTCAGGTCCACCAATTTATTTTAGAATTTTTGGAGTTCAAGAAGTTTGCGTTAGTTACAGATTACTACAGACTGTTCTGTTTTTGACAGATTCTGTTTTTCGTGTGTTGTTTGCTTATTTTGATGAATCTATGGATAGTAAAATAGTTTATAATCCATAGAGAAGTTGGAATACAGTAGTTTTAACAACAATACAAATAAATAATGAGTTCATTACAGTACCTTGAAGTGGTGTTTTGTTTTTCTTTCGCTAACGGAGCTCACGAGTTTTCTGTTAAGTTTTGTGTTGTGAAGTTTTCAGGTTTTGGGTAAAGATTCGATGGACTACGGAATAAGGAGTGGCAAGAGCCTAAGCTTGGGGATTCCCAAGGAACCCCAAGGTAATATTCAAGGACAACCAAGAGTTTAAGCTTGGGGATGCCCCGGAAGGCATCCCCTCTTTCATCTTCGTTCATCGGTAACTTTACTTGGAGCTATATTTTTATTCACCACATGATATGTGTTTTGCTTGGAGCGTCATTTTATTTTGTTATTATTTGTTTGATGTTATCTAGAATAATTTTTTGCATCTTTATTTTCAATAAAAAAGTCAAGGATAGCCTTTGCCATGCTTATTTTGCTACTATACATGTTGCTGTCTGAAAGCAGAAAGTTTACCGCTTTTGCAAAAATTCCCTAGAAAAGTCAGAGAGTGGTATAATGTTGAATATTTTTGAATATTGAGCTCTGATAAATTTATTACAGTGGGAATTTTAGTTCATAATTTTTGGAGTTAGGGAAGTATTGATACTCTTGCATTCTTTATAGACTGTACTGTTTTGGCAGATTGCTGTTATGTCTGCATTGTTTGCATATATTTGCTTGTTTAATGATTCTATTTGAGGATAGGAGTATTAAATATGCAGAGGCATTTAGTATGAAATGTTGAATAATAATGTTAGTGATTTGTTACAGTAGAAAATGATAAGGTTTTGCATTGGCTTATACTAACCTATCTCACGAGTTCTTGATGAGTTTGTTGTGAATGATGCTTTTGATAAAAAGAGAAACCATGATATGAGAGTAACTAAGGAGACACAAAAGTTCAAGCTTGGGGATGCCCAAGGCACCCCAAGATAATATTTCAAGAAGTCTCAAGCATCTAAGCTTGGGGATGCCCCGGTAGGCATCCCACCTTTCTTCTTCAACAACTATCGGTTAGTATCGGTTGAGCCTAAGTTTTTGCTTCTTCACATGAGTTGTGCTATCCTTGCAATGTAGTTTTCTTTAGATTTGCTTGCTGTTTGAATAAAGTATCAAGATCTGAAATTATTAAATGGGAGAGTCTTCACATAGTTGCATAATTATTCGATTACTCATTGATCTTCACTTATATCTTTCGGAGTAGTTTTTGTTATTGCTCTAGTACTTCACTTATATCTTTTAGAGCACAATGGTGGTTTTATTTTGAAGAAATATATGAACTCTCATGCTTCACTTATATTATTTTGAGAGTCTTAAATAGCATGGTAATTTTCTTAAATAATCCTAATATGCTAAGCATAAAGATTTGTAAGAATTCTTATGAGTGTGTTGAATACTAAGAAAAGTTTGATACTTGATAACTGTTTTGAGATATGGAGGTAGTGATATTAAAGTCATGCTAGTTGGGTGATTATGAATTTAAAGAATGCTTGTGTTGAAGTTAGCAAGTTCCGTAGCATGCACGTATGGTTAAAGTTGTGTAACAAATTTGAAACATGAAGTGTACCTGGCTTGTGCATCCTTATGAGTGGCGGTCGGGGACGAGCGATGGTCTTTTCCTACCAATCTATCCCCCTAGGAGCATGCGTGTAGTACTTGATTTTGATGACTTCTAAGTTTTTGCAATAAGTATATGAGTTCTTTTGACTAATGTTGAGTCCATGGATTATACGCACTTTTACCTTTCCGCCTTTGCTAGCCTCTTGATGCATGCATTGCCCTTTCTCACTTTGAGAGTTGGTGCAAACTTCACCGGTGCATCCAAACCCCGTGATACGATACACTCTATCACACATAAACCTCCCTATATCTTCCTCAAAACAGCCACCATACCTACCTATTATGGCATTTTCATAGCCATTCCGAGATATATTGCCATGCAACTTTCCACCGTTCCGTTCATCATCATCATGACATACTTTACTTTTGTCATATTGCCATTGCATGATCATGTAGCTGACATCGTATTTGTGGCAAAGCCACCATGCATTATTTTTCATACATGTCATTCTTGATTCATTGCACCATCCCTTACATCACGGAGGCATTCATATAGAGTCATATCTTGTTCTAGTTTCGAGTTGTAATCCTTATGTTGTAATCAATAGAAGTGTGATGATCATCATTATTAGAGCATTGCCCAAAAAAAGAGAGAAGAAAGGCCAAAAAAAGAAAGGCCCAAAAAAATAAAAAAAATAAAAATGGCAATGTTACTATCTCTTTTTCCACACTTGTGCTTCAAAGTAGCACCTTGTTCTTCATGTAGAGAGTCTCATATAATGTGCTTCAAAGTAGCACCATGTTTTCCATATAGTGAGTCTCATAAGTTGTCTTTTTCATACTAGTGGGAATTTTTCATTATAGAACTTGGCTTGTATATTCCTACAATGGGCTTCCTCAAATGCCCTAGGTCTTCGTGAGCAAGCAAGTTGGATGCACACCCACTAGTTTTCTTTTGTTGAGCATTCATTTATAGCTCTAGTGCATCCATTGCATGGCAATCCCTACTCCTCATGTTTACATCAATTGATGGGCATCTCCATAGCCCTTTGATTATCCTCGTCAATGTGAGACTTTCTCCTTTTTGTCTTCTCCACACAATCCCCATCATCATATTCTATTCCACCCATAGTGCTATATCCATGGCTCACGCTCATGTATTGCGTGAAGGTTGAAAAAGTTTGAGATTATTTAAGTATGAAACAATTGCTTGGCTTGTCATCGGGGTATATAAGTTGGGAACATCTTTGTGTGACGAAAATGAAGCATAGCCTAACTATATGATTTTGTAGGGATGAACTTTCTTTTGCCATGCTATTTTGAGAAGACATGATTACTTTGATTAGTATGCTTGAAGTATTACTATTTCTTTTATCAATATGAACTTTTATTTCATTCCGATCTGAATATTCATAGCACAATTAAAAAGATTTACATTGAAATTATGCCAAGTAGCACTCCGCATCAAAAATTCTTTTTAATCATTTACCTACTCGAGGACGAGCAGGAATTAAGCTTGGGGATGCTTGATACGTCTCCAACGTATCTATAATTTTTGATTGCTCCATGCTATATTATCTACTGTTTTAGGCAATATTGGGCTTTATTTTCCACTTTTATATTACTTTTGGGACTAACCTATTAACCGGAGGCCCAGCCCAGATTTGCTGTTTTATGCCTATTTCAGTGTTTCGAAGAAAAGGAATATCAAGCGGAGTCAAAACGGAACGAAATCAACTGGAGAAGTTATTTTTGGAAGGAAAGCCACCCGATGGACTTGGAGTGCACGTCAGGAAAGAAGGGAGGTGCTCACGAGGGTGGGGGGCGCGCCCACCCCCCTGGGGCACGCCCCCTGCCTCGTGGCCCCCCTTCGGTCCACGACGTACTCCTTTCACCCATATATACCTACCTACCCTAAAACTTCCAGAACAGAAGATAGGTCGGGAGTTCCGCCGCCGCAAGCCTCTGTAGCCACCAAAAACCTCTGGGGAGCCCGTTCCGGCACCCTACCGGAGGGGGAACCCATCACCGGTGGCCATCTTCATCATCTCGGCGCTCTCCATGACGAGGAGGGAGTAGTTCACCCTCGGGGCTGAGGGTACGTACCAGTAGCTATGTGTTTGATCTCTCTCTCTCGTGTTCTCTCTCGTGTTCCGTCTATGGCACGATCTTGATGTATCCCGAGCTTTGCTATTGTAGTTGGATCTTATGATGTTTCTCCCCCTCTACTCTCTTGTGATGAATTGAGTTTCCCCTTTGAAGTTATCTTATCGGATTGAGTCTTTTATGAGAACACTTGATGTATGTCTTGCCGTGTTTATCTGTGGTGACAATGGGATATCATGTGCGTCTTGATGTATGTTTTGGTGACCAACTTGCAGGTTCCGCCCATGAACCTATGCATAGGGGTTGGCACACGTTCTTGACTATCCGGTAGAAACTCTGGGGCACTCTTTGAAGTACTTTTATGTTGGTTGGATGAATCTGAGATTGTGTGATGCATATCGTATAATCATGCCCACGGATACTTGAGGTGACAATGGAGTATCTAGGTGACATTAGGGTTTTGATTGATTTGTGTCTTAAGGTGTTATTCGAGTACGAACTCTTTTATAGATCGATCCGAAAGAATAACTTTGAGGTGGTTTCGTACCCTACCATAATCTCTACATTTGTTCTCCGCTATTAGTGGCTTTGGAGTGACTCTTTGTTTCATGTTGAGGGATTGTTATATGATCTATCTATGTTATTATTGTTGAGAGAACTTGCAGTAGTGAAAGTATGAACCATAGGCCTTGTTTCCTATCATTGCAATAACGTTTACGCTCGATTTTATCCTTAGTTACCTTGCGGTTTTTATTATTTCAGATTACAAATACTCTTATCTACCGTCCATATTGCACTTGTATCACCATCTCTTCGCCAAACTAGTGCACCTATATAATTTACCATTGTATTGGGTGTGTTGGGGACACAAGAGACTCTTTGTTATTTGGTTGCAGGGTTGCTTGAGAGAGACCATCTTCAACCTACGCCTCCTATGGATTGAGAAACCTTAGGTCATCCACTTGAGGGAAATTTGCTACTGTCCTACAAACCTCTGCACTTGGAGGCCCAACAACGTCTACAAGAAGAAGGTTGTGTAGTAGACATCAACGCACTTGTCCGAAATGTGGGGTAAGTTATGAAAGTACCCCCACCGATTTGAGGCGGTTCTTTCGGTTCAGGGGTATCACAGGCATTTCGCGTGTCGGGATTTCATTGGAGGTGGGAGTTTTCGCGCGCGTTGTAATTTTGGAATAGCAAGGCGCGGGTTGAGATGGAGGGATTTGTCGGAGCACAACGAGACAAAGATTTATATTAAATATTTCGGGTAACAAGGCGCGGGTTGAAGAGCGGGAGTTTCGCAGCATGATAGATAGTGACGCTAGCTTGAAATTTCGGCATAACAAGGCGATGCTTGAAATTTCGGGAGAACAAGCTTAATGTGTACCAAAAAAAGACAATTTAGACTAGTATGATATACTACGTACAATGCGTTTAACACGCACAACACACACATAGACACCATTTAGACTAGTAAGGTACACGTGCATTGCACGCATGAGATTTGGAGACCAAATTATGAATAAATACCACATTATAGCATGTAAGCTTTAAGTCATATATGCATGATGTAGATGTTCGTTTAATTCTTATAGTTCATTTCATTCAAAATCATCTAGTTTTTATAACAAAAGCTAATCTATTTTAAGATTCATGGAATTGTGCGTTGTAAGGCATAAAGTAAAAACAAATCATGTAGAAAAACAGTTGGGCAATTCTGATACGGAAGATTCTAGAACAAAGAATAAGTGCTTGTGTTTTGAGGTTTGTGCATTATGCTTAAGTTCAACCATAGAGTCTTCTAGATTGTACATGTGGCAAAATCTGGTGGAATCTAGATGATATCCAACGGCCAGTAGTGCTCAAACTTGCTAGCTCTGCACCATCGGATTGGCCTGATCCAACGACCATCTTTCAAAGTTAAATTTATCCGCACACTATATTAAAAATATAAAATATAATATATATAGGGGTATAGATATAGATATGTGATGCGAAAGCCACCCATCATCTCCAACTGGAATAGTGTGTCCATGCACGAATGCAATGTGGCCAAACGATGTCTGCCATCGGTATCTCAAATTCAAACCAGTCTGACCTTGTTCAATGTGTATACATTACAACATGCTCGTTTCCAAACCACACCGAGCAGATCTCCGTTATATTCATGCATGCATGGGTTTCAAACATCATGATCTCTTATTCAAATATTTGAATTCAACTTTACATTGATTCTGACCTCACCTAGTCTTTTACACCCACACATTGGTCTTCTCTTTATAATTGTACCACTAACTTTCTCTCGTGCATGCATGCACACACACTACCAAATCGGCATTATCCATCGCACACATGCAATCTTTTTCTTCAGGTCGGTCTCCCATGAAGGCACACACACACACACACATCCCCCTCTCCATCATATCGGGCATTCTTTATCTCTCACGTGCATGCGCAACGATCGATGTTCCTCTATGTGTGTGTGTATATAGCTAGGTATTCCATAGTTTTCCACATAAACCGATCAATCTATATATCTAGTGAGGTCTCACCCTCTTTCCCACGTCCACATCGATCAATCTGTACCTCTCTATATAGGATTACATATATAGCTAATACACCCAGATTAATTATATATCCAACGCCCCCCTTTCATCATCCATGCCTTCTACTTCATCTCTCGACACAAGACAATGGCGAAGACAGGGGCAAGGGCCCCTGCCCCTAACATCACTATATATCGAGGCTAATATGAATGTGATCATTAGACAATTGCTGGTAAAAATGGTTTAAGTTGATGAATTGGCCCTCCTCGTAAAGGATTAGCAATGCTTGTCCCCTAGCTCATGGGACATTTTCATGGCTCCGCCCTTTGTCTTGGCTGCGTTCTCGCCCCCTCTCTCTAAATATCGATCTCGCAGTTGTGCATTCCTTCATAGTCTCCCTCCACTTGGCCCCTCGCACCATTTTCTAGCCCCCCACCAGATTTTGCCACATGTACAATCTAGCAGACTCCATGGTAGAACTTAAGCATAATGCACAAATCTCAAAACAACAGTGGTTCTCCTTTGTTCTAGAATCTTCCGTATCATAACTGCCCAAACTTTTTTTCTAGTTGAATTGCCATTATTTGTTTTTACTTTATGCTTTACAATGCACAATTCCATGAATCATAAAATAGATTAAGGGCTTCTTTGATTTAAAGGATTCTCAAAGGAATTTTGGAGGATCCTAATCCTTAGGAATTTTTCCTATCTTGGTTGTTTGATTCGTAGGATTGTAAACCATAGGAATTTTTTCCATATGATTCATTTGCACTAGATTTCATAGGAAACATCCCATCCACTCAAACCTCTTTGAAAGAATTCTGTGTTTTTTATGCACAATCAAACACTCGTACCATCCTGTAGGATTCAAGACGACATTCCACTATAATCCCATGTTCTTCCTATTCCCGCGTTTTGGAAATCCTACGAATCAAAGAGGCCCTAGGTTTTTTTCTAAAAAATAATTGATTTTTAATGAGATGAACTATAAGAATTAAACAAAGGTCTACATCTGGCATATATGACTCAGAGCTTACATGCTACAAAGTGTGGTATTTATTTATAATTTGGTTGCAAAATCTGGCGTGCAATGCACGTGTACCTTACTAGTACTTGAGTATGTGCAAAACACTATGGCACGCTACACAGTGTCTCTCTTACAGTTCATGAAGCCACGTGGCACATGTGGAGGCGTTGTCGCGACATCCTTATGTGGATTGATCACAGTGACGTGCTTCTGGTTCCAGAAGAATGTACTCGTCCTCCCTGAGCCGCGCTGGCGGTACATGCACGAAGCGAAGATGTGCATGCACGCCACGCACGCACTCATTCCCTCACACGCACACGCGGGTACACGGGCGGGCGCAATTTTTTACCAAGATCCACCCCATGTGATAATTTGACGCGTGTAAAGTCCTTCACTTCATTGATGGTCAATTAATACAGCGCATGCAAATTGAGTGGACATGAGGGCGAAAGAAAGACATTACTACTCCACTGCGCGCATGCGAGTAGTTCAATCATGGGTTGGTAGTAGTACTTCCATTGGTCTCCTTCATATTTTGTGCCAATTTTTGATAGTAACATAATATTTACGCATCTGAGCAGTGTAGTCTACTTGAAATTTATGTTCCACTAAACTCATCGGGAGCCGTTTTAGCCTCAAACCAAAACCATCAATTAATCTTTACCTTGTTCCCATCACATTCGAAAGTACTAGTGCTACAATTAAGTGCAAGCCTGCTCACACCTACCAGTATGTACCAAACCTGAACGTGTTCCCACTATGCAGGTTTTAGTACTAGTGCTAGTACTTAGGTTATAAAAAGGGGAACTACCTAACCGAAAATTACTCTACCTTCCTCCTCATAAGTCATACTTCTTCGTCTGTCCTTGCCTTGGCCGGTGTGCAGAGCTCTAGGTCGAGACCTACTCGTAACAAGGGAGCGGCAACCAAGGCTGCGGAAAAAAGAGAGGGCTCACCGCCACGCAGAGACCTCGAAAGATCTCTCACGGGCAGGCGATGGCTCCCAGGAGCGCCCTAGATGCGGAGGCGAACATGCCGAGATGGCGGCGCTGGAGTCGTTATCCCTCGACGGCATGCCCGGTCAGCTCAATAAGCACCTCAATAAGCAGAAGGAGTTCATCCATGGCTTGGTGGAGCTGTTGAAGGAGAGCCTCGACGACATGCCCACGGAGCTCAATGAGCAGGGGGAGTTGACCGCCGGCTTGTTGATACTGCTAAAGAAGAGCATTGCCTCGGAGAAGAAGGCGACCGGCGAAATGCTGCAACTTCAGGAGGACAAGGCGAAGCTCTGCCACGAGCTCGACCTGCTAAAGGAGGAGAACGCCGGCTGGAAGAAGCTGCATGAGAATAGTAGTTCCTCGATGAAGATTTTGCAGGCCCTCGTCATGGAATAGAAGGAGGAGTTGGCGAAGCTCCGCATCGAGCACCCGGCTGCTGTCAAGGTACGTAATGCAGCCTTGGAACAGATGATGAAGGCTCGCGTTGAGAAATCCCGCGTCATGGACACAATGAAGAAGATGGCGGAGGAGACGCGCAAGGAGATGGAGGTCGTGGAGGCGATGAAGAAGCAGTTACGACTCCGCGGCCAGCAACCCTTCATGTAGTGAGAGCAGCGCCCCAGACTTGTGTGTGCGTCTTCCTTCTTTTTTGGGGGTGATAATCCGCCTTCTTCTTTTGCTCCTGTGTTTCTTATTTTGCTTTGGGTGTTTCGCCGCACATGTCACCTTCTTTGTGAGGCATGAATAGAACAATGCTAAAAATGAGATGACTAGCTAATTAGATCATTCTTTATCGCCAATAGAACAATGCCTCTTGCTAGAAATATATAGTAAGAGTAGAGAGTAGAGGATATGGAATTGGGCTGCCATGTTTTGTGCTCCTCCGTCGTACTCAAGTGGAAAACTTGAGTATACCGCACGGTTCTTTGCTCCTCCTCAATTAAATCGGCACATTTATACGAAAGCAAGTCAAATCACAAGGCCCCGCCTTCCAGCAGGAATGAGTCGTCAAATCACAAAGGCCCTCGCCTCTCGTGAAAAGGACCAAGCTAGACTGCCCCGCCCTCTAGCCTTTTAAAAAATGTATACATTTGTACAGTAGTAGTATCGATGGATTGCGCCATGGAGCAAAACTAATAAGATGTAATTAAAGAAAAAAGGTGGTACATATAGAGAGCGCTCGTCGCCAAATTATGCATATACTATATGACACTACCCACTATGAAGGTACTAGTAACATAGACTAGTAACTAGTCTATGTTACTCTCTACTATGACCAGCCAAAGTCGAGGCGCGCATACCAACGAGGGCCTGATTGTGTCTATACTTGGACTACTCACCCGACTGCATGCGCACCAGGCAGACAAAGCTCATGTCGTGTTGGTGCCGTGTGCGGCCCGCACATTAACCAAAACCTCGTGCCTCCATCTTAGCCTCCGCGTTTTAAACTTCTCAATCTCAAGGCCAAGGAGCAACGTGAAACCTATGATAGAGCCAATCGGATGGTTGAGAACACTACAATTCGTAGCTACAGACGCGTGTGTGTGAGAGGACGAGTGCGTGCGTGCACCTCTTCTTAGAGTACAACTGTATGTGGGTGGCATTGGCCTAGGGAGCAGTGATGGTGTGTGCGAGAAGTCCCGAGAGATAGGTATAATGCGTCTGAAAAAAAGATTAGTCTATAGCTCGCCACGAGGCTATTCCTGTCGAACGCCAAGCGTAAGATATGTTTCTGACGGTGCCAGTTTTTGCACATACACAACAGTAGAAAAAGAACTAGTACCATGGCATATGCTACACCACGGCCGAGAAAATGTGCCGATGTTACGCCATCCGGGAATAGTGCCGCACTTCGAAATTAGAACCGTCAATAAATTTTGAGCGTGTCTCGTCACATTCCAAATTTCTACTACTACCATGCTATATTTAATTGCAAACCTGTTCACACCGATCACAACCTAAACGGTTTCCCACTTAGGAGCATATTAGTAGTACTCGGTTATAAATACTACTATGCTAAGATGACTGCACATTCCTCCTCAACTCCTCATCCACAAAAAACAATGAAGTCAATCAAGCCATAGCCAGCGTGAGTTACGGGTCCAGATTTCCACCAGGAGAGGTGAGCATGGAAGAGGAAGCACGAGAGATGTCCCGCCGTCATAAAGCAGCCGACATGTCCAGTCACAAGAGCAAGAGGCAAAGACAGAGGTCCGTCACAGCCAAAGCAGCACGGAGGTCCCGCCACGCTGTTGATGTAGCAGACTGGTCCGGCCACGCCACGGAAGCAGCAGAGATGTCTCGCCGCGCCGCCGAAGCAGCAGGGAGGTCCCGCCACGCCGCGGCAGCCTGGGAAAATTTCTCTCGGGCAGGCGAGGACTCTTACAGGCGCATGCATGCGATAGTCCATAGCCAGATGGATCAGATCTCCGGCTGGGCGAGGATGCAGGACGAGGCTACCGGCGTCATCCGGCAACTAGGGGAGGGCAATGCGAAGCTCTGGGGCGAGCGCGACCTGCTGAGGGCGAAGATCGCCAGAAGGGTGAAGCAGGAGGAGGAGACCGCTACCTTGTTGCAGAGGACGGGCGTCATCATCAAGATACTTATGGACGAGAATACCATGCTCCGCATCAAGCGCAACAGGCTGGTGGAGGAATCCATGGATGCTGCCAAGCAGCGTATTAAGGACATGAAACTGATGAAAGAGATCATCGCCCGCCGCGAGAACTAGTCTCCGTGACCTGCAGCGCATAAAGAAAGTAGAGATCAGCGAACCGGATCGTTGTATGCATCTTCCTTCTTCTTTTGCCCTTGTGTATTCCGGGCGTAGCCGCATGTGACTTTTTTAATTATCTTCCTAATTATGTAGGACAATTATTATCCACTCTCGTCGTCCTTATATATATTCATCAGTCTTGCTATAAGTCGCAGTAGATGCTATATAGGTCCGTCGGATCTTACATCAAGATCCATGCAAAAATTTCTTTTTAGATTTTCTTTTCTCTCTCTTAAATCTCAGTCGAGTGAGACATTGCCACGCCATTAAACAGAGGCTCAAGCGCCATTAATGGAGACCTTGGGAGAGAGGTGGACGACAGATGGAGGTCAAAGGGCTCTCCTCCCGATAAGCACGCGCAGGGGTCTGATGGCACACCTCCCGTACTCAAATAACTACCCTGCATGGTGCCTCCTAGCTAATAAAAAAAGGGGACACGTTGCGGCACGTAAATGGTAAATAGAACGCCCACGGTTTCAATAATACTTGTGTTTCCGATTGTAACGTGACAGCACTTGTTCCAAAATGACTTTGTTGATTGTTAATGTGTGCGCCTCGCCGTCGGACAGCAAAATTACCACAACATGTTGGTGCCATGTCATGACACCAAGCCAAGTTTCATGATTTTCATGCGTGTTTCGGATTTACAAGAATTAAAAAACCAAGTTTCTCAATGTTTCCAGCCGAGCCATGACGCCCAGATGTTTGAATTTCATTCCCATTTACGGCATGGGACCTGAAATTTACCCGAGGACACACATGTGATTTTTCAACCAGCTTTGGTGCACCGGAGCATGTGCTTGTATTTAAAATTTGAATTATGCACACAAAGGTGACAGTTCCTCTCGTAACCACGAGCCTTCTCGAGAGAAGCTTCGGTTTGCAAGAAACTTATACCAAAACTTGTTCCTATTCTGCAATTTTTTTACCACAGCATGGTAGTACCATGACATGACACCATGCCAAGTTTCATGATTTTCAGGCGTGTTTTGGATTTACAAGAATTTTAAAACCAATCTTCTCAATGTTCTCGGCCGAACCACGATGCCAGATGTTTGAATTTCATTCCCATTTCTTGCATGGGACCTAGAAATTCACCCGAGGACACACATGCGATTTTTCAATCAACTTTGGTGCACGGGAGCATGTGCTTGTAGTTCAAATTTGAATTATGCACATTAAATGACCAGAAACTCAATTAATGTATAAAAACGGCCAAACGAACCTAGAATAATTCCAAAATTTAACAGGGCACTCGTATAGTTCTATGTTGCTTCTGTAAAGAAAATCTGGGGAGAGGCAGCGTATATTGTTTCGCACACAAAGGTATAAAGAAATAAAGAAATAAAGAAATTAGCATACCTATTTAATTCTCGGGTTCTTATTATTTATGCCACTAGTTGTGTATCACTACTCAGTTTTCCATTAGAAGTTACATCTACTCAAAAAATGCCATCGATCCGTGAGATGCCTGCTCAAAAATGCAATTAGATATCTAAAAAATGCCATCGTTAAGTTAGATGTTTGCTCAGAAATGCCATTAGACATTGTTATTTTCATGTCAAACCTGTTGACCATGTTACATAACAAAAATAAGCCGATTATCACAATGATAAGTTAATGGTGTCCAGCACAACACACCCCTCAAATAAAACTAAGCACCCTGGAATTCTTTGACAAAACTAAGCACCCTTGAAATTCTTTAACAACTAAACTGCTGGCTATATGATGTTGGCCATATATATTGTATGTATATAATGTCAAGAAACGAGTGGTAGTACTATACCAACTAAAAGATGAAATGTACGAAATATAACGAGAAGAAACATAACATAGTTCTGCTGGGGGCTCAACACAACACACCCCTCAAATAAAACTAAGCACACCAGAAATTAAACTAAGCAACTAATCCGGTAGACACTGCATTAGAACCACCATGAGCAACGACACTGCCACCTTCTCGGAGTCCTCGTCCACGTCCTCGAATTCATCCTTGTCCCTATTCCTCTTGGGCGATACTTCTTTGCTTGAACCGCACACTTGGCTCTTGCTCTTCATCCAACCCTTGTAGATATTGAAACAAAGGTGTCGATGTACAGAAAGAAGGGTACACCTTTTAACTGTGCACGGGCAGTCTGAGCCGCGGGCGTCGCCACGCTAAAGCAAGGCAAGGAAGGTGAGCCAAGGTAAGGCCGAAGCTTGAAAGAAGCGAGCAGCGCCAAGACCAAGACCACAAAGAGCAAAGGGGCAAGCAGACTCCCCGGCAAGATCCTTGCCGGGCGGTTCTTGAGCGCAAACAAGGCCCTTGCCGGGCAGCTACCACGCCCAAGCCGGTCACCTTTGAGTCCACTGCCCCCCATGGGGCAAAGGATTCGGAGACATGCCGTGGTGGCATGCAGATCTTTGTGAAGACATTCAAAGATCGATACATACTAAAGAAGATGACGACCCTTGGCGGGATCCCGCCAAGGGGACCACAAGGCACCCGGCAAGAGCCTTGCGGGATGGCAACAGCCGTGGCAAGACCCTTGCCGGGCCCCAGTAAGACCCTTGCCGGGCTGCGGCAAGGCCCCTGCCAGGACACCCGTGGGGCCACCATCGAGCCCGCCAGCTAATCGAGCCTCCACCATGCGGTTGCCGACCCAACCGGTTGGGCGAGGCACTGCGTGGCGGCAAGCGAACCTTCATGGAGACCCACCACCGCGCCACCTCGGTACTGCACGCCTACGTGGCACCATCGCCGTATGCGTGTCAACGCGAAAGGGAGCGGCGGCGGACGAGACTGGGCTCTCCCCCGTCCCCGATAAAGCAAGGACACCTAAGCAAGACGCATTAATGGCGCCTTGTCATGTAATGCAAGGATAAACTCGTATGATCAGACCCTTTCCCTCCCTCAGATGCCACTGGCAGCCCTTCCCCTATAAAAGGAGGCCCAAGGCGACCGGAGGAGGATTCGCTTTTTGGAGCCCTCACGCCCCATAGCTAGCTCAAGAATGCGGATAAACTAACCACCAAAGCAGAGTAGGGTTTTACGCATCTCGCGTCTTAACTCGGATAAAGAACCCGTGTGCTATCTGTTTGATCCCCGCACCCCGCAGCCGTAGTAGGGATTCTTGTGATCCCATAGGTATCGTCCCCGCACCGACATCTTTGGCGCGCCAGGTAGGGGGCGCAGTTGTGAGAATCAGCTCTAGCGGTTAGTTCGACGCTTCTTCATCGTCATGGCGCCCAAGAAGAAGACGACGGTGGCGGTTGGCCCGTCGGAAGCCGGACACCTGTCGTAGCAGGCGAGCAGCGGACCGGTCACGAAAAGGACCCGGGCGCTGTTCGCGAACACCAACACCGTCCCCAAAGAGCCGAAGTTTGGGAGCCGGGCGATGTTCATGCGCTGGTAGCGGGTGACGCCGCCAAATCGAGACGGAGTCGGGCCCTCCAGCGGGTGGCGCGGGGCCTTCTAAGATCGCTGCCACCACCTTGCGAGCGACGCGAGGGCTTCCAAGACTCCCACACCGGCGCCGACGGCACGCTCTTCTCAAGCGGACGCGATGAGCAGCGTAATCCGCCGAGGACCCCGGCGTCGTCCACGGAAAGAGCCCGGCGCCACCTCCGGATTCGAAGACCTGACCGCCGCCAAGGCGCTGGTGAAGATGGCGTGCGACCGCGAGGTCGTGATAGAGCTCCTTCGACATGGTCAAGTCGAAGCCGCGTCGCGATTCGCAGGTTTCACCGCCGCCAAAGCCAGCGAAGCCACGGCTCGCAAGCGATTGCTCCTCGATTTTCCTCCCACTGCGGGAAACTTCGGCGAATGGAGAGCCACCAGCCGAAGCCTTGTTGCGGTGGCCAACAAAGACGAACCGGGTCCGGTGGAGCCCCCGGGTCGACGCTCTGGCGGAGTACCACACACTAGTGGCAGGAGAGCCGACGGCGCTGCAACCACGGTGCACTCACCTTCTCCTCGCCCGGCCCCGCGGACGCCAGCCCGTCACGACGTTACGGGCGACGAGATCTCCGTAGCATCATCCGACCCGCGGGCCCACTGTGACCAGCGCCAAGTTCTTCGGGAACGAGAACATGAAGACGCTCGAACCACCATCGAGCGCCGGCGCGGAACGCACCACCAGTCAGACAGGCGAGCAGTGCCTGCTGTGAACCACCCGGCACCGTTGAGCCCTGGAGGCCTACCTTACGAGGTAGGCTGTCCGGCTTTTACCCGTGAGCTGCAGCAGTTCCAGTGGCCCACTCACCGCACCTTCAAACCTGATGTAGGCGAAAAGTACAGTGGCAAGACCCACCCATCCGAGTTCCTCAGCGTCTACACCATCGCGATGCAGGCTGCCGGAGCCCGCGACGATAAGGTGCTTGCGAACTACTTTCCGTTGGCTCTCAAACCCAACGCCATGTCATGGTTGATGCACTTGCCGGTAGACTCTATTTCCTCCTGGTCGGATTTGTGCCCTGAGTTCGTAGGCGCCTTTTACTGGAGGTCACCAAGCCCATGGCCAAGCAAGCGACCTGCACGTCATTCCTTAGAAGGGAGGCGAGAGTCTCCGCAAGTATATTCAGAGGTTCAGCCAGTGCATTACAATATCCTCGATGTTCACCACTGCCGCCATCATCGGTAGCGTTTCATCGAGCGTGCGTAACCGCAAGATGCGTGAAGAGGCGGCAATGAACAAGGTGAGAGATGTAGCGAACTCTATGTTCTTGGCGACAAATGTGCCGGGCTGAAGAGGGAAGGAAGTACCCCGGCGAAGATGCCGGCGTGGAAACCGATTCTTCAGATGAGGATATTGCCGCCCCGGCGAAGAAAGGCCGGCGCTGCAACAGGAAGCGCAAGGGAAAAACCGTGCTTGCCGTTGAGGGATCTGATGACACCGGCTCCACCAAGAAAACTAAAGGCACGACCCGGCAAGGAGGTTGCCGGGTGCGTCGCCTGCCGGGCCTTGGCGGCTGCCGAGAAGTCAGGAAAGCCCGACAAGCGATACTGCAAGATCCATCGCACCAAAGGCCATGCTCTCCAGGACTGCCGACAGGTAGAGCTCCTCGCTGAGAAGCAGACGGCTGAATACGAAAGGCGGGACAAGGAGAAGGGCCCAGACGGTGCTGAGGGGTCCGGCAAGAAGCGTGACGGCCAGACGGGCCGTCACAGCAAGGATAAGCAACAGAAGAGGCCCGCCCGGGGCCATGACAGAAAGCCAGAAGACGATGATCACGAGGAGGACGATGAATCCGGCGACCAAGAGTTTCAGAAAGCTACAGAGGCCATGTGCGTCGATGGCGCCTCCTCGCTGCATACTTCTCACCGCCGGCTTAAACAGTGGGCGCGAGAGGTTACAGCGGCAGAGCCGTCGTTTGATGCCCAAATGCCGCTGAAGTGGTCCAGCGCATCTATCATCTTTGACACCGAGGATCACCCTGATCGCACCACTGCGGTCGGGTGCTTGCCGTTGTTGGTTTCACCAACAATACGCAACCTCAAGGTGATAAAGATGCTAGTCAATGGCAGGGCTGGTCTGAACTTGATCTCGCCTGCCGTGATCGAGAAACTGCAGATTCCTGATGGAGACCTCGAAGAGACGGGCACGTTTCAGGGGGTCAACCCGGGAAGAAGCCAACCTAAGGGAAAGGTCACGCTGCCCGTGACCTTTGGAAGCGACTTGAACTTCAGGACGGAGAGGATCGCATTCGATGTTGCCAAGATCCCCTTGCCCTACAATGGGATCCTTGGCCGCCCAACGCTAGCCAAGTTCATGGCGGTGTACACTACGCCTACAACACCTTGAAGATGCCAAGACCTGTGACGATCATCACCATTCCCTCCGACAAGAAAGATGCACTGATTTGCGCTGACCAACTATACCAAAGAAGCGATTGCAGCCGCCGCTAGGGCACTCGCTCCCGCCACCGGGACCCCGGGAGGGAAGAAGAAGAAGAAGACCGGTGTGACCTCGGACACCCACTCCGCAAGCGCCCCTCTTGAAGTGTAAGCGCTGCCGTCGAGGACGCATGTAGAGCTCCACCGACGGAAACAAGAAGCCCAGGTCCATACCACCGGGAACCAAGAAGGTTTCTGTCAATGAGGACGACACGGGAGGAGCTTTTACCATAAGCTCCACCCTTGACGACAAATAGGAAGACGTGCTCGTCGCCTTCCTGCGGGCGAATGTCGATGTGTTTGCGTGGCAAGCCTCCGACATCCCCGGTGTTCCCAGGAAGGGGATTGAGCACCACCTTGCTGTCTGCCCTCATGCGCGGCCCGTCAAGCTAAAGGTCAGAAAGCAAGCTTTGGAACGACAAGAGTTCATCACAGAAGAGATCCGGAAACTGGAAGCAACGGGTTTGGTAAGAGGAGTGCTCCATCCAACGTGGTTGGCCAATCCGGTCGTGGTGCGCAAGGCAAATGGGAAGTGGAGGTTGTGTATTGATTACACAGATATCAATAAGGCTTGCCCTAAAGATCCCTTCCCGCTGCCGTGCATCGATCAGATTGTTGACTCCATGGCTGGGTGCGATCTGTTATCATTCCTTGATGCCTACTCCGGCTACCACCAGATCTTCATGGCAAGAGAAGGCGAAGAGAAGACAGCGTTCATCACCCCATGTGGTACGTATTGTTTCATGTGGATGCCTTTCGGGTTGAAGAGTGCTGGTTCGACATTTGCAAGGGCGGTCCAAATTGGTTTTGAACCCCAGCTCCATAGAAATATGGAGGCTTATATGGATGACATAGTGGTCAAAACCAAGGACAGGGCAACCCTCATACCGGATTTGCAAGAAACATTTGCAAACCTACGCAAGATCAATCTCAAGCTGAACCCCGAGACGTGCGTCTTTGGCGTCCCATCCGGTAAGCTCCTCGGGTTCTTGGTGTCACAGCGTGGGATAGAGGCCAATTCAGACAAATCAAAGCTATAGAGCAGATTGAAGCACCCAAGCGGATCAAGGATGTGCGTCGACTTGCTGGTTGCGTTGCCGCCATGGGCAGGTTCATTTCCAAGTTCATCGAACGTGCCTCCCTTTTCAAGATCTGAAAAAGGCGGGCCTAATGGAGTGGACACCGTAAGTCGGGCAAAGATTGCAAGATTTGAAGAAATACCTCTCTTCCACGCCAATACTAGTTGCGCCTAGGCCACGAGAACCGTTGCTGCTATACCTGGCGGCAACAGACCAAGTGGTCAGCGCCGCACTAGTGGCGCAGGGAGAGGTTGATGACAAGGAAATGGCAGCGGCAGAGCCCGGCACCACCAATGCAGAGACGACACAGCCAGTTGAAGTGCCGTTGAAGAAGAAAATGATGCAGCACCCGGTCTACTTTGTTAGTTCCCTCCTGCAGGGGGCCAGATCAAGGTACTCCGGTGTGCGAAACTGCTCTTGACCTCCTTATGGCCTCGAGGAAGCTGCATCACTACTTCCAGGCACACGAGATCACTGTCGTCACTCGCTTCCCTCTACAACGGATATTGCACAATCCGGATGCAACGGGGAGAATTGTAGAATGGGCACTGGAGCTGTCCAGCTTTGGCCTCAAGTTTGAAAGTACCTCGACGATTCAGAGGTGAGTCCTAGCAGAGTTCATTGCAGAATGGACCGCAACACCTGACAAAGAAATTCAAGAGACTGCTCTCCCCGGCAAAGGGGCAAGTTGTGATTGGATCATGTACTTTGATGGAGCTTTCTCCTTCTGAGGCGCCGGTCGGGCGTCGCTTGTCGCGCCCACCGGAGAGCACCTCAAGTACGTGATCCAGATGCACTTCCCCAGGGAGGTGTCAACAAACAATACGACAGAGTATGAGGGGCTGCTTGCCGGTCTTAGGATCACGGCGGACCTCGGAATCAAGAAACTCATCGTCAAGGGAGACTCGCAGCTTGTCGTCAAGCAAGTCAACAAGGATTACCAGAGCCCGTTGATGAAGGCCTACGTCGATGAAGTGAGAAAGTTGGAAGAGCGTTTCGACGGTATCTGAGCTGAACATCGTTCCCCGAGCGGAGAACGATGTCGCCGATTACTGTCAAAACGCGCTGCCCTCAAGCTACCTGTGGAACCAGTACCTTTGTGCTTCAATTTAACTCAGCCATCCGTTGATCCATCAACAGAGCAGAATAAGAGGAGGAAATCAGGTCTGGCAAATACTTTCCCACCGAAGCTCCACAGGGCGCCGGCGAGGATGTTGCCGGAACATCGAGCCCGCCACGGACGGCAGCTCTGGCGGAGCATTAAGCTCTTGCCGCGTTGAGACTGCCGTTCACATGAGCGGAGGAAATGCCTTTAGTCCTCGTCGTCGAGCCCCAGGCTCCGGCATGGGCACAGCATACCGTTCAATTCCTCCAGACAGGGGAACTTCCTGAGGAGCAGGAAGAAGCGGAAAAAGTAGCCCGTCGCTCTACCATGTACCAGTTAAATCGATGGCGTCACCCTGCATGTAAAGAGGCCGGACGGTGTGAAATTGAAGTGTATCCCTCGAGAGGAAGGACTGGAGCTGTTGGCGGAGATACACGGAGGCATATGTGGATCCCACATTGGGTCAAGGGCCCTTGCCGGCAAGGCATTTCGGCAAGGCTTCTTCCGCCCATCGCCCTTCGTGATGTGACGGCACTAGTCACCGAGGTGTGAAGCGTGTCGGTTCCATTCAAAGAAGCTTCATCAGCCAGCTCAAGCCCTTCAAACCATTCCTCTCTCCTGGCCCTTCTCGGTGCAGGGGCTCGACATCTTGGGCCCTTTCCCCCGGCTGTCGGGGGCTTTGAGTACTTATGCGTTGCAATCGACAAGTTCACAAAGTGGCCGAAGTGGAGGCGATGAGGAAGGTCACAGCTCGATCGGCCGTCAAGTTCTTCAAGGGACCGGTGTGCCGTTTTGGCGTACTAACAGGTTATCACCGACAACGGCACCACAGTTCACAAGCCACACCTTCATGCAATATACCCGAGACCTCGGCAAAGAAAGTCTGCTTTCGCCTGCTGCTCACCCACGGAGCAATGGTCAAGCGAGAGGGCAAATCTTTGAAATCTTCGAGGCTTAAGGACTAAGACCTTTGACAGCTGCACAAGAGTGGAAGGCACCGATTGATGAGTTGTTGCGGCGGTTCTTTGGTCGATCAGACGACGCCAAATCGAGCCACCGGCCGCACACCTTTTGCCCTCGATATACGGGGCGAAGCAGTTCTCCCCCCGAACTCATATACGGGTCACCTCGAGTGCTCGCTTATGACGAAGCTCGAGCAAGAGCAACTTGCAAGATGACGCAGATGCTCCTTGAGGAAGATCATCTTGAGCGGTCAGAGAGCGGCACGCTACCCGACAAAGCCTTGCGCCGCTACCATAGCCACAAGGTTCATGCCCGAAGCCTTGAGGAAGGCGACCTTGTCCTTGGTAGCGTTTAATCGGCCAAGAATTCCAACAAGTTGACGCCAAAGTGGAAGGCCCTTACCGGGTAACCACGAGTCACCGGGCCCGGTAGCGATCTACACGGAGACCAAAGATGCCGTTCCAAAGGAGTAACTCCTGGAACATTGAGCATCTTCGCAAGTTTTACCCGTGAGGCGCGACTTGCCGGGCCCCCCGGCAAGCCACCTTTTGTACAAGAATTGCCGATGATGCATGTAACCCTTTGTACAAAGCCAGGCGCAGGCCATGAGCATAAATAAGTGAAGCGCTGGTGCCCTAAGTTATAGTATGCATGCTAGGTCAAGTCTCGTCCTTGGTTAGGGTTGATAGAGCTTGGCGGCGACTAACCCCTAGCTTAGAGGTCGAGTGTGCGTCTCTTTGCCATTCTTTTGTCTCCTTTGGTTCGCAGGACTCACAGGTACCCTTGCCGGACCACTTGAGGACGAAGGAGGAAAAAGAGGGACAAATCAGTATCTTGACCCCGGCAAGCCAGTATTGCCGGGGGCTGCAAGTACGAAGATTCACCCACGGCAATCCAGAGTTGCCGGGGGCTGCAGCTTCAGATAAGTTCTTCATTCCTTATCATGCATTCCCTTATGGACTGAGGTATGTGAAACTTCATTGTTTCCCAAGCTACCGTGCTCCCCTAAAAACTCTAGGCTCTAGGGCTCATTCCTGGGGCCAGGTTTGGTCGTAGTCGTGGTAGCAAAAGGATGAAACGAGGAGCTCGAACTCCGCCTCATCCCCTGCCTCCGCCAAAAGCGTGAGGAAGGTCGAGTGAGGTGGGAAGGCAGCGAGGCTTTGTTGTCGGGCAAGGAAATGTTTATCTTAGAGATATCAAGGATTTATTCCTTGTCGTGGGTTCTACCCGCAAACAAACGACCCGCAAGCATCCCTTTTCATTAAAACATTCCACTCAGTGCAGTCCATAGAGAATGAAAAACATGAATGATGTGATTACAAGTTTTTAAGTTCAGCCTAGGCCCGAAGGCTTACAAACTAAAAAAAGGTAAGGTGCCCGTGACCCCTCTCTTGCCCCTCTCTTTAGGAGGCAGGTCAAGGAGGCGAAAAGGGCAAAAGGGACGCCTAGACGAGCTACGTGTGGCAGAAGACACCAAGAGAACATCTCGGTGGCCGTCCGAAGGCTGGATGGTGATGGCGGCGTCGGAAGCAGAGCTTGAAGACGAGGCGGCAGGATGTCAGCACGCGTCGAAGGTGTCGGTGCCCACGTGCTCCGATTTGGCGGCCTTTCTGCCCGCCCTCTTCCTCTTCCGCAGCCTCCCAACGCCAGCCGCCCAAGGAGACGACCCCAAGAAGTTCAGGAAGCCGGCGACACGGATGATGGGATCGCCGTAGCCGAACGGAGCGACGCCCGACACCTAGTCGGACCCGTCATCCTGCCGCCTGCCACCCTCGTCGTCGCTGCCGCTATCCTCCTCGCCACTCTCGTTCGAGGAGGAGCCTTTGCTATCAGAAGAGCTCTCCACGCAGCACCTTGCACGAGTCCCGAAGCACCCGAAGACCTTGACGGAGAGGAGGCCGCCCTCCATCAGCTTGAAATGGAGAGTGAGCCCCGCCGTCAAGCGGTGGATGTGAGCGAACGTCTTCCACCCTCGGCCAAGATACATCACTTGAGGGGCTGGAAAGTCGACGCGAACTCGCGTACCGCTGATCCAACAACCCCTCATGTGTAGCCGCAGTGACTCCGGCGGATCCCGCTCCATCTCACTCGCGAAGGGAGTCGGGAGACGGAGGCGTCGGCGAGGTGGCCGGCGCAGCCTGACAAATAACTCGCAAGGGTCATCCCCAACATGGCCCTCCGTGGGGGGAGGAACCGCTGGCGGAGGCGGGACCAGCGCGCCGCCCCGTTCTCGTCTTCCCTGAGCACCTCGACCTCATCCACGGCCTCGCCCGCGGCCTCGCCCCTCCCCTTCCCCTCGCGGTGGCTCACGCCACCACAGGTGAAGGAGAAGGAAGGGCGCGTTGTCGAGCGGCGACCCTTGCTACCACCGTTGAAGAGCCAGGATTCCCTCTCTCCATGACGAATGGAGGGAGGGGGAGCGAAAGCTGAAGGAAAGAGAAGATGGAAGAGTGCGGGGCGCCGCCCCCCCCCCCCCCGCTCTTTATAAAAGAACGGGGGGGCACGACCGCCCCGCTCAACCAATCAAGATGCGGAAGGCGCAGGGAACTGGGACTGACCCGCTGCCCCGGCCCACGATGGCCCGGTTTCCCGCCTCCGCCATTCGCCAACCCAAGCGCATGAGAGCCATGTGGCAGGCATGCGGGACCAAGGCGACGGGTGAGGCGACCTCTCCCCACCCCGTGGTCGTGGGGAGTGGACGCCTTAAAGACCACGCCCCGGCCCCGTTCAGTAAATGAGTTGCGCCTCCACGCCTCCCTCCGTTTATGGGGAAGGCGCGAACCGCTCCCTTTTACTACGACGGGACGCATGCGTGCAGAGCTCAGCCCCATGCATGCCTCCCACGTCACGCACACCTCCCCACGCCAAGCCACGCGCGGGAGGCGTGGGAAGCGCAGCACGCGAAAAGACTTACCACGGTAAAAACCACCCTGCCTGCCCGCACACCGTTTTTGGGCCTAGCCCAACGACGCGATTGCGGTTACGTGTGGCCCAGGCCCGGGGGCTCCTATCGGTGTATAGAAAGAAGGGTACACCTTTTAACTGCACGCAGGCGATGCGAGCATGGCCGTCATACGCTAAAGCAAGGCAAGGAAGGAGAGCCAAGGTAAGGCCGAAGATCGAAAGAAGCAGAACGACGCCAAGACCAAGACCACAAAGAGCAAAGGGGACGAAGCAGACTCCCCCGGCAAGATCCTTGCCGGGGGCGGTTTTAGCAAACCAGGCAAGGCCCTTGCCGGGGCAGCTCGCCCCACGCCCACAAAGCGGGTCACCTTTGAGTCCACTGCCCCCCCCCATGGGGCAAAGGATTCGGGAGACATCCCCGTGGTGGCATGCAGATCTTTGTGAAGACATTCAAAGATCAGATACATACTAAAGAAGATGACGACCCTTGGCGGGATCCCAGCCAAGGTGGGCCACAAGGCCCCCGGCAAGAGCCTTGCCGGGGATGGCAGCAGACGCTGCGGCAAGACCCTTGCCGGGGCTGCGGCAAACCCCTGCCACGGACACCCGTAGGGCCACCATCAGGCCCGCGCCAATCGAGCCTCCACCATGCGGCTGCCGACCCAACCAGTTGGGCAGGCACCTACGTGGCGGCAAGCGAACCTTCATGGAGACCTACCACTGCGCCACCTCGGTGCTGCACGCCTCGTGGCACCACAGCACCGCTGGCCGTATGCCGTGTCAACGTGAAAGGGAGCGGCGGCGACGACCAGGCTCTCCCGTCCCGATAAAGCAAGGACACCTAAGCAAGACGCATTAATGGTGGCTTGTCATGTAATGCAAGGATAAACTCGTATGACTGTACCCTTTCCACCTCATGTATGCCACTGTGGCAGCCCCTTCCCCTATAAAAGGAGGCCCAAGGCGTCCAGGAGGAGGATTCGACTTTTTGGAGCTCCTCACGCCCCATAGCTAGCTCATGAACGCAGATAAAACTAACCACCAAAGCAGGAGTAGGGTTTTACGCATCTCGCGGCCCGAACCTGGATAAAGAACCCGTGTGCTATCTGTTTGATCTGCTCTTCTCGCGACCCCGCGACCCGCAACCGTAGTAGGGATTCTTGTGATCCCATAAGTGTCGTCCCCGCACCGACAAAAGGTAGCCATCCATTGTAGCGTAGAGGATGTGGTCTATATCTAGTACAGTCCACTACCATGCACGATGAAACGTGTGCGGAGATTTCTTCAATTCACCATACGAAGGATGAACCATGGCTCCTGCCAGGGCCAGCATTGAAGGCTGGTCAAGGAAGGGCACCAGCCCTTCCTTCTGGAGGTCGAAGGGGTCGCCTACAACGAGGCCTATCCGACCCAGGATTTCCTTGTCGCTCCTAAAGTCTATAGTAACGAATTTGACTCGGCCGCCCTTGAGGAACTTCTTACATTCCTCGCACTCAAAATCGGCATGTCATATGTGGTAGACCAAGCATAAGTCATGCACGCAAACCTGGATCATGGCGGGCTTCTTCTTCTCTGCCTCCTTTAGTTTCTTCTCGCTTCGCAGGACTATGGTGTACTCAACATCTAGCCCAGCGACCCACTCATCATTTGAGTTTTCGAACATGCGTTTGAAGCAATTAAGGCATTCTTTCACCGTTGTGAAAGAACATGTGTAGATGACGTCGAACTCATCGCCGGTGATGGTTCTAACCTTGTACTCACCGCCGATCATGGAGATTTGGGACGCCATGGATTCGGGAGGAGGGTTAGGATTAGTGGAACTGTCGTAATGTGCAAGGACGGAACGACTAGGAGCTGTTTATGATTGAAAAAATGTCGAGTGGGGGGGCACATGCGAATGGCAGGGTAGTGGCTTGCCTGGTGGATAAATGGATTCATGCACTACTATGGGGGCCCAATTAGATGTCATGTCTACTCGACGCCCAATTAAATGGCTTTCGATGTCATGTCAAGCGTCGGGAAAATTACAGGTGATATGAAGCTTTCCATTCTCCCATGATACGGGCTTCCGAGAGCCCTTGGATATGAGATCGAACGGTTGCATGGCGTGATTCTAGACCTATGGGTGAATATCCTATCCTCGAGGGTTATTCTGCAAATTTTTAGTAACTTAGCATGTGACTATTCGATCTCAGATCCAAGGGCTGCGAGCAGCCTGTATCATGGTCATGCCTACCACGACCGTCGCCTCGCTCGCGTGGTCGCGCCTTGGAGATTTAACACGGTGCGTTAGGCTATCTGATGTTGGCATGTCATACATAGTCATCACTTAGTTACTCATACAACAAGGTTAGCTATAAGGTTGGCTATAAGAGTATTTTTTTGTTTACTTATCTCTATCTCTTTCTTCATAGTATTTATTGCATTTGCCAAGGAGTGACCTCTTCCAATGAAATGGTGCTTAGATGAGGTGCTATGGGCATTAAATGGCTTAGCAACTCAAGTCCCCAATGCATAGGTGCTTAATTTTTTGTTGCTAAGTTTGCTTCATCTAGGTAGCACTTATCACCGTTTCTTCCTGGGGTCACCAAACTAGTCTCTCTCTTCTTAATTAACTTGCCACATCAGACTTTATGCCTATGTGGCAGGCTTAGCACATGTAGGATCAAGTACAATAGTGGGCTATAAACCCGCTTTACATGGCATTTTTGCATATGTGGGGGAAACAGGCAAGGAAAAAGTGGAGGAGTGGGCTCTCAAGCAAGAGCCAGCCTCTACATGGTGGTACATCAGAAGAGGCACCTGTATGGAGGTGGTCAGGAATCAGGAGACTCAAGCCGGTCGTGCCAGCTTAAAATGATAATGGCAAGTCAAATCACCGGGCCCCACACATCCAACAAGAACTCCATCCAAATAACACAGCCCTACGTTTGCAGCAGCCAACTCCCTCATCTTCTCGCATCTCTGTCGAACCGACTAGGCGGAACTGCCCCGCCAACCGCACGGGAAAAGCCCCGCCCTCGACTTCTAAATAGTACAGTATACTAATTCTGTATCCATGGATTGCACCATGGAGCAAAGCCTCAAGAAAACTGCGGTACACGTGTGCGGAGTATACAGCATGCTCGTTGCGTTCGCGTCGCACCCCAGACGGTCGGTCGGTCTGGCACGCCGCTCTCCGAATGGAACACGCGTCATATTGCATTTGCACACACATGTGGGACCGCAATTGAGAACCGACCATAGGCACACTCCCCGCCCCCGCAAGTCGGGTGTGTTAATAGGAGAGAGAAACGAGCGATAGTACTACTAGAGAAGTGTTGTAGGAGTACATACGTTGGTACCTGGACAATCCCTGTAAGACACGGAAGATCAGTTCGTCCATGCATGTGAGCAGACTCCAGCAGACACACCTGGATTGGCTATCGTCTACATATCATGCAGGTTGTGTTGTATGCAGGCTGTAGTTCAGTGAGAAATCTAAAAAGGTTTCTTGTCATCTCGCAAAATTAGGTGTCATGTGCTTGGATCATCATGCGAGGGTTAAACAGCGACAACTAAGTTGGGCTAGTCATTGGGGGCACATGCACGAAGACTACTCGGCTGCCATCTAGGTCAAGTCGGCTATGTTAATTAGGACATCTATCGACGGAACCCTTTTCTACGAGTTTATCTTTAATTCGAACTTTGATCCTCGTCTAGTTTGTCTGTCGGGATTCATCTTGTCTCCTTTGGGCAGTGGGGTTATGATTTCTTATCATGTGGCATTTTTTCGTGTTATATGTTATAATCCAGTGCTTCAGATCAAAATGACGACATCTGCGCCTCCGGGGCACGTGCATGAAGACTTCTCGACAGTCATTGACGAGGTCAAGCCGGCTCCGGCCGGTAGACAAAAGAAAACTAGTACTCAACTATATAGGCAGGAGCCTCCGCGCTTGCTTGCTACTGTTGCTCTCTTCACACTGTCTCGTCCTCTCCAGATCTAAACACGACAGCGGTGGCCACACTCTCTCTCTCTACTCACCGCTGGTCACAGATCCAGCCGGATCCTCTCCGCCGGGGAAGGTGAGAAGGTCCAACGTTCACGCGATCGTCCTTAGCGACGGCTCTTTCCCACTGCCGGCGCGTCGCGATCGGCGTTCCTTGTCGTTCTCTTCCAAGCATCGCTGGCGAGGGAGGGCCTCCCACCCCTTCTTCCTCATTGCCGTAGTGTGGGAAGATCCGGCCTCCCGCCGCCCACCTAGCGACATCCCGGTGACCCTCAGGTATAACTTCCTTCGAAACCGGCCTTGCTCTACTTCCCGAGCTCCTGACGTCGCTGCATTTGTATCTTTTACTATTTCTCAAGCCCCCACGTGTAGATAGGATCGATCGGCTGTTCGAAAACCACCTAATTTTTTACTATTAAGAGCTAAAACTAGTTCATGCACTCGAATCTAGTAGTACTTGGTTCAAACAAGGAAGAAAGGGGATGGGGGTGGGGAAGATTTGTTACCTAAATCTAGGACTTGGTCGAAAGAGGAAATAATGGCGGCGAAAAGTAGCGGAGGCTATCCAACCGGTCTCTAGGTCTAATAGGGAAATAAAGGGAACGCAGTACAAACTCAATATAAACCCAATCTATTGGTTGAAAAAGGAAAGAAAGTGGGGATCGGGGACAAGTCAATGAGTAAGTCCAGCACTAGATTTGCTAGCCTCACACAGTATAAGGTGGCTATATACCGAACAAAAATGGGACCAGCCCAGATACCTCTTTTGATGTTTGTTGCCCCGAGCCGCTCTTATGTAATGCCACTGGTGAAATGTAGCAGTCGCATTGTTAAAAGTAAGGACACGTTAAACCAATGTTGTTTTCAATGTAATGCCTCCAGTAATATGAATCAATGGCACTTTTTTTTTCATGTCCTGCTAAATTTCCCATTAAGATAAGTAGCTTCTTTTTGTTAGAGATGCAAGCATCTGGTCCGCCTACTCTCCAGAGCTTCACGACCAACCTTGATGTTGCTCAATTTTATTGCAACTAATGAAGAAGAAGCTCTATGGATTTCATTTTCTGATGGAAATGGAACCGGGGCTGGAGCCCTTTTCTTAAAAAAGAAGAAGAAGAAGCTGCTAGCTCATGGGACATTGCTTCATTTTAGGTGAACTGCACCAAAAGGTCCCATGAATTGAATCATCCATGTTGGTGACTGGTGTAATCCCTTATACGATGGCGTTGACTGCAGATATGGTTCCCATCACGAGGTATGTTCCTTTTTGGTCTGACCGTTTGCCAAAGATCCTGCATGTTGATCCTGCTCTTATGCTACTGTTTTGGCACTGCCATGATAAAGCAGTAATGTTATTATTTTGCACCTTAATCTAGTGGCACTATTAATTTGAGGCAATGTTTTGGCACCGCTAGTGCAACTGCTTTTTTTATATATCGAAAGTGGGGGTTCCCTCCGATTTCATTAAAGAAAACCAACCATAGAGAACCATTATCCGACAACATCTCAGTGTAAAAGGGTAGTTATGCAACTACTACTAGAACGGATTGAGTACTAGCAGGAGACAAGTTCGCCACATAAGCTAGGCAGGTAGGGGGACGCAGCACCAACTCGACCAAGTTTGGATTACAACCCAAATGCTACCACGTAAACATCGGGGATAGGGATTGAAAGAGCCACCAAGACATCGGTCTAAGCACCCCCGGCCTTCATCCTTGCGACGCACGGTACACCTCGTTTTCCACCTGCTCGACCCTAGTGTCACTGATAAAATGAAGTAATAATACAGTTAAAATAGAGTGAGTGTCCTCTCTATCATTTCATTTCCAATGTAGATAAAGAAAGTGCTTCTCTTTGTTAATGTATGTTTCATAAACTAGTCCCATTGTTAATGTTTAAGCGTTTCTGCAAACTAGGGTGCTTAATTTTAGTTGATCTGCACAAAAATAGAGATTTGAATGTCTCAAGGCCCCTCATTGTACTACCACTGTACACTGATGTTCATCACTAGCAGAAGGTGTATCGGGGAGACTTGGGACGATTTCCAGTATGAGGCGTGGTGTACCGTATGAGGCGTCGCAAGGCCCATCTCGCCCTCGCAGCATGGCATACTATGATACTATCGCAATATTTTCTTCTATTTATTTTGCGTGTTTCATCAACTAGTGCCACTATAATGTAATCACACTTTTTCATTATCTGTGCAAACAGGGTTATTCAGCTGCATTTTGGTGGAACTGCACAAATGTACGGATGGAACCGGCATATATGCAGAGTGCGAGGTGTGCCAAGTAAAAATTACCGACACCAACCATGCTCCATGCACGCATTGGCATACGCCACCACCAGTGGGATGTGTGGCGCTCTCTGTGGACGGATCTTTCTCGGCAGCAAATCCTCTAACCAAATACTAGTAGCTTATATTGGCAGTTTTCTAGGGAGTACTCTTTTTTGAAAGAAGCACCTATCTATTTTTCTTTATTTGTACATAGTGTCACAACTTTGACCCAAAGGTCCAGAGCTATTTAAGGGTGATTGGTGTAGTACTCGGAGACTGATTGTAACCATGATTTTCATTAGCTGTCACACTGATTGTAAGCATGAGTAGGTGGAAGGTTAGGTTAGTGCGAAGCTTACCTTAAACCCTACCGTCCTTGAAATCTCCCACTCATTTTCAAACCAAGTAAGGATCTCCTTCAACCTGGCTAACTTTGCTTGGTCGCCGCCGGCGATCTGGCTGATTCGTTGCTGCATCCTCTCCACAAATGTCCTTTTGAGTGGTCCGGTGCTAGCTTTGGAAGATGGGAGGAGAGACGGTGGTCTTGCAATAGAGAAGAGGGAGAGGCGAGACGGTGGTTTTGGAATGGAAATGATGGAGAGGAGAGGAGGTGGTTTTGCAATGGAGAAGAGGGAGAGGTGACACGGTGGTTTTGGAATGGAGATGATGGAGAGGAGAGGAGGTGGTTTTGCAATGGAGAAGAGGGAGAGGAGCGTGCGGCAGCGATTTAGGATTCGACGAGAGGGTCGGCGCGCTGTGACTGGATCAAAATCAAAATCAATTTACCCTTCAATCAAGAAAGTGACCCCACATTAACTAGTCTCCCTTTTATTCTGGGTCATAATTGACCATGATTTTCGCAAATAAAATACTCCCTCCGTTCCAGATTGTAGTGCGCATAATTTGCATCGCAGATACCAATGCGTGCGCTGGCGCTGGAGTTTGGACGAGAAAGCCCCCACTCCTCCGCTGGCCGGGATGACTAAGAGTACTAGTACTACTAGTACACACCACCTCCTCAACTCTCCATTTATGCAGCTAGCAAGCTGGACACCGCGAGCGTGTGCTCAAGTCGGAGAAGTGCAGCGTGCCCTCACGGCTTGGTCTTGTCGCCTGCGTGCCCTCGCGATTTGCTGTCGCTGGCCATGGACGCGGTGGTGCCGGAGACGCCGGACCTGGATGCGGCCATGGACGTGGAGAAGCCGGCCGTGGACGCGGGGCACAACTATGGCGGCGCGACGGCAGGGTGCCGAGGGCGGCCATGAGCGCTGCTGGAAAAAACTCGGCGCTGCCGGGTGCGTTGGCGGCCGGTGGAAGCTCCACGCGTTCGCTGAATTCCGGCGGTGGTGGCCCCTGCTCCCCGGCGTCCGCGCTGCGTCTTTGGAGCTCATTCTCCGGATGAGCGAGTAATGATGGCGCCAGAGACGCCGACAAGTGACACCAGTTGTGAGATGCCGGCGGCCGTGGGACGCGAGCCACCGGATGCGGTCGCGATGACGCCGAGGCCGGCCGTGGACACGGAGCCGCCGGATGCGGTCGCGACAACGCCGGAGGCCGGCGGTGGACGCGAGGTGCCGGATGTGGTGGCGGCAGCGCCGAGCCCGGCCGTGGACGCGGTGGCGCTGGATGCGGTCGCGTCAACGCCAGAGGCCGGCCTTGGACGCGAGGCGCCGGATGGGGAAGCGGCGACATTGAGACGCCGGTACAGGACACGACGACGCCGTAGGCGGACGCGAGATGCCCGACACGCCGGCCTCCCATCTCCTCAAGTTTCGCCGCGCGTGCATTCGTTGGTGCTTGAGGAAGGGATAAAGACAAGCGCTGCCCATGAGGCTAGTTTAAATCGAGAAGTGCCTAAAGTAGCTAATACGCACTACATATCGGAATATCCCAAAAAAATTATGCGCACTATATAAAGGAACGGAGGGAGTATATGTTATACGTTGCAAAAATAATATAATTTGAAAGTACATTCAGATACGAACCAGATGATGCAATTTTTGGTGACATGCATTCACATTTTGCTTGTCAAATACAGTACGTGGTCAAACTTTGACCCAAAATACACAAAACAAGAAAATACTGCCAAGACCAGCGCCGCTCTTCCGCTCTTCTCCTCTTAAACCACTGTCGCTCCTCTCCTGTTCCAATCTAAATCCAGCACCGCTCCTCTCCTCTTCCATTTCAAAACCACCGCCCCTCCTCTCTTGTTCCAATCCAAAACCAGCGTCGTTCCTCTTGCGTTCTAAACAAAAACCAGCGCTGCTCCTCTCCTCTTCCATTCAAAAACCACCGCCGGCGAGTGAAGGTGCTGTGGAGAAGTAGATCGACGGAGGAGTACAACCAATATGTGAGGATCGCAGACGGCGACCCTGTGAAGCTAGCTAGGATGTTGGAGATACAGTCTTGGTTTGACAAGAAGGACCAACTAGCAGCGACGGCGACATCCATGGCCAAATATCTGCAACAGAGCGAAAAGGAGGCGATACTCCCAGAGGGAATCGCGCGGGAGTACATACAGCTGCTCCTCTGGGCCATGGAGCAAACAGATTCACCGAATCCGATCGTGAGGGAGCGGTGGTGGGAGTATCGATCCCAAATGGAGCATCCACCAGAGATTGAAGGATCGAGCATCTACAGGATGCCGTTTGTGAGGGTGTCGTTCCAGAGCGAGCCGGTGGAGTCTTCGTCGATCGAACCCAACTGCAAGAGGAGAAAAACAGTTGGCCCGACGATGCTTCCCCACCATCCTCTCCCTCGCCGTTCACATCATCTCACGGGACGGCTGTCTGCCGTCGAGGAATAGGAGGGATTCCCCCCAGACCAATAGTCGGGCAGGTTGTGAATTGTCAGGAGGATCTTAGGGTTGTTAGTATTTGCAGGTTGTGAATTGTGTTTTGTGTTGTGTATTTTGAGAGTACTTTCAGATATGAATGTCTTTTGAATTTCAGATTTGCAATATTGAGCATATGAAGTATTCTATGAATTCTAGAGATCTATTTTTAGCACATAAAAAAATGTAGTTTCATAGGAGTATAAAAGTGCAGACAATGTGATTCTCGGAGAAGAAAATGCAAGTTTCAGTTTCAGATAAGAAACTCCAAGTTCAGTTTTAGATAAGAAACTGCAACTTTTAGAGGTAGAGCATTTATATTAACATGGCCTTTTCAAACAGTGTTAACTTCATGCTGGAAGTTTTATTCATGGTCGAAACTGGAACTACCAGCCAGTTAACATCATGCTGATCAACATTCATGCATAGCACATCTTCATATGATGCATAGTCAAAAAGATATGCTATTTTCAAAATGCCCACACAATGTCGAGTGTGCGAAAAACAGAGAAAACGAGGGACGAAGTTTTGGCAAGTGTTGGACGTGGTGTGCGTAGATGACAATTGGGACCCACATGTCAATAAAGGCAGAGGCAAAAAATTTGGAGATATTTTCTCTGCACAGGTGGAATCAAACCCGGGCGAAACAGCTGTCAGGTAGTGTCACTCGGCCACTAGGCTAGTGCAGTTGTTTCGTTACTAATAAGGCACTTCCTCAGGTGGTCGGATCTCCTCCTGCGCCTTTGTGCGCTCGCCGCGACGCCGCTGTCTACCGTTGTGAACATGCTAAACAAACGAGAGGAATCTGGAGAGGACTGTACGTGGAGAGGCGGACAGTCGTGACCCACCAGGTCTATGGCCGTACGCAAGCAAGTGCCTCATCGAAAAAATACTTCCTCCTAATGCTATACTGATGTTGGGGCCCACGGGTTTGTCAACATAGTTACATTTTTAAGAGCTTCAACGTATTTACTATAGGAGATAAATTCACAACGAAGCCGGGGAGCTGGCAGGTATCATTTATTATCACTGGGGCAGCAAGTATCAGCTGGGTTTTGGGCTGCCCCGTCTAGGCTTTCTTTTTTAACATGCGCAGCCCACGACCTCGGATGGGAGGTCCATAGGCCTGTTTGTATTTTCTTGAGGGCCGTCATGTATCGACCGGCCTATGGACCTCCCATCCGAGGTTTTATTTTTCCTGAAACATCGGCAGCCCAATTTATGTATTTTTTTGAAGAAAACGCAGAGGTATGTTCTATTTTTCTATATAAGAATAGGAACGCCTTGTCCAACTTATGTTTCCCTTCTAACTATATTATATATATTTAAATTGCTTTATATGTTATTATATATTATTGTTATTATCATCATATATTTAACAGATACTTACATATGTAAGAAAACAATATCCCATATCTTATTAACTTATAAAAATAATTTCTTAACAATAAAATCCTGGATTTTTTGGCAACAAAAATCCTGGTGATTGTGTACAAAATCTTGATAAGATTTAAGGACCAATGTAATAATAAATCACTTATTATATATATATATATATATATGTATATATATATAAAACAAAATGCTCAGCCTCTGTTTATTTTTTGATAACATTGCTGCGCCCAACCCAACATTATAATTAGAATCAGCCCAGCAAAATCGTGTATTTTGAGAAAGTGCAAATGGCCTGTAATTTTTTAGGAAAAACATAAATGGGCCACATGGACGCTACATTATTTGTTCACCCAGCCCAACTAATGGACTATAATTAAAAAAAATACCAAATTGACTGTAAATTCTACCCTGCAAAAAAAAGACTCTAAATTCTGAAAAATGAGTTGAATACGTGCCACATTTTTTTAGGCTGAAATGTGGGCCAATAGATCAAAGCCAATGCAAGTCATTGTCAACTTAGTCAACAAATGATTCTGACATCGTTAGCCGTTGGATTTACAATTGATGACCGCCATCCATCTTCTTCCTCCAGCGCCGCCGGGACCACCTGCTCCCGCCTCCTGCTGCTAGCAGCTCTGCTTAGCATGCTTCGCTGTGAAGCGCTACTCCATCGTTGGCCAGGCCATCCCTCTACCCCTCCACACCTCCTGTTCTTCTCCACCGACTGCCGAACCACACCGCACTTTAACACAGTTAACCTCAGACACCTCTCTGTCTGCGACTCTACTCCCGCGTCTTCCCATCTCCGGCTTGTTGCTGTCCGGAGCCTCGCCGTCGTCCACCACCTTGGATGCGCTCGGTGTGGAGTGGTCAACGTGGTCAATGAACGACACCATCAGAAGTAGACTGTGAGTGGAGAGGCTGACAGCTGGGTCCACGGCCGCACGCAAGGAAATGCCTCCTTATTACGCGTAAAATAATGATTCCTCCACCTGACAGCTGGGACCCACTGGAAGGGCCTCTGTATTTCGCAAAAATAACATTCCCACCGCTGACAGGTCGGACCCACCAGCTATATCTTCGCACGCAAGGAAGTGCCTCCTTATTACGCACAAAAAAAATGAATACCCCCCTGCTAGCTGGGACCCACAATAGTGGGAGGCTGACTTGTGGGCCAACTAAGTTGACGGGGATGGAGGGCTTTGTCAACTTAGTCAATATGAATGATTCTAGCTCCAGTGACCGTACGATGTCCATCCAACGGCCGTAGTGCTTCTTCAACCTCTGGTCTTATTGCTCCAGCTGCCCAAAGCAGCACCGGTCGTGCCTCGTGCTCCTGCCTCCCGTGGCCGGCTGCGATGCCGCGGAGGCCTCACCGCCCCCTACTACTCCCTCCGTTGGCCAGACCATCCCTCTACTCACCCACACCCCCTGTTATTCTGCGGCGACGGCAGCCTCACACCGCAGCGAACCAGTGAACCCTCATACTCCTCTACGTGTGGGCATGCACTAACGCGTCTTCCTCGGCTCCGCGTCGTCCCCTTCCTAGGCCTCGCCTCGTCCACCGCCCTGGTTCTCTTGGCGCGGCGTGGTCAATGTGTTCAAGGAACGTCTTCCATCGGACGTGAACTGTACGTGGAGAGGCTGACAGCTGGGTCCACGTCCGCAGCAAGGAAGTGCCTCCTTATTATGCGGAAAATAATGATTCCTCCACCTGACAGCAGGGACCCACCGGACGGGCAACCGTATTTCACAAAAAAACATTTCCCCCTGACTGCCGAGACCTACCAGCGACATCTTCGCACGCAAGAAAGTGCGTCCGGGCAAAAAAAAACGATTCGCCCCCTGACTGCTGGGACCCACCAGCTACATCTTTGCACGCAAGGAAGTGCCTGACAGTCGGGACCCACCAGGTCGAAGCGTACATAGCGTTTTCATTCTGGTTGGAATGTGTACGTACATACTGGTCGATGTGGAGGCGCGCACGTGTCGTAGTAGAGGCGCGCACGTAGCATGTACACGTACGTACAGCGACCAGGGTGCAAGAAAGTAAATACGGCCACGTACGTACATACGGGTGGGGTCTCGAACGCCTGCTCGCGGGTACGTACGACCAGGGCTCGTGTACATGGTTGGGTCGGAACAGAGAAACTGCGTCGTCGTTGATACGTCTCCAACATATCTATAATTTTTTATTGTTCCATGCTATATTATATTCTGTTTTGGACATTAATGGGCTTTGTTATACACTTCTATATTACTTTTGTGATTAACCTATTAACTGGAGGCCCAACCCAGAATTGCTGTTTTTTTCCTATTTCAGAGTTTAGCAGAAAAAGAATATCAAACGGAGTCCAAACAGAATGAAACCTTCGGGAACGTGATTTTCGGAACGAACGTGATCCAGAGGACTTGGACCCTACGTCAAGAAAGCAACCAGGAGGGCACGAGGTAGGGGGCGCGCCTACCCCCCAGGCGCGCCCTCCACCCTCGTAGGCCCCACGTTGCTCCACCGACGTACTTCTACCTCCTATATATACCTATGTACCCCCAAACTACCAGAGACGGAGCCAAAAACATAATTCCACCGCTGCAACCTTCTATATCCGTGAGATCCCATCTTGGGGCCTTTTCCGGAGCTCCGTCGGAGGGGGCATCGATCATGGAGGGCTTCTACATCAACACCATAGCCTCTCCGATGATGTGTGAGTAGTTTACCTCCGACCTTTGGGTCCACAGTTATTAGCTAGATGGCTTCTTCTCTCTTTTTGGATCTCAATACAATGTTCTCCCCCTCTCTTGTGGAGATCTATTCGATGTAATCTTCTTTTGCTGTGTGTTTGTTGAGACCGATGAATTGTGGGTTTATGATCAAGTTTATCTATGAACAATATTTGAATCTCCTCTGAATTCTTTTATGTATGATTGGTTATCTTTGCAAGTCTCTTCGAATTATCAGTTTGGTTTGGCCTATTAGATTGATCTTTTCTTGCAATGGGAGAATTGCTTAGCTTTGGGTTCAATCTTGCGGTGTCCTTTCCCAATGACAGTCGGGGCAGCAAGGCACGTATTGTATTGTTGCCATCGAGGATAACAAGATAGGGTTTATATCATATTGCATGAGTTTATCCCTCTACATCATGTCATCTTACTTAAGGCGCTACTCTGTTATTATGAACTTAATACTCTAGATGCATGTTGTATAGCGGTCGATGTGTGGAGTAATAGTAGTAGATGGAGGCAGGAGTCGGTCTACTTGTCTCGGACGTGATGCCTATATACATGATCATACCTAGATATTCTCATAACTACGCTCAATTCTGTCAATTGCTCAACAGTAATTTGTTCACCCACCGTAATATTTATGCTCTCGAGAGAAGCCACTAGTGAAACCTATGGCCCCCGGGTCTATTTTCCATCATATTAATCTTCCAACACTTAGTTATTTCTTTTGTCGTCTTTATTTTGCTTTCTTTACTCTGCATCTTTATCATAAAAATACCAAAAATATTATCTTATCATATCTATCAGATCTCACTCTCGTAAGTGACCGTGAAGGGATTGACAACCCCTTATCGCGTTGGTTGCGAGGATTTATTTGTTTGTGTAGGTGCGAGGGACTCGTGCGTGGTCTCCTACTGGATTGATACCTTGGTTCTCAAAAACTGAGGGAAATACTTACGTTGCTTTACTGCATCACCCTTTCCTCTTCAAGGCAAAACCAACGCAATGCTCAACAGGTAGCTAGAAGGATTTCTGGCGCCGTTGCCGGGGAGTCTACGCAAAAGTCAACATACCAAGTACCCATCACAAACCCTTATCTCCCGCATTACATAATTTGACATTTGCCTCTCGTTTTCCTCTCCCCCACTTCACCCTTGCAGTTTTATTTGCCCTCTCTTTTCTGTTCATCCTTTTGTTTGCTCGTGTTGCCATGTGCCTTCTATATGCTTGCATCTTCGCTTGCTGAAAATCTATTGATATGGATCCACTTAAATTGTTCTACTTGGATCATCTTCGATCCTTATGCTTCGTCTTTGAAACCCCAACTAGCCTAGTTGATGGGAAATCTTTAGATGCGCATGCTCATTTTGTGCGTCATCGTTTGTCTGAAAAAGGGTAGCTCTTATGGTATCATATAAATAGTTTGCTATGCTATGCTTGGAATCTTTGTGAAATTTGTGATTTTACTTGTTGCTCTAAGAACCCTAAAAAACACCTTCCCTACCTATGTGAGTTCAATGATAATGAAATCTTATCTTCTTATGCAAAGGGTGTTTATAGTTACTATGATATCGAACAAATTGAAAAATTTGTCATTTTTAAGGGTGCTCATGAAGTTGCTTCTTTGATTGAAAAGTATGATTTTACTCTCAACAAATCTGAAAAATCCGTCATACTTAAATATTGCAATGAAAACTTTGCTCATAATGTCTATGTCCAAGAATTTATTGAAAGAATGACCGTTGCTTTGGAAGAAATTAATGATATGCATGAATCTATAGATAATGATGATTCCGATGATTTGGTTGAAATATCCCTTGATGAACATGATGCTTGCTATTCTTATGGCCATGATGCCGATATTACATTCCAATTTCCTTTAAGGAAAGGCATGGAACACTTCCCTAGAAAGAAAATAAATTACCTTATGAATCTATTATGAGAGCCACTTATGGATTGCCTACCAAAGATGACAATACCTAGATCTATCCTTGCTTTTGTGCCTAGCTAGGGGCGTTAAACGATAGCGCTTGTTGGGAGACAACCCAATTTTATTTTAGTTTTTTTACTTTTTGCTTCTGTTTAGGAATAAATATTTGATCTAGCCTCTGGTTAGATGTCTTTTTATGTTTTAATTAGTGTTTGTGCCAAGTTTAACCTATAGGATCTTCTTGGATGATAGTTATTTGATCTTGCTGCAAATTCCAGAAACTTTCTGTTCACGAAAATAATTGTTAAAAATCATCCGAACGTGATAAAATATTGATTCAAATTGATGCTTATCAATAAACAAATTTTATAGGTCTTCCTATTTTGGTAGATTTTTTGGAGTTCCAGAAGTTTGCGTTAGTTACAGATTACTACAGACTGTTCTGTTTTTGACAGATTCTGTTTTTCGTGTGTTGTTTGCTTATTTTGATGAATCTATGGCTAGTAAAATAGTTTATAAACCATAGATAAGGTTGAATACAGTAGGTTTAACACCAATATAAATAAATAATGAGTTCATTACAGTACCTTGAAGTGGTCTTTTGTTTTGTTTTCTTTTTTTTTTGAAACTGCACGACAGTGGGAGAGGCTCCCACTGACTTTTGTATTACTCACAAGGGACCAATTACAACATTGTTACAAGTTGGGGTGTGAGGCCCCCCGGCCATGTGTTTCAGGATACTATGAAGGCAGTAGTTACAAACTTTGTATGTAGGTTTCCAGGGAGGGACGCAGGGTCTCCTTGCAATTGTGAGCTAATAAAGCCAAGAGCTCTTTAAACCTAGCTAGCCACGAATGAAAGGAATGTGGGATCCCCCTGAAATAAAGGTTGTTTCTCTCCTTCCATAAACTCCAAGCCGCCAGAAGGAAAATGTCCATGAACAACGGCCCGCGCCAACCCTCTTTGCCAAAGATGTATCGTGGTTAGTCTATTACCGAGCTTGGCCAAATAATGCCAACTTTGTCCCAACAATGTTGGCTGAGCAGCAATCAAGAATAGATGCTCGACGGTTTCCTCACGAGGGCTTGGGCAGAGCATGCATGTGTATATGTTCCCAGCCACGTTAAAATGACGACGCTTCAAAGCATATTTCTAGTGTTCAACGATCAACCATCAACAACCAGCCAAACATTTTGAATTTGATTGGACTCTTGGCCTTCCACAACCACCCAAAAGCCTTTGTCAAGAACCGTGTTCCTGAAGCAGTGATCATAGTATCTCTTGGAGGAGAAAGACCCGCCAAGGTTGCAAACCCAAGAATCATTGCAAGCCCTGTCAAGAACAACATGCATGGATCCCTGCTGAATATCTCTGATTTCCTGTCTGGCTTGCGGTGAGAGAGGTAGGTGGAAGATCAAGCCGATCGAGGCGATCGTAATATTAGCCACGGGTTCATCTTCATTCAGTAAAAAGAGAAGCTCGGGTAGAGCTCCATAAGAGGGATGTCATGATCATCGAACCATGCATCTTTCCGTAACAGGAGGAGGATCCATTGCCCGTAACAACCTTGGTGATCCCGCGGAACACATCATCGAACTGCATCACGTCACGCCACCAGAAAGAACCCAACTGATCCACAACATGCGGAACCCTGTCAGAGTAATACATGTCCCAGATCAAGGTCACCCAGGGAACATCATGGTGATTATAAAATTTAAATAGGTGGTTTAGAAGGAGGGCCGTGTTCTGGGTCTTGATATCAATGACACCGAGCCCCCCTTTATTATTGGGTCTCTGCACCAACTCCCAAGCAGCGAGGGAATTGTTTTTGACGCCATCCTCAGAATTTTTCGCCCAAAGGCAGTACCTGCGCAACTTGTCAAGGTGTTCAACAACCTTGGGGTGCAGTCTGATCGTGCACATGGAAAAAATCAGCATGGAGGTGACTGCAGAGTTGACCAGGGTTAACTTGGCCCCCGAAGACATCAACGCAAGATCCATTGACATTTTCCTTTCCACCCCGTGCACCAACGGCATGAGATCGAGCAACGTCGGCCTTGTCGTGCCCATGGGGAGGCCAAGGTAAGTGAAAGGCATAGATCCAACAGAGCATCCGAAGATGTTAGCCAAGTCAACCGCTTGATGTTGATCAAGGTTAATGGGTATAAGCGTGGACTTATGAAAGTTGATTTTCAGACCCACAGACACTGCATAATCTTCCAGGATAGATTTCATACGGGTAGCTTGGACAGGGCACGCCGGCATCACCAGGATGGTGTCATCAGCGTACTGCACCACCGGATAGTCACCGTCCGACTGCAAGGGATGGGTAGATCGAGCAAACCTCGGGCAAAAGCATCATTGACCGCAGCCTGGAGAAGGTCTACAGCGAGAACAAAAATCAGAGGAGAAAGGGGTCGCTGGCGCACCCCGCATTTGCATTGGAATTTTCTACCCGGGACCCCATTGAGCAAGACAGAGGACACACCAGAGCCAAAAATAGAGTTCATCCACCCCAGCCACTTGTCATCAAAACCCATATGTTTCATTATCTCCATCATCGGGGCATGTTCAATGGTATCAAAAGCTTTGGCAAAGTCCAGTTTGAGCAACATTATCTCACGCGACGATCTCTGACACTGGTGAATGTACTCAAACGACCAAGCAAGGCAGTCTTGTATAGTTCTCCCCTTAATGAAACCATCTTTGGTTTACTGCGGATGATCGTCGAATGACTTTACGCAAGCGGTTAGCTGTGATCTTGGTGATGATTTTTAGACAACAGTTCAGCAATGTTATTGGTCTATAGTCGTTGGCAGTTTCAGGAGAAGAAGATTTTGGAATCAAGGTTATAAACCATTCACTGATGCTGCCAATATCCAGGTTGCCATCATGGAAATCCTGGCACATTTTGTAAAAATCGTCTTTAATGATCGGCCAGCAGCTCTTGAGAAAACATCCATTAAAACCATCGGGGCCCGGGGCACGGTCAGTTGGCATTTCTTTCACTACTGCGTCAATCTCCATCGTAGAGAAAGGCTCAGACAGCACTTCCAGCCCAGGGATTCGTCTAATTATCCGGGGGAGATCAAAACGCATGGTAGTAGGCTTGGAAGATCCCAGTCGTTCCTTGTAAGTTTTGTACAAATTTCCTTCTTTGCCGACGTGATCACTAACCACGACGTCGCCATCCCGCAGGTTAGTGATAGAATTATGCCTAAACCTCTCAGTTGCCAGGGATTGAAAAAGTTTAGTATTTTCATCAGTGAACCTGAAATATCTTACCGTGCACCGTTTCCTCCAATATTCATTCTGATACTTCAGCAACCTATTAAGATGTAATTTCAGTATGCATCTGAAAAAAATTTCCTTTATGAAAAGAACTCTTTTATCCTCGATACTGTCCAGATGCACAAGAGCTTCATTGGTGTTCTGGATCATGATTCTGAGTTTGGAGATACCACGGCTCCATCTCTTAAGCTCATAATGGAGGTTTTTCAATTTTTGCATATGAGTGCAGCAGCATTTGGAGCATGACAGGGTTTGGACCAGGAACAGGCTACCACATCAGAGAAACCCTCGTGTTGGACCCAGTAGTTTTCAAACCGAAACATCTTGGATTTGGGGATTTTTGACTCAATGGCTACAACGCACGGATCGTGATCAGAGCCTGGTTTACCAAGTGGCAAGACCATCGTGTTAGGGAAAACAGTGGTCCAATTTGACGAAGAGAAGAACTAGTCGAGCTGCTCAAGCAAGGGATCATCTTGCATGTTACTCCAAGTGAACGATCGTCCCTTAACAGGCAACTCCATAAGTGATTGTGCACGGATAAATTCATTAAACAAGAGCATATCAGCAGCATCTCCACCCGGTTTATTTCTATTAGTCGGTGAGCGAATGAAATTAAAGTCCCCCAGAATCAACCAATTCTCATTACTAGGTATGTTGAGATCAATTAACCACGAGCTGAAATCCACCCGACGCTGATCAGAACAAGGGCCATAAACATTAACTAAATTCCAGGCCTCATTCGAATGGGTGGAAATAAAAGAGACACCCACAGCATAAGACTCAATCAACCAAGGTGAGCCCACAAAGAGGGAGCTATTCCACACTGTGAGGATACCACCCGAAGCACCCACCGAGGGGGCAAACACAAACTTATCAAATCTCTTAGGACAGAAAGTTTTAATAAAAGCAAGATCAAAAGATTCATGCTTAGTTTCTTGAATGCATAACACAGAACAACCACTAGAGTCTATCGCATTACGAAGAGCCAAAAGTTTACTGTCAGAGTTAATTCCTCTGACATTCCAAGACAACACATTCCAGGATTTATTCATGGAGACAGGGGGAACTCAGTCTTCAGAAGAAGGCGCCAACTGCTATCCATCAAGCAGTTTCTCCACCGAAAGATCATCAGGAGCAATTCCACAATGCTACCCACCAGCTTGAATTTGTTCAATTGAAGTAGGAGGTAGAATTAAGTAGTAAGCGACACGAGCAGGAGCAGCAATGAGAAACCTGCGAGCAGAGGGCACATGAAGCTCTCACTTTTGATTTAGCTTGTTTTATGTCTGAAGTCTGGTTTACCTTGAAGCCATCATACTTGTTCGATCTGGTGCTCCTCTTGACAGCAGTGACTTAAGGCCACAAAGAGGGAAGACGAGGCAAGCGCTTGAAGGGCCGTACCACAAGTGGGGATATCCAAAGACAGATGATCCGTGTCAGCAAGCAGATCCACAGTGGTGGCCTTAAGCCCTGGAGATCGATCAGCCATAATCCACTCCACATCAGACATGTCAGCCTTCTCAGATGCTATCTCCTGCACTAGACTGTAAGGAATGATGCAAGCACCCAGCTGAAAGTTAGCACCAAAGTAAACGGATGAAAATCCGGTTCAGGCGACAACATAAAGATCCACACAGCAAAGACTGAGTCCAAGGCCTTCTGAATCACTCTGAAAGGGTTAAGTGGGAGCATCACTGAGTCGGACTGCAAACCAGGAAGAGCCCGAGTGTAGATGCGTTTGAGCATGCCTCCAAACCAGCAGAGAAACTCATGGTCAAGAGCAATCGACACGTTAACTGCACTGCCACCAGCTCTAAAGAAAGCGGTGCGCGCCAAAGGGTTGCCAAGAACAAAATTGTTTGCCAGTGCCTCCACCTGCTCAATTTCCTCATCCGAGACCCAAACATCAGACAGCGTGTCCTGGATATTGTGCTCAGGGTCCACCCCATCCATCAGAGATGGTCCATTGTACCGGAAAAAGTTTCTGAAGCTGAAACCGTGGTATGGCGGGGGAATGACAGGCCAGGCACGCCACCCATTCTCCTGAAGTTGCTCAGATTCCTGGGCCGGTGGGTTCCAAGCAGCCTCATTCAGCGCATCCTGTGCAGCCATCTCATCAATCCTGGCTCTTGCATGAGCGTGTAGTACGGAGCTGAATGCGGATGCGGTGAAGCATTGAGAAGGAGGAGCTTCTTCCGTGCCAACCGGACCGAGGATTGTATTTCTTCTATTGAGTACATATACGAGGAGACGGACCATGAACGACCCAGCCGGTAGCATACCAACACGAGTGACTAACAAGCGGTGTGGCACTTCGCGACATCTTTGATATGGCACTTGACAAGAACACGCGCTTTGTTACGCCCGGTATGCCGCACCAGCAACTTGCCAAAGTTAGAAACAGCTTTATGGATGTAATGCTCTGTCTGGTAGTCCATGGGGAAAGCAAGAAACATTATCCAAACTTCATATTCAAAAGCAGGCATGCGCATATTAAGCCCCTTGTCGGTGTCAAAACTGGCGGATCTCGGGTAGGGGGTCCCGAACTATGCGTCTCGGCGGATGGTAATAGGAGACAAGGGACACGATGTTTTTACCCAGGTTCGGGCCCTCTCGATGGAGGTAATACCCTACTCCTGCTTGATTAATATTGATGATATGGGTAGTACAAGAGTAGATCTACCACGAGATCAAGGAGGCTAAACCCTAGAAGCTAGCCTATGGTATGATTGTTGTTCGTCCTACGGACTAAAACCCTCCGATTTATATAGACACCGGACAGGTTAGGGTTACACAGTCGGTTACAATGGTAGGAGATCTACATATCCAGATCGCCAAGCTTGCCTTCCATGCCAAGGAAAGTCCCATCCTGGACACGGGACGAAGTCTTCAATCTTGTATCTTCATAGTCTTGGAGTCCGGCCGTGACGATAGTCCGCTATCCGGACACCCTAGTCTGGGACTCCTCGGTAGCCCCGAACCCGGGCTTCAATGACGACGAGTCCGGCGCGCATATTGTCTTCGGCATTGCAAGGCGGGTTCCTCCTCCGAATACTTCATAGAAGGTTTTGAACACCGAGGATAGTGTCCGCTCTGCAAAACAAGTTCCACATTCCACCGTAGAGAGAATAACTTTTGCAGATCTGGCTGACGTATTCCGCGCGTGACATCACACCACGGCCAGGCCTTTATACAAATCGTTTTACCGTTTCACCTTAAGCGCATTTAGCGAGGCGGTTTCCACAGCACGCCTTTATCAAAGCATAGATCGTGCCCCCTTATTCGGGACTCCCATCAATACGGACGTGGGTAACCCAACCGTGCCCGTTGGCACGCCTCCTCTATCAAAGGCGAGTCCTAATCGACCACGGGTGGGCTCTTGGTATTCAACCTCTTTATAATGAGACCAAGGCCCTCTTCTTTTACACCCTCCATCGAAGTTCGCCTCACGCTTGAGTTCCAACACCCAAAGCTTCAGATTCGGCGCTTCGCACTTTCGACGATGTCCGGCTCCGACCAAAGATGGCCGATGGATGTCTTCCTCCGTCCACGTAAGAAGATGTGCTAAAACTGCGAGACGCCAGTATCTAACGGCGAGATTTCAGATAGGCTACCTGCTCCGGGGCAGGTCATTCCCACTCCTGAGCCGGCGAGAACGTGGTGTTCGTGTCACACTTCCTTTGAGGTTTAGGCTTCCCGACGGATCCCTTTGTGCGAGGGCTCATGTTTTATTATGGGCTGGATTTCCATGACTTGAATCCGGAGTCCATCCTCCATATCTCGTCATTCATTGTCGTATGTGAGGCCTTCCTCCATATTACCCCCCACTTTGGATTGTGGCTCAAGACCTTCAAGGTGGAGCCAAGGATGATCAGGGGGGGGGGGGGGGCAACAAGCAGAGTGCGGAGGGGCGGTCATAAGCAAATGTGCTGATGCTCCATGGCCCGATGGCTCTTTTCAAGAGGAGCTTGGTTTGTGGCAACGGGAGTGGTTTTATATCACCGCTCCTCGGGGCACCAAATGGGCGGCGCTCCCCGCCTTCTGCTCAGGTCCACCACAGCGGCTGGCGTCATGGGTCAACAAGGGGCTCGACTGGGGGCCGTCCAAAGACGTTCCCTCGCTGCAGGGTCGTATTCAAGACCTCCAAGAGAGGGAGATCAATCTTATTGCAGTGGCACAGGTTATGTTGATCCGGCGCCTTCAGCCCTGCAAACGTCGCCCCCTCCGCCTGTGGGAATTCAATCCAGAGGGACCACGAGCTCTCCAAAATTTTATGGGCACGACGCCCGTGGAGATGTATAAACTGTTCTTCGGATCACAAGAGAAGTATCCGGACCTGACTGAGGACGCAGGACTAAGCTGCAATCGCCAGACATACTCAAGCAAGTAGTCCTGTAACCGGACAAGCTGTTCATTCATTTATCATATATATATGCCCTTTAAAGGAGCCGCTTCTTGAACAGGAGTGGATAGCCAAGGCAAAGTTAATAAGGTGTCCGGCCCCCCTCCCGGAGACCACGCCGGATCCCATGCTGACCAAGATGTTGAAGGTCGCGCCTTTTGAAGAAGGCGAAGGAGGGAGCGGGGAAGCAACTGCCTCTACGAAGGAGGCTATCAAGGAAGGAGGGATTAAAAGTCCCGTCTTTCGAGGAGAGAAGAGGACCGCTTCGGAAGATCCGGAGGTCAAGGCCTCAAAGAGGGGAAGGGAATCTTCGTCGGAGAGTCCGGCGCTGGGAAGTAACCCACCCGCACTATTTACCCAAGGGGATCAGCCCTCCAACGAGCCGTAAGTAAAAAAGAAGGGGTCTTGTAGATAAGGAACATCCCTGTATTTATCTATGAAGATAACCGAAATTGTACCTTGTAGTTCAGACCTCGGCCCTTCTCAGTAGAGCTCGTCTTCGGGGGATCTTCTTCCGGAGATGATGGAGAGCGAAACGCCTCCACCTGTCGCACCCTCATGTGAAGCGGACGACCCGGAGGTGTCGCGGCGGAGGGTTCCCCCAAGTCCGGCGGGGCCGGAAGGTCCGGCGCCAAGTGGTGTGCGGTCGGAGGAGCTGAAGGATCTGCTCGGGTGAGCGGCTATCTCAGAAGATCACCGTGCTCTAATGGGTACGATGATTGAAAGAATTGCATCCGCAGAGAGCGGTTTGCATGAAGCCGTCAGAAGCTTACTGACGGGGTTTGAGGTACGCAAAAATGATGTACCTTCTGATAGTTATGCATATAAAATGCGCCCTGTATAGATAGTAGCCCCTGAGACTCGGTATGTTGTCAAAATTGACAACGTGCCGAGGATCAAATTCTCAGTTATAACATATCGCCGCTCCTAAACAGGTGGCGGGCGTCCGATGTGGCCGGATCGATGAATATGCCGAACTAAAGCGGCAACTTGACGAGGCGGATGCGGACATCGCTATTTGGTCAACAAACGGTTTGACGAGTCAGAAGGTATGCGATTTCTATGCGGACACCTGGTAAGGGAGCTTGACGCCCATGTCTCACTATTTGTATGCTTAATGCAGATGGTGCCGCTGCTGTGGAGGAGCTGCGGGCGGAGCTCGCCCGAGCGAAAGAGCAAGCCAGGAATAGTAATGCGGCCACTTTAAAGGCGGCCGAAGAGCTAGAAGCCGAACGGGCTGCTCACTGCCGAAGCAAAGAGGAAATGGCCAATATGGCCAGAAAGGTTAGGAATACTACCGATCGCTGCGAGGTTCTTGAAAAAGAACGTCAAGCGGAACAAGAGGGCTCGAAAAAGGCCGCCGCTGAATCCAAGAATGCCCACGGCTTTGAGAGCTGCCAAGGAGGAGCTGAGTCGGCCGGGCAATTGCGGCCGGAGAACCGTTTCGCTGGAGGAAATATCTGGATCCAAAGTATGCTCAGTTGGATAAGTTGTGGAGTTCGGAGGATGCTTATCTCGACTTGGCGGCGAAGCGCCATGGACGCTGTTGAGCACTTCCGGGGCCGGAAGGGGCACGTAAGGAAGGGCTATATTGGTCGCAATTCCATAGTCCGGGCGTCCTCTGCTGCCGACCGATCGGTTGGCCGAATGGGCCGAGCTGAATCGATTGTCCGGATTTGCCATGAAGCATGTCTTGACTCACTTGTGGCGGGCGGACCCACCAAGAGATATTTTGGTTTAGTGCGGCGGTTCCTTGGTGCGGTACAGCGTGTCGACGCAATGAAGCGATCGGCGTGTATTGAGGGAGCGCGGATGGCTCGCCCGTGTCAAGACATACCGCGTAGATGAAGGCCACCGACGTTGCATCCCAAGATTGAGACGAAGTAGTACCGCCGAGCACTACTTTGAAGAAGTCCTGCGGGCGCTCGTTTAATAGAGACGCAGTGCTCGAAGGATATTATGTTCAAATGACATGTATGATTTGTGAAAACAATGTTTCAATATAATATAAGAGCTTTTTATACTTGTGCGTTCAAGTAGTAAACTACTCCCGGTGCGGCCGTTTATGTATATGTGTATATAACCTGAAAGATGGCAGTCCTTGGCTTCATTTACGCACATAGTGCGGGGTGTTTGCAAAGAAAGCGCGTTTTCACACTTAATCCAACGTCTTGGTCACATTAAGGAGGTGACAACGTAGCAAACCGTGCAACCGGACTATAATGCTTTATCACTTTCACTTAGCCATAGGAGTTCGAGGGTGGGGCTACTATATAGCCCACAGGGGCACCGCACTCTCCCGAATTCGAGTGCGTATGTACTGACGAAAACCGGTCCTTCGTTAATGCGGAGGAATCCTAAAAATTCGAGTGAGTCATCGAGTGGTTGACCCGGTCTCGCTATATCATGATCAGTTTTCGGCTTTCTCTCGAGGTGCTCGCCCGGTCGAACCGGGCACAATCGCAGTAGTTCTCCACAGTGCCGCGTTAGCCGTGAAAGCGGGCGTAAGGCAGCAAAACACAGGAGCCAGCAACCCAACATTTGACCAAAGACATGATTCGGAGCTGATGCATATAAGGCCTAACTCGAGACGCCGAATACTCCCTAAGGTATTCGGTCTTTATGAAAATGGGCAGAATAATGCCCTAAGCACCTGGTGTCCATGTACGCGCAAAAATTCTGGTGCGGCCAATGCCAAAACGCCAGCCTCCTCCTCGGTTATAGTAAGGAACCGGGGGATGTACATCAACAAGAGACAGTAAAAAAGGTTTACGCAGGGTCTTAATCTAAAAAGAATCCTTGCAACGGGTCCCTCACTGCACGTCTGCTCCTGTGTCTCCGTTGTGCCGTATCTCGACGGGTGTAGCACGCCGCTCGTTAAATGCAGAAAAGAGAGGAACTTAGTTTCAAAAGAAAAGGATCGTGCAAAAGATGTACTGTACATTAAATAAAGCAGTACGATTCAAGAAGTGAATAAAATTGAGCTTTAGTGTCTCTTATGATATATGCGTGCAGCCCCTTGTATGGGGTATGCCGCTAGTAGGCGCCGGACTCGTCTAAGCGTGTCCGGGTTTGAATGACCAATTCAGGTTCTTTGCCTAGCAGAGCCGGATAGTTCTGGGGCTGTCAAGGCGGTCTCCCGTTCTTCCGTGCTCGAGTAACACTTAATACTTCCTTTTAACAAGATGATGCCGCGTGGACCGGGCATTTTAAGTGTTAGAGATGCATAATGCGGTATTGCGTTAAAGCGGGCGAAATCTTCGCGTCCCAATAGTGCTCGATGGCTACTTTTAAACGGGGCGACATGGAAGATTAACCTTTTGCAACGGAAGTTGTCGGATCAACCGAACACAACTTCTAGCAGTATGGAGCCCGTACAATGGGCATATGGGCCTGGCATTACTCCTTTAAAGGAGGTGTTGCTACTGCGAATTTTGGTTGGGTTTATCCCCATCCTGCGGATTGTGTCCTGATATATCAGGTTTATGTCACTGCCGCCATCCATGAGGACTTGTGTAAATTGGAATCCGTCGATTATAGGATCCAATATCAAGGCATTCCATCCTGCGTTAGGATATTTTCTAATAATCACGATGGTCAAAGGTGATTGGCTTTGACAACCGGTGTCTTGGCGCGCCTTTTAGTGGGCGCCGCTCTGTTTCCCTTTGATCACGTGAAGTGAGTTTACTGTTTTAACTTCTTGTGGGAAAGTCTTTTGTTTTCGGGGCTCTGCTTGTGGTGCTCGTCGTCATCTTCACTTGGTGTGTCGAGCCCCTTGTGTTCGGCGTTCACCGCCGGACTGTTTGAAGACCCAACAATTTACGTGGGTATGGTTAGCAGCCCTCCTGTGAGTCTTGTGGATTTGACATATCTTGTCCAAGATTTTGTTGAAGTTGGATAGCTCATTGCTATTGTCCTTAAGGGGAAGTTTTTTGTTGTTCTACCGTGAGCTTTTGAATCCGGCGTTGACCGCCGCGCTCTTTGGACCGTTCCCTTTAATCCGGCGTTGGTCCTTGTTGCGACGTGGTTTCCCGTTTCCATCCCTGACTTCGGATGTACTTGGGTTCTTTGTATCGCATCTTGCTAGCCAGCTGTCCTCTCCAGCATAAGCGGGTCATGAGGCTTGTTAATGCGGCCATTGTTCTTGGTTTTTCTTGGCCGAGGTGTTCATGAGCCATCGTCTCGGACGTTGTGCTTAAAAGCTGCTAAGGCTTCCAGACGGACAATCGACTATTTGGTTCTTTTTAGTAAGGAACCTGTTCCGAATTTCCGGGCTGACTCTCCGGGCTGTTGAGTTATGTGACTTAGATCGCTCAGATCCCGGAGGGCGGACATAGGTCCCCCCGAAAATTTGCCCGAACGCATCCTCGAGATCTTCCCAGCTTCCAATGGTATTTTCGGGAGGCTTTTAAGCCAATGCCGAGCTGGCCCTTTGAGTTTAAGGGGTAAGTATTTTATGGCATGGAGATCATCTCCTCTAGCCATGTGTATGTGGAGGATGTAATCCTCGATCCGCACTCGTGGTGCATTGTTCCGTCGTATGCATCTATGTTTACGGGTTTGAATCCCGCTGGAAATTCATGATCAAGCACCTCATCGGTAAAACATAGGGATGTGCGGCGCCCCTATATTTGGGTGTGCCGTGATCTTCGGAATTTTGGCGTGTTGCATTGCTTTGACGAGCACCTTTCTTGGCCCATAGATGGACCTAATCGGGCCATCCTTTTGATGTGAATCTTTATGCGGATCGCATATTGGCTTGTGTCTTGGCGCCATTTGCCGCTCTCTTTTCTTTGTGGGGTCGTCCATCCGACCGGGTGGCCTTCTTGCTTTTTAATTTTGGGGGCTCTGAGGCCTCCTCGTCGAATTCAGGCAGTAGCTTTCTCTTCAGGTAGCTCTTTGTTCGGCGACTGTCGCCATACTTGTCTACGGTGCTGAATACTTTGCTCCATCTGATCCTGGGTGCATCTTCCGCTGTTTTGAGCTTCCGCTTCTGCTTTTTCAGGCTACGCAGCGATGGCAGCCTTTTCTGGAGGTCATTTTGCTCCAATAGTTTGTCCGGCATGAGATCGTCCGGACTGTTGTCTTCGCCGGGGATAGATTGTTTATCCAAGTTGTCTTGTTCGGACGATTGCTCGATAGCTTGTTCGTCGTCCACCGGTTCGCCCTGCTCTATGGCTGGGTCTTTGTGGAGGCGGGACTTGGTTCGGCGTTTACGTTTCCGTTTTGACTGCTTTTCGAGGGATTTATCCTTCGTAGCGTCCCGTTGTTCCTCGTCTTCATTTCCTTTAGGTGTATCCACCATGTATACATCATGGGATGAGGTTGTCCAGCATCCTATAGGTGCTGGTTCATTGTTGTCTCCTACATCGCCGTCCATACCGTCGATGTCTTGAATCAAAATCGAGCACGCCGTGTAAGCTTTCGGCGATTGGCTACGAAGTGGGTGGTGGGTGGGTGTTGAATTTCTTCGTCAGTCTGCATCCCAACCTTCCCGACCGTAGTCCGCCAGGCTCTCCGGATAAAGAGAGAAACTTTAGTGAATTCAGAATGTCGCCAAAGGGCGAGTCTTTGAAAGATGTCCGCGGCAGTGAACTCCATAACGGACGCCCAATCGGATTCGATTGGCAGGGGCGCGGAGGGTTCGGAGTCCGGAGAGGAGTCCGGCACCCGGGAGTCGAAGTCTTCGCAAAGGAAAAGGATGGAGGTTGGCTCGATCGCCGTAGAGATTGTGGCCCCCGAGGCGGTGTCCAACCACTTGTCCTCGATCGGTGAATCTGGCTCCGGATTAAGGGTCGGAGCGGATACTGGTGCGGCCTCGAGGGCATTGTTCGGTCAGCAGGGCTAGATCATGCCCATCGAGACAGTGCGGCACGCTTGGCTGCGGCTCGAATCCGTCGAAGATCAAGTCTCCGCGGATATCGGTCGTATAGTTCAAACTTCCAAATCTGACCTGATGGCCAGGGGCGTAGCTTTCGATCTGCTCTAGATGGCCAAGCGAATTGGCCCGCAGTGCAAAGCCGCCGAACACGAAGACCTGTCTGGGGAGAAAAGTCTCACCCTGGACCGCGTCGTTGTTCATGACCGAAGGAGCCATCGGGCCTATCGGTGACGACACAGAGGAACTCTCAATGAAAGCACCAATGTCGGTGTCAAAACCGGCGGATCTCGGGTAGGGGGTCCCGAACTGCAAGCGTCTAGGCGGATGGTAACAGGAGACAAGGGACACGATGTTTTTACCCAGGTTCGGGCCCTCTCGATGGAGGTAATACCCTACTCGCTTGATTAATATTGCTGATATGGGTAGTACAAGAGTAGATCTACCACGAGATCAAGGAGGCTAAACCCTAGAAGCTAGCCTATGTTATGATTGTTGTTTGTCCTACGGACTAAAACCCTCCGGTTTATATAGACACCGGACAGAGTTAGGGTTACACAGTCGGTTACAATGGTAGGAGATCTACATATCCGTATCGCTGTGCTTGCCTTCCACGCCAAGGAAAGTCCCATCCGGACACGGGACGAAGTCTTCAATCTTGTATCTTCATAGTCTTGGAGTCCGGCCGTGACGATAGTCCGGCTATCCGGACACCCCCTTGTCCGGGACTCCCTCACCCCTCGTCATGGGGAACTAAAGAGAATGTGGAATCTTCAGTAAGGGCATGCGGCCCCTCTCTAATCGCAGCATCTCTGCTGTCCATATCCGTGAAAACCACACACCCAATGCCAAGCGGATAGATGAAATCATCAAGAAGCTCATACTCCAAATCACCAACAATGATGCGGCAGACCTCAGCAAGCCAATACTCCTTCAGGTGATCCGGGACAGGGGGGTCAACAGAGACTATTGCGTACCTATCATGATTCAGTGGAGGATCATCCACCATCATGACCTGGCGCTGAACGCGGTGGCCTGGACCTCTGTCAAAGGTCAATCCAACTGGAGCGAACTCGAACGGGCGCACCGGAAAGTTCGCCATCACAGCAGTGCGTCGGTGAAGAGCAAGCGCTGGAACCCCCGGCGGCGAGGAGGTCGATGGTGGTTTTTGGTGGAGGTGACAAGGGTGGCGTGCTCGAGGGAGACGTCTCTGCCGACGATTGGTGTTTTTGGCAGGTGGAATTGACTAGGCGAGGCAGAGGGAGTCGTATCGACAAGCAATGGGAGGCGGCCACGTTCAATGGGCTGGAGATATTCTGTTTCCGAATCCAAACTTTGTGTACCTGTGTATCCCGAGTAGTACGGGCTATACCAACCTTCGCAGGATTATCTGCCGTAGAAGATAGCACGGTTTTCCTAGGTAGGATCTCATCAGAAACTGGTGCATGCAATCTAGTATGTGTCCATCTTACTTTGGCCAGCCTACTGCAGTTATTGGGCCGATGGGCTCTATGGCCAAGGTGATGACAAAGCGAGCAACGCGTAAGCCCAGGGCATTTAATTGTCCTGTGACCAGCAGATAAGCAAGCTAAGCACGTAAATGGAGGTGTCTAGCGGCCCAATATGCATGGCTCATGACGTGGAATGATCGGAGCAGCAGGCCGTGTCGAATCTGAGGAGTAACACAAACAATTTCCAGACTCATCCCCACATCTTTGACAAAAAACACCAGAGCAGGTTGAGGGTGAATGACCAAATCTATCACAATGAGAACAATGTTTCAGCCGATCATAGATATATTCCTTAGTGGGTATGAATGGTACATTCACCATAAGCTTGACAGAATCATCATCATACCCAGCTTGCCAACCATCCAGGATATGGAAAAGAGTTTCATCAGGAATATCATCCCATAAACCCTGGAAAAAATGATGGCCACGGAAGGAAGGAAGTGTGGAATTAGAATCCGCCAGATGCGGGAAATTGAAACCTCCAATACAGAAACGATTATTCGGTTCCTGAGAATCTGGACCAGATAAACTGCCACAAGAAACCTCCGGTGGGGTGACCTCGCCGGAATGTGTTGCCGTCGGCGAGGGTAACAACCCCAAAGAATGAAAAACCTTGAGAGATGCTGAATCAATACCAATATTGGATGAAGGCCACTTGGATTTAATAGCCGGACCAGGCGAAGATGCCAATCCACTTAACTCAGTATCCGCATGCCAACCAACACTCGAAGGCCTAGATTTGGCACCACGGTGCAGATGAAAATGACATATGAAGTCCGGCCAGATGCGATCTCGTAGACCAAAAATGAAATGTCCCACACAGTTTGAGGCCACTGAGAACCGAAAACGGCGATCACCCAAACGTAGAACCTTGAAACCATCACTGAGTCCTCCAATGCAGGATTGTAGAGCCAATCCCACAGATTCCACCGAGAGAGGAAAAGAGGCCGAGGAGAAAGAAACTTCAAGGTAGAACTCCTTGAAGTTAGGGTTAGGGACGAAGTGGACCGTAGATCCAAAACGTTTACGCACCTGATCCTCGACCCTGAGGCCGGGGGAGAAATCCCAATGGAGAAGTCCATCCATTGGGGGAGCCGGGAGGTGCAATTAGGGCCGGAGGCCGAAATCGCCATTGGAGTCGCCATAGGGTGGTGGGGAGGAGGGAGTCTCCATGGGTTCTTTTGTTTTCTTTCGCTAACGGACCTCACGAGATTTTCTGCTGAGTTTTGTGTTGTGAAGTTTTCAAGTTTTGGGTGAAAGATTTGATGGATTATGGAACAAGGAGTGGCAACAGCCTAATCTTGGGGATGCCCATGGCACCCCAAGATAATCTAAGGACACCTAAAAGCCAAATCTTGGGGATGCCCCGGAAGGCATCCCCTCTTTCGTCTACTTCCATCAGTAACTTTACTTGGAGCTATATTTTTATTCACCACATGATATGTGTTTTTCTTGGAGCGTCTTGTATTATTTTGAGTCTTTATTTGTTAGTTTACCACAATCATCCTTGCTGTACACACCTTTTGAGAGAGTCACACTTGATTCGGAATTTATTAGAATACTCTATGTGCTTCACTTATATCTTTTGAGTTATATAGTTTTTGCTCTAGTGCTTCACTTATATCTTTTAGAGCACGGTGGTGGATTTGTTTTATAGAAACTATTGATCTCTCATGCTTCACTTAGATTATTTTGAGAGTCCTACAAAACAGCATGGTAATTTGCTTAAATTGAGAAATTTTTCCTAAGGTAATAGGCATCTAAGATTAGTAAAAAAATTCTTATGAGTGTTTTGAATGCTATGAGAAGTTTGATGCTTGATAATTGTTTTGATATATAAAGATGGTGATATTAGAGTCATGCTAGTTGAGTAGTTGTGAATTTGAGAGATACTTGTGTTAAATTTTGTGATTCTCGTAGCATGCACGTATGGTGAACCATTATGTGATGAAGTCGGAGCATTATTTATTTATTGATTGTCTTCCTTATGAGTGGCGGTCGGGGACGAGCGGTGGTCTTTTCCTATCAATCTATCCCCCTAGGAGCATGCGCATAATACTTTGCTTTGATAACCTGTAGATTTTTGCAATAAGTATAAGAGTTCTTTATGACTAATGTTGAGTCCATGGATTATACGCACTTTCTTCCTTCCATCATTGCTAGCCTCTCTAATACCGCGCACTTTTCGCCCGTATAGTACACCCACCATATATCTTCCTCAAAACAGCCACCATACCTACCTATCATGGCATTTCCATAGCCATTCCGAGATATATTGACATGCAACTTACCATCGTTCCAATTATTATGACACGCTCCATCATTGTCATATTGCTTCGCATGATCATGTAGTTGACATCGTATTTGTGGCAAAGCCACCGTTCATAATTCTTTCATACATGTCACTCTTGATTCATTGCATATCCTGCATTACATCACGGAGGCATTCACATAGAGTCATATTTTGTTCTAAGTATTGAGTTATAATTTATGAGTTGTAAGTAAAAAAAAGTGTGATGATCATCATTTTTTAGACCATTGTCCCAAGTGAGGAAAGGATGATGGAGCCTATCATTCCCCCACAAGTCGGGATGAGACTCCGGACTAAAAAAAAGGGGGGGGCAAAAAAAGAGAAAAGTCCCAAAGAAAAAAATGAGAGAAAAAGAGAGAAGGGACAATGTTATGATCCTTTTACCACACTTGTGCTTCAAAGTAGCACCATGATCTCCATGATAGGGAGTCTCTTATGATATCACTTTCATATACTAGTGGGAATTTTTCATTATAGAACTTGGCTTGTATATTCCAATGATGGGCTTCCTCAAAATGCCCTTGGTTGTGAGCAAGCGAGTTGGATGCACACCCACTTAGTTTCTTTTGTTGAGCTTTCATATACTTATAACTCTAGTGCATCCGTTGCATGGCAATCCCTACTCACTCACATTGATATCTATTAATGGGAATCTCCATAGCTCGTTGATACGCCTAGTTGATGTGAGACTATCTTCTCCTCTTTTTGTCTTCTCCACAACCACCATTCTATTCCATATATAGTGCTATGTCCATGGCTCACGCTCATGTATTGTCTGAAGATTGAAAAAGTTTGAGAACATCAAAAGTATGAAATAATTGCTTGGCTTGTCATCGGGGTTGTGCATGATTTAAATACTTTGTGTGGTGAAGATAGAGCATAGCCAGACTATATGATTTTGTAGGGATAACTTTCTTTGGCGATGTTATTTTGAGAAGACATGATTGCTTAGTTAGTATGCTTGAAGTATTATTATTTTTATGTCAAAATTAAACTTTTGTATTGAATCTTTCGGATCTGAATATTCATACCACAATTAAGAGAATTACATTGAAATTATGCTAAGTAGCATTCCACATCAAAAATTATGTTTTTATCATTTACCTACTCGAGGACGAGCAGGAATTAAGCTTGGGGATGCTTGATACGTCTCCAACGTATCTATAATTTTTTATTGTTCCATGCTATATTATATTCTGTTTTGGACATTAATGGGCTTTGTTATACACTTTTATATTATTTTTGGGACTAACCTATTAACCAGAGGCCCAGCCCAGAATTGCTTTTTTTTTGCCTATTTCAGAGTTTCGCAGAAAAAAAATATCAAACGGAGTCCAAATGGAATGAAACCTTCGGGAACGTGATTTTCGGAATGAACGTGATCCAGAGGACTTGGACCCTACGTCAAGAAAGCAACCGGGAGGGCACAAGGTAGGGGGCACGCCTACACCCCCCAGGCGCGCCCTCCACCCTCGTGGGCCCCACATTGCTCCACCGACGTACTTCTTCCTCCTATATATACCTACGTACCCCCAAACTACTAGAGACGGAGCCAAAAACCTAATTCCACCGCCACAACCTTCTGTATCCGTGAGATCCCATCTTGGGACCTTTTCCGGAGCTCCGCCGGAGGGGGCATCGATCACGGAGGGCTTCTACATCAACACCATAGCCTCTCCGATGATGTGCGAGTAGTTTACCTCAGACCTTCGGGTCCACAGTTATTAGCTAGATGGCTTCTTCTCTCTTTTTGGATCTCTATACAATGTTCTCCCCCTCTCTTGTGGAGATCTATTCAATATAATCTTCTTTTGCGGTGTGTCTGTTGAGACCGATGAATTGTGGGTTTATGATCAAGTTTATCTATGAACAATATTTGAATCTCCTCTGAATTCTTTTATGTATGATTGGTTATCTTTGCAAGTCTATTCGAATTATCAGTTTGGTTTGGCCTATTAGATTGATCTTTCTTGCAATGGGAGAAGTGCTTAGCTTTGTGTTCAATCTTGCGGTGTCCTTTCCCAATGACAGTCGGGGCAGCAAGGCACGTATTGTATTGTTGCCATCGAGGATAACAAGATAGGGTTTATATCATATTGCATGAGTTTATCCCTCTACATCATGTCATCTTACTTAAGGCGCTACTCTGTTCTTATGAACTTAATACTCTAGATGCATGCTGGATAGCGGTCGATGTGTGGAGTAATAGTAGTAGATGCAGGCAGGAGTCGGTCTACTTGTCTCGAATGTGATTCCTATATACATGATCATACCTAGATATTCCCATAACTATGCTCAATTCTGTCAATTGCTCAACAGTAATTTGTTCACCCACCGTAATATTTATGCTCTCGAGAGAAGCCACTAGTGAAACCTATGGCCCCCGAGTCTATTTTCCATCATATTAATCTTCCAACACTTAGTTATTTCTTTTGCCGTCTTTATTTTGCTTTCTTTACTTTGCATCTTTATCATAAAAATACCAAAAATATTATCTTATCATATCTATCGGATCTCACTCTAAGTAAGTATTTGTGAAGGGATTGACAACCCCTTATCGCATTGGTTGCGAGGATTTATTTGTTTGTGTAGGTGCGAGGGACTCAAGTGGTCTCCTACTGGATTGATACCTTGGTTCTCAAAAACTGAGGGAAATACTTACGCTGCTTTACTGCATCACCCTTTCCTCTTCAAGGGAAAACCAACGCAGTGCTCAAGAGGTAGCAGTCGTCATGTTCATGGGGAGGCAACGAAATGCGTCGTGTTCATCGAGAGGCAACGGAGCGCGTGGGAGCCAACCGGCTTGGACGGAACAACTAATGGAAACTAGGCGTGTCGTACCGCAGAACGGAGGAAACAGCCTTGTGTTCGACCGGCCACGGTCGAAACGGGATCCTGTTCATCGGGAGGGGTCTGGCGTACCGCAAAACGGAGGAAACGGACCTCCTACGGTCGAAATGAGGGTCCTGTTGATCGAGAAGGGTGTGGCGTACCGCAAAACGGAGGAAACAGACTTGTGTTAGAGCGCTACGGTCGAAATGGGGGTCCTGTTCATCAGGAGGGGCGTGGCGTACCGCAAAACGGGACTCCACGGGATACTGTTCATCTCCACCGTCGAACCCCTCCAGCCTCCACGGGCTACTATTCATCCACCGTCGACCTCCTCCAGCCTCCACCTGCGACTGTTCATCCACAGGCTCCTGTTCATCCAGCCTCCACCGCCGCTACTCCACCGGCTACTGTTCAACCAACCCTCTCCACGGGTTCCTGTTCAACCACCCCTCCACGGGCTACTCTTCAGCCAGCCCTCCACCATCTACTGTTCATCCAGCCCTCCACGGGGTGGTCCTATTCATCCAGCTCTCCACGGGGTCCTGTTCATCCAACCCCAACCGGCTCGGTCGATCAGGGTCCTGTTCTTCCAGAGGCAACACCACGGGGTCCTATTCATCCACCCCCACCGGGAACTGTTCATCCAACCCCCCCCCCCCCTCCACGGCGTGGTCCTATTCATCCAGCTCTCCACGGGGTCCTGTTCATCCAAACCCAACCGGCTCGATCGATCTGGGTCCTGTTCTTCCAGAGGCAACACCACGGGGTCATGTTCATCCACCTCCACCGAACTGTTCATCCAACCCCCCAAAGAACGCTCATCGCTCATCCAGAGGCATCGATCGGCTTCGATTAGCGGCGATGGCGGCGAATCGCTGATCGAGTTCGATTAACGCACCATCGATCGATCGCTCGGGTTCGATAACGCCGTAACTGCAGCAATCGCCGGGTTCGATTAGAGCCCAACGCCTCGGGTTCGATTAGAGCCCAACGCCGCACTCCACGCTGCAAGCGTGTACGAGAGAAACGCGCATCGCTCGGCCTCAACCACCCACCGTAACCGGGAACACCCCGATATTTTCCTCGCCCTCGCTTCTACCACGGTTTTTTCTGTCATGGACGGCCCAAAGAATGTTATGCAGCTACGTCTCCGGCCTGCCCAGGACGAAAAGCCCATTTTCTGTCATGATTTTTTTTATAGAAGTAGGATCCACCACATCTATGATGATACCAGGTTTTGTCACAATTATCGTCATAGAAGTGTCGTAAGTATGACAGCAAAATTTTTCGTTCGGCCCAAAATGTCACGGATGTGTCTTTTTTTTGTAGTGGTGGATGGCCTCCTCCGTCATGGAGAGGAACATCAAGGATCTCCGGGAGGCGGGGTACTTAGCCAACAAAATCGCCCACCGGCTTCCTGCCGAAAAGCAGATCGTCCCCACGCTAGAGCCCAACGAGAGAGTACTATTCATCCCCCATTTCCTTCGATGGCTAGGGTTTCCTCTCCACCCTTTCGTCCGCGGACTCATGTTTTATTACGGGCTAGATTTCCACGATCTAGCCCCAAATTCATTCCTCAACATCTCGGCATTCATTGTCGTGTGCGAGGCGTTTCTCTGCATCCCCCCCCCCCCCACTTCGGCCTATGGCTCAAGGTCTTCAATGTGAAGCCAAAGGTGGTCGAGGGTCAACATGCGGAGTGCGGAGGCGCCATGGCGAGCAAGCTCCCTAACGTCACCTAGCCCATTGGGACCTTCGTAGAGACTGTGAAGGGGTGGCAACAGGAGTGGTTCTACGTTACAGAACCTCGTGACGCCATATGGGCCGCCACTCCTGAGTTCAAAACTGATCCACCAATGCGGCTCATATCATGGCTCAATAAGGGCCTAGATTGGGCGTCATCTGATGAGGTCATGACGCTGCAAAATCGCATAAATAGCATGGTGGAGAAGAACACCGGCCTTACCAGCATGATCCAGGTGATGTTGTTTCGCCGAATTATCCCCTGCCAACGCCGGACTCTCCATATGTGGGAGTTTGATCTGGCAAGTCCCCGGACCTTGCAGCGGTTCTTCGGCACGAAGCACGAAGATGTATGCAAGCTGCTTTTTAAGACCCAAAAGATGTGGCCGCCAACGACCGAATACCTCGGCCACGACTGCGCTCACCCAGCCACTCCAGTAATTTTTTCAGATTTCTAATCATATCCTTGATTTGAAGATCCAAGGAGTAAGTTTAAGCCTTCCCCTTGTCCCCGAGGGCTGGACGAAGAAGGAAGACCGGATCAAGTGTCCGGCTCCCCTGCCCAAAGACCCAGCTATTCCTCTTCTGACAAAGATGCTGGTTCCAGCGGCATACCAGGCGCCGGAAAAGAAGGCCAAGAAGAAGGGCAAGGAGGTCTGAAGTGGCCTTCGCCGCAAAGGTACTTCGGACATAACATCCGAAGATACCGAAGCTCTCTCCTCCCACGATGAAGACGAGGAGGAAGAGGGGAGAATATTCTCCCCTAAGGGGAAAGAAGAAAAGGGGTGCTTCCGCGGATCTAGAGGTGGAGGCGTCCAAGAAGGGGAAACTCTCCCTTTCAGATGATTCGGAATCGGACGTCGAAGCCGTCCCCGAATGGAACCCCAGGCCGAAGCCTTCGACCGAATCGTAAGTATTTAAGGATAATGTATATATCCGGCTTTATGCCTTGCGATTCTAACACACAGAATCACGTATTGTAGTCCAGCCCGCAAACTCCCCCAGTGATCATCGTCTTTTGGGAATTTGCTGGGCACGAACATGATGGAGAGCGAGTCGCCTCCGCCGGCCTCCCCACCCACTGCTACAGACAACACCGAAGTGTTGTCCCGAGGGACCCTTCCAAGCCATGGAAAGGTGCGGGAAGCTGTCAAGGTGGCGCCAGAGGGTAATACCTCTGCTGCCGAGAACATGGGGGAACCGACCCCCATGGAGACTGGCGACGGAGGCCAAGCCCACTCCGGCCCCCAACCGAATGTCATTCCGGAGACCCACACCGCTTCGGGTTCAGGTGAGTAGCCTCCTTTGAAGGAAGGGACGCGTCAACTCCACCAGCAACCTCTGTCAATCCGGAGGCGCTGGACAATCTGGTGGATGCGCTTCAGAGCGCTTCCATTGTGGAAGTGCATCATACCCTTATGGGTACGATAGTGGAAAGGGTTCGGTCCGCTAAAAATGGATTGAATGAATCCTATACCAGCCTTTTTATAAGCTTTGAGGTATGGGATGTAGTACTTTTTATCTATATAAAAAGGATGCCTGTGTATAGTTAGTAGCCCCTGAGACTCTGTTCGGCGTTCGTGAGGAAAGGCCGAACAGAGAATCGAATATTTCGCAGGAGATGATCATACATGTCTATTTGAACAAACAGGCTTCGAAGTTAGCGGCAACCGCCCATACCGCCGAAGTATCCGAACTAAAGCGGAGGTTGGAGCGGGCATCCGCACCAACAAACGATTGGAGGAGAGGCAAGGTATGTGATACCTATTCACATCTGAAATGATATGACTTGTTGTTTTGTTATCTTGCTAAGTTTTGTAATTATGCTTACAGTTGACGCGTCTGAGGTCGAGACCCTCAAGAACGCGCTGGCTAAAGCCAAGAAGGAGGTGGAGGAGGAACGAGCCACCCGCCGAAAGAATGAATCAAGGGTGGAGGAAGTTCAGGAAGAGCTCCGCAATGCCATAAGCAAATGTGAGTCCTTGGAGCGCAAGATTACGAATCAAGATGTCAAACTTGCTAAGGCCCTCCAAAGCGCGCAGGAGGCCCGGGTTGAAGCCCAAGGCGCCCGCCGGGAGATCCAAGAGGCCAAGCAGATCGCGGCAGGTAAGACCTTTAATATGCAGAGCAAATTTGTGAGGAGAAGGTACCTCTTACTGACTCGGGTTTGGAGTTCTCCAAGAGCGTGTGCAGATCTGCCCCGGAGTATTGCTAATGCTGCGGAGTTCTTCCGAGCCGAAGAGGGGAGCTCGACGGAGAATCCGTTCTGGTCGCAGTACCTTGCGCCAGAGCATCCGGTGCCCCTCCGCGGTCAGCTGAAACAGTTGACCGAACTGCATAGTGTGGACGGATTAGCTATGAGGGATATTATAATCCATCTCCGGCCCACCGAGCCCATACCCAACAGCTACTTCAGGCTCGTGAAGCGGCTAGTTAGTGCCTGCCCCTGGCTGGATGCCATAAAGCGGTCGGTCTGTATCGAAGATGCTCGGATGGCCTTCGCCCGTGTGAAGGTGCAGTGGGCGAAGATGAACGCCGTCAAGCTGGCAACCGAGGGTCCGCCCGCAGGCAAGGAGCACCGCACGCCAGAGCGGTATTTTGATGAGGTCTTGGAAGGTTACAGCATTGTAGAGGGCCAGTGTTCGAAGGACATTATTTTCGAATGAATGTATCTGTGATGCCCTCACTTTGTATTATGAAACAAGGCTTATGTATAATATGTTGCTTGTTTTACCTCTAATTCTTTTCCTCTTGTGCGGCCGTTTACGGTATCTGAGAGTTGGCCAGTCGTCGGCTTCAGCCCCCACGTAGGTAGTACAGGGGTGTTCGGAATGGCACCTGGACACACTTGACCCAACGGCTTGGTCCTTGAAGGAGGTGTTAGTGCGGCGAACTAGGCAATCAGACTATGTGGCTTTATCGCTCTCACTTAGCCATAGGAGTTTGACAATGAGATTATAGGCGCAACCCCTTGTATTTATTCGATTATCCGAACTTTGGGTGCTGTAGACGCCTAACCGGGTGAAGATAGGTCCTTCGCGTAATGCGGAAAAAATTGCAAGAGATTCATACTTAGTCACCGAATAGCTGACCAGCTCTCGCCTCATCATGGCAGTCAGTTTTCGGCTTTCTCTACTGAGGTGTTTATCCGGATGAACCAGAAACACAATCGCAGTAGTTCTCCCTTTACTACCCTAGCCGAACAAGCGGAACGTAAGGCAGTAACCACAGGAGCCAGGCAACCCAACTATTGACCAAAGACATGATTCGGAGCCGATGCATATAATGCTATATTCGAGATGCCGAATTGTACTAAAAAAGTGTTCAAACTTATTTTAAGAAATGTGCGTGGCTGGAAGGAGCCCCTGGCGATTTAAGTCGTACCGAGGTGTACATGAGAATCGGAAAGAAGAGGGAATACAGATTAGTAAATAAGCCAGTACCGAATAGGTTGGGCGAAAAAACTGTTTGCACTATAGTCTAATTGATATGTCAAAACGTATTTGTACAAGTAATGTGATAAGCATCGAGGCTATTTTACATGCCTAGCGCAAGGGAAAGCTGTGTACAGGTCCGAAGAAAAGGAAGATGTGATCTTTAAAGATCCTTTAGACACTCTGCCGCGCGTCTGCACTGCTTTTCTCCTTGGTGTATAATCCTTTAAGAGGATCAACGATTGGGTTTTCATAAGGGGCCTGAAAAAGGGGCCCTTGGTACCATCAAAAGATGACGTGGGTTGTAAGGAACCTGAAAAAATAAAAATAAGAAAAAAAGGATATGAGGGTCCAGATAGGGTCGAGCCGTATTGTGGACTTTATCTTTAATATGCCTCCTTGTTTGCCCATGGTATCTTTAGTGCGTAGTTGTGTACGCGTGGCACGTATGCCGCAACTTGGTTGGGGCTGAGACGGAGGCCGAACTGCTATTCGAGCTCCTGACGAGCTGGACTATCGCTCTGTAGGGTAGTCCGGACTCATTTAACAGTGTCCGAGGGCTTGACTGTTGATGTAGTATTTGGCTTTATAAGGGAGCCCTGTACTTCCGCTGCAAGGGCCGCGGTGTGCTCCTTAATACGGAGGGAGCGCTCCGTGTTTCCATTGACTGTTATAACACCGCGTGGTCCGGGCATCTTGAGTTTGAGATAGGCATAGTGCGTGATCGCATTGAAGCGAATGAACGCGGTTCGTCCGAGCAGTGCATGATAGCCGCTACGGAAGGGGACGGCGTCGAAGGTCAAGTCCTCGCTTCAGAAGTTGTCCGACGAACCGAAAACGACTTCCAATGTGATTGGGCCCGTGCAACGGGCCTCTACACCAGGTATTACTCCTTTAAAGGTAGTTTTGGTGGGTTTAATTCTTGACGAATGAATACCCATTTTGCGGACCGTGTCCTGATAGAGCAAGTTAAGGCTGCTGCCGCCGTCCATGAGGACCCGCGTAAGGTGGAATCCATCGACAATTGGGTCGAGTACCAACGCGGCCGAGCCTCCGTGACGGATACTAGTCGGATGGTCTCTGCGATCGAAAGTGATCGGGCAAGCTGACCATGGATTGAATTTTGGGGCGACTGGCTCTACCGCATAGACGTCCCTTAGAGCGCGCTCGTGGTCCCGCTTGGGGATGTGAGTAGGGTATATCATATTCATCGTTTTGACCTCGGGGGGAATTTCTTCTGTCCCTCGGTGTTCGGTGGGTGAGGCTCCTCGTCGTCGTCCTCACTGGGCGGCCCCTTCTCCTTATGTCCGGTGTTTAGCTTACCGGCCTGTTTAAAGACCCAACATGTTCTGTTGGTATGGTTGGCAGGCTTGTCGGGGGTGCCGTGAATCTGGCAAGGTCGATCGAGTATTCGGTCTAGGCTAGATGAACCGTCTTTATTTCTTTTGAATGGCTTCTTCAGTTGACCGGATTTGGAGCCATTGAATCCGGTATTGACCGCCGTGTTTTTGCTATTATCATTGTTACTTCGATGCTTGTGTTTGTTGCGTTGGGGCCTGCCGCTGCCGTTTCTAGTTTCAGAAGTACGAGGGTCGCTGGTACCGTTGTTGCTACAGGCTAACCGGCTATCCTCTCCCGCGCAAAAGCGGGTCATTAGTCCGGTAAGGGCTGCCATGGACTTCGACTTTTCTTGGCCGAGGTGTCGGGCGAGCCATTCGTCGCGGACACTGTGTTTAAAGGCCGCGAGGGCTTCGGCGTCCGGACAGTCAACAATTTGGTTATTTTTAATTAAGAACCTTGTCTAGATTTTTCGGGCTGACTCTCCGGGTTGCTAGACTATGTGACTGAGGTCATCGGCGTCCGGGGGCCGTACATAGGTACCTTGGAAGTTGTCTCTAAAGGCATCTTCCAAATATTCCCAGCTGCCAATAGAATTTTCTAGGAGGCTTTTTAACAAGTGTCGTGCTGGTCCCTTAAGTTTCAAGGGGAGATATTTGATGCATGTAGGTTGTCACCGCGAGCCATGTGTATGTGGAGAAGAAAATCTTCAATCCAGACTGCAAGGTCCGTCGTGCCTTCGTATGAGTCGATGTTCACGGGTTTAAACCCTTTTGGGAACTGGTGCTCCATTACCTCATCTGTGAAGCATAGAGGGTGTGCGGCGCCTCTGTATCGGGCAAAGTTGCAACGCAGTTCAGATGAAGTCCGTATGCGTTTTTTGGCCCGTGTGAGGTTGTGTCTGTCCCGCCAGGTCTGATGGCCGTCCTCGTGCGTTGGAGCACACCCCCTCGATCCATAGATTGATCTTGTCAGACCGACTCTATTGTCCAGGTCCTTGCGTAAGTCGTAGGTATAGCCTGGGGCCATTAGCTCCTTGCCTCGACGACGGGGTTGCGCGGGGTGCTGTTCGGCATGAGTAGCCGGTCTGTCCCGTCCACGTGGCAGTCGGTCGGGCTCGTCAGCAGTTTTATGCTTTGGCGGTATGGGCTCAAGGGCCTCGTCATCAAATTGAAGCAGTAGCTTGCGCTTCGGGTAACTCATAGTTGGGCGTTCGAGGCCGTATTCCTCGGCAGCCAGGACGTTAGTCCATCTGTCATTGAGTAGATCCTGATCAACTCGAAGTTGTTGCTGCTTCTTTTTCAGGCTTCTTGCAGTGGCGATTAACTGGCGCTTAAAGCGCTCTTGTTCGAGGGGTTCCTCTGGCACAATGAAATCTTCGTCGCCGAGGCTCACATCCTCTTCAGAGATCGGTAGGTAATTACTGTCCTCCGAGCCCTCGTTCCCGATAGGATCATCGGGATTAACTTGCCCATCCTCCCAATCATCATGTTTGGATGTTGGCTCTACAGGGGCTTCGGAGTCTTGGGCGTACTCCGGAGTATTATTATCTTCGGTGCCGGTACTGCCGTCTTTGTCGCGAAGCAATTTTGAGCGGCGCCACTGACGTCGATGCTTCGGAGGGGCTTCGGCAGGCTTGTCCTCAACCGGATCCTCCTTCCCGTCGTTGCCATCCTCTTTCGGTGTGTCCACCATGTACACGTCGTATGTGGAGGTGGTCGTCCATCATCCGGTAAACGGAGGGTTTTGGCCTTGTTCGTCTCCGGCATCGTCGTCCATACCGTCGATGTCTTCGGAGGCGTAGTCCAGCATGTCGGTTAGATCTTCGACAATGTCTATGAAGTGGGTGGTGGGTGGGACGTAAAATTCCCCGCTCTCAGGCCCTAGTATGGGCTGGGCACAATCCGAAAGCGATCCTTCCGTAATGGCGAGTGATCGCATTAAGTCTAGAGCCTCGTTTAAAGGCGAGGGTTGGACAGAGAAACGAGAGTCCGTGGGGCTGTCCGGAGTTGGAGCCTCCTGGCGGCGCCCGCTTGACATGGACCTCGAGAGTTTAGAGTCCGGAGGAGTGTCCGGCGCTTCAGTGGTAAGGCGGGTTCGGTTCGTCTTTGGGTTTGCCGATGACGCCGTCTCCTCCGGATCTCCGGTAGCGAGTTCCATAATGGCAGGGAGTCCGGCGGGCTCTGAATTCCCGTCTCCGGACCCGGTGATCTGCTCTGGATCTAAGTCCAGAGCGGCGGTAGGGGCCTTGAATCCTTCGAAAATCAAGTCTCCTCGGATATCGGCGACGTAGTTTAGGTTCCCGAAACCGATCTGATGACCAGGGGCATAGCTGTCGATCTGCTCAAGGTGGCCAATCGAGTTGGCATGCTGTGCGAAGCCGCCAAATACAAAGATTTGGCCGGGGAGGAAAGCCTCCTCCGAAACAGCATTACTGTAGATGATCAAACGAGGCATCGAACCTTCTGTCGACAGCATAGAGGAACTCTCAATGAAAGAACCAATGTCGGTATCAAAACCGGCAGATCTTGGGTAAGGGGTCCCGAACTGTGCATCTAAGGATCGAAGGTAACAGGAGGCAGGGGACACGATGTTACCCAGGTTCAGACCCTTTTAATGGAGGTAATACCATACTTCCTGCTTCATTGACTTTGATGAGTATAGGGGTTACAAAACTTGATCTACCTCGAGATCATAATGGCAAAACCCTAGATGTCTAGCCTGTATGATTATGATTGCCTCTACCGACTAAACCCTCCGGTTTATATGGACATCGGAGGGGGCTAGGGTTGTATAGAGTTGGTTTACAGAGAAAGGAATCTTCATATCCGAACGCCAAGCTTGCCTTCCACGCCAAGGAGAGTCCCATCCGGACACGGGGGGAAGCCTTTTATCTTGTATCTTCACGGCCCACCAGTCCGGCCCACGTCACATAGCCCGGACGCCCGGGGACCCCCTAATCCTGGACTCCCTCATGGCCCTTTACGGCAAAACCCGCCGGCGAGCCGGAGGACTGGGAAGAGGAGCGGGAGGAGGATTGAGAGGAGGAAGACGATGAGGAGCCGAACCTCATGGGCATCCATTGGCCGATGCTCCGGCAGGGGGGCAGGGCGGCCGCCGCGGCAGGGTATGCCAGCGGCGGGTCATTGCCGCCCTCGATGTACTGGAGTACCTCGTGGAGGGTGCGGCCGGAGGCGCCCCACCATAGGTGGAGCCCGTCGCTGTTCTTGGTGCCCCCCACCACCGGCGCCCCATTGGTGGACGCCAGCCGCTGCGCCTGTCGGCATTCGAAGTACGCCGCCCACGACCATGGTTGTCGGCGGCGTACTGGGGGAGGGCACGCTGCTCCTCCGTCAGGGACGCCCGCACGCGGTCGACCTCAGCGGCGAAGATGGTGGGGTGCGCGTCGACGTCGGGCACCGGGGGGATGGGGATGCCCCCGTTGCTGAGCCTCCAACCCATCGGCCCGACGTGCTGTTGGGGAACGCAGTAATTTCAAAAAAATTCCTACGCACACGCAAGATCATGGTGATGCATAACAACGTGGGGGAGAGTGTTGTCTACGTACCCTCGTAGACCGTAAGCGGAAGCGTTATGACAACGTGGTTGATGTAGTCGTACGTCTTCATGATCGACCGATTCTAGCACCGAAGGTACGACACCTCCGCGATCTGCACACATTCGGCTCGGTGACGTCCCACGAACTCATGATCCAGTAGAGTGTCGGGGAAGAGCTTCGTCAGCACGACGGTGTGATGACGGTGATGATGAAGCTACCGGCGCGGGGCTTCGCCTAAGCACTACGACGATATGACCGAGGTGGATTATGGTGGAGGGGGGCACCGCACACGGCTAAGAGATCAAGGGTCAACTTGTGTGTCTATGGGGTGCCCCCTCCCTTGTATATAAAGGAGTGGAGGAGGGGGAGGGCCGACCCTCCTATGGCGCGCCCCATGGGGAGTTCTACTCCCACCGGGAGTAGGATTCCCCCCCCCCCCACCTTCCCTAGTTGGACTAGGAGGGGAAGGAAGGGGGAGGAAGGAGGAAGGAAAGGGGGCCCGGGCCCCTTCCCAATTTAGATTGGGCTTGGGGGCCATGCCCCCTCCTTTGCTACCTTCTCCTCTCTCCCACTATGGCCCAATAAGGCCCATATACCTCCCGGGGGTTCCGGTAACCTCCCGGTACTCCGGTATATGCCCGATCTCATCCGGAACCATTCCGATGTCCAAATATAGTCGTCCAATATATCGATCTTTATGTCTCGACCATTTGGAGACTCCTCGTCATGTCCGTGATCATATCCGGACTCGAACTACCTTCGGTACATCAAAACACATAAACTCATAATACCGATCGTCACCTAACGTTGCGTATGGACCCTACGGGTTCGAGAAGTATGTAGACATGATCGAGACTCATCTCCGTCAATAACCAATAGCGGAACCTGGATGCTCATATTGGTTCCTACATATTCTACGAAGATCTTTATCGGTCAAACCGCATAACAACATACGTTGTTCCCTTTGTCATCGGTATGTTACTTGCCCGGGATTCGATCGTCGGTATCTCAATACCTAGTTCAATCTCATTACCGGCAAGTCTCTTTACTCGTTCCGTAATGCGTCATCCCGCAACTAACTTATTAATCACATTGCTTGCAAGGCTTATAGTGATGTGCATTACCGAGAGGGCCCAGAGATACCTCTCCGACAATCGGAGTGACAAATCCTAACTCGATCTATGCCAACTCAACAAGTACCATCGGAGACACCTGTAGAGCACATTTATGATCACCCAGTTATGTTGTGATGTTTGGTAGTACACAAAGTGTTCCTCCGGTATTCAGGAGTTGCATAATCTCATAGTCATAGGAACATGTATAATTCATGAAGAAAGCAATAGCAATATACTAAATGATCAAGTGTTAAGCTAACGGAATGGGTCAAGTCAATCACATCATTCCCTAATGATGTGATCTTGTTAATCAAATGACAGCTCATGTCTATGGTTAGGAAACATAACCATCTTTGATTCAACGAGCTAGTCAAGTAGAGGCATACTAGTGACACTCTGTTTGTCTATGTATTCGCACATGTACTAAGTTTCTGGTTAATACAATTCTTGCATGAATAATAAAAATTTATCATAATATAATGAAATATAAATAACAACTTTATTATTGCCTCTAGGGCATATTTCCTTCAGTCTCCCACTTGCACTAGAGTCAATAATCTAGATTACACAGTAATGATTCTAACACCAATGGAGTCTTGGTGCTGATCATGTTTTGCTCATGAGAGAGGCTTAGTCAACGGGTCTGCAACATTCAGATCCGTATGTATCTTGCAAATCTCTATGTCTCCCTCCTTGACTTTATCGCAGATGGAACTGAAGCGTCTCTTGATGTGCTTGGTTCTCTTGTGAAATCTGGATTCCTTTGCCAAGGCTATTGCTCCAGTATTGTCACAAAAGATTTTCATTGGACCCAAGCCATTTTGCAAAATCTGGGCTCATCATCGCTTCCTCATAGTTCGTAGGTTCGTCATGGTCAAGTAACATGACCTCCAGAACAGGATTACCGTACCACTCTGGTGCGGATCTTACTCTGGTTGATCTACGAGGTTCGATAGTGACTTGATCTAAAGTTATATGATCATCATCATTAGCTTCCTCACTAATTGGTGTAGGAGGCACAGGAACAGATTTCTGTGATGAACTACTTTCCAATAAGGGAGCAGGTACAGTTACCTCATCAAGTTCTACTTTCCTCCCACTCACTTCTTTCGAGAGAAACGATCCATTATTAGCAACGAATGTCTTGCCTTCGGATCTGTGATAGAAGGTGACCCAACAGTTTCCTTTGGGTATCCTATGAAGACACATTCCTACGATTTGGGTTCGAGCTTATCAGGTTGAAGCTATTTCACATAAGCATCGCAGCCCCAAAATTTAAGAAACGACAACTTTGGTTTCTTGCCAAACCACAATTCATAAGGTGTCGTCTCAACGGATTTAGATGGTGCCCTATTTAACGTGAATGCAGCCGTCTCAAAAGCATAACCCCAAAACGATAGCGGTAAATTAGTAAGAGACATCATAGATCGCACCATATCAAGTAAAGTACGATTACGACATTCGGACACACCATTACGATGTGGTGTTCCAGGTGGCGTGAGTTGCAAAACTATTCCGCATTGTTCCAAATGAAGACCAAACTCGTAACTCAAATATTCTCCTTCACGATCAGATCGTAGAAACTTTATTTTCTTGTTACGATGATTTTCCACTTTACTCTGAAATTCTTTGAACTTTTCAAATGTTTCAGACTTATGCTTCATCAAGTAGATATACCCATATCTGCTCAAATCATCTATGAAGGTGAGAAAATAACGATACCCGCCGCGAGCCTCAACATTCATTTGACCACATACATCAGTATGTATGATTTCCAACAAATTTGTTGCTCGCTCCATTGTTCCGGAGAACGGTGTTTTAGTCATCTTGCCCATGATGCATGGTTCGCAAGTACCAAGTGATTCATAATCAAGTGATTCCAAAAGTCCATCAGAATGGAGTTTCTTCATGCACTTTACACCAATATGACCTAAACGGAAGTGCCACAAATAAGTTGCACTATCATTATCAACTCTGCATCTTTTGGCTTCAATAATATGAATATTTGTATCACTACTATCGAGATTCAATATAAATAGACCACTCTTCAAGGGTGCATGACCATAAAAGATATTACTCATATAAATAGAACAACCATTATTCTCTGATTTAAATGAATAACCGTCTCGCATCAAAAAAGATCCAGATATAATGTTCATGCTCAACGCTGGCACCAAATGACAATTATTCAGGTCTAAAACTGATCCCGAAGGTAGATGTAGAGGTAGCGTGCCGACCGCGATCACATCGACTTTGGAACCATTTCCCACGCGCATCGTCACCTCATCCTTAGCCAATCTTCGCTAATCCGTAGTCCTGCTTTGAGTTGCAAATATTAGCAATGTAACCAGTATCAAATACCCATGCACTCTGCGAGCATCAAGAAGGTACACATCAATAACATGTATATCACATATACCTTTGTTCACCTTGCCATCCTTCTTATCCGCCAAATACTTGGGGCAGTTCCGCTTCCAAAGGACCAGTTCCTTTGCAAGAGAATCACTCGGCCTCGTGCTTAGGTCCGGACTTGGGCTTCTTCACTTGAGCAGCAACTTGCTTACCGTTCTTCTTAAAGTTCCCCTTCTTCCCTTTACCCTTTTTCTTGAAACTGGTGGTCTTGTTGACCATCAACACTTGATGCTCCTTCTTGATTTCTACGTCCGCATCCTTTAGCATTGCGAAGAGCACGGGAATTGTCTTATCCATCCCTTGTATGTTATAGTTCATCACGAAGCTCTTGTACCTTGGTGGCAGTGATTGAAGAATTCTATCAATGACACTATCATCCAGAAGATTAACTCCCAGTTGAATCAAGTGATTGTTATACCCACACATTTTGAGTATATGCTCACTGACAGAACTATTCTCCTCCATGTTGCAACTATAGAACTTATTGGAGACTTCATATCTCTCAATCCGGGCATTTGCTTGATATATTACCTTCAACTCCTGAAACATCTCATATGCACCATGACGTTCAAAACGTCGTTGAAGTCCCGGTTCTAAGCCGTAAAGCATGGCACACTGAACTATCGAGTAGTCATCAGCTTTGCTCTGCCAGACCCAGACGTTCATAACATCTGGTGTTGCTCTTGCAGTGGGTTTGGCACCTAGTGGTGCTTCCAGGATGTAATTCTTCTGTGCAGCAATGAGGATAATCCTCAAGTTACAGACCCAGTTTGTGTAGTTGCTACCATCATCTTTCAACTTTGCTTTCACTAGGAATGCATTAAAATTCAACGGAACAACAACACAGGCCATCTATCTACAACAACATGGACATGCAAAATACTATCAGGTACTAAGTTCATGATAAATTAAAGTTCAATTAATCAAATTACTTAAGAACTCCCACTTAGATAGACATCCCTCTAATCATCTAAGTGATCACGTGATCCAAATCAACTAAACCATGTCCGATCATCACGTGAGATGGAGTAGTTTTCAATGGTGAACATCACTATGTTGATCATATCTACTATATGATTCAGCTCGACCTTTCGGTCTCAGTGTTCCAAGGCCATATCTGCATATGCTAGGCTCGTCAAGTTTAACCCGAGTATTCTGCACGTGCAAAACTGGCTTGCACCCGTTGTATGTGAACGTAGAGCTTATCACACCCGATCATCACGTGGTGTCTCGGCACGACGAACTTTCGCAACGGTGCATACTCAGGTAGAACACTTGTACCTTGAAATTTAGTGAGAGATCATCTTATAATGCTACTGGCGAACTAAGCAAAATAAGATGCATAAAGGATAAACATCACATGCAATCAATATAAGTGATATGATATCGCCATCATCATCTTGTGCCTTTGATCTCCATCTTCAAGGCACCGTCATGATCACCATTGTCACAGGCGCGACACCTTGATCTCCATCGTAGCATCGTTGTCGTCTCGCCAACTATTGCTTATACGACTATCGCTACCGCTTAGTGATAAAGTAAAGCAAATACATGGCGATTGCATTTCATACAATAAAGCGACAACCATATGACTCCTGCTAGTTTCCGATAACTCCGTTACAAAACATGATCATCTCATACAATAAAATTTAGCATCATGTCTTGACCATATCACATCACAACATGCCCTGCAAAAACAAGTTAGACGTCTTCTACTTTGTTGTTGCAAGTTTTACGTGGCTGCTACGGGCTAAGACGGAACCGTTCTTACCTACGCATCAAAACCACAACGATTTTTCGTCAAGTATGTGATGTTTTAACCTTCACAAGGATCGGGCGTAGCCACACTCGATTCAACTAATGTTGGAGAAACTGACACCCGCCACCAATTGTGCAGCGAAGCACGCCGGTAGAACCAGTCTTGCGTGAGGCGCACGCGTAATGTCGGTCCGGCCGCGCCATCCAACAATACCGCTGAATCAAAGTATGACATGCTGGTAAGCAGTATGACTATTATCGCCCACAACTCACTTGTGTTCTACTCGTGCATATAACATCTACGCATAGACCTGGCTCGGATGCCACTGTTGGGCAACGCAGTAATTTCAAAAAATTTCCTACGCACACGCGAGATCATGGTGACGCATAGCAACGAGGGGGAGAGTGTTGTCTACGTACCCTCGTAGACTATAAGTGGAAGCGTTATGACAACGCGATTGATGTAGTCGTACGTCTTCACGATCGACCGATCCTAGCACCGAAGGTACGACACCTCCGCGATCTGCACACGTTCGGCTCGGTGACGTCCCACGAACTCACGATCCAGTAGAGTGTCGGGGAAGAGCTTCGTCAGCACGACGGCGTGATGACGGCGATGATGAAGCTATCGGCGCAGGGCTTCGCCTAAGCAGTACGACAATATGACCGAGGTGGATTATGGTGGAGGGGGGCACCGCACACGGCTAAGAGATCAAGGATCAACTTGTGTGTCTATGGGGTGCCCCCTCCCCCGTATATAAAGGAGTGGAGGAGGGGGAGGGCCGGCCCTCCTATGGCGCGCCCCATGGGGAGTCCTACTCCCACCAGGAGTAGGATCCCCCACCCTAGTTGGACTAGGAGTGGAAGGAAGGGGGAGGAAGGAGGAAGGAAAGGGGGGGCTTCCCAATTCGGATTGGGCTTGAGGGGCACTCCCCCTCCTAGCTCCCTTCTCCTCTCTCCCACTATGGCCCCATAAGGCCCATATACCTCCCGGGGGGTTCCGGTAACCTCTCAGTACTCCGGTATATGCCCGATCTCATCCGGAACCATTCCGATGTCCAAATATAGTCGTCCAATATATCGATCTTTATATCTCGACCATTTCGAGACTCCTCTTCATGTCCGTGATCATATTCGGGACTCCGAACTACCTTCGGTACATCAAAACACATAAACTCATAATATCGATCGTCACATAACGTTAAGCGTGCGGACCCTACGGGTTCGAGAACTATGTAGACATGACCGAGAATCATCTCCGGTCAATAGCCAATAGCGGAACCTGGATGCTCATATTGGTTCCTACATATTCTACAAAGATCTTTATCGGTCAAACCGCATAACAACATACATTGTTCCCTTTGTCATCGGTATGTTACTTGCCCGGGATTCGATCGTCGGTATCTCAATACCTAGTTCAATCTCGTTACCGACAAGTCTCTTTACTCATTCCGTAATGCATCATCCCGCAACTAACTTATTAATCACATTGCTTGCAAGGCTTATAGTGATGTGCATTATCGAGAGGGCCCAGAGATACCTCTCCGACAATCGGAGTGGCAAATCCTAATCTCGATCTATGCCAACTCAACAAGTACCATCGGAGACACCTGTAGAGCACCTTTATGTGACGTTTGGTAGCACACAAAGTGTTCCTTCGGTATTCGGGAGTTGTATAATCTCATAGTCATAGGAACATGTATAAGTCATGAAGAAAGCAATAACAATATACTAAACGGTCAAGCGCTAAGCTAACTGGATCAAGTCAATCGCATCATTCTCTAATGATGTGATCACGTTAATCAAATGACACTTCATGTCTATGGTTAGGAAACATAACCATCTTTGATTCAACGAGCTAGTCAAGTAGAGGCATACTAGTGACACTCTGTTTGTCTATGTATTCACACATGCACTAAGTTTCCGGTTAATACAATTCTAGCATGAATAATAAACATTTATCATGATATAAGGAAATATAAATAACAACTTTATTATTGCCTCTAGGGCATATTTCCTTCACGCGCATGTTCGGTGGCGCCGGAATGTTCGCCTCGAAGAAGAGGTACGCCTCCCACTCGTGGAGCGAGCGGCGGCCGAAGCCGTTGGCCGCCGCTGCGTCGCCGAGGAAGCGCCCAGCTGTCGGTTTGGGCTTGGGCAGAGAGGGAAGGGGAGGAACGTCGGCGGACGGGGAGAGAGGCAGAGCTCAGCGGCGGCTGGTGTGGCCAGAGGCAAGGGGGGAGGCGCTGGTTTTATAGCCCCGCGCCGTGTGTACGCGTGCCGGGAGGGGAGGCGTCGCCGCGCCGTCCGTGACGCGCCGCCCATGAGAAATCAATGGCAAGGCTGACCAGCGGCAGCCTTGCTATTGATTCCCCGCGGGAAACCAAGGCGTTCTGAGAGAAGACGAGGCGCGTGTCGCTGACTCGGTGGGCCCGCGGCTCTTTCGCGTCAAAATCGCTTGCCGAGGCGCCCCGGGCGCCCCCCAGCGCGCCGGGTTCGGCTTGGGTCCGTCGGCGTCAGTTTCTGCCCAAACCAATGAATAACGGACTCATGTAGACGCGACTGGGCCGATTTTTGACCGCCGACGCTGAAAAAAATCAGCTCTAGAAAGGCCTGTTGAGGACGCGGCTGAAGATACTCTAAGGCCCAGCCATGGGACGCCGGCACGGCCGGACTCGTGATCTCCTTTGCTGCAGCAATGCGCGCGGGCGGCTCCATTGACGTGGAGATTGACTGTTTCTCTATTCAGAAAACTGTTCGCGATCCGGCAAGTTTACCTTTTCTTGTTCACGGACAAGCCCACGGGCTGACGGCCAGTGCGAGGTGGTGCACTGTTAAACGTGTGCAGGACCGTGATTTGTTTACCTGCGGGCTGTTCGCGGCAAACTTAGCAGCAGCAGTGGCGATCTGATGTTTAAAAACGAGCTAGTAGTAGTCCAGCAATTGCATCCATCTAATCGCACGGAAAGAAAAACTCAGCAGATGGAAAAAGAAAGTCGTATCATGGCACTCTACTAGTAACAGGGAGCCCCTGGATACGTATAAGATACGGAGAAAGGTGTGACATGCTTAACGAGCCGCACATCGTGCGCCGTCGTGGTTCTTTCTTCTTTGGACGTCGTCAGAGTCACGGAGGCAGCCTTTGCGTTAGCATGTCGACGGTGAAAGGCTTTTACTGGCTCGTACTCCACGGGTTGATGATGGCATTTCTCGAGCAGCCTGACGTTGGAAAAGATCACCGAGAAAACTAGGAAAGGCTGCGGCGTCTGCGTCTACCAGCCCGAGGATGAGACGGGCTTTCGACGCGTGTGCGCCAAGCATACACTCATCAGTGTCCTGGTTATCTACAGCGCGCGGTAATGGAGATGTTCTGTGATCTCTGTCAATGCGTGGAGAGGCAACTCATTCCATGAGGCGACCCTTCGACCGAACATTCCAGGGAGAGGCAACTCACTGCAAAGAAAATAACAGAAAATACTTGCAGAGGTAACTTGAGTCCTTCCTGGACGCTGTCTGTGAACCTCTGCGGCTCTGCACATTCATTCATTCAAGGTTCAGTGATCTCTGAGCCCGGTCAATCTGAATATATATGCTAGGAGTATATATATATAGGACGCTGATAGGCGCCGGCGCACCGGCCGAACAGTTGGGCCGGTCAAGCTATAGTCACCCGATACATACTTTCCCAACCGTCTGATTACTTCGTTTCAAAAGTCAAACGCACAGGAAACAAAGAAAAAAGGCAGTGTGCGCACATGCCAGATCCAGAGCGCTTCGCCGCCTCCGCCCTTCTCCTCGTCTTCCCGTGCTTGCTTGCCACCCTTGCCACCGCGCCCGTCACCGCTGCCGCCTTCGCCGCCTGTCGCCGCCAAGACGGCACTTGCCTCGGCTGCCTCCGCTTGCCATGGTTGCAACTCACACACCGGAGGGTTCCAGCGCGCTGTCATCATGGTTGCAGCGTCCCTGATGTCCCCGTCTCCGGCTCGCCGCCGTTGTTGACTTGTATCACCATGTCTAGCAAAAAAGCAACAAAAACCTCAAGTGCTGGGTTGAAGCAAAAAGATTTGCTGGTTCCAGCAAAAAATAATGGTTCCAGCAAAATCTCAGCAGCAGAAAAACTTCAGTAGTCAATTTGTAGCAAACAAATTAGTTAGTTCCAGCAAAAAGAAACGCCAGTTCGAACAAAAAATCATGCCGCTTCGAACAAATGTTTGCTGGTTCTAGCAAATTACATGACGCCGTGATGTGTGTCATGTAAATGGATGTAGCAATTGAGAACATTGGTTGTAGCAAAAACTCAAACGGTGGTAGCAAAAAAAGTGATGCACTGGTTCCACCAAAAAAATACATGGTAGCACAAAAATTGACTGGTTCCAGCAAAAACCAAAGATAGTGGTAGCAAAATTGTACACTGGTTGTACCAAAAGCAAATGACATGGTAGCAAAAATTTGGATTGGTTCCATAAAAAAAGAACATGGTAGTAGCAAAAAAATTGATCGGTTCCAACAAAAACTGAAGATAGTAGTAGCAAAATTGTACGTTGGTTGTACCAAAAAGCAAATGACAAGGCAGCAAAAACTTGGGTTGGTTCCATCAAAAAACAAACATGGTGGTAGCAAAATCTTACACTAGTTCCAGCAAAAGGCAAGGGCGTTGGTAGCAAAAACTGGGGCTGCTTCCAAGAAAAGAAAGGCTGGATCTCCATCACTTGTCGCCGTGGTTGCAACGCTCCAACGCCGGCCGCCGCGGCTCTCCATCACTTGTCGCCGTCATCGGCAGAGCTAGTGGGGATTGGTTGGCAGCACTAGTCGCTGGTGGGGAGTGAGGGGACGGGGTGGGCAGCCACGGTGGGAGGCGCGGTGGCCATGGTGGCGGCAGCCAACACCGGTGGGGAGGCGTGATGGCCATGGTGGCGGCGGCACAGCCGGGCCGGTGGGGAGGCGCGAGCATCTACAGAGAGGAAGAAAAGAAGGAGAGTGGAGGTTGCGGGGTAGACGAGATGCGTTATGAGCGGTTCCTGAAGAGATAAGATAACGTGGGAGATGGTCGTTCGGTGGTGGACCTACTTGCAGAGGAAGCGAGTCACGGAGCGAGCAGTGCGACCGGCCCAATGATTCGACCGGCGCACTGTCGGGAAACGTTTCCCAATGCGTTATGAGCGGTTCCTGAAGAGATAAGATATATAACATGGGAGGTGGTCGTTCAATGGTGGACCTACTTGCAGAGGAAGCGAGTCACGGAGCGAGCGGTGCGACCGGCCGAATGATTCGGCCGGCGCACCGTCGGGAAACGTTTCCCATATATATATGCTACATGGGTACAAATCGTACGTATGTTTTTTTTTGCGGGGACGTATGTATGTTTTCCTCTTCAGTCAACCAAAGCCCTTGCTCTATCCGCGAGATCCCGCCGGTCAAATGGTCCACGTACTGGAACGCAGCAGCAATTGAAGCCGGGCACGCTGATGCTTGAGGACTTGAGGCCAACTCCACCGTGTGACCTTATCTTATCCGCCCCCGTCTGTTTGGAGTAAAAGAGACAAAAGAGGCGGCCCAGCGCGCGGCCTCAAACGGACTTTTATCCGCTTTGTGTCCGCTTTCGACCCATCCGCGGCCCAAGTTTGTGCCGCTTTTGGGGTGAAACGGACACCACGCGGACGCGCCGTCGCCCCCGCGTGTCCTCATCCGCCCGCCTGGCCGGTGGCACATGACGGGCCTTTTCTATCCGCCCTTCCTCCCTCCGCCGCATCCACTCCACTCTTCCCTCTCTTCCCTCGCCGCCGCCGCCACGCCATTGCGCCGTAACTCGACGCTGCCGCTTGCTCCCCTTCATCTGCCGCCGAGCTACCCAAGCACGGCCACCTTCTTTTGCGCACTCCGCCGCCGGATTTGGGGCGGATCCGGCCGGTCTTGAGCTCACCCCGTGGGAGGCCAGCCGCCGCCATGGATCGGTCGGGAACCTCGCCGGAAGGCCTGGCAGGGTACAAGGCCACATGCGCAAAGTGGCTCGCCCTCTAGCCGCCGGATCTGCACCGTCGGTGGCCCGCCGGCAGATACGCGAATGGCGGCCGGCCGGGCTTGGTGCTTGCCCAAAAGCTCGTCGGCGCACCGTTGGCCCTCATCAAGTGCGACCACTGCCCAAGGGTGGTCGTCGCTGCTTGCTCTACAACGCCGAGCATCCCGGATGGGTGTTCATCAAGTGCTTAAACGATGGGGTATGTGCTCTTTTAGCTTCGGTTTGTGCTCTTGCATTAGACTAGTGGTGCTAACTTGAAGTTTTATTGTGTAGAACGGATGCAAGTTTTGGTATTGGGAAGAAGAGTACATCGATATGTTGATAGAGCGAAATGTATTGCATGTTCGTGCACTTTTAGCTAGCCTAGAGGCTTTAGATGAGACAAATGCAATTGTTGCTAGATTAGAGGCTAGGCACGATACTACGTGCGAAGAAGCAACAAGCCACGATACTACGTGTGAGGAAGCAACGTCGACTTCTGTCTTGAAGAAGAAACGAGGGTGCAACGTCGTGCCTCCTCCACAGATCAACAACGAGTGCATCGAGAAGGCCCTAACCCAACTCAAGGGAGCAGTTATGGAAGTTGGGTATCTTCTTAAATGTATTCTTTTGGTTATCGTTTTCTTTGGCCTTGTTTTAGTAGTCAAAATGTGATGATGTATTGTCATGTACCAAAAATGAATGATAAAAAAGTTTAAGGACTTGCAAAGAAATATACGCGGACAGGATGAGGCAAATGGATGCGGCCGCGCGCTGGGTGCACGGCCACCGTATCCCAGGACAGGCCCGGGACAGGCCCGGACACGACCTTAAATCCCTACCCAAACGGACAGAATCCGGATAAAACGGACGTCCGTCTGGGGTCGCGCGGTGGAGTTGGCCTGAGGTCCATATTTAGACTGGATCTCATGCTCCTCCTCTCGTATAAATGCCCGCCTGCCTGCCTCCGCGACACGGACGAAACAGTGTACATACGTATCCTACGTACCGTACACCTTCCGTCAAGCGTCTGAAGGCCGGCCGCAACGAATGAGAAGGAGGAAAACGGAGTGAGACCGCGGTGGATGTCAGATTCATTCATTTACAGCGCGAGCATTGTGTCGAGCTACTGTACATCCAAAAGGTGACGCGCTGCAACAGTGGCGATCGAGGGCCGAGGCATGGCCCCGTGCGGAGGTAGCTGGCGAGATGCGGAGATGTATGTCCGGTCGGGCTCGAACCGTCTCTGCTCGGCACATCCATAAAAGCGTAAGCATGGGACGAGTGTACGTGGTACGTGCCACGCTTGGCGCGAACATGGCGACTGCTGACTGACGGTACGTCCGGCCATATGGGCACATTCACCGCTTCACGCACTAGCGTGTGCGTCCAAACTCCAAGGCTGGCTGGCTTCCCATCCCATGCATGCATGCATGTCATGTACGAGTAGGTTGGTGCGCCATGTAAAGGCCAAAATGATTGCGAGAAAATTACGTGTTCTTCGTCCACAAGTGCTCACACGTCCAAGACATTACTAACGGCGTTTCTCAGACGGTGAGAGCTAACAGATTTATTTGTGTTTTTCTAAAAGAAGTTCTTAAATCTGTCCGACGAGAAATTAAGCTCGTGCCAACGTCCACAGCCCACATGACTGTCATGACATTTCCTGCTACAAAAATAAGTACTACGAACAGTGGATGATCGTCACTGCTAATTCGGTCCCTAGAAGCTCTTTCTTTTTTCTGACAAAACATGTTGAGTGGCTCTGTGAGCAGATAATGATCAGGACCAGATGATGCTTGGCTTGTACTACGACGGTTTTCGTTTACCACACGAGATAAAAGGGTAAAACTGAAATGTCACGATCCGGTGGTACTATCATCAGTATCATGCATGTGTGGCGGGCCACGCCCGAGTGCTACCGAGCCGTTTTCTGCCGCAGCGCCGGGCCGGGCAGCACGTGCCTGGCCAGACCGCGTAGCTCCAACCAAAGCATCCATCGAAGTGCCGAGGGAGGGACAGAGTCAGAAATAGCAGCAGCCCCTTCATCCCCTGTTTACGTGTCACCTAGAAAGAATTTCAAGAAGCCCAAGAGGAGGACAAGCCAGCAAGCTCTGGAAGGAGATGATGGTACTCCAGATTCAATCAATGCATTATCGGCGGGCTCCCGTGGGGGGGTGCCGCCGGGCGCAATGAGTTTCATATATTGGAACTGCCGGGGCGCGGGCAAGGCCTCGACAGTTCGCGAACTTCGCGACATCGCGAAGAATTATGCCCTTACCATGCTTTGTATTTTAGAGACACATATTGACAAGGCAATGGTCAAGAATCTAGCAAGTTCAGTAGGTTTTGATTATGTTTATGCTATAAACAGTGTTGGTAGGAGTGGAGGCATAGGCCTCTTTTGGAATAAAACAATAAAGATTGACATTCTGGGGTACTCGGATTATCATGTGGATGTTTCAGTTAGTGATCCAGGTTGGGATACATGGAGATTGACGATCGTGTATGGAGAGGCCCAAACTCACTTGCACCATCAAACATGGGATACTATCAAGAACATAAGCAGTTCGAGCAATCTTCCATGGCTGTGTATGGGCGACTTTAATGAGGCTCTACGTCCCGATGAATACGTGGGAGTGGGACAAAGAAGCAATGCCCAAATTCAAGCTTTCCGTGATGTGGTAGATGTTTGCATGCTGATGGATATAGGATTTAAAGGAAGGTTTTGGACTTTTGAGAAAAAAGTTACGGGTGGGTCCTACACTAGGGTAAGACTAGATCGAGCCCTTGGGACAACTGAATGGTGTGCTTTGTTTCCTGACGCAAGTTTGACACACTTGGAGGCGGCCACTTCAGATCACTGCCCTATCAACCTTGAATTAAACACTGCACAAACAATACTCAAAGCAACGAGCAAAGTATTCAGGTATGAGGTGGCGTGGGAGACACACGCAAATCTGAAAGAGACGATCCAAGGATCCTGGTCAGCTGGTAAGCCAAGCCTTCAGGTTGAGGATATCTAACATATAAAGCCTCCTACACTACCCGCCGTTTCAGCGTCATCGCAGCTTCAAAATCATCCTGCGCGCACGATTAACCTCGCTGGCAGCCGTAACAGTGATTATCGTCAACCTGGTAAACATCCCACCGCTCGTTATTCTGTACGCCGCGTGATCGGACCAGAGCGGATGACGATCGGGCCAGCTTGTCGCGGGCCATCCTAGCAGCGATATGGTGTGTGCGTCTCAGGTCCGGTGAAAGCAGGAAGCGATCGATTGTGGGTTGCCGGGGCATCCATCGTGGGTGGACCGAGCCGAGCCCTAGAAAATATCCGGGCTGCCTCCTCTCCTTCCTCTCTCCCTCGCGCCGCCTCCTCTCCTCTTCGTGCGTGGCGGCGTCTAAATCATCAGCCCCCACCTCCCCAACCCCTTGCTCCCGCATCGAACCCTATCGAGAGAGAGAAGATGAGAGGGAGTGAGAAGGAAGGAGAGGAGAGGCGGGAGAAAGAGAGAGGAAAGAGGAGAGGGAGGTGTGGCAGCCGACAGAGAGGGTCACCGGCCAGCGTCGGCTTCTTGTTGGCGAGGTCGGGCACGACACTGGCGGTTGGCGGCGGCTCGACCTGCTTCAAATCAGAGCTGCGAGGAGGCCGGGCTGGGGCGCGATGCACGGAGGCTCCACCGCCTCCATCTCTGGCGTGCATCAGCGACCCGGAGGAGCTCGAGCCACATCCGTGGTCCACGTCGCCGTCGTCGGCAGGAGGAGCGTGGAGTCGCAGAGATGGCCGGCTCGGTCCGGCTTTCGCTGGCCCATCCACCCGAGACACCAGTCCGCGTCCTCGCATACATCTTCTCGCTGTCACACACGCTCTCTCTTCCGTCCTCTCACGCACGTCCTCGTGGCGGATATTTGGTAATTTCTTTTCGAGCATAAATAGATATTGTGCCCCCACTGTTTGTTGTTTTGCCCAGCTGAAAGGTGGATCAAATATGAAATACGTGAACGTTCCATAGTGTGAAAAGCAAGCCATGGTCTTGTTAAAGTTCCGTTGAATTTCTGTGATACCTAAGAAGTATTAATGCTCATATTTTTGCAATTTGCTCTCCACAGCTTTCAGTCACTGGTTCTTGAGGAAGCAGGTAATGCATTTTGTTTGTGTCAACTATACTGAATCTGCAAAGCCTTTTTTATCTTCAGAGAAATTCACACTCTGCATTAGTTGCAAAAGATGCTGATTTTGATCTTAACAATTGCAGGGAACTATGAGACTTGCACAGTTTGGGCAGCGTCCAAGACAACAGTGAGTGTCTGTTCAAGTAGTAGCAGACCAGCAAAGCGCGGACAAGGAGATCCAGGTCACGGGCCATCCCCATTTAGGTAAGCCTGTCTTTCATGTGCGGATTTGTTTGATGATTTTTTTGAGGGCTTCTTTGATGAATTACTCATATGTGAGGACATTGTAGGCCATGCACACATCGAGTGAACAGATTCAGTTTTCTTTTTTTATCCCTTAGTAGTGCTCACTGAATCTTCAAGTATGAATATCGTTGCAATTAGCAAGCAACCCTGATGGCAGAAGCTAGCTACATGCCTAGATTGATGCGTTACGGTACTATTATATGCAGATTCTTCACTAATAAATGTTTTTACGTTGTTAGCCGTATTCAATCAATACGGTTTGGTGAACTATTTTAGCTTCATAGATGTGAGCACGCCTCTTCATTGTTCTTAGAATGTTCAAGCGGTGCTCCCTTTAGCCCTCTTCACTGCTTAGCACCAGTTTTCGCTAGAGTAACTTCTTTTTTCCAATCACGAGTTTGCATGTTAGCATGATGTGCTTAATAAGACAGTCCTACACAAGCTCGCTGTCTGTTAGATGAATTTTCTTGATGCAGTGGCATGCACTTTAGTGACCTATAATTTTAAGTTGCTAACTATGCTACAAATTTTACCTTTCCTGTTAAAGGTCTGCCACAGAATCAGGTTGTATTTGTGTTCATTGGTGTGGATTTACAACTGTTAGTTCCTAAACTCCTAAATCTGCAATTTATTTGGTCCCTCCATTTTGTTCAGATCTATGTCAATTATAAGCTCCACAAGAAAATAGCAAACTTTTGTATCGACCGGGCGCATCAGTGACTTGACGGGGATAGCAAGACACATAGAAGAATATAAAGCATCAAGGTAGCAACTCGTTGGTTTTTGCTCCCAGTTGATGCATACTACTTTGCTTGCAGCCATCGTCAACCATTGTTTCTGGTATCATCACTCTTTTAGAACCAAAGAAATATTGCTTTTCAACTCAGATGTGTGTTAGGTGATGTTGCATGCCATTTTTGTTCATCGGCCTGGCATGATTTGGATTGGTGCAGAGGTAGGTTTCATCACCTTATGGCATATATATATATATATATATATAATTTCAGCTTCATTTGTGCACACCATTAACTTGATGAAATTATCAAATTTCTCATTTTCTTGGTTGTAGGTCGGTGTGAATGAAGAGCTAGCTTCTGAAGACGCAGTCGATTATTATTGCCTATTTTTCTATTGAAAGGTGTTGCTTCTTTTATCTTGACAGGTACATGTGTGTATTATGGACACTTTTACTGTGATGTTTCTTCTTTGTCACGGAGGCTTTGAAATTGTTGTACATATTAGTCTTTTCGCATTTCATTTCACTTTACTATTTAATTTTTTGTTGAAAGAAGAGTGAGTTCAACCATGAACATGCATGATTATATAATTACATGCTTGCACCTCAACGGCAGTCGACGTCTGCTGGACCTGCCAGTTCTCAGGTGGAAGGTGGTGACCAGCAACGCGCACGTGGACAATAATTGGGATGGTGCTATTACCCGTGCACAGGTAGCAACTTCTGCACCATCTTTTTATCCCTAAACTCCCTTGCCTCCCCACTCTTGCTTTGGGCTTGTTATTAATTTTGTTGTTTGAAGAGAGAACGAAAGCATCATTGAAATTGCAGAGCCAGGTTACTCACTTCTAACCATCTCTTTGTTCATGGATAAAATATACCTTCAGAAACAACAGATTCCTACAAAATCAGGTGGTGGTTGGTTTTAAAGAATAGCAATGAACAAAATGATCATGGACTGATTTTATTTTTATTCTCTATGGTTACTGGTTATCTTCATTGCGAATATCGATTGCCATTTGTAATAGTTTAACGAACTAATCTTGTTGCTTGCTAACTTTTGTAGGACTGCCTAATGTCTATTTTGGGAATGGTTATTTCCCTGCTCTTGCAGACAAATCACCTGATTTGAACTGTGTACCTAGATAAAGTTATGCAAGGTATTCACATTGAGAAAGCTATGGTATTTGCATATTTACCATAGACAATATAGGTAGAATAGTGTTTGGAATGATAACTGTGACTTACTTGGTCTTTCCAGCTTCTGCGTGCTGGGAGTCCCCACTCTCATGTTGTTGGAGCAATGACATACATGTGGCGGCTATCCTCAATAGGGAGTAGCACATTGGAGGCCAAAGAAGAAAATTTGTTCAATTCTGAAACTAAATTTAGTGAAGGAGGCCGAAGTTCATTACAACGCCAATATGGATCCATCCTGTTGCGTTGGGTGAAGGTCTGGATGCAATAAAAATTGCATGTAGCAAACATGTGCTTCCTCTATATCTGTACAATCAGAGTTCTCGCTTTTCTTTGTGTGATCTTTGTTTATCCTTTTTGTTGTGTTTATGTTGCCTACATTCAGTCGACTTCAAGTTAACCTGTCCATTTATTTTATTCAGATAGTTTAGATGTCTAATGTTTATAGCATACACATCAGTCTAGGGTTAACAATAGTAGAATAACTCTTTCCATATCTCATGATTCATATGTGAGTCTCCCTGTCTGAGTATAACCATGAGTTGACATGCTATTATTAACAAGAAGATACAATTCAATTTTGTTGTTTCATCGTTGAAAGATCATTAGTAATTTATCAGAGTCTATTCTGTCATTTCATGATTTTAACATAAAGTTAGTAGTTTGCCAGTTCTTAAATTCTACCGAGGGACACCCATCTACTTAATAAGACACTACTAGGAAAAGGGCTATAGATGGAATTGACACTAATGGCGCACCAGACATGTGGTGCGCCATTAGTATATACTAATGGCGCACCACCATATGATGCGCCATTAGTGTTGAAACTACTAATGGCGCACCCTGCCCACGGTGCGCCATTAGTACCAATTTTTTTTGAACTAGTGCGCCAGTCCAAACATACTAATGGCGCATCCTCAGTGGTTCGCAATTACTAGTTGTAACTAGTAATGGCGCACCGGCCAGAAGGTGCGCCACTAATACTTTTTTTTATTATTGTTTTTATTCCTTTTTTTGCAAAAGTACTAATGGCGCACCATCAGGGGGTGCGCCATTAGTAACCTGGATTACTAATGGCGCATTTGTTGCTGGTGCGCCATTAGTAAGTAGGCAGCAACAAGATATTTTGGACAGCCTCTCCTCCCACACTCACTTTCTCCCCACTTCATTCTCTCCACCGCCTCCTCCTTGTCTCGGTGCCTCCTCTTTTTCACCTCATTTCCACCATAGATTCATTCAAATTAAGTGGTTAAGTTACCTTGTTTTGCTAGGTAAGTAAGGGGAAGCTATATTTATGTTGTTCTCCCTACAACAATGTGCACATGCACTTTTTATGGCCTAGCTAGATCTATGTATGTTCGTGGTGTTGCATATGTTTGTGGTGTTGCATATGTGTTTGTGTTTGGAGGTGTACCGGTATTTGAAATGCGATAGTTGCCAATATTTTGCGGAATGTTGATTCATTTCCTTTTCAAGCGAGAATTTTGGCATTAAGCATTCTTTTGGTCCTATTTTTAGGGAAAGTCATGCCAAATTTTTCTTGGTTCTAAAATATCGCTTTTGCTCTACCTCATGACGACCATGGTCCGCACGATGACCGAAGGCATCGTGAATAGGTTTTTGAGGTCCGCGAAGGCCAAGATGCTTTAAAAGAACGAGACGGAGATAAGATGTCCGTGTCGAAGATGCAAGCTGAATAGCCTTATTGCGGAACCGGATTCGGCAGTCTTGGGACCACCTGCTCTTGCGTGGTTTCATGGATGGCTATCGGTGGCAAGGTGATGAAGATGACTACGAAGTCGCCCATGGGGGCCGGGCAAGAAATGAGGAAGGGCAGCAAGACAACCACCGCGGCTCGGGGCGAGAAGACGAAGAATCCCGTGAGATGATCACGACGGTGATGCTGTACCTGATCATCATGTAGAAGATGCAGGACATGATGATGATGCCGGCGGAGCGTACGACGCTGGACCATCGATGGGCTGGGTGCAGGACCCTCATATTCAAGAGCTGCTTCTCAAGCGACGGATAACGCAAGAGCTGCCGCCAGAGAAAGCCAAGATGGATCAACTTGAGTTAGACGCGGTTACTCCATTGTATGAAGGATGCAGGCCGAGGATACCCGCGAAAGTAACGCTCATGGCTCTGGAGATGAAGGTAAACACAAAATGACCGACGATGCTTCGATGAGAACATGTCATTCTTGCACGAACGTCTTCCCAAGGTGAACAAGTGCCCGACCAGTTTGGAGGAGGCGAAGAAAATCGTGTGTCCTCTGGATTTACCGCACATGAAATACCATGTGTGCATGAACAATTGCATCATTTATCGGGACGAGCACGCGAGTCTACCATATGTCCGGTGTGCGGTGTCACTCGATACAAGAAGAGGAAGAAAGCTCCTCGAAAAGTGGTGTGGTACTTTCCGATCACTCCTCGTCTGCAGCGGTATTTCGCGGATCCTAAGGTAGCAAAGCTCCTGCGTTGGCACGCCGGATAGGGAGGAGAAGAAGCGAGAAGATGACGCAAATGATCCGGAGATAGATAAAAAGACAAGATCTTTGAGTCACCCTAAGGATGCGAGCCGCTGGCAAGCGTTGAACTTCAATACCCAGAATTTGGGAACGATCCAAGGAACATCGTCGGGCGCGAGCACCGATGGAGTCAATCCGTTTGGCAGCGAGAAGCACACATAGCACCGGCCTGTGTTTGTGTGGATGTACAACCTTCACCCCTGGTTGTGCATGAAGAGGAAGTACATTCACATGAGTATGCTAATTGAAGGGCGAAACAACCAGGAACGACATCAATCAGATCTGGGGCTGCGAAAGAGGAGCTTGACACGCTGTGGAAAACGCCACCAATACGTGGGACGCCGCAGAGAAAGAATATTTCCCTATGAGAGCCGCACCGCTCACGACGGTGCCACGACTATCTCGGTTACGTATATCTTGCGGGCAGGTAGTCCATGGATTTTCTCGGATGCGTAAGGTGCATGGATGACACAACGTGACGCCAGCTAGATAGAGATCCCGGTCTTCAAAAACCGTGTTCATGGGACATCGAAGGTGGCTTCGCGACGATGACCCGTGGAGGAAACGCAAGGATCTGTTCGATGGTGAAACCGAACCCGAAACGCCTGCGTACGAGGAGCGGCGAGGAAATAGACAAGCTGTTGAAAAATTGGAAAGACTGCCCACCGCCGGAAAGAAGAAAAAAGGCGCCAAAGCCGGGAAAGAAGCGAAAGGCGCCAGAGCCGCTGCTGAAGGTATGGAAAACGAGGTCTGTTTTCTGGGACTTGCCATACTGGAAGATCCACCGTGTGCCTCACAGCCTTGATGTCATGCATATCACGAACCTGAGGGTGCATTGTCCGGAGCACCGTCTCGATCAACACCGAGAACCTGAGGCATCCTGACCGAGGGAATTTGCGCAACCTCCTCTTCACAAAGCTGCACGAACGATACAAGTTCCCCGCTGAATTTGAAAACACAAGCCTCAAAGGGAATAAAGTGAACAATGCTGCCCTCACGAAGATGAGCAAGGCCCTGTCTACTTGGAAAAGCAATGTGAAGAGAATGATCGAGAAAGGTGAGAGTTATCGAAGATCAAGGAGAAAAATCCTTCGATCACCGAAGATGACTACAACGACTTCAAGATCAATTGCTCGAGCACCGCAAGCTCCCAATCAAGTGAGTGGGGGAAACAAATGCGGGAGCTGAACATAGGGGAACACACACTCGGTCCCGGCGGTTACAGAGTGGCGGAGCCTATATGGGACAAGGAGGAGGCGGACCGTGGCGAGCAAGGCCTACCGCCTCTTCGATACATACGGTGACAAGCGGACCAGAACTTTGTCAGGCCCGGTACAAGAAGGACCCGAAACAAAGGAGCTTACCACGGATCCAAGACCAGGCAGCTTGAGCTTGTTCTCGTAAGGAATACACCCCCGCCAGTAATTAGCTCCATATGGTTGCATTCTAATTAATGAAGCCGAATTTCTAAATGGTTCACATTCCTTCCGCAGCGATCAAAGCAGATGGCGCTGGGTCGACTCAGAGCAACCCTTGGGACACCACTCTAAATAGGGGTTGAATGTAATGAAGAACAAGGATAAGCTCAAGAAGTCGACGTCACCGGTCGTGGTGGCCGGCAAAGGCTTGTCGACAAAATGGGGTCATACTATACGGTGTGCGGAAGGAGAAAAAGACCAGCTCGGAAAGCCAAAGCGAGAGGTTCAAGAACTCAAGGCATAGGTGGCGCGGATTCCGGAGATTGTCCAAGAGCAAGTGGAACAACGACTGAGCGACGATCACCGCCCTTGTGCCTACCTTGATCTCGGGTTGAGTACGTGGATTGCGGGCGCCAACAGGGCCGCCCGATTCCTAGCTTCACGGCCAGCAACTCAGATAATGCGATGGCGGGGCCATTGGTGCCTCCGGCGGAGGCGGCATTGGTGTCTCCGACGCCGCACGGGAGCTTAATGCACCCGGTGTACGCCGCCGCACCTCTGCAGCAAGCGCCCCTCCGTCAATCGCCCGCCGCTACTGGCGGTGCCTCTACATTAGCCGAGCTCGACGCCATCATCACGGTAACTAATTAAGCCTCTCGCCGAGGACTTCATCTCCTTGCCTTTGATCGGGCATCCCCGACGCCCTACATGTTTTCACAGCGGCGCCGACGTTCGCGGCACTCTCCTCCACTTCGTGAACAACGAGTTGGTCGATGTCGCCAAGGGCAAAATCGTTCAACCGGCAACCCCTTGTTCCACGGTACCCAGATGCCACCCAACTTGTTTAGGGTTCAACTGGTTCGGTGCTGCCAAAGGCGACGACTTGTTACCTCCGAATCGGCCCGTCGGGGCCGACGATGATGACGTGATGACCCTCGGCGCTTTGCTGAGTTGGCCCCTCGCCGGTCAAGAGCCAGATTCGTTTGGGGGCGGGGGACACCACCCCAAAGACAACACCGCCAGTCGTGTCGGCGCCAAGTCGGCCCCATGGCAAGACTGCCGTAACGGTGCCGGACATCCCTATGCCACTGGATCCAAACATGCATATGGCACAGGATCAGAACGACGACGACGACGACTATGATACATTTGGCAACGTCGATCGATTTTGCCGAGCATGGGTACGATGGCGACTTCATGGGGCCTCCTTCTCAAGAACCAAACCCAACAAAAGACGTGTGCGATCTAGCTCGCATCATGGAGAAGCCAAGTTGCAACAGCGCCGCCTCGGCGTTCAGCTCGTGAGACGCCCACCGCCGACTTCACCGAGCCTCGATAGGCGAGGTGCGAAATATTATCAGCCCCAACACACTCAAGAAGGCGGTCTATGAGCAAAACTCGGTCCCATTACAGAGAAGAAGAAGGCACGCAAAAGAAAGACTAAGAAGGGTGCGAGCCAGCCGCACCGAGTACGATCCGTGCTCAGGACGGGCCACCTTCACCGCAGGATATCTCGAGGAGGGTGCATGTGGCGGGTAGGGCGATGCTACCGACAAATATGCTCAATGCTGCAACCGTGCTATGCGGAGTCTGCATGATGTTGTTCTTTCTTTGGAGAAGCGGCGTCGTGGAGAAGGATGTGGCATACCCGGTTTTCGCGGCCAAGGTGCAGGAGGGCAAGGGCTATGTGGATAACTCCATCGGGCGTCACGATCGTCCTGCGTTTGATGACATCCACGCTTATGTTGAACCTTCATCCGCTGCACTACACCTTCGCTCGGCTATTTTCGCCGAGTATGGAGATGCGGATCATTCGCGACAAGACCCGGACATCGTGATAGTCGACCCCTTCTACATGCGCGCAAGCAAGATCTTGGGCAGCGCTGGGACCGCAAGTCGCGAGTTCTTACCTCAAGGCGTCATTCGCAAACCAAGATAAGGATAACTTCCTCGTGCCTTACTTTCCCGAGTAAGTCCTCCCCTCAACCGCCCGTAACATATGAATTCTTACATTTTGATCGCTTTTCTTTTAACATTCCGTGTTTTCTGCAAGGACACACGTTGCACGCCATCCTCCTAAGCCCCAAATATTCCATGGCCACGTATTTCGACCCGGACCGTCGATTGAACGTAGACTACATAAATGTCAAGAAGGTTCTTGATGATGTTCTCCCTGCCACGCCAAATCTGGAGGCACCTTCACCAGGCCTATTCGTAAGCACGGAAAGCACGTGTTCTCCCACAATACGACGCTCGCTCAAGCTGCCGCTTTGGCGGTCGAAGGGTGGCTACTACGCCATCCATCACATGCGGGCGATCGTACGGGACCATCATCAACTTCTGCTACCGAGCAAACTCCAAGATTGGGCCGCGAGCGTGTCGGCAATCCAGGACGCGGACCTCCGACAAGAATTCTTTCGCATCCAAATGGAGTTTGCGGAAATCATCCATCAAGATGTCGCCTTCGCACTCGGGCAGTTCTACCTCAGAAATCAACCGTCCAACAAAGGACATCGACACAATGCTACAAATGCAGGATGACAACGCCTGCTCTTTCATGACTCCCACGATAGACGGCGGCTTCATCCACGCTCCGTCCCTTGAGTCGAGTTGTCTAGTTCTCAAACATCGATTGGCTCATGTTGTAATTAAACTTTAATGAACTTGTAGTATGTCTCTTTGGTTTCGAGAGTCGCTCAACTTAGATGTAATCGATGCTATTAATGTCTTGCTTTTCTCTTCCGATCGCTCTGCTGCATACTTATATATTGCTTATGTATTGTCTGTGAATTGGTACTAACGCTTCGTTTGGCTAGTGCATAGCGATGCCGACGTATGTCGTGGTACAAGGGTAAGGTTCCCGGAGTCTCGATGACTGGGAGGAGTGTCGGAGACAGGTTCACCGATTCAGTGGTAACAGTTACAAGGGTACACCACTAGGGCCGAGGCGAATCTAGATACGCCCGCTATCTAGCGGGAGAGGGAGGGAGCGTTGGAGGAACCGGATGAAGACGAAGTTTCATCGTGATGATGCTCATCGTGATGACCGCAGCTCTCTTCTATGTGATGGTAGTTTAGATGATCGATATCGACTTGTAATGTGAAGACAAACTCGCTACCCGCGGTCTCGAGACTTGTAATATAATGTTCTATCTTTGTTCGGTCTTTTCAATTCGGAGACTAATATGATGAATTGTATTCGGAGACTAATATGATGAATTGTATTCAAAGACTAATCTTCTATTGTATTTGATGAATCTGTTGTTGATGTGTGCTGTCTATATTTTGTCAAATTATACATTTTGTAACCTGTGCAAAAAACAGAAAATAAAAAATAAAAAAACATAATATTCATACTAATGGCGCATCACATGATAGTGCGCCATTAGTATGACAGTGCATACTAATGGCGCATCATCGGGTAGTGCGCCATTAGTATGCCGCTTACTAATGGCGCATCAGAGGTGGTGCGCCATTAGTATGCCAAAGCACCTGGGCATACATGGCCCCCTGGGAGGCATACTAATGGCGCACTGGCCTATACTAATGGCGCACTGCGATGCCATTAGTATACCAGATACTAATGGCGCACCAGGTGGTGCGCCATTAGTAAAAATTACTAATGGCGTGTTGTTAATGGCGCACCACAGATGCGCCATTAATAGCCATACTAGGTGCGCCATTAGTAGGGGTTTTTCTAGTAGTGAGAGTATCTTGACACTCCACATTATCTGAAAGGAAAAACTTATCAACTGTTAATTTGCTTAATTTATCTTATGCAAGTCAGGGCTTACTTATTTATGACAATTATAAAAAACAATTTTCTTCCATGTAGTAACACTAACCTTACTCTTTTATCACCATTCAATGTGTGGCCTCACACTGCAGATGCAAGATTCCGGTGTTCTGAAGTCATGGGATGCAACGCTATGCAATCTCTTAACAGTATATTGCACCCAGTTAGCAAGTAAGTTCTTTCTCTTTCTTTTTTATTTCCTGTTTGCATTCAGAATCATTATGTCTAGGCATATGAACCTACATTTTTCTAATGTGTGCTTCTCAAGAATGATCTACATTCGAACAAACTCTTGGAGACAGTAGATAAATGCAAATGTCCCCCAGCACCAGAGGCGATCCTTTCTATGGAGAAACACCATATACGTACATAATTTTGTGCCTGGATTCTGGAAACGACCAAGGATAAGCAACTCAAGTGAAAGACTGCCTTGGTCGATCCTGCCATGTTATTCTTCTCAAACATGCTAAAGAAAGATTCGTACGATTGATAGCCGACTAACTTATATAACATGCACACATTACTCTGTTTTTTTAATGAGTGTATGTGGATGCATACAAATACTTTAGTAGCAATTTCTATTCTCTCTTTCTTTAGTGAGTATATGAGGATGCGTAACAATTCTCTGCTTTTCACGGATCTATGTTGAAGCATGGAAAATGATATGGTGTGTTCCATTTCTGCTCATCCAGATTTAACCAAACCAACCCCATGTGTATGAGGTTGTTGTGCCTGTCATATTTGGACATGTCCTTATTTGTACTAAATCACTAAACTAAACTTTATAAATAAAATAGCCTCCTCCTCCTTTCCAACAACTGATTTATTATTAGAGCAAGCAACGACGTGTTATCATGCTCGCTTTCTTATGAGCAGTACTTTAGTTTAGATTGACATATACTCTTAGGTATATAGCATCTTTGCCTACCTCTTGCCTATTTCGCATAGATAGATGGTTTGCTTTGGACAGGGATTAGATAAGGCCTATGAGTCCTAAGTAAGCGTGATAAGCAAGCAATACACTTCTATTTACTATTAAGCGGCAACTGAATTTTTGATAATGGCGTTTCAGGGATGATACAATCAATCCAAATGTTACCTTTAGGATGCTTTTTGGATGGACTAATCTGAAGATGCTGGCTAGCTTGCACCGCCGTCATACAGTCTAGAAGTACAGGGAAAATAAAGGTGTAATGAGCCCAATATATTTTACTTTTTGGCAAAGTTTTGGTGCTTGCGCAAGAAAGTAACACCTATTAAACCTACTAATCCTTTTTCCCAGGCAATTCGCCATCCGGAGAAATACCAACTAATACATTTTTGTACTTTCTTTGTTACAGAGGTAAAATACTACTGCTTTTTGAAAGCTTTTTTTGTTGCATGTTCCCCTTTCTTAATCTTCTATTTGTTCAAATGTACATACCTGAGCTTATAATCATTATTACACAATGAATCTCACCATTCTATTGTTTTCCTGAAAATTTATACTCACATAGTTCTATTTTCTTATTAGTGATCTTCTGTTTGGCCTTCATTTGGTGTGCATATAGCATGGGATATTATAGGCATATTTTTTTCTCTCTATTTGTTCATGCACTAATGCATAAATCTTTTGGTTATGCTCTTATTATTTAGTCTAGAGCTATGCAATAACAACCATGGCTTTAGTGTTCTGGTGAATGCCATATAGAGTGAAGAACCCTTGGCATCTTATCTAAATTCTTTAATCCTATTATGCATGCCCAGTTAAAGGTATAAGTACCTTATATCAGTACCTTATTTAGCCTCTTCTAACTATTGACTGTTTGAACTGTTGTAGTAGGACTCAAGCTTTCAAAGTTATTAGGCATGTGGACATGTTTTTGTTTTAGTTTGTACAGTTTTGTGTTCTTTTGGCTTCAGGTTGCTCTTGTAGAGAAACATAGTAAACTCAGATGATTGGATTAGAAAATACTCTTCAGCATCTGAAACATCTAAAGGCGGTCACTCAACTAAGTATCTTATACAATATACCCAGCTGGATGATTGGAGCAGTACCAGCCGCTATGTATCACTCAGATGATTAGTGCTCCTGTGTTGAACCACTCAACTAAGTATCAACACTGCCCTCGAGACTTGGCTATTAGCATAGTAGCAACGAGCTCACAAAAGAAATCTACAGATTCATCAAACACCAAGGAGATAGTTCTTACCTGAGCGGCAATAGCGGCTGCCATAGTCTTCCTGGGGCATCCCTTCCCATGAAAAGTTACCGCTTCAGGAGTGCCAAGACAGCCAAATCACCCAGACGAGCAACAGCGGCACCATTTGCCGGTTCTGCGGCTCCAAGCTACAGCAGTAGCTGCCGGGCCACCAAGAGGCAGATGGAGCCGCACGCTGTGAGTTGCAGCATGAGCCGCTCATGCTGGCCAAGCTGCGCGCCACCGCCAAGATGGAGCCCAAAGTGTGGCCGTCCGCCTCCACCAGTGCTTTCTCACTTAGGTACGAGTAGAATGGGGAAAGGAACGGGATGAGGACGATGAACTGGTGGTGGATGGAACAAGACCAACAATCGACCACGTGGTGACCTGTTGTGTTACATGTGTGACGCTGTGTATAGGTGTCCAGAGTGTGCGGTTCTTTGTCCCAATGGCACAGTTGTAATTTTGTTTTTCTTGCTAATTTGTACTGCATGTACTGTTACGATCTGTACCGTTTCATGCAATCTACTACTACTTATCTTAAACTTCCATTTAGCTTGTATCATATAATAATAGAATATAAGTATCTATTAGGTTAATTTTAAGTCAGTCGACTGAATTTGTGAATGGGTCAGTCACTTCTTTTACCCTATAGTACGTGTGGTGTGGTGTGTCATGTGCGTGTGCGCGTGAGGTAGCTAGCTTCAGCTGGCCGTAGCGCGTGAGCTAGCTAGCTCCAGTTGCGTCCATGCGTGAGCTAGCTCCGCGTCGCACGTGAGCTTGCTAGCTCTGGCTCTGTCAGTGCGTGAGCTGGCTGGCCATGGTTAGTGGCATGATATTGCATTGCACAAAAGAAAACAATATGTAAAAACACATAAAACAAATAATGATGAAAAATGCATATATTCTTAAAAAGGAGGAAAGCCCCTGACCTCAGCATCAAAATGACGCATGCAGCCAATTTATTAACCAAAAGTATGTAAACAAAGTCTGAGGTCTAGAACTACTCACAAAAGGAGAACAAGAACAATAAAGATAAAAAGATGTCACAATCAAGGAAAAACAGGCTACAATGACTAAACACATAGCCTTCAGATTACACTTTCAAAACAAAAAAAACTAAAAACAAAATCAAAATAATTAAATTTCCTAAGAAAGAATGAAACCCTTTAAGAAGAAAGAAAATGAAAATGAAAACACTTTCAAAACTTGCACACAATTTGCATTGATATTACACTTTTTGAAATATGCAAAGAATAAGCATATAATAGTGCATTTTTTGCATTCTACTATAATTTCCATAGTGTAACTGAAACAATGTATTTCCTTTAAGAAGAAACACAACAACAAAAAACTTACGCATAACTTTGCACCGAAATTGCACTTTATCGTATTATGCAAAAAAAATCTTATAATCATTAATTTTGGCAAATATTGTATAGTATTTGTTTGTATAAAATTACACTCAGCCAAAAACCCACAAAAAACAATAATAAGCAATAAAGGAAAGGTATGGGAAAAATAAAAAAACCATAAAAACAGAAAACAGAAATAAAAAAGTGAAGCAAAAATACCCTTAAATAGAAACAAAATGATATAAACAACTAAAACAAAATAATGACAAAATTTGCACACAATTTGCACATAATTATGCTTTGTTATAATATGCAAGATTAAACACATAATAGTGAATTTTTTTGCAAAAAAAGAATTATCTAAAGAAAGAATGAATTAGTGACATTGGTATTTGATCCATGGTGTCTCTACTTCTCCAGATCAAAATAACGAATTAGTGGTATCGGTATTACCGTTTAAGAAGAAAGAAAAGTAGAAAAAAAATAATGATAACATTTGCACACCGTTTGAATAAAAATTACGCTTTTTTTATAATATGCAAAAATAAGCACAAACAGTGATATTTCACAAATATCCTAAGTAGGAGCGAATTAGAGGTATTGGTATTACCCTTGAAAAAAAAGAAAATGAAAGAAAAACTTAAAGAAAATTAAAATAGTGAAGTTTTCTAAGAAACAATGAATTAGTGTCATGGGTTTCCCATTAAAGAAGAAATTAACTGGAAATAATAAAATAAATAATGAAATATTTTGCAAACTATTTGCACAGAAGTTGCACATTTTTAGTGTACATATAATCATGAAAATTTGGCACATATTATATAGTATTTTTTGTATACAATTACACTTAGCCAAAAACCCACAAAAATAAAAATAACCAATAAAGGAAAGAAAATGGGGAAAGAAAACCCATAGAAACAGAAAACAGAAATAAATCAAAATAAATCCACAAAATAGAAATAAAACCAACTAACAAAGAAAGTAAAAAAACAAAAGCAAAAGAAATAAAAACAAAAAAGTATTAAAAATCGAGGGAGAGAGACGAGGGCTGGATTGCACAGTTAATGAGCTTCAGCCCAGAAGAAATCGACTGACCCAATTAAGAGGTCAGTCAAAAAAGAAAGAAGCCCACCCAACAGACAACACAGGTCAGGAAAAAATGCAGCACTAATCTTACAGAAAAATCCAATGGCCACAAATTCGACTGACCCAAAAGTGAAAATTTTAGCTGACTGAAAAGTAGCTAAATTGTAATTTTAAATCAGTCACATATACATGGTTGGAATATTTGGCTCACTGTTGATTTTTGCGCCATGGGCGCAACGGGTTGTCAATGCACTTTCAAGGACTGCGTCTGGTCGTCTACTCAATATAAGCACCCCTTGTTATATAACTTAGCATTAGTATATATGCCTACCAAAACTTCTATGTTTATCATCCTTTTGGATCTTATGTAATCCCCAAGACCATCTTGTGCATTTAACTTTATATGCTACTTAGACTGTTGTGTGATATGCTTTTGAAACAACCACCATCTATCTATTCGTACTTATTTTCATATGTTTGATTTTGTGTTTACATATTTTAATGCACACTCTTTCAATGCTTGGCCTACACTCGGTCTTTGCGCCATGGGCGCAACGGGTCATCTTACAGAAACCAGTATTCATTTATTCAAAGAGCATCGTTATTTCATATTTGTGAGATAACTAAAAAGGTTATTTATCTTTCTGCAAGACATTGGCCATCCTAAATGACTTAGTGCATCATTTCCAACCTAATGTACTTACTACATATAATATATGAGCTATTCTTTTGAACAAAATATATTAACGCACACTCTTACAATCGATTGGCTTACACTGCCTTTGCGCCATTGGCGAACGGGTCATCTAGTAAAACAAAAGCTAGCTGCGTTGTCCTCTAGTTTGAGGCGATGGGACAAGGACACTTTCGGGTCAGTTCGGGCGGAGATAAAAAAACCTCAAGAAGGAGCTGGGGAGGCTGCGTGATGATCCTGCACGTGCTGGTCCGGATCGTATGGAGCAAAAAAATTCATGAGAGGTTGGTCGAGTTATACCACAGGAAGAAATATTGTGGCGTCAGCGTTCTAGAATCGAGTGGCTCACGCCCGAGACAAGAACACGAAATTTTTTCATATGCGGCAAGCATGAGAAGGAAGAAGAATATGATCAAGTCCTTGTCAAGTGCGCTGGGTATTTTGCTGGATTATCCAGCCGAGCTAAAAACTAGTAACAAACTTTTATAGGGATCTGTATACCTCGGAAGGAGTAACAAATATGGAAGCTGCTCTGCAGCATGTACCATGCAAAGTTACTTCTAACATGAATGATATCCTATGTGATCCCTACACCAGTGACGAGGTGAAGGTGACTTTATTTCAGATGTTCCCCACCAAATCTCCGGGACCGGACGGTTTTCCTGCACACTTTTATCAGAGGCACTGAGATGTTTGTGGGGACGAGGTGACAAAGGCGGTGTTAAGGCGCATTGTCAAGGGAGAAGAAAGTGTTGAATGTATAAATGACACTTTTCTGGTTTTGATTCCAAAGGTATTGAATCCAACTCTTCTCACTCAATTCAGGCCTATCGGTTTGTGCAATGTTTTGTATAAAATTGCATCGAATGTGGTGGCAAATAGATTAAAATAGATTCTGCCGCATATTATATCTCAAGAGCAATCAGCTTTTGTGTCCGGAAGGTTAATTACAGATAACATTATATGTGCCTATGAATGTCTGCATTTTATGAAGAGGAGCAAAGCCAAGTCTAATAGTCATTGTGCTCAAGTTGGACATGATAAAAGCGTATGACAGATTAGAATGGGCATATTTGGAGGCTATCATGTTGAAGCTTGGTTTTGCCTGCATCGATTAATATTGTGATGAGCATGATCAAATCGGTCTCTTTTTCAGTTTTGTTTAATGGAGAAAAATTGGACCAGTTCAAACCCACTGTGGGTATTCGACAGAAGATCCAATCTCCCTTATCTTTTCTTGATTGCAGCGGAGGGCCTTTCGTGCCTCTTGAAATATGGAACTGAGTCATTGCATTTTGTGGGAGTACAGGTGGCCCCGACGGCTCCGGTTGTCAACCATCTTCTCTTTGCTGATGATAGCCTGCTGCTTTTTAAGGCAAGTAATGAGGGGGCGACGGAAGTATCAAACCTGTTGACTACTTACTGTAATGCTTCAGGTCAGAGAGTAAATAATGAGAAGTCCTCTATCTTCTTCAGCAAGGGTTGTCCTCAGTCAGTTAGAGAAAGTATAAAGAATTCCCTTGATGTGAATAATGAACAGCTGAGCGAGAGGTATTTGGGTATGCCGACTGATGTGGGTCACTCAAGGAATGAAACTTTTAAATACCTGAGGGACAGAGTATGGGAGAATATCAAGGGGTGGATGGAGAAACTATTATCATATGCAGGGAAGGAAGTATTGATAAAGGCAGTGGCCCAAGCTATCCCCGTTTACTCTAGGGCATGCTTCAGATTGCCGAGAGGAATATGTGAGAGCGTGACATCTATGATTCGACAATTCTGGTGGGGAAGTAAAAGGGGCAAGAGAAAACCTAGTTGGGTCTCCTGGGATGTTTGCACTAAACCAAAATCATTAGGAGGATTGGGATTTCGAGATATTGAACTTTTCAATTTGGCACTCCTTGCACGTCAGGCATGGCGACTGATTGATGGCCCGTCAACATTGAGTGCAAGGATTCTCAAGGCGGTATATTACCCTTCTGTATCATTACTAGAAGCTGAATTGGGAAATCGTCCATCGCAAATATGGAGGGGAATTTTGGATGGCCGTGATGTGGTTGCACAGGGTATCATCAAAAGAATTGGAACGGGTGAAACGACCAATATTTGGAAGCAGAACTGGCTTCCTCGCTCAGGGCTAATGAGGCCTATTGCTTCACTTGTAACTCAACCACCTCAGCTGGTTTCAGAACTCATCGATGCCTCGTCTTCATCTTGGCGGGAAGAGGAGCTACGGAGAGTTTTTGTTCCAATAGACGCTCAAGTTATACTCCTATACCACTTTGCACGAAGAGGATTGACGACTTTTGGTCTTGGGAAGAGGATCGTCGGGGCATGTTCACTGTAAGTTCTCCTTATAAGCTGCTCTTCAACTTGAAAAGCCAGCGTATAACCTCCTGCAGGGCAATCGTGGGCCGCCAGCCGCATCAGGAAAAGCTAGCATGGACGCCTTTGTGGAATATCGTGGTCCCTTCGGGCTAAAAAATTCATATGGAGACTGTGCACCGAGTCAATCCCGACGGCAGACGTACGTCGCCATCGTCACATGTCAACAAACTCTGCTTGTCCATTTTGTTCTTCAGAGGATGGATGGAAATACGCACTCATTGACTGCGAGATGTCACGATGTATTCCTCGCTGTCCTCGGACGAGCTAGTAGAGACGATGTGCATAATCTAAACTTAAGCGCTAAAAGCTGGATATTCATGATGCATGAAACACTACCCTGCGACGAGTTTACGCCAGATGGTGGTGATGCTATGGGCGATTTGAAGATCAAGAAGGAGAGCTGTTCATGAGGATATCTTTGATAGCCCGCTGCAGACCCATAACTTCATAACTGCCTATATGCGGGACATCCAGATCCTAGCGAAACCGAACGAAGTGACCAGCAGGAGTTCTATGGCCAGGCCTTCACATTGGTTACCCCCGCCGCCGGACCATGTGAAAATTAATGCAGATGCAGCGGTTTTGAATGGGAGTATGGGTGCTATTGCAGTGGTCTGTAGGGATTTTAATGGAGTTTTTCTAGGTGCTTCATCAATCACTTTTAACCACATACACAATTCTGTTACTCTGGAGGCTCTAGCGGTAAGAGAAGCAATGGCAATTTCGGAGGATTTATACCTTCAAAAAATTCAAGTAGCATCGGACTGTAAAATGGTGGTGGATGATATCAAGCTGGGATCGGCGGCAGAGCACGCATCTATTGTACATGAAATCATAGCCCGATCTGATGCTTTTTCTTCTTGTAACATTATCCACGAGTTTAGGAGCTCGAATTTCGAGGCTCACAATCTCGCTAGGCATGCTCTTACACTTGGGTTCGCCGCCGTGTCTGGTTAGGGCCAACCCGGGATCTCAATTTCATTCCTGTAAACACTGTTATATTTGAATAAAGCCTGGCGAGAATGTCTCAAAAAAAAATTGAAGTGCCGAGGGCAGCGCAGCAGCGTCCGCTGCATTTTCATTCGGGAGATTGTTCACGGTCAGGTTTTGGCTTCTGGACATGCCCACGAACGCAGCCGGTGCACAGTGAAACAGGAACTAGGTTTTTTTACTGCTCGATGGGATAGTTGATTGAAGTCCAGCAGTTTTCTTCATTCACCTCAGGCACTGCAGCTGATGGCGTGACTGATCCTACAGCTTGACTCTAACTTCCGTCGTGCCACAAGAACTCGGCCGACGAGAGAGCTTCTGGAGATGACCGTACGTCAGACCAGAAGTTTCTTTTTCCATTGTTAGGAGAAACCAAAGAAAAGTTCGCAGCACTGCAATTCCCTTTGAGCACTGCAATTTCTTGCTGGACGCCGCAAACATTCCGCAGCAGCGCAGGTCGGACGCATATGTTTTTAATTAGGCTCGAGAGAGATCAGGTACCCGTCTGAAACCCGGCCGGTCCATGCATCGAATGGTTCCACGACCACGCAAAAAAAATCCAACTCTAAAAATGTTCAAAAGAGGCATATGATGCCACGTCTCGATGACTCAATGTACGTACGGTGCACAAGCATGCTCGGATGCACGTCGAAACCTCTGCACTGCACATCTTTTACGTTTTTATTTTCTTCGATATTAGTTTTGGTCAAAATCAAACTTTGTAAAGTTTGATATAGTTTATAGATAAAAATATTAACATGTACAATAACAAATCAATACCATTTGTTTCATTATTGAATGTACTTTCACATCATATAGATTTATTATGGTAAATATTTATATTCTCTTTTATAAACTTAGTCAAATTCTATGAAGTTTAAATTTAGTCAACTCTAATATGAGGAGTAATTAAAAATAGAGGGAGTATCATCGTTTCGAAAAAAAAAAGATCCTCTTGGTCAAATGTCCTATCCCTGAAGTCGGGATGCACCATTAGTTATGACCTTGATGTACTACGTACGGACAGATTCATTACTCTCTCTACAAGGTGGCTAGCTGACTCCATATTTTGACTGGATCTCGTGTTCCTCGGATAAATGCCTCCTGCGCGCCCGGGGCGAAAGTAAACTTCAATCGTGTGAAGGACACCGGCTGAATGAGAACCTGCCAGAAAGGGAGGAGATCGTGGCGACAGCGAGATTTGTTACGGTCACACCGTCTCACACCGTCCATCTCTCAGAGCTTAGAGCAGTTCCTTCGCTGGCATAAGCAACGGGGCGTACTACGTAGTTTACGGAGGGAGTACTGTAGCATCGGCATGGCGATGCATCCAAAGGGTGACGCAGTAGCAGTGGCGAGGCATGGGCCGCCGTCTGCAGCAAAGGTGTGTTGCACGTCCGTAAAAGCCAGTGGAGTTAAAAGCACGCCAGCCCCACTGTCCTTCCCGTGATGGTTTGACCCATCAACTTGCAAAACTATTCCCTGATGTGCAAAAAAACCCAAGCCCAATCCCGAAGCGACATCTGGCGCCATGCTGGCGCAGGCGGGCCGAGGCGGTCGTCGCGCGACTTTGCATAAACCCCCCTCGCGCTGGAATTAATTAACCCGCACTCCGAAAGTTGATTCAGTATGCGAGAGTTGTTGTATTAAGACAAAGCACTATTCCTATTCTATTGGCATAGCACAATAGAGCAGAACAGCAGGTCCTGGGTTCCGATACCCAGGCCAAACCATTTTATTTTTTTGCTATTTTAAAATACAAAAGTTTCAGACTGAAACATAGAAACAAATCAGAATTTGTTGTAGTTTAAAACATCCAGAAATACACAGGTAAATGGCTGAAAAAATTCAGAATGTGCTGCACATAGAGATATTCAGAAACACATAGGTAAAATGACTAAAGAAATTCAGACTTTGACACATATTTTAACCAGCAGAGAGTAGTTCGAACATCACTTAAACAAGTGCAGCATATAAGAGTTTACTGTCACAAAATACATTTAATCTTAAAAGCAGCACCGTGGAGTTTGCTGTCATCCTAACATCACTAAAGGAAGTTCATTCATGAACTCTTACATTTGCTGCCACAAAATAAAGTTCATTCATGAACTTGCCACAAAATAAAGTACATTCATGAACTTGCAAGGATAATTCAAACATCAGCTGGACCATTCAGATCTGGGATTTGTGTTGGCATGTCTTCTCCAAAAGCATGTAATACGACCCGCTGCCAACACAAAATCCTCCCCGCCAAAGCCTCAAGATGTGCCGACACCAAATCCTCCCCTGCCAAAGCCTGAAGATGTGCCAACCCTGCCAAAGCCTGAAGATGTGCCAACCCTGCCAAAGCCTGAAGATGTGCCAACACCAAATCCTCCCCTGCCAAATTCTTGACCCCTCACAAAGCCTGAAGATGTGCCAACACCTAATTCTTGACCCTCCCAAGGCCTAAAGATCCTCTCCCTCCTAGCACTTGTTGATCTTCCTCTCCCTCCCAAAGACCTGTTGATATTCCTCTTCCAAAGACCTCTCTCGCCTTTTGTTACCTCTACCATTGCTGCAGATCCTTCAACTTGATCATTTCCTCTTGTTGCCCTTGTAATCCTGCCTATGTTCATTTCAGTTGTAACAACTCTAGGTCGGGAATTGCAGCACCAAAGAATCGCAACAAAAGAGGATTGATCCGGCAATGGGCCATGGTTTCTATTGGGAGCTCAGATGACCTCGCCTTTGTGCCATGCTGAAAACCATAGACTCTAGTTCTTGGCTAGGATCCGTGATAGGGTTTGCCAAGTGAGGGAATATGTTCTGCACATACAAAATGAACATGACTTAAGTAAATCAGGGTAATGACACCAACAACTTAAATTTATGCACAGTTTGAAGAGAAAAGTTGGAGACAAACCTGCAGAAATGATGGATCATCAAAATTTTCATCCATCTCATATCCTCCTCCTAGTTGGGCTTCCATGTACTTGTAGTGTCCCCTTCTGTTATGGTCAGCTTTCCCACATATGGAGCAATGCATGCTGACACCTTTTTTGTTCAAATATCTTATTCCACCTTTCAACTTCTCTTCAGGTTTCTTCTTCCTATTTTTCTTGGGCCTCCCAACTTGCTTTGTGAACACTGTTGGGTACACTCTCTCCCCATTTACCTTCTCCCATTGCTTTGGGTCTCTTAGAGGAACTAGGGTATATCCATAGGCCTTCAGGTAGGTTTGCACAGTATAGCAGTCATGCACCAGAGTCTGTGGGTCAATTCTCTCCTCTCGAGCATGCAATTTCATGTCCACAAGGAACCCCTGAAGCTGCCATCTCTTACGATCCACAGGTGTGCAAACACAGATCAACAGTGTAGCTGGAGTTGCCAGATTGAACGCTGAATAGCTCTTGTCCAGCTCCAGAAACATGGCAGTTAGCTGCATACTCTGTATTTTTTTCAAGTTTTTTCAATATCTTAGGACAAACCCTGTTCCCTATCCATTTTTCCACTGCTTCCCTTTGTTTGCTCATCATCCTATGCATTATCTTGTAGAATATATTTTCCAAAGATTGAAAGTACTGCCATTTCTCTTGCATCCAAGATGTAACTGTCCAGACAAAAAAACAGATAAGAAATGATCAACGGAACAATTGGCAAATAAGCATATCAACTTATATCAAATAAGCAATCAACTTATATCAGATAAGCTATCGTGTTGTATCGTATAAGCAGATCAAGTTATACCGTATAAGAAGATCAAGTTATACCAAATAAGAAGGCTAAAATGGTTGTGATAAGTTAGGTAGCTTATAACATAAAGGTGGTGAACTAATACCGTTAAAAACTTCAATTGTTGTTGAGCAAGATGTCACATTTGGTCAAAACACCGAAAAATGCTTTGACCCATGTCTTCACATCCAATCTTTCTGTCCAATGAAATGCAGCAGAGCTATGGTCATCCATCTTCTTGCAGTTCCTCTCCACTTAACTTCATGTGTAGATCTAGCAAGGGCCTGTAAATCCTGCTTAAGCACTTCTCCTTTGTGCTTCTCACGAAAATTCGATAAATGTGTCTCGACACAAAATCTGTGCTCTGATTCCGCCAAACTTTTTGAACTGAATTTATTAAACCCTTTTGCTTGTCACTCATGATTGTAAAGGGAGCAGTGTTTATTATATTCAGATCATCTCTAAGAGTGGTTAAAACCACTCCCAAAAGCTTGTGCACTCCACTTCTACCCAGCTCATGGCAATAGGGTAAATACAATCATGGAGGTCTATTCCTACAAAGACTAAGCAAAGACCCTTTGTATCCTGGTCTTCATGTGACATCCATCAATGAAAATTATTGGCCTACAACCCTTAAGCCAACCTCTCTTACAAGCATCATATGACCAAGATAATCGCTTTGAGACACTTCGTGCCCATTGGGAAATCTTTGTCCTTCACAAGTGTAGTAGACAAAAGAAATGTGGATCCCGGGTTGCACCTCCTTAACTCATTTCCATAATCATACAACCTGTTGAACTGCTCATGTTCATCACCATGTATCTCCTTTAAAGCTTGTTTCCTAGCTCTAGCAAGTTTCCATCTGCTTGGTGTCACATTGAACTCGTGAGGTTACTTTCCTTGAAAATGTTCCTAGTGCCATCTTTTGGTCATTTCTGAATTCTTCCATGAAATACTGTGTGAGGAATTTTGCGCTAGTAACTTCAACTTCCATTTCTTTTGACATCTATGCTCTCGTAATATGCCTTAATAACAAACCCTCTCGTTCTATTGTCATTTCCAGCTTTCAGCATCCATGGGCAGCCTCTCTCACAAATAGCATCTAGCCTTGTCTTCTCACTCTTCACTTTGTTGACTTGGACTCTATTCCTAATGGAGTATGCAGTCAAAGCATGTCTTAATTCTTTTACATCAAGAAATACCATCCCCACTTTGAAGATAGGGGATTTCATGTCAACTTTGGCATTGAAGGCCCCGAACTTATACTTCAAATTCTCTTCTTCTTCTCTCGACAGATGCAAGTCTTCATCTTCAAGAACATACTCGCTCCACATCTTGCTCCTCCTCATGTTCTTCACCACATCATAGTCTATGTTGTTATCAAATAGATCATCATCTCCTCATCTATCTCATAGTCACTATCACTAAAATCTAAGTCTCAGATTCCGCTTGTTCTTCCTCAATGCCTTCAATCTGAATATGTTCGCACTATAAGCATCTGCTGCAATATCCGACACGTGTTCTTCCTCAACAATTTGGAACAATTGTACTCATCGAAACTGCACTCAATAGAAACAACCCTTGAACTAGAAATCGTGCTTCCTATGTAAATGACGTCAGCTACCGCAAACTTGGATGAAACCAGTGTGATCAATCATGATCTGGATTACCTTGTGATCTCGCACTAGATTTCAACATGTGTTGAACATCACCATCTCCTCTAATGGGAATTAGACCATCCGACAAAAAATGATCGTGCCTACACCAATATATATTGTGCTCACCGACAGGATAGCCTAGCCATTTCAAATGATTTTCAATCACAGAATATGAGAAAGTGTTTGCATTCAGATAGTCCGAGGTCTCAACAAGAGCACTTGTGTATTCAATGTTGCTGTTTGGTCCACGTAAAAATCCATTGTGCTCTATTTCCGGTGTGAAAAAGGAGTGTCCACTGCCATCCCCATAGCTGCATCACACACTGCATTACAACAACAGGAAACACTCCCAAATCAGTATATCACAACAAAGATAATAAGCAGCAGCTTTAAAATGTCGACAGAAACAGGGCATGGCAAGAGATTCACAACAAAGATAATACAAAGAAAGCAGCCATATACATGCTAAAATAAGTACCAATACTTGAACATTCATATTCACAACGTATAAAATCATTACTTTTCTTATGAAATCCACCAAAATTACAAACTTTTCTCTCTAAAAAGCTTGAGGCCGCCAAACCCTAACCAAAGATCCATCCATCGTAACACACACAAAACAACAACAAAGCACTACATGCCGCTACGCCGCCCAGATCGTCCTAGCCCGCTCATCCAACCGATCGCCTATTTCTAGAACCCTACCAAACCCCGCCCCCAAACAAAGTACCACAAAGAGAGGGAAAGATGCGTACTTAGGGGCGTCTGCAGAATCAGGAAAAGCTCTTAATGCCGCACACAACCAACGCAATCGGGCGGCTGCATGGTCAGAAGCTCACCGGCGACGCCGCCAAGGTGGTCGACGCCATCCGAATCGCAAGCGCCGCCACCGCGCGAAGTTCAAATTCGAAAGAGACGAAGGGACAAGGGCGGAAAATGGAGAACGAATCGATATGAGCCCCTATTTGTATATTTTCCGTGCAGCCCAAATTTGTGGAGTGCGGGTTAATTAATTCCAGCGTGATGGGGGTTTCTGCAAAGTGGCGCGACGACCGCCTCGGCCCACCTGCGCCAGCATGGCGCCAAATGTCGCTTCGGGATTGGGCTTGGGTTTTTTTGCACATCGGGGGATAGTTCCTGGGTGGCGGAGTGAGCTTTTATATGTTGTTGGGCCAAACCATCACGGGGCGGACAAGTTTATGGGCCTGGCATGCTTTTAACTCAAGCCAGTGATGGGAGCACGAGCACACGGTGCAACGGTCAGCACAAACATGGCAACCGGTCGACTGTACGCATGGCAGCATGGGGCACGACGTGAGTGTGACGAGAGCGCGTGTGTTCACGACGGCGAGCCGTCAAAAATCAGGAGCAGCCAGTTGCCGTGAGCACCGTACACAGCGCCTGCCCGGTTGAGATTTGCAGGAAGGATGTGACTAGGTCTCAGTCGACTCAGACTTAATCAAGTCTATTTTTTTAGAACGAAGGCTCAAGAAGCGCCCGGCTTTGAATTAACAAAGCCATCAACTAGCCATGAGTACAAGAACAAGATCACCACACAACATCGGCCAAACGATACAAGGAGGCTGCAAGAACAGCTAACAACGCTACACCTACAACCAGCAAACAGAAGATTAACTATGAAGAACTGCTAGTTGAGGATAAGCCCACTACAACAAGGCACCAATCAGCAACCGCCAGAGGAATCGAACACAGGACTGGAAACCAGCAGAGGAGATGCCCCAACACCTGCCCTCTCTAACATCGAAGGGGATCCCTTCCCCTCGCCTAGGCTCAAGGCGCCAGCACTGCCGAATGTAGAGACGCCACCCGAGAGCTAGAGCAATGGTTGGTCTCGAGTCTGGGCCAGCCACGGAGCACGCACTCACAAGTCGGAGCACACACACATCAGCAACATCGCAGACACCAAGGAGGCCAATAGTAGAGGGTAAGCCGGAAGAGTTGCCAAGTGAAGGAGCTACCGAGACACAGAGAGTCGATAGACACCACTGGCCCACCTACAAGCTGCTGCACACAACCCCAAAGCACCAATCTTCCCCAGGCGGCGCCTCCAAGGAGGACACGACGCACCTGGCGCCGCCGCCGCCCATCCAGCCAGGATTTGAGCTTTCGCTAGGGAAGATTGGCCGGGGTGTGGAGGGGAGCCCACAACGGCGACTCCAGGGAGTAGAACGACGCCAAAAAGGTGCCGCCGCCACCGTGCTGGAAAAAACCAAACAGGGGGTTCCCCCGGGCTCTTCGACACCACCGCTTAGAGCACCACGGCACGGGATCCAGCCGCCGAGGCCCCAAATCGAACGAGCCAACGGAGTAAGAGAGCAGAGAGGGGGAGCCTGGCCTTCAGATCTGGAGCGGAGGAAGGATAACCTCGCCGCCCCACGGCCGCAATCCGCCTGCTCCTCGCCGCCCGAGCAGCCGAGGAAGCCGGCCCGCACCTTCCCCGCACGTCGGAAGCCGGAGACAGCGCAGCCTCGCCGCCAAGGGCCGCCACCCTGGATCCGGAGTCCTTCGAGAGAGAAGCGACGGAGACCTCGCCACATCGTCATTAATACCGACAAAGGCGCTACTCAAATGACCGCCTCGGGTGACGGCAAGGGAGGGAGGGAGGATGGAGAGGGGCGGCGCCGGGGAAACCCTAGACGCCCTCGAGCCGCCCCGGGGAGGGCAGCGTGAGGGAGAGGGGGGGAGCGGGGCCGGCATTGCGGAGGAGAACCAAGTCTAAGTCAAGTGATATACTCCCTCCGTCCTATAATATAAGATTTTTTTTATTCTAGCGTAGTGTCAAAAAATATCTTACATTATGGGACGGAGGGAGTAGTATGTAAGAAGGAAAAAGAAAAACTGAAAATAATTTTTTTGCATGAATCTCAATGTAAAATCAAAGGAAGATATTATCGGCTGAGACATAATAAAGTTTAAGTAGACCGAGACTTAGCAAAACTGTTGTAGGAATGGTTTGGAGATGCGCTGAGATTGGTGGCACTCGGTTTTTCGAAGGACTCGGCCTAGCCCACTGCGCTGTAGTGTGCCAACCCGTTAGTTGCTACCAATCTCAGTTTGTTCGGTCATGTTTTTCCTTTTATTTCTTTCTGCATTTTAATTTTGTTTGTTTTTCAATTTTTTTACAAATAAATATTTCATAATTATTTTATTAATTTCTTAAGGCGATTATGCACATTTTCCAAACGGTAATACAGTGTAAATATATTGTTTGCACAACTTTCAGAAAATGTTGACAGTATTCCAACAAATATTTTGTGACACGTAAAAACTATTCACGCATTTAAAAAAAATCACATTTTTAAGAAATATTTACGTAATGCACAAAAAAGTTTGTGTAATTAAAAAGGTTTACATAAATATTTTCACGTGTTTCAAAAAATCTTCACTTTTTTAAAAAGGTGTATACAATATAATTAAATATTCACATAATTTGAAAAATATTCCATATCATTCAGAAAATATATGGTGACATAAAACAAATGTTTGCGGATTTGAAAATTTGCTCATGGTTTTTTTAGATGTATACACAACGTCAAAAATATTCACATAGTTTAGAAACATGCTTGATACAAATAAAAAATTATGATCAATGCATATTTAACAATGTTTTAGATTTATTTAAGAAAATGATCATCATGCATTTGAGAATTGTTCAATGTGTATCAGAAAAATGTTACACGTGCATACAAAAAATGTACAACGTGCATAGGAAAAGGAGACATATATTTGAAAAAAAATGACATGAAGAAACCAATAAATTGAACAACAAAAGAGAAACCAGAAAAAGCGCACGAAAGATTTAAAAACCGGTCTATAGAACCTCCCCAAATCTCTTCAGATGGCTAGCACAGTAACTTGAACACGCTCTGACGACAACGATAGACCTCGCAATTGGCGTGCTTGATGGAGCTCTTGTTCTCTTTTGTTTCCATGCTCTATGCGCAGCATTGTCCCTATAAAGTGTGCTAAGCCGCCACCTTGTGGCGCTTTCTTTGCTTCGAGCGCTCAGCGATTTCCTTTTATTGTCAGCTTTTCTATTTGATTTCCATTATGCAAATTTCTCATTAACTTAACAAATTTGAAAAATCTTCACAAATTATAGAATTTCATTGATTTTTAAAATATTCATATATTTAAAAATATTGTTAAAGAAAAACTTCCAAGAATTTTCCAAAAATCTTCAAAAATTTAAAATTGACTGTTTATTTTAAAAATGTGCAAGAACTTATACAGAAGCTCGCGAAATTATTGAAAGCCATGAATTTTATATTTTTATGAAATTCAAAAATATTATGAATTTTATAAAATGCTCACATATCATAATTGCTTTTATGTATTTTGAGAAAAATTTCATATAATTCTAGAAACATGTTCACAGATTTTATAAAAATGTTTATTTATTTTAAGAACTATTTGTTTAGTTTAAAATATTTAGATATCTGAAAGATGTGCAACTTGTTTCAAAAAATTGTCATCGTGCACTTGGGAAATTTCAACGTTCTTTAAAACATCATCGTGCTTCCACAAATGTGGTCAGTGTGTTTTCTGAATAAGTTCAACGTTTATTTAAAATATTCCTTGTATATCTAAAAATATTTTCATGTATTTAAATGTTAATTTATTTTTAAAAAGTGTTTGTACATTTTTGAAAATAATTACGTATGCGGAAAATGTACAAAAGTGTTTGTATGTTTTACGGTTGCGTGTATGTTGATCGCTATGGCAAAAGGCTTTTTTATAAACATATAAAATGTCTTTGTACAGTTTAGTTGAGCCTTCACAAACCATAGTTACATTCTTTTATTTCTTATTTATGTGAGAAAGTTCAAGCTGTGTAAGATTGTTGGTTGCATGCATTATTTCTTATTTGTTGGCCACCAATATCTGCCACACGTGTAGTAGAGGAGGAGGCTACCCGCACGTCCAGTCCTGAGAGGCAAGGACCGAACGAAATCGCTCAGTACAATCTCCCCACGGCCGCACAGCCTCCCGGTCACCCTACATGTCGCTGCCTGTGAAACAAAAAAGAAAAGAAAAAAAGACCAGTAACCAGTGAAAACCCCAAATTTTTTTGCTGCAACATATTAAAGCCTAGTTTTCGCTATGGTACGAAAAATAAATACCATCCCCTATAGAAAGCAGAAAATGCCATCGTTTATATTTTTATGACCCAAAAGAAACAAGACATGGCAACTCCCATCAAACAAATAAAGATTAAAATGCCATGGAAAATTCATAAGTTAAAAATGCCATGGTAATTTTTGTTGGGGAACGCTGGAAAATTAAAATTTTTCCTACGGTTTCACCAAGATCCATCTATGAGTTCATCTAAGCAACGAGTCATGGGAGAGAGATTGCATCTACATACCACTTGTAGATCGCAGGCGGAAGCGTTCACTAGAACGTGGATGATGGAGTCGCATCGCCGTGATCCAAATCACCGATGACCGAGTGCCGAACGGACGGCTCCTCCGCATTCAACACACGTACGGAGCGGATGACGTCTCCTCCTTCTTGATCCAGCAAGGGGGAAGGAGAGGTTGAAGAAGATGGCTCTAGCAGCAGCACAACGGCGTGGTGGTGGTGGAGCAGATTCCCGGCAGGCTTCGCCAAGCTCGTGACGTGGAGGAGGAAGAGGTGTAGCAGGGAGGAGGCGCTGTAACTTCAGCAGTGCGGCTGCCCTCCACGCCTCTCTTTACATAGGCCCTCAGGGCGCCGCCCTGGAGATCCAATCTCCCAAGGGGCGGCGGCCAAGGGGGTGGAGTGCCCCAAGGCAAGTGGGCGCCCCCACCCTAGGGTTTCAACCCTAGGCGCAGGTGGGCCATAGGCGCACCAGCCCACTATGGGCTGGTTCCTCCCCACTTCAGCCCATGGGGCCCTCCGGGATGGGTGGCCCCACCGATGGACCTCGGGACCCTTCCTGGTCCCAGACAATACACGGTGACCCCAAACTTTCCCGATGGCTGAAACAATACTTCCTATATATAATTCTTTACCTCCGGACCATTCCAGAACTCCTCGTGATGTCCGGATCTCATCCGGACTCGAATAACATTCAGTTCACTGCATACTCATATTCATACAACCCTAAGCGCCACCGAACCTTAAGTGTAGACCCTACGGGTTCGAGACACGTAGACATGACCGAGACGGCTCTCGGGCAATAACCAACAGCGGGATCTGGATACCCATGTTGGCTCCCACATGCTCCTCGATGATCTTATCGGATGAACCACGATGTCGAGGATTCAAACAACCTCAGATACAATTCCCTTTGTCAATCGGTATGTTACTTACCCGAGATTCGATCGTCGGTATCCCAATACCTCGTTCAATCTCGTTACCGGAAGTCACTTTACTCGTATCGTAATGCATGATCCCGTGACCAGACACTTGGTCACTTTGAGCTCATTATGATGATGCACTACCGAGTGGGCCCAGTGATACCTCTCCGTAACACGGAGTGACAAATCCCATTCTCGATCTGTGTCAACCCAACAAACAATTTCGGAGATACCTGTAGTGCACCTTTATAGTCACCCAGTTACGTTGTGACGTTTGGTACACCCAAAGCACTCTTACGGTATCCGGGAGTTACACGATCTCATGGTCTAAGGAAGAGATACTTGACATTGGAAAAGCTCTAGCAAAACAAACTACACGATCTTGTGCTATGCTTAGGATTGGGTCTTGTCCATCACATCATTCTCCTAATGATGTGATCCCGTTATCAATGACATCCAATGTCCATAGTCGGGAAACCATGACTATCTATTGATCAACGAGCTAGTCAACTAGAGGCTCACTAGGGACATATTGTGGTCTATGTATTCACACGTGTATTACGATTTCCGGATAATACAATTATAGCATGAATAAAAGACAATTATCATGAACAAGGAAATATAATAATAATCCATTTATTATTGCCTCTAGGGCATATTTCCAACAGCCTCCCACTTGCACTAGAGTCAATAATCTAGTTACATTGTGATGAATCGAACACCCATAGAGTTCTGGTGTTGATCATGTTTTGCTCGCGGAAGAGGTTTAGTCAACGGATCTGCGACATTCGGATCCGTATGCACTTTGCAAATTTCTATGTCTCCATCTTGAACATTTTCACGGATGGAGTTGAAGCGACGCTTGATGTGCCTGGTCTTCTTGTGAAACCCGGCTCCTTGGCAAGTGCAATAGCTCCGGTGTTGTCACGTAAGAGTTTGATCGGCCCCGACGCATTGGGTATGACTCCTAGGTCGGTGATGAACTCCTTCACCCATATTGCTTCATGTGCTGCCTCCGAGGCTGCCATGTACTCCGCTTCACATGTAGGTCCCGCCACGACGCTCTCGCTTGCAGTACCGCACCAGCTTCTCGCTTCCACCATTCAACATATACTCATATCCGGTTTGTGACTTATAGTCATCCAGATCTGTGTCGAAGATAGCGTCGACGTAACCCTTTACGACGAGCTCTTCGTCACCTCCATAAATGAGAAACATGTCCTTTGTCCTTTTCAGGTACTTCAGGATATTCTTGACCGCTGTCAAAGTGTTCCTTGCCGGGATTACTTTGGTACCTTCCTACCAAACTTACGGCAAGGTTTACATCAGGTCCGTACACAAGATGGCATACATAATAGAACCTATGGCCGAGGCATAGAGGATGACGCTCATCTCTTCTTTATCTTTTGTCGTGGTCGGGCATTGAGCCGAGCTCAATCTCACACCTTGTAGTACAGGCAAGAACCCTTTCTTGGACTGGTCCATTTTGAACTTCTTCAAAATCTTATCAAGGTATGTGCTTTGTGAAAGACCTATGAGGCGCCTTGATCTATCTCTATAGATCTTGATGCGTAATATATAAGCAGCTTCTCCAAGGTCCTTCATTGAAAAACTTTTATTCAAGTAGGCCTTAATGCTGTCCAAGAGTTATATATCATTTCCCATCAAAAGTATGTCATCTACATATAATATGAGAAATGCTACAGAGCTCCCACTCACTTTCTTGTAAACGCAGGCTTCTCCATAAGTCTCAAGATAAACCCAAACGCTTTGATCATCTCATCAAAGCGTAATGTTCCAACTCCGAGATGCTTGCACCAACCCATAAATGGATCGCTGGAGCTTGCATACCTTGTTAGCATTCTTGGGGTCGACAAAACCTTCCGGCTGCATCATATACAGCTCTTCCTTAAGATAACCGTTAAGGAACGTTGTTTTGACGTCCATCTGCCATATCTCATAATCATAGTATGCGGCAATTGCTAACATGATTCGGACGGACTTAAGCTTCGCTACGGAGAGAAAGTCTCATCGTAGTCAATCCCTTGAACTTGCCGATAACCCTTAGCGACAAGTCGAGCTTTATAGATGGTGACATTACCATCCGCGTCCGTCTTCTTCTTAAAGATCCATTTGTTTTCTATCGTCACGATCATCGGGCAAGTCTGCCAAAGTTCATACTTTGTTTTCATACATGGATCCTATCTCGGATTGCATGGCTTCAAGCCATTTGTTGGAATCTGGGCCCGCCATCGCTTCTTCATAGTTCAAGGTTCACCGTTGTCTAACAACATGATTTCCGTGACAGGGTTGCCGCATTACACTGCAGTGCGGAACGTGTCCTAGTGGACCTACGAAGTTCAAGAGCAACTTGATCCAAGTACCTTGATCATCATCATTAATTTCCTCTCCGGTTGGTGTAGGCATCACAGAACATTTTCCTCGGCTGCACTACTTTCCGGTTCAAGAGGTAGTACTTCATCGAAGTTCTACTTTCCTCCCACTTACTCCTTTCGAGAGAAACTCTTTTTCCAGAAAGGATCCGTTCTTGGCAACAAAGATATTGCCTTCGGATCTAAGGTAGAAGGTATACCCAATGGTTTCCTTAGGGTATCCTATGAAGACGCATTTTTCCGATTTGGGTTTGAGCTTTTCAGGTTGAAGTTTCTTGACATAAGCATCGCATACCCAAACTTTTAGAAACGACAGCTTAGGTTTCTTCCCAAACCATAATTCATACGGTGTCGTCTCAACGGACTTAGACGGAGCCCTATTTAAAGTGAATGTAGCTGTCTCTAGAGCGTATCCCCAAAATGATAGCGGTAAATCAAGAAGAGACATCATAGATCACACCATATCCAATAGAGTGCGACATTACGACGTTCGGACACACCGTTTACCGAGGTGTTCCAGGCGGCGTGAGTTGTGAAACGATTCCACATTTTCTTAAGTGTGTACCAAATTCGTGACTTAAATATTCTCCTCCATGATCTGATCGTAAGAACTTTATTTTTCGGTCACGTTGATTCTCTACCTCATTCTGAAATTCCTTGAACTTTTCAAAGGTCTCAGACTTGTGTTTCATCAAGTAGACATACCCATATCTACTTAAGTCAGTTCTGTGAGAGTGAGAACATAACGATATCCTCCATGAGCCTCAACGCTCATTGGACCGCATACACATCGGTATGTATGATTTCCAATAAGTTGGTTGCTCGCCCATTGTCCCGGAGAATGGAGTCTTGGTCATTTTGCCCATGAGGCATGGTTCGCATGTGTCAAATGATTCATAACCGAGAGACTCTAAAAGTCCATCGTAATGGAGCTTCTTCATGCGCTTGACACCAATGTGACCATAGGCGGCAAGCCACAAGTATGTGGGACTATCGTTATCAACTTTACATCTTTTGGTATTCACACTATGAATATGTGTAATATTACGCTCGAGATTCATTAAGAATAAACCATTGACCATCGGAGCATGACCATAAAACATATCTCTCATATAAATAGAACAACCATTATTCTCGGATTTAAATGAGTAGCCATCTCGCATTAAACGAGATCTTGATACAATGTTCATGCTCAAACTTGGAACTAAATAACAATTATTGAGGTTTAAAACTAATCCCATAGGTAAATGTAGAGGTAGCGTCGACGGGCGATCACATCGACCTTGGAACCATTCCCGACGCCAAGATCGTCACCTCGCCCTTTGCCAGTCTCCGTTTATTCCGCAAAGACTCGCCGTGAGTTACGAATATGAGCAACGGCACGGTATCAAATACCCAGGAGTTACTACGAGTACCGGTAAGGTACACATCAATTACATGTATATCATATATACCTTTAGTGTTGCCGGCCTTCTTGTCCGCTAAGTATTTGGGGCAGTTCCGCTTCGATGGCCCTTCCCTTTGCAATAAAAGCACTCTGTCTCGTGCTTGAGTCCATTCTTTGACTTCTTCCCGGCAACTTGCTTGCGGGCGCGGCAACATCCTTGCCGTCCTTCTTGAAGTTATTCTTACCCTTGCCCTTCTTGAACTTAGTGGTTTTATTGACCATCAACACTTGATGTTCTTTCTTGATTTCAACCTCTGCTGACTTCAAGATTGAGAATACTTCGGGAATGGTCTTCACCATCCCCTGCATATTGTAGTTCATTACAAAGCTCTTGTAGCTTGGTGGGAGCGACTAAAGGATTCTGTCAATGACCGCCTCGTCCGGAGGTTTATGTCCAAATGGGACAAAGGCGGTTGTGCAACCCAGACATTTTGAGTATGTGCTCACTGACAGAACTGTTTTCCTCCATCTTACAACTATAGAACTTGTCGGAGACGTCATATCTCTCGACCCGGGCATGAGCTTGGAAAACCATTTTCAACTCCTCGAACATCTCATATGCTCCGTGTTGCTCAAAACGCTTTTGGAGCCCCGGTTCTAAGTCAGTAAAGCATGCCGCCGAACGAGGGAGTAATCATCAAGACGAGACTGCCAAGCATTCATAATGTCTTGGTTCTCTCGATGGGTGCATCACCTAGCGGTGCTTCTAGGACATATTGTTTCTTGGCTGCTATGAGGATGATCTCGTGTTCCGGACCCAGTCCGAATAGTTGCTGCCATCATCTTTCAGCTTGGTTTTCTCTAGGAACGCGTTGAAGTTCATGTTGACATGAGCGTTGGCCATTTGATCTACAAGACATATTTTGCAAAAGTTTTAGACTAAGTTCATGATAATTAAGTTCATCTAATCAAATTATTTAATGAACTCCCACTCAGATTTGGCATCCCTTTAGTCATCTAAGTGTTACACGATCCGAGTCGACTAGGCCGTGCCCGATCATCACGTGAGACGGACTAGTCATCGTCGGTGAACATCTTCATGTTGATCGTATCTTCCATACGACTCGTGTTCGACCTTTCGGTCTCCGTGTTCCGAGGCCATGTGTGTACATGTTAGGCTCGTCAAGTTAACCCTAAGTGTTTTGCATGTGTAAAACTGTCTTACACCCGTTGTATGTGAACGTAAGGATCTATCACACCCGATCATCACGTGGTGCTTCGAAACGACGAACTTTAGCAACGGCGCACGCTTAGGGGAGAACACTTCTTGATATTGTTGTAAGGATCATCTTATTTACTACCGTCGTTCTAAGTAAACAAGATGCATAAACATAATAAACATCACATGCAATTATATAGTAGTGACATGATATGGCCAATATCATATAGCTCCATTGATCTCCATCTTCGGGCTCCATGATCATCTTGTCACCGCATGACACCATGATCTCCATCATCATGATCTCCATCATCGTGTCTTCATGAAGTTGTCACACCAACGGCTACTTCTACTTCTATGGCTAACGCATTTAGCAATAAAGTAAAGTAATTTACATGGCGTTCTTCAATGACTCGCAGGTCATACAAAAATAAAGACAACTCCTATGGCTCCTGCCGGTTGTCATACTCATCGACATGCAAGTCGTGATTCCCATTACAAGAACATGATCTCGTACATCACAATATGTCATTCATCATTCATCACAACTTCTGGCCATATCACATCACATGACAACTACCGCAAAAACAAGTTAGACGCCCTCTAATTGTTGTTGCATCTTTTACGTGGCTGCAATTGGGTTCTAGCAAGAACGTTTTCTTACCTACGAATAACCACAACGTGATTTTGTCAACTTCTATTTACCCTTCATAAGGACCCTTTTCATCGAATCCGCTCCAACTAAAGTGGGAGAGACAGACACCCGCCACCACCTTATGCAACTAGTGCATGTCGACCGGTGGAACCGGTCTCACGTAAGCGTCACGTGTAAGGTTGGTCCGGGCCGCTTCATCCCACAATACCGCTGAAGCAAGATAAGACTAGTAGCGGCAAGCAAGTTGACAAGATCTCGCCCACAACAAAATTGTGTTCTACTCGTGCAATAGAGAACAACGCATAGACCTAGCTCATGATGCCACCGTTGGGGAACGCTGCGTAAAACTAAAATTTTTCCTACGGTTTCACCAAGATCCATCTATGAGTTCATCTAAGCAACGAGTCATGGGAGAGAGATTGCATCTACATACCACTTGTAGATCGCGTGCGGAAGCGTTCACTAGAACGTGGATGATGGAGTCGTACTCGCCGTGATCCAAATCACCGATGACCGAGTGCCGAACGGACGGCACCTCTGCGTTCAACACACGTACGGAGCGGATGACGTCTCCTCCTTGATCCAGCAAGGGGGAAGGAGAGGTTGAAGAAGATGGCTCCAGCAGCAGCACAACGGCGTGGTGGTGGTGGAGCAGCAGATTCTACAGGCTTCGCCAAGCTTCGTGACGGAGGAGGAAGAGGTGTAGTGTGGGAGGGAGGCGCCAGAACTTCAGTGCGGCTGCCCCTCCCCGCCTCCCTTTATATAGGCCCCAGGGAGGGCGCCGCCCTTGGAGATCCAATCTCCCAAGGCGGCGCCAAGGGGGTGGAGTGCCCCAAGGCAGTGGCGCCCCCCACCCTAGGGTTTCAACCCTAGGCGCCGGGTGGGCCAGGCGCACCAGCCCACTATGGGCTGGTTCCTCCCCACTTCAGCCCATGGGGCCCTCCGGGATGGGTGGCCCCACCCGGTGGACCCTCGACCCTTCCCGGTGGTCCCAGACAATACCGGTGACCGAAACTTTCCCGATGGTCAAACAATACTTCCTATATATAATTCTTTACCTCCGGACCATTCCGAAACTCCTCATGACGTCCGGGATCTCATCCGGACTCAACAACATTCGGTTTACTGCATACTCATATTCATACAACCCTAGCGTCACCGAACCTTAGTGTGTAGACCCTACGGTTCGGAGACACGTAGACATGACCGAGACGGCTCTCGGGCAATAACCAACAGCGGGATCTGGATACCCATGTTGGCTCCCACATGCTCCTCGATGATCTCATCGGATGAACCACGATGTCGAGGATTCAAACAACCCCATATACAATTCCCTTTGTCAATCGGTATGTTACTTACCCGAGATTCGATCGTCGGTATCCCAATACCTCGCTCAATCTCGCACGGCAAGTCACTTTACTCATACCGTAATGCATGATCCGTGACGGACACTTGGTCACTTTGAGCTCATTATGATGATGCACTACCGAGTGGGCCCAGTGATACCTCTCCGTAACACGGAGTGACAAATCCCGCCTCGATCCGTGTCAACCCAAAAGACACTTTCGGAGATACCGTAGTGCACCTTTATAGTCACCCGATTCACGTTGTGACGTTTGGTACACCCAAAGCACTCTTACGGTATCCGGGAGTTACACGATCTCATGGTCTAAGGAAGAGATACTTGACATTGGAAAATCTCTAGAAAAACGAACTACACGATCTTGTGCTATGCTTAGGATTGGGTCTTGTTCATCACATCATTCTCCTAATGATGTGATCCCGTTATCAACGACATCCAATGTCCATAGTCAGGAAACCATGACTATCTATTGATCAACGAGCTAGTCAACTAGAGGCTCACTAGGGACATATTGTGGTCTATGTATTCACACGTGTATTACGATTTCCGGATAATACAATTATAGCATGAATAAAAGACAATTATCATGAACAAGGAAATATAATAATAATCCTTTTATTATTGCCTCTAGGGCATATTTCCAACAATTTTAATCAAGTTCCATATAATGTATGCCAAAATGCCATTTTGAAAACAATACAAAACATTTGAAACTAGAAAAATTAACAAGAAAAATTCAAGTTATTTTAAATAAAAATTGCTCTGGAAAAATGGATTAAATTGCCAATGGAAAATAGGTATACACCATGCTACATAGTAAAATTTGCCATGTTCGAAAATATATATATATTTGCCATCATATTTAAACTAAAATTGCCATGATCAATACAATAAATTTCCATGGCATAAAAATAAAGTAAAAATTGCCATGGAAACAATGTAGTAAATTTTGCCATGGCAAAAATAGAGTAATTTTGCCATGGGAATAAATTAAAAAATGCCATGGCTACACAATTATATTTTCCATTCTAAATATTTAAAAAAAGTCATGTTCTGAATAATGTAAATTTTTGCATTGTATTTAAATTAGAATTGCCATGCCCTATATAATAAATTTGCCATGTCAAAAGATGAAGTAAAATTGACATGTCAAAAAAAGTAGAGGTTGCCATTGCAATGAAAATGTTGACAAATCTCACTTTGGCTGTGAATTAAAGTATTTTTGTCGTGCCCCCGTGAACTACAGTTGCCATGCCCCTTAAGTTTGACATGGCAAGTTTTCATTATTTTTGAACATAATAAGTTGCCATGTTTTTTAACATCTACAACTTTGCCATCTTTTTGATGATGGTAAAATTGTCATGGCAAGTTTGCCATCTTGCTGAACATATTAAGTTGACATGTTTTTTTAATATATATATATATATATATATATATATATATATATATAATGTTTTCAAACATGTCAAAATTTGCCATGGCAAGTTTGTCGTGTTGTTGAACATATTAAGTCGCCATTTTTTCAATACCTATAAATTTGAGTTGTTTTTGAACCTGGCAAAGTTAAGCGTCATGTTTTTAGATAAAGAAAAGTGCCATGGAAAATCACATGAAGAAAAATCATATATAGCAAAAAATGCCATTGTTTACGAACAAGGACAGAGATGAAACTTGCCATGGCTAACGCAAATACAACTTTGCCATTGATTTTTTTATCAAATTTGCCATGATAATATAATCAAAAAATTCCATGAATGTGAAATAAGACAAAATGTTCAATAGTTGCAATGGCAAAAGCATGTTCAAATTTGCCATGGTATTTTACCAAAACTTGCCATATTTTGTGTGATTAATTTACCCTTTTTTTGTGAAATAACACAAAAAAATGATCAACTTTGTCGTGGAAAAATTGTATATTCCAATTTGCCATGTCAAAATGCATATTCAAATTTGATGAAATATTTTATCAAAATTTTCATGCTTATGTAAAAACAAATGGCCACGAAAAAATGATGACATGGTTACTAAAAATAAAAAATTGCCATCACTAAGGTGTGAGCAAAAACTACTCCCGATCATCAATTTCACTACTCGTGGTCCTTAGATGGCACCAAAAAACATCTTCAGATGGCTGTAAACTAAGTAAACACATAACATGGAGTTTGCTAGGAGCAAAAAGCACACGGTGTAAAAATGCCATGATAAGGAAAAGAACAGGATAGAAATTCCCATGTTGTATGAATTACATTTGCCATCATATTAAAAATGAAATTACCATTGTGAAGTAGAAAAGAGAAACATAACTACCTGGAAATCGCCATATGACTAAGATTACATGGCAAGTCTGCCATATTTTTTGAACATCTTAGGTTGACATGGCAAGTCTCGCATGTTTTTTGAACATCTTAGGTTGACTTGGCAAGTCTCCCATGTTTTTTGAACATCTTAGGTTGACATGGCAAGCTTGCCATGTTTTTTGAACATCTTAGGAAAGTTTGCCATCTTAGGTTGGCATGGCAATTTTGCCATGTTTTTTAAGTTGCTAATTAAGTGGCAAGTTCAGAAAGCTATTAATATCTAGGCAATGGGAATTGTATGAAAAACAACATGGCAATTCTATGGAAAAGAACATGCAAATGTATGAAAAACAACATGGCAAATGTATGAAAATAACATGGCGAGTTACTGATTTTTTTTCTTCCAAAATGAACAGTCATGGCAAATGTTCTTCAAAAGCATGGTATTGTCCTATTTTGCATGCTATGCTCAATCCTATTACCCGCTTTTCCTTGTTAAGATCATACTTCCTTCTTCTCTTTCAGTTTGAAGAACATTTTCCTACTTCTTTATTTCTCTCTCGATAACCTGCACTTTACAAATGCAGGCTCTACAAGCTTAGGTATACCACAAAACCTCGCATCGGGCTGGCGTCGGGCGGCTTGTCGATCACGCGGCGGCTTCCTGTAGGTAGTACGGGAGCAGGCCGATCTGGTTCTACCGACACAGTTGGGCGTAGAAGCGGGTGATGAACTCCTCTACCTCGTCATCCACGGCCTCGCCCAGACCCAGTTGGTCCCTGTCGACCTCGTCAGATGAGAAGTTGGACACCCGCACCGAGAACCCACCGTCGACCGCACCGGGCACCAACGGCGACATCCCCGCTGACTTGCATTGCTCCCCAATCACGAGATCCTCACGCGTCATTAGCGCCCCAGGCGACGACGACGCGGGGACGCGGCAGTGCATGGAGAAGGAGCCCAGGCCAAGGCTGCCAGTGCAAGAGAACTCGTACTCGCGGCGGCCTCTGTGGTGCTCGTGGTGGTGGGAGAGGAATTTGGCAACGGAGCGCGAGAGGGACTTGTTGCGGCGCCTCACGAGGAGGTGCGTGCTGAGGAGCAGCTTGAGCTTGCCCATGTGCACAATGGCGAATCCAATGGGTGGGGTGGTGGGGGCCATGGCCCCCACATACAATTGGCAGTTTTTTTTACTAATGCATTCATATGTATAATCAGTACTTTGTTAACTATTTGTAATGTGTTTTAAGAAAAGAAAATGCTACCCTTTATAATGTTTCCTCATGTTGGTCAAGTTCTAGATCAGCCATTGCTTATGATCTTGCGTAAGAGCGCCTGCAGTAGCCCCAAATCCTCCTCGCCGCCACCGGCACCGAGTGTCGCCCCTCGCTTTGGTCGTTGGCCAGGATCTCACCACGAGGGATTTCACATGTGATGCTGAAGAGTGGGGGAAGAAGATGCGACCGTGATTTTTCGTTTTCTTTTTTGAGAAACTGATACAACTGTGGGTAGGGGAGTGGGCTGCGTGTGGGTGGTGGAAGCGACTGGGCTGCGTTTTAGTTGTTCGGGACATTGGCCCTTGCCACCGCACGCTCAGTCGACGACGTGGACGGGGATGCGCTTCAAGATCCATGTTTTTTATCTAATGGCTCTGGACGCGTTTGAACCTGATTGATTATGGATGGGCTTACGCCCATATAAGACAATAATCCCTAGTTAATCTCTAAGGTCCATGCAACGGCAAGTGGTGGGAAGTGTGGGAAATTTAGTCCCATACTGCTACAGTAAGAAGAGTGAGACCTCTTTATAAGGGCTGCTCTACCACTTTCTATTGGGAGCTTGGGAATAGGAACTGTACACACGCGCTCCTCCTCCTCTGTCGCCCGCCTCGCCTCGCCACGCCTCGCCTCGTCACGATGCGCGCGCGCCGCGGGTTGCGGGAATGAGCCGAGCCGAAGCTTATTTTTGCCGCTCAGGAATGGTTAATTAATCTCGTATTAATTAACGAGTCGCTTGCGGAAGCGCCACTATCTGAGACGTTGGACCGTGGGCTGTTCGCGGACTCGGTCGTGGGCCAGGCCCAGGCCCATCTACCTGACGGCCTATATAAGGAGGCGCTAGCCAGTGGAGTGAACACTAGTTCGGTTCACTCACTCCCTCTCGCGTGACCTAGCCGTCATCTACTGTTCCTCACTCTGTGCTGCCTCTGACGATCCCATCCCGACGACCGCGTGCACAGTTGGTCGGGAGAGCAGGTGCCTCCGGAACCCCGCTGCTCGAGATCCCGCCCGGAGAACGACAATAAGGTTTTTGGGGAGCGCCTCGACGCGATCGCTTCCCGATCCGTCCCCAACTCCGTTCGCTCTGCTTCTACTACTTCCTCTCAGACGACGCCATGGCCGACGACGCCGCCGCTTAAGAAGAAGGCCACGGACGACGCCGAGGTTGCTCTTTGCCGCCGCCGCGTTGGCCTGGCCAACCGGAGGGTATGATGTGTTCATCCCTCGTTTACTCGTACTTATGCTAGCTGTATATGTGCTGCTCATAGAAGGTTCGATTCTATGTTTTGTACGTGCTAGTATGCTTAGGTATTGCTATCAGATGCATACCTTTTATGCCATGCTTACTGTTTACTCGTGGATAAGTCTAATCGGAAAAGTGATAATATTTCCAACAATCCAAAAACTTTATTTTAGGCACTTTTCGATTCAAGGCTTTGCTGCTACTCTGAAACCGGAAAAGTTTACCGGGACGCATTTTAAGCGTTGGCAGACTAGGACCACCTTGTGGCTCACAGCGATGAACGTGTTCTGGGTTGGTGGTGTGTCCCTCACAGAAATGATTGCTCCTGAACAGGAGAAGGCGTTTAGGGAGGCAACCACAATTTTTCTGGGAGCAGTTCTGAGTGTGATTAGAGACAAGTTGGTTGACGCCTATATTCATATGGGGGTTGCCAAAAACTTGTGGGATGCGCTCGAAGTCAAATTCGGTATGGCCCGATCTTTGGAAGTGAGTCAGATGCCATGGAGCAGCTTCCATGATTACAGGATGGTTGATAACCATTCTGTATTGGACCGTGCTCATGAGATATAGTGCATTGCTAAGGAGCCGGAGCTCTGGCGTGGGGTTACCGGACAAGTTTGTCGCGGGTTGCATTATTGGAAAACTCCTCCTAATTGGAGGAACTTTGCTACTTCTCTCAAGCACTTGAGACGTGAATTCTCTGTTGAGGATGTCATCGGTCATCTCGGTGTTGAGCAGAACTCGAGAGCAAAGGACTCACACGTGAAAGGCGGAGGGTTCTTCTAGCGCCAATGTGGTGCGTAAGAACTTCCACAATTTCAAGGGAAAGAACTCATCCAGCAGAATACTACCTTTAAGAAGAAGGGTAAGAAGAAGGACGAAGAGAGAGATGGCTGCTTTACTTGTGGTTCAGATGAACATTGGGCAAACAAGTGCCCAAACAAGTACAAGAAGCCAACACATGACTCCAAGTCTGTGAATGTCACTCTGAGCAACAATGATGCGGCATCCGGTATGGTAATATGTTTACCATACTTTCAGCTTTGTCACCACCGATTGGTGGGTTGACACCGGGCCAATATTCATGTGTGTGCCGATGTGTCTTTGTTTTCTTCCTATCAGGTTGCACGAGATTGTTTCGTCTGATGGGGAATGGCTCGCATGCTTCGCTCATGGTGTTGGCACGGTAGATCTGAAGTTTACTTCGGGAAAGATCGTGCAACTGAAGAACGTGCAGCATGTCCCCGCCATAAAGCAGAATCTCGTTAGTGGCTCCCTTCTATGTAAAGAAGGGTTTAAGTTAGTGTTTGAGTCTAACAAAGTAGTCGTATCTCGGTATGGACTATTTGTTGGAAAAGGATATGATTGTGGTGGTTTGTTCCACCTTTCCCTAGAGGATTTCTGTAGTAAAGCCGTGAACCAAATTCTTTCTAATGTGAACGAATCTGAGGTTTGACATTCACGCCTTTGTCACATAAATTTCGGTTGTATGACGCGGCTAGCTAAAATGGATTCAATCCGAGTTTCACTTTAGCCAAAGGCTCTAAGTGCCATGCGTGTGTGCAAGCTAAGCAACCTCGTAAGCCTCACAAGCCTGCGAAGGAGAGACACCTGGCACCATTAGAGCTCATACATTCAGATCTCTGTGAGATGAATGGTGTGTTGACTAAAGGTGGAAAGAAATACTTCATGACTCTGATTGATGATTCCACTAGATTCTGCTATGTGTATTTGTTAAATACTAAGGATGAGGCTCTACACTACTTTAAAGTCTATAAGGCTGAAGTTGAGAACCAACTTGAGAAGAAAATAAAATGAGTCTGGTCTGATCGTGGTGGAGAGTACTTTTCTAATGAGTTTGATTTATTCTGTGCGGAACATGGTATTATTCATGAGAGGACGCCTTCCTACTCACCCCAGTCAAACGGGGTTGCCGAACGAAAAAACCGTACTCTAATTGATTTGGTTAACGCCATGTTAGATACATCGGGTTTATCCAAGGCATGGTGGGGAGGCTGTATTGACATCTTGTCATGTCCTCAATAAAGTTCCCACAAAGGATAATGAGACTACTCCCTATGAGCAATGGGAAAAGAAAAGAACTACACTCTCTTACTTGCGCACTTGGGGTTGTTTACGAAAGTCAACGTGCCGATAATCAAAAAGCGCAAGTTGTGACCAAAGACCGTGGATCGTGTTTTTCTTGGCTATGCCAAGCATAGCATTGGCTATAGATTTCTAGTGGTGAAATTTGAGGTACCACCGTAAGGTCGGTACAATTATAGAGTCTAGGGATGCTACATTCTTTGAGGATATTTTCCCCATGATAGATATGCAAAGCAATTCTAGACCGGAATCAATGAGACTCCTGAACCTGCTATTCCGATGGAATATTATGAACATAAAAGTGATAAGAGTTCCACGGAGGATGACGAGGAAGCTCCTGTTAGGAGCAAGAGACAGAGGACTGCAAAGTCCTTTGGTGATGATTTTCTCGTGTACCTCATGGATGATGATACTCCCAGCTCCATTTCAGAAGCTTACGCATCTCCGGATGCTGACTACTGGAAGGATGCGGTCCGTAGTGAGATGGATTCCATCTTGGCTAACGGGGCATAGGAGATCACTGATCGTCCTTATGGTTGTCGACCATTAGGATGTAAGTGGGTGTTCAAGAAGAAGCTTAGGCCCGATGGTACTGTTGAGAAGTACAAGGCTAGGCTTGTGGCCAAGGGTTATACCTAGAAAGAAGAAGAGGATTTCTTTGACACTTATTCACCTGTGGCTAGACTGACAACCATTCGAGTGTTACTCTCTTTGGCTGCCTCGCATGGTCTTCTCGTTCATCAGATGGACGTTAAGACGGCTTTCCTTAACGGAGAGCTAGACGAGGAAATTTACATGCAACAAATGGATGGCTTTGTAGTAAATGGTTAGGAAAGAAAGGTGTGTAAGTTAGTGAAATCTTTGTATGGCTCGAAACAAGCGCCTAAGCAATGGCATGAGAAGTTCAAGACTACTCGACATCTCGCTGGCTTTGTTGTGAACGGTTTACAAATGTGTATACTATCGCTATGGTGGGGGCGAAGGAGTTATATCGTGTCTCAGTATGTCGATCACATCTTGATATTTGGGACCCACCTCAAGGTCATTCAGAGGTCAAGTCTTTTCTATCTCACAACTTTGAGATGAAGGACTGGGTGTGGCTGATGTTATCCTCGAACATCAAGCTCTTGAGAAATTCGAGGGTGGAATTACACTTTTGCAATCCCACTATGTTGAGAAGATTTTGAGCCGTTTTGGATATTCGGATCATGAACCTTCTGCAACACCATATGATCCTAGCGCATGGATTCGAAAGTTCGAAGGCACAACTGTAGATCAATTGAGATATTCTCAAGTGGTTGGTTCACTGATGTACCTAGCATGTGCTACTCGTCCTGACATCTCATTTACTGTGTGCAAACTGAGCCGGTTTGTTTCCAATCTAGGAGATGTGCATTGACATGCTGTTGAGCGAGTGATGCGTTATTTGCAAGGTAATCGCAAACTATGGAATTCACTATTGTGGGTACCGACGGTACTTGAGGGGTATAGTGATTCGAATTGGATATCCGATCTTCGATGAGATGAAAGCCACAAGTGGACATGTCTTCACACTTGGTGGTGGTGCTGTTTCTCGAAGTCTTGCAAAATGTATTTATCTTAACTAGATCGACTATGGAAGCGTAACTCACAGATTAGACACATCATGCGTCAAGGTAATGGCTTTAGAGCTTTTGATGGATTTGCCGGTGGTTGATAAACCCGGCCGCTATCCTTATGAACCGTGACAATCATACGGTGATTGCCAAGGCTAAGAGTTCAAAGGACAACATGAAATCCACAGAGCACATAAGAAGAAGATTGAAATCTGTTAGAAAATCTAGAAACTCCGAGTAATAGCGTTGGATTATATCCAGACGGCTAAGAATCTGGCAGACCCTTTTACAAAAGGGCTATCACGGATTGTGATAAAAAATGCATCAAGGGAGATGGGTATGAGACCCACGTAAGTTGCCATGAGGGTAACCCAACCTATGTGATCGGAGATCCCGTGAATTAGGACCTGGGAAAACAATCCAGCGGTCAACTGAGGAGAGTATCCTTAATTAACCCACTCCATTGAAGATGCAATAATACTCTCAATTCTATGAGGTAGGCTGACTTTTGTCTTAATGTGTTCCAAGTCTATAAGACTGGGTGATCTCTAGGAAGCTCATGAGAAGGTACGGAGTATGACTAATAAGCTCCACCCGTGGGGTTTAGCCTTCGGCACCCATGTATTAGCGACAATAGGCGAAACTTCTACACGCCAAACTGACAATTTAAGGCATAGTCCATTGTTCAGCCAGAAGAAGTCTAATCCTATTGCTCTAGGTGGAAGTTCAACTTAACAGTCTCCACTGAAAATTCTGGTATATCAAACATTGTTTGAAACAGTTGACAAACTTATGTGCCTAGAGATCTGGTGGAGGATTGATGGATTATGGATGGGCTTAGGCCCATATAAGACAATAATGCCTAGTTAATCTCTAAGGCCCATGCATGTGTACGGCAAGTGGTGGGAAGTGTGGGAAGTTTAGTCCCATACTGCTACAGTAAGAAGAGTAAGACCTCTTTATAAGGGCTGCTCTACCACTTGCTATTGGGAGCTTGGGAATAGGAGCTGTACACGCGCGCTCCTCCTCCTCGCTGCCCGCCTCGCCTCGTCACGACGCGCGCGCGCCGCGGGTTGCGGGAATGAGTCGAGCTGAAGCTTATTTTTGCCGCTCAGGAATGGTTAATTAATCTCAGACACTAATGAGTCGCCATAAAGCGCCATCGTCCGAGACGTTGGACCGTGGGCTGTTCGCGGACTCGGTCGTGGCCGTGCCCAGCCCATCTACCGACGGCCTATATAAGGAGGCGGCCGCGGAGTGAACCCTAGTTCGGTTCACTCACTCCTCTCGCGTGACCTAGCCGTCATCTGTTCCTCACTCTGTCTTTGCCTCCGCGATCCCATCTCGATGATTGCGTGCACGGTTGGTCGGGAGAGCAGTGCCTCCGAAACCCTCGCTGCTTGAGATCCTACCCGGAGAACGGCAATAAGGTTTTTGGGAGGCGTCTCGACGCGATCGCTCCCGATCCGTCCCCAACTCCGTTCGCCTCTGCATCTACTACTTCCTCTGCATCGACACCATGGACGACGACGCCGCCGCTAAGAAGAAGGCCAAGGACGACGCCGAGGCTGCTGCTGTCGCCGCCGCGTTGGCCTGGCCTACCGGAGGGTATGATATGTTCATCCCTCGTTTACTCGTACTTATGCTAGCCGTATATGTGCTGCTCATAGAAGGTTCGATTCTATGTTCTGTACGTGCTAGTATGCTTAGGTATTGCTATCAGATGCATACCTTTTATGCCATGCTTACTGTTTACTCGTGGATAAGTCTAATCGAAAAAGTGCTAATATTTTCAACAGAACCAAGTTGATAAATGCCACACGTGTGTCATTTATCATTTGGATATTTGTTTTGTTGTCACGGAATTGGATCGGGTTGTTGAAAATAATTATACCGGCCACAGAGTTACTGATATGTCAACTTGTTTCCCGGCACATCCTTAATTGAGTGAGCTGTACATGTGCAGCCTCGTCCATAAAAGGAAAAGAATCGTGAGGGAAACAAGAGTTCACGTATACTCCCAGTACTTGCCATTTGGGCGAGACCACGAACGACCTCAGCAGAATGGCCTGCGTAGAAGAGATGAAGGTGATGCCGGTAGTCCAGGTGACCTTCTTCAAGGCTAATTTTTTTAAAATAATACATATTCTTTATTAAATTTTAGAAATATTACACCGTAATTATATTTTTTTAAAATAATACCCAGTCAGCCTACTGCTGGCCGAGGGGATCCAATGGCTGCTGGCCGATTGGCCCCAGTCGGCCCACTATAGGCCGATTGGATCCAAATCGGTCATGCTGGCCGATAGGCCCCATCGACTGCTGACCGATTACGCCGATCTGCTTCCTCTAGGCCGACAGATGCATGCACTCATTTATCTTTCGAATGAATATTTGAAAATGTTGAAGAATTATTTTAAAAAATGTTGATCATGCATATAAAAATGTTAATCAAGCATTTGAAAAAACAATATTTAACAAGTATTTGAAAAATATTGAAACAATATTTGAAACTGTTGAATAGGTATTTGAAAAATGTTGAAGAAGTATTTTAAAAATGATGATCATGTATAAAAAATGTTAATCTAGCATTTGCAAAAAATAATAAACTATTATTTGAAAAAAGGCGAAACAAGTATTTGAAAAATATTGATCATGTATATAAAATGTTGAAAAGTATTTGTAAAAATGTTGATCATGTATAAAAAATGTTAATCTAGCATTTGCAAAAGTTAAACAATTATTTGAAGAAAAAGGCTAAACAAGTATTTGAAAAATATTGATCATGTATATAAAAATGTTGAAAAGTATTTGTAAAAATGTTGATCTTGTATATAAAAATGTTGATCTATATAAAAATATTGGTCATGTATATTATACACATGTTAAACATTTTCAAATACTTGTTCAATTTTTAAAATACTTTTTAACATTTTCGCAAATACTTGTTCAACATTTTTATATACATGATCAACATTTTTAAAATACTTCTTTAACATTTTTATATACATGATCAACATTTTTAAAATACTTGTTTAGCATTTTTATATACATGATCAACATTTTTTAAATACTTCTTTAACATTTTATATACATGATCAACATTTTTTTAAATACTTGTTTAGCATTTTTATATACATGATCAACATTTTTTTAAATACTTCTTTAACATTTTTCAAATACCTATTCAACAGTTTTCAAATATATTTTCAACATTTTTCAAATACTTGTTCAACATTTTTTTTCAAATGCTTAACTAACATTTTTATATGCATGATCAATATTTTTTTAAATACTTCTTCAACATTTTTCAAATACTCATTCCAAAGATAAATGTGTGCATGCACCTGTCGGCCTAGAGGAAGCAAACTGCGCCTAATCGGCCCGAATGAACCGACCGGATCCAATCGCCTGATGGACCGATCGGTCCAATCGCCGCCAGAATGACTGGATCCAATCGGCCAACAGTAGACCGACTGAGTATTATTTTTGAAAAATATAATTACGGCATAATATTTCTGAAACTTAATAAAAAATATGTATTATTTAAAAAAAATTAGCTTCTTCAAGTGCGGTGGGGTGGCCCTAGGCACCGTGCTAGCACCATGTCGCCATTCCAGAGACGGGCCGGCGACGGCGCTGGAGCTGCCATGCCACGACCGCGCCCTCCTCCGCGCACGCTCCCCGCCACGCGTCGTCAACCTCGACGCTCTCTCCGTGTTCTTGCCCCTCAAAAACGACCCAAACATACTCGTGCCGGAGCCGTCTGGACCTGCCGTCAACGAGATTTCTGTCCTTTCTAACGACCATGTCGCCGCTCTGAAGCGTGCCAGCGGTGGCGCGAGCACGTACCGTACATCTTCAATCAAGCCTCTGAGGGCCGGCCGCAACGAATGAGAAGAAGGAAAACGGAGAAACACCGCGGTCGATGTGAGATTCATTCATTTACACGAACCGTACAAACAATATGCCAAACTATTATGGCAGTTCCTTCGCTGGCGCGAGCATCCTGTCGAGTTGCTGTACGTCCAAAAGGTGACGCGCGCAGCAACAGTGGCGATCGAGGCCGAGGCATGGCCCCGTACGGAGGTAGCTGGCGAGAGGTACGTCCGGCCGGGTTCGAACCGTCTCTGCTCGGCACATCCATAAAAACGTATGCATGGGACGAGTGCTGACTGACGGTACGACCGGACATATGAGCACATTCACCGCTTCACGCAGTAGGCGTGTCTGTCCAAGGCTGCCTGGCTTCCCATGCATGCATGCATATGCATGTCGTGTTGGTTAGTGTGCGATGTAAACGCCAAAATGATTGCGAGAAAATTAAGCTTTTTTATGGGTAAGAAAATTAAGCGTTCTTCGTCAACCAAGTGCTTACTCCTCCAAGAAATTACTCTCGGCGTTTATCAAACGCCGGAAGATGACGGAGTGATTTGTGCTTTTCTAAAGGAAAACTTTTTGGGGCCGGGGCGCCGACCGAACCACTCGGCCGGTCGCGTCCACACGCGCTCCGTCTCAGCCATCCACCAAGCGACACGTAGGATGCGGGCCATCCAAATCGTTGCTTTTCTTCAACCTCCCGCAGATCCCACCCCATTCCCGTCTCTCAGCTCCGCGGATCTCGCCCCATCCTCGCCTCCCCGCCTCACATTGCAAAGACGCAGCGCCGATGCCCGCATCTCCTGCCTCCATCGCTGCAGCGCGTGACTAACTCGCCGTCGGCCATGGAAGATCGATCCCCCACCGGCCATGGATGTAGATCTCACTCTGCCACGCTTGCAGCCCTGCTCGCCATTGGATGCAGCAAGGTCGTTTGACCAATCCCACTTTCGTTGGTTGCAACTCCCACGTGCCTCGTGCTTCTGCTTCGCCGCCGACGAGCCGGGCGGCGATGGACGACACCGGAGGCTTCTGCAGAATTGTCGCACCCCCTCATGTTGCAACCGTTTAAAAAAAAGCTTCATCCCCCTAGATGAAAAGCTTTAACTGGATGTAGAGAAAGCTACAAGCGGTCAGCGCCATCGCCGGAAAGCTACAACCGTTGACATGAAATGCTACAACCTTCGATTAAAAAAGCTTCAACCGAAACGACACAAAAAGCCTTGACCAAGTGCTGCTGAAAAGAAAATAGCTACAACTTTTGGTAGAAAAGCTTCAACGGTTGTTGGAAAAAGCTCCAACCATTGAGAGAGAAAGCTACAACTAGACACTATGAAAATAAGACAGCTTCAACCAGCGATCGGAGGTGGAAGAAGATGAAAACGCTTCTGCTTTTGCTACATGCTTCAACCGCATAGATTTTGCTACAACCGCATAGCGTTTTGCTACAACACATAGCCGGGCGCTATGCTTTGCTACAACCGCATAACGCTTTGCGACATCCATCACTACCGAGCTGCGAGGCTCGATGGCGACGTTTTTTTTTGTTTTGCTGCAACCGTGTCGCCCGTTTGCTACGACCGACAACGAAAAATGCTACAACGGGCATTTCTATTTGCTGGAACCAGTCAATCGCCGGTGAGACGGAGCTGCATCCATGGCGTGCGCGGGCGGCAAGGGCGGGATCCGTCCATGGCGAGCGGGGGGGGGGGGGGGGGTGGCGAAGTTGCATCGATGGGAAGCGCGGGCGCCGGTGCTGCATCTAGGGGGTGCGAGACACATTGAGATGCAAAGGCAGAGTCAAGATTCCGGCGAAAGTGCCCCGGCGAAGTACTCCCAAATGACGAGGACGGCTGGCAAGGGCGCCAACCGACGACGGGGATGGCGTGGTGGTTCTTCAAGCTTGGTCGCTGGGGGTGTCGAACGTAGTTGTGGCGGGGGATAACTAGGAGGAAGACGAATCAGGGATCAGATCTAATGGCCCTTAATCGTTTTATCGGGTGGCTGGGGCTGGACCGGCCGAACAGTTCGGCCGGCGCACCGGCGCCTATAAGCGCCTTTTTCTAAAAGAAGTTCAGTGACCGTCATGGCATTTCCCGCTGCAAAAATACTGCGAACAGTCCCTTGATCTATGGCACGCTTTGTAGATGCTCACTGCTAGTTCGGTCCCTAGAGGCTCTTTAATCATTCTGAGAAAACATATTGAGTGGACCTGTGAGCAGATAATGATCGGGACCAGACGATGCTTGCCTTGTACTACCACGGTTTGCGTTTACCACACAAGACGTGGCAGTAACAAAGGGTAAAACTGAAATGCCACGATCCGGTGATACCATCATCAGTATCATGCATGTGTGGCGGGCCACTCCCGAATGCTACCGAGCCGTTTTCTGCCGCAGCGCCGGGCCGGGCAGCATCCATCGAAGTGCCGAGGGCAGCGCAGCAGCGTCCGCTGCATTTTCATTCGGGAGATTGTTCACGGTCAGGTTTTGGCTTCCGGACATGCCCACGAACGCACTCGGTGCACAGTTAAACAGGAACCAGGTTTTTTTAACTGTTCGGGATGGGATAGTTGATTGAAGTCCAACAGTTTATTTTTGTTTTATCTCAGGCACTGCAGCTGATGGCCTGACTGATCCTACAGCTTCTCCTAACTTCAGTCGCGCCACAAGAACTCAGCCGACGAGAGAGCTTTTGGGGATGACCGTACGTCAGACAAAAAGTTTTTTTTCCTTCTTTATTTAGGAGAAACCAAAGTTCGCAGCACTGCAATTCCCATTTTCTTCCTTTAGGTGAGCACTGCAATTCCTTGCTGGACGCCGCAAACATTCTGCAGCTCGGTCGCATATGCATTCAGGCTCGAGAGATATCAGGTACCCGTCCGAAACCGGGCCGGTCCATGCATCGAACGGTTCCACGACCGCGCAAAGAAAAAAATGGTTCTACGACGCATATGATGCCACGTCTGGATGACTCGATGTACGTACGGTACACAAGCATGCGCCGATGCACGTCGAGACATGCACCGTCAAAATCCTCCACATCGAGACCTGCAAGATCCTCCTAGTCAAATGTTCTATCCCTGAAGTAGTAAAGTCGGGATGCGCGATTAGTTTTATGGCCTTGATGTAGTACGTACGGACAGATTTATTAGCTACAAGGTGGCTAGCTGACTCCATATTTGACTGGATCTCATGCTCCTCCTCGGGTAAATGCTTCCTGCGTGCCCGGGACAAAATTAAACTTGGAGCGCCCGAAAGACACCGACTGAATGAGAACCCAGCGACAGCGAGATTTAGAGTAAAATGCAAGCGCGGTCCTAATTCTTTCCTAAATGTGTCGATTAGGTTTTAATTCTTTCAAAATGTAGATCTAGGTCATAATTCTTTGTAAGTTGTTCATTCAAGGTCCTATTTTCGTCTGACCGCGCTTTGACCGCCGCCACGTCGACGCCCGGGCCCGGGCGGGAGATTTTGTGTGGCTGGCAGTTGGTCTTTTTTGCCATTTGGCCCCTGGGGCTTCTGGTTTTCTCATTCCCCATCCCTAGATCTATTGCTCGCTCTCTCCTCTCCCTCTCTGCCATCGTCGCTGTCGCCGCCATGTCCGCCGCCGCTAGCTCTTCAGTCGTGAAGCGCCGCGGGAAGAAGGTTGTCCAAGCGTCCCTTCCACCTCCCGCATTAGCCCTTTTCTCGCCACCCCTCTCATCACCGGCACCAAGGGGTGTCTTCTTGATCCGCAAAATTCTCAAAGGACATCTTCTCATCTCGCTTCTAAATGTTTCCATATACTTGCTGCATAAATATCTTGTCAGAACTGCTTGAGTGCCACTCTCTTTCATATGCATGTTCACCCACATACTTCTTCACAACCCATGCTTTGGTCCTGCTGTCAGATGCAGCACACAGGAACCAGGGACAATCTCCAACACAACCTGCCCTTATCCTCTGGCTATCATTCTTTATGTACTGAATTTATACTCTTTGCTTCACAATGTACTCCTGAATTGCTACTCTCAGTTCAATGACAGACAAGAACACCATGCCTATGTGAAAACTAACTTCTTTCATGTTCTCAGGCCTCCGCCTTTTCAGCTTCACCTCCGCAGAAAAAGAGGACCGAGGGTTAGGGTTATAGGCACGACATTGACTGTATCGCGGAGGAGGATCTCCGGGTCACCGCAGCACGGGCACCATCCTAGCGGCGGCGCCATCGGGCAAATGCCTGCGATTGCGGCTCTTCTCGGCGGACCAACGCCACAGCCGTCGATCACTTCTGTGTCGTCAGAGAGAAGTGGAGAAGAGGAAAGGATTGCGGCTGGGAAGAAATTAGGGTTGGAGGGTTCTTTTGCAAAAAATGCACGGCCGGTCGTTATCCCGCCTGGGCCAGGGTGTCAACGTGGCGATGGTCAAAGCGCCACGCGAGCTGCTCAGCGGCGGTCAGACGAAAATAAGACCTCGGGTGAACAACTTAGAAAGAATTAGAACCTAGATGTGCATTTTAAAAGAATTAGGACCCAATCAACACTTCTGAGAAAGAATTAGGACCATGCTTACATTTTACTCCGAGATTTACTCTTACCATCCATCTACCGACGTACGTAGCACTATAACATCGGCATGGCGATGCATCCGAAGGGTGACGTAGTAGTAGTGGCGAGGCATGGGCCGCCCCGCCGCCGTCTGGAGCAAAGCAAAGATGTCTTGCACGTCCGTAAAAGCCAGTGATGGGAGCACGAGCGCATGGTGCAACGGTCAGCACAAACATGGCAACCGGTCAACTGTACGCATGGCAGCATGGGGCAAGACGTGACTGGGCTGAGAGCGTGTGTTCACGCGACGACGAGCCGTCCGGAATCGAGGGAGCAGCCAGTCATCGGCCACCGTGAGCACCATACGCAGCGCCTGCCGGTTGAGATTTGTAGGAAGGATGTAGCTAGGTCTCGACCGAGACATATAATCAAGTCTAAGTCAAGTGATATATTCTTCCGTCCTATAATATAAGACTTTTTATATTCTAGTGTAGTGTTAAAAACGCCTTACATTATAGGACCGGAGGAGTAGTGTTGGGGAACATAGTAATTTTAAAATTTTCTCACACAAGATCATGGTGATGCATAACAACGAGAGGAGAGTGTTGTCCACGCACTCGTGAGACCGAAAGCGGAAGCGTTAGCACAATGCAGTTGATGTAGTCGTCGTCTTCACGATCCGACCGATCCAAGTACCGAACGTGACGGCACCTCCGAGTTCAAAGACACGCTCAACGATGACGCCCCACGAACTCCGATCCAAAGCAGAAGCTTTGCGGGAGAGTTCCGTCAGCACGACGGCGTGATGACGCTGTTGATGATGCTACCGACGCAGGGCTTCGCCTAAGCACCGCTACGATATTACCAAGGTGGAATATGGTGGAGGGGCACCTCACACGGCTAAGAGATCAAGAGATCAATTGTTGTGTCTATGGGGTGCCCCCTGCCCCCGTATATAAAGGAGCAAGGGAAGGAGGCGGCCGGCCAGGGAGAGGCGCGCCAAGGGGGAGTCCTATTCCCACTAGGAGTAGGACTCCTCCTATTTCCTAGTAGGAGTAGGAGAGGGGGAAGGAAAGGGAGAGGAGGAGAAGGACAGAGGGGGGCGGCCCCCTTGCCCTAAACCAATTCGGTTTGGCCCTTGGGGGGCGCGCCCCACAGTCCCCTTGCTGCCCTCTATTTCCACTAAGGCCCATGTAGGCCCATTAAGCCCCCCGGGGGTTTCGGTAACCTCCCGATACTCCCAGAAAATCCTGATTTCACCCTAACACTTCCGATATCCAAATATAGGCTTCCAATATATCAATCTTCATGTCTCGACTATTTCGAGACTCCTCGTCATGTCCGTGATCACATCCGGAACTCCGAACAACCTTCGGTACATCAAAACTCATAAATTCACAATATAACTGTCATCGTAACTTTAAGCGTGTGGACCCTACGGGTTCGAGAACTATGTAGACATGACCGAGACACGTTTCCAGTCAATAACCAATAGCGGAACCTGGATGCTCATATTGGCTCCTACATATTCTACGAAGATCTTTATCGGTCAAACTGCATAACAACATACGTTGTTCCCTTTGTCATCGGTATGTTACTTGCTCGAGATTCGATCATCGGTATCCCAATACCTAGTTCAATCTCGTTACCGGCAAGTCTCTTTACTCGTTATGTAATGCATCATCCCGCAACTAACTCATTAGTCACATTGCTTGCAAGGCTTATAGTGATGTGCATTACCGAGAGGGCCAGAGATACCTCTCCGAGCAATCGGAGTGACAAAACCTAATCTCGAAATACGCCAACTCAACATGTACCTTTGGAGACACCAGAGAGCTCCTTTATAATCACCCAGTTACGTTGTGACGTTTGGTAGCACACAAAGTGTTCCTCCGTAAACGGAGTTGCATAATCTCATAGTCATAGGAACATGTATAAGTCATGAAAAAAGCAATAGCAACATACTAAACGATCAAGTGCTAAGCTAACGGAATGGATCAAGTCAATCACATCGTTCTCCTAATGATGTGATCCCGTTAATCAAATGACAACTCATGTCTATGGCTAGGAAACACAACCATCTTTGATCAACGAGCTAGTCAAGTAGAGGCATACTAGTGACACTATGTTTGTCTATGTATTCACACATGTATTATGTTTCCGGTTAATATAATTCTAGCATGAATAATAAACATTTATCATGAAATAAGGAAATAAATAATAACTTTATTATTGCCTCTAGGGTATATTTCCTTCCGCCTCCCACTTGCACTAGAGTCAATAATCTAGTTGACATCGCCATGTGACTTGATACCAATATTCACATATGTATGTGATTAATACCGATAGTTCACATCGTCATGTGATCAACACCCAAAGGGTTTACTAGAGTCAATAATCTAGTTCACATCGCTATGTGATTAACACCCAAAGAGTACTAAGGTGTGATCATGTTTTTCTCGTGAGAGTAGCTTAGTCAAGGGGTCTGTCACATTCAGAGCCGTATGTATTTTGCAAATATTCTATGTCTATAATACTCTGCACGAAGGTACTTTAGCTAATTGCTCCCACTTTCAATATGTATCCAGATTGAGACTTAGAGTCATCTGGATCGGTGTGAAAGCTTGCACCAATGTAACTCTTTACGACGAGCTCTTTTATCACCTCCATAATCGAGAAATATTTCCTTAGTCCTCACTAAGGATATTCTTGACCAATGTCCAAAGGATCTACTCCTAGATCACTATTGTACTCCTTGCCAAATTCGTGAGCAAGGTATACAATAGGTCCGGTACATAGCATAGCATACTTTATAGAACCTATGACTGAGGCATAGGGAATGACTTCCATTCTCTTTTCTATTTTTTGCCGTGGTCGGGATTTGAGTCTTACTCAATTTCACACCTTTGCAACACAGGCAAGAACTCTTTCTTTGACTGTTCCATTTTGAACTATTTCAAAATCTTGACAAGGTATGTACTTATTGAAAAACTTATCAAGCGTCTTGATCTATCTCAATAGATCTTGATGCTCAATATGTAAGTAGCTTTACTAAGCACTTTCTTTTAAAGAACTCCTTTCAAATACTTCTTTATGCTTTCTAGAAAATTCTATATCATTTCGATCAACAATATGTTACTCACATATATTTATCAGAAAGGCGGTAGTGCTCCCACTCACTTTATTGTAAATACAGGCTTCACCGCAAGTCTGTATAAAACTATATGCTTTGATCAACTTATCAAAGTGTATATTCCAACTCTGAGATGCTTGCACTAGTCCATAAATGGATCGCTGGAGCTTGCACATTTTGTTAGAACCTTTAGGATTGACAAAACCTTCTGGTTGCATCATATACAACTCTTCTTTAAGAAAACCATTAAGGAATGCAGTTTTGACATCCATTTGCCAGATTTCATAAAATGTGGCAATTGCTAACATGATTCGGATAGACTTAAGCATCACTACAGCTTGAGAAAATCCCATTGTAGTCAATACCTTGAACTTGTCGAAAACCTTTTCTTGCGACAAGTCGAGCTCTGTAGATAGTAACACTACTATCAGCGTCTGTCTTCCTCCTGAAGATCCATTTATACAATATGGCTTGCCGATCATCGGGCAAATCCACCAAAGTCCACACTTTGTTCTCATACATGGATCCCATCTCAGATTTCATGGTCTCAAGCCATTTCGCGAAATCTGGGCTCATCATCGCTTCCTCATAGTTCGTAGGTTCATCATGGTCTAGTAACATGACTTCCGAACAGGATTACCGTACCACTCAGTGCGGACTGTACTTTGGAAGACCTACGAGGTTTTGTAGTAACTTAATCTGAAGTTTCATGATCATCATCATTAGCTTCCTCACTAATTGATGTAGGAATCACTTTGGAACTGATTTACGTGATGAACTACTTTCCAATTCGGGAGAAGGTACAAATTACCTTATCAAGCTCTACTTTCCTCCCACTCACTTCTTTCGAGAGAAACTCCTTCTCTAGAAAGGACCCATTTTTAGGAACGAATATCTTGCCTTCGGATCTGTGATAGAAGGTGTACCCAACAGTTTCCTTTGGGTATTCTATGAAGACGCACTTCTCCGATTTGGGTTTGAGCTTATCAGGATGAAACTTTTTCACATAAGCATCGCAACCCCAAACTTTAAGAAATGACAACTTGGGTTTCTTGCCAAACCACAGTTCATAAGGTGTCATCTCAACGGATTTAGATGGTGCCCTATTTAACATGAATGCAACTGTCTCTAATGCATAACCCCAAAACGATATTGGTAAATTGGTAAGAGACATCATTGATCGCACCATATCAAATAAAGTGCGGTTATGACGTTCGGACACACCGTTATGTTGTGGTGTTCCAGGTGGCATGAGTTTGTGAAACTATTCCACATTGTTTTAACTGAAGACCAAACTCGTAACTCAAATATTCATCTCCATGATCAGATCGCAGAAATCTTTATTTTCTTGTTACGATGATTTTCCACTTCACTCTAAAATTCTTTGAACCTTTCAACTATTTCAGACTTATGTTTCATCAAGTAGATATACCCATATCTGCTCAAATCATCTGTGAAGGTCAGAAAATAATGATACCTGCCATGAGCCTTAATACTCATTGGTCTGCATACATCAGTATGTATTATTTCCAACAAGTCAATAGCTCGTTCCATTGTTCTGGAGAACGGAGTTTTAGTCATCTTGCCCAAAAGGCACGGTTCGCAAGCATCAAATGATTCATAACCAAGTGATTCCGAAAATCCATCTTTATGGAGTTTCTTCATGTGCTTTACAATCGATATGACCCAAACGGCAGTGCCACAAATAAGTGGCACTATCATTATTAACTTTGCATCTTTTGGCATCAATATTATGAATATGTGTATCACTACGATCGAGATCCAATAAACAATTTTCATTGGGTGTATGACCATTGAAGGTTTTATTCATGTAAACAGAACAACAATTATTCTCTGACTTTAAATGAATAATCGTATTGCAATAAACATGATCAAATCATATTCATGCTCAACGCAAACGCCAAATAACATTTATTTAGGTTTAACACTAATCTCGAAAATATAAGGAGTGTGCCATGATGATCATATCAATCTTGGAACCACTTCCAACACACATCGTCACTTCACCCTCAACTAGTCTCTGTTTATTCTCAGAACTCCTATTTCGAGTTACTAATCTTAGCAACCGAACAAGTATCAAATACCCAGGGTTTACTATAAACACTAGTAAGATACACATCAATCACCTATATATCAAATATACCCTTGTTCACTTTGCCATCCTTCTTATCTACCAAATATTCAGGGCATTTCTACTTCCAGTGACCATTTCCTTTGCAGTTGAAGTACTCAGTTTCAGGATTTGGTCCAGCTTTGGGCTTCTTCGCAGGAGTGACAACTTGCTTGCCATTCTACTTGAAGTTCCCTTTCTTTCGTTTTGCCCTTTTCTTGAAACTAGTGGTCTTGTCAATCATCAACACTTGATGCTCTTTCTTGATTTCTACCTTCGTCGATTTTAACATCACGAAGAGCTCGGCAATCGTTTTCGTCATCCCTTGCATACTACAGTTCATCACGAAGTTCTAGTAACTTGGTGATGGTGACTAAAGAACTCTGTCAATCACTATCTTATCTGGAAGATTAACTCCCACTTGATTCAAGCGATTGTAGTACCCAGACAATCTGAGTACATGCTCACTTGTTGAGCGATTCTCCTCCATCTTTTAGCTATAGAACTTGTTGGAGACTTCATATCTCTCAACTTGGGTATTTTCTTGAAATATTAACTTCAACTCCTGGAACATCTCATATGGTCCATGACGCTCAAAACGTCTTTGAAGTCCCGATTCTAAGCCGTTAAGCATGGTGCACTAAACTATCAAGTAGTCATCATATTGAGCTAGCCAAACGCTCATAACGCCTCGTGCATCTCGCTTCCTGCAATAGGTCTGTCACCTAGTGGTGCATCAAGGACATAATTCTTCTGTGCAGCAATGATGATAAACCTCAGATCACGGATCTAATCCGCATCATTGCTACTAATATCTTTCAACATAGTTTTTCTCTAGGAACATATCAAAAATAAACATAGGGAAGCAATAACGCGAGCTATTGATCTACAACATAATTTGCAAAATACTATCAGGACTAAGTTCATGATAAATTTAAGTTCAATTAATCATATTACTTAAGAACTCCCACTTAGACATACATCTCTCTAGTCATCTAAGTGATCACGTGATCCAAATCAACTAAACCATGTCCGATCATCACGTGAGATGGAGTAGTTTTCAATGATGAACATCACTATGTTGATCATATCTACTATATGATTCACGTTCGACCTTTCAGTCTCCGTGTTCCGAGGCCATATCTGTATATGCTAGGCTCGTCATGTTTAACCTGAGTATTCCGCGTGTGCAACTGTTTTGCACCCATTGTATTTGAACGTAAAGCCTATCACACCCGATCATCACGTGGTGTCTCAAAGACGAAGAACTTTCGCAAAGGTGCATACTCAGAAGAACACTTCTTGATAATTAGTGAGAGATCATCTTATAATGCTACCGTCAATCAAAGCAAAATAAGATGCATAAAGGATAAACATCACATGCAATCAATATAAATGATATGATATGGCCATCATCATCTTGTGCTTGTGATCTCCATCTCCGAAGCACCGTCGTGATCACCATCATCATCGGCGCGACACCTTGATCTCCATCGTAGCATCGTTGTCGTCTCGCCACCTATTTCTTCTACGACTATCGCTACCGCTTAGTGATAAAGTAAAGCAATTACAGGGCGCTTGCATTTCATACAATAAAGCGATAAACAGATGGCTCCTGCCAGTTGCCGATAACTCGGTTACAAAACATGATCATCTCATACAATAAAATATAGCATCACGTCTTGACCATATCACATCACAACATGCCCTGCAAAAACAAGTTAGACGTCATCTACTTTGTTGTTGCAAGTTTTACGTGGCTGCTACGGGCTTAGCAAGAACCGTTCTTACCTACGCATCAAAACCACAACGATAGTTCGTCAAGTTAGTGCTATTTTAACCTTCGCAAGGACCGGATGTAGCCACACTCGGTTCAACTAAAGTTGGAGAAACTGACACCCGCCAGCCACCTGTGTGCAAAGCACGTCGGTAGAACCAGTCTCGTGTAAGCGTACGCGTAATGTCGGTCCGGCCCGCTTCATCCAACAATACCGCCGAACCAAAGTATGACATGCTGGTAAGCAGTATGACTTGTATCGCCCACAACTCACTTGTGTTCTACTCGTGCATATAACATCTACGCATAAAACCTGGCTCGGATGCCACTGTTGGGGAACGTAGTAATTTCAAAAATTTCCTACGCACACACAAGATCATGGTGATGCGTAATAATGAAAGGGGAGAGTGTTGTCCACGCACTCGTGAGACCGAAGCGAAGCGTTAGCACTGTGCGGTTGATGTAGTCGTCGTCTTCACGATCCGACCGATCCAAGTACCGAACGTCGACACCTCCGAAGTTCAGCACACGCTCAGCTCGATGACGCCCCACGAACTCCGATCCAGCAGAGCTTTATGGAGAGTTCCGTCAGCACGACGGCGTGATGACGGTGTTGATGATGCTACCGACGCAGGGCTTCGCCTAAGCACCGCTACGATATTACCAAGGTAGAATATGATCGGTCATTTTTTCCCTTTTTATTCCTGGGGCATCCCTTCCCATGAAAAGTTACCGGCTTCAGGGAGTGCCAGCACAGCCAAATCACCGGTACGAGCAACAGCGGCACCATTTGCCGGTTCTGCGGCTCCAAGCTACAGCAGTAGCTGCCGGGCCACCAAGAGGCAGATGGAGCCGCATAACGCTGTGAGCTGCAGCATGAGCCGCTCTGCGGCCAAGCTGCCACCGCCAAGATGGAGCCCAAAGTGTGGCGCCCCGCCTCCACCAGTGCTTTCTCACTTAGGTACGAGTAGAATGGGGAAAGGAACGGGATGAGGACGATGAACTGGTGGTGGATGGAACAAGACCAACAGTCGACCACGTGGTGACCTGTTGTGTTACATGTGTGACGCGTGTGTATAGGTGTCCAGAGTGTGCGGTTCTTTGTCCCAATGGCACAGTTGTAATTTTGTTTTTCTTGCTAATTTGTACTGCATGTACTGTTATGATCTGTACCGTTTCATGCAATCTACTACTACTTATCTTAAACTTCCATTTAGCTTGTATCATATAATAATAGAATATAAGTATCTATTAGGTTAATTTTAAGTCAGTCGACTGAATTTGTGAATGGGTCAGTCACTTCTTTTTACCCTATAGTACGTGTGGTGTGGTGTGTCATGTGCGTGTGCGGCGTGAGGTAGCTAGCTTCAGCTGGTCAGCGCGTGAGCTAGCTAGCTCCAGTTGCGTCCATGCGTGAGCTAGCTCCGCGTCGCACGTGAGCTTGCTAGCTCTGGCTCTGTCAGTGCGTGAGCTGGCTGGCCATGGTTAGTGGCATGATATTGCATTGCACAAAAGAAAACAATATGTAAAAACACATAAAACAAATAATGATGAAAAATGCATATATTCTTAAAAAGGAGGAAAGCCCCTGACCTCAGCATCAAAATGACGCATGCAGCCAATTTATTAACCAAAAGTATGTAAACAAAGTCTGAGGTCTAGAACTACTCACAAAAGGAGAACAAGAACAATAAAGATAAAAAGATGTCACAACCGGCGGAAAAACAGGCTACAATGACTAAACACATAGCCTTCGTATTACACTTTCAAAACAAAAAAAACTAAAACAAAATCAAAATAATTAAATTTCCTAAGAAAGAATGAAACCCTTTAAGAAGAAAGAAAATGAAAATGAAAACACTTTCAAAACTTGCACACAATTTGCATTGATATTACACTTTTTGAAATATGCAAAGAATAAGCATATAATAGTGCATTTTTTGCATTCTACTATAATTTCCATAGTGTAACTGAAACAATGTATTTCCTTTAAGAAGAAACACAACAACAAAAAACTTACGCATAACTTTGCAATCAAATTGCACTTTATCGTATTATGCAAAAAAAATCTTATAATCATTAATTTTGGCAAATATTGTATAGTATTTGTTTGTATAAAATTACACTCAGCCAAAAACCCACAAAAAACAATAATAAGCAATAAAGGAAAGGTATGGGAAAAATAAAAAAACCATAAAAACAGAAAACAGAAATAAAAAAGTGAAGCAAAAATACCCTTAAATAGAAACAAAATGATATAAACAACTAAAACAAAATAATGACAAAATTTGCACACAATTTGCACATAATTATGCTTTGTTATAATATGCAAGATTAAACACATAATAGTGAATTTTTTTGCAAAAAAAGAATTATCTAAAGAAAGAATGAATTAGTGACATTGGTATTTGATCCATGGTGTCTCTACTTCTCCAGATCAAAATAACGAATTAGTGGTATCGGTATTACCGTTTAAGAAGAAAGAAAAGTAGAAAAAAAATAATGATAACATTTGCACACCGTTTGAATAAAAATTGCGCTTTTTTTTATAATATGCAAAAATAAGCACAAACAGTGATATTTCACAAATATCCTAAGTAGGAGCGAATTAGAGGTATTGGTATTACCCTTGAAAAAAAAGAAAATGAAAGAAAAACTTAAAGAAAATTAAAATAGTGAAGTTTTCTAAGAAACAATGAATTAGTGTCATGGGTTTCCCATTAAAGAAGAAATTAACTGGAAATAATAAAATAAATAATGAAATATTTTGCAAACTATTTGCACAGAAGTTGCACATTTTTAGTGTACATATAATCATGAAAATTTGGCACATATTATATAGTATTTTTTGTATACAATTACACTTAGCCAAAAACCCACAAAAAATAAAAATAACCAATAAAGAAAAGAAAATGGGGGAAAGAAAAACCCATAGAAACAGAAAACAGAAATAAATCAAAATAAATCCACAAAATAGAAATAAAACCAACTAACAAAGAAAGTAAAAAAACAAAAGCAAAAGAAATAAAAACAAAAAAGTATTAAAAATCGAGGGAGAGAGACGAGGGCTGGATTGCACAGTTAATGAGCTTCAGCCCAGAAAGAAATCGACTGACCCAATTAAGAGGTCAGTCAAAAAAAGAAAGAAGCCCACCCAACAGACAACACAGGTCAGGAAAAAAATGCAGCACTAATCTTACAGAAAAATCCAATGGTTACAAATTCGACTGACCCAAAGTGAAAATTTTAGCTGACTGAAAAGTAGCTAAATTGTAATTTTAAATCAGTCACATATACATGGTTGGAATATTTGGCTCACTGTTGATTTTTGCGCCATGGGCGCAACGGGTTGTCAATGCACTTTCAAGGACTGCGTTTGGTCGTCTACTCAATATAAGCACCCCTTGTTATATAACTTAGCATTAGTATATATGCCTACCAAAACTTCTATGTTTATCATCCTTTTGGATCTTATGTAATCCCCAAGACCATCTTGTGCATTTAACTTTATATGCTACTTAGACTGTTGTGTGACATGCTTTTGAAACAACCACCATCTATCTATTCGTACTTATTTTCATATGTTTGATTTTGTGTTTACATATTTTAATGCACACTCTTTCAATGCTTGGCCTACACTCGGTCTTTGCGCCATGGGCGCAACGGGTCATCTTACAGAAACCAGTATTCATTTATTCAAAGAGCATCGTTATTTCATATTTGTGAGATAACTAAAAAGGTTATTTATCTTTCTGCAAGTCATTGGCCATCCTAAATGACTTAGTGCATCATTTCCAACCTAATGTACTTACTACATATAATATATGAGCTATTCTTTTTGAACAAAATATATTAACGCACACTCTTACACCGATTGGCTTACACTCGGCCTTTGCGCCATTGGCGCAACGGGTCATCTAGTAAAACAAAAGCTAGCTGCGTTGTCCTCTAGTTTGAGGCGATGGGACAAGGACACTTTCGGGTCAGTTCGGGCGGAGATAAAAAAACCTCAAGAAGGAGCTGGGGAGGCTGCGTGATGATCCTGCACGTGCTGGTCCGGATCGTATGGAGCAAAAAATTCATGAGAGGTTGGTCGAGTTATACCACAGGGAAGAAATATTGTGGCGTCAGCGTTCTAGAATCGAGTGGCTCACGTCTGGAGACAAGAACACGAAATTTTTTCATATGCGGGCAAGCATGAGAAGGAAGAAGAATATGATCAAGTCCTTGTCAAGTGCGCTGGGTATTTTGCTGGATTATCCAGCCGAGCTAAAAAAACTAGTAACAAACTTTTATAGGGATCTGTATACCTCGGAAGGAGTAACAAATATGGAAGCCGTTCTGCAGCATGTACCATGCAAAGTTACTTCTAACATGAATGATATCCTATGTGATCCCTACACCAGTGACGAGGTGAAGGTGACTTTATTTCAGATGTTCCCCACCAAATCTCCGGGACCGGACGGTTTTCCTGCACACTTTTATCAGAGGCACTGAGATGTTTGTGGGGACGAGGTGACAAAGGCGGTGTTGCGCATTGTCAAGGGAGAAGAAAGTGTTGAATGTATAAATGACACTTTTCTGGTTTTGATTCCAAAGGTATTGAATCCAACTCTTCTCACTCAATTCAGGCCTATCAGTTTGTGCAATGTTTTGTATAAAATTGCATCGAATGTGGTGGCAAATAGATTAAAACAGATTCTGCCAGACATTATATCTGAAGAGCAATCAGCTTTTGTGTCTGGAAGGTTAATTACAGATAACATTATATGTGCCTATGAATGTCTGCATTTTATGAAGAGGAGCAAAGCCAAGTCTAATAGTCATTGTGCTCTGAAGTTGGACATGATAAAAGCGTATGACAGATTAGAATGGGCATATTTGGAGGCTATCATGTTGAAGCTTGGTTTTGCCCAGGCATCGATTAATATTGTGATGAGCATGATCAAATCGGTCTCTTTTTCAGTTTTGTTTAATGGAGAAAAATTGGACCAGTTCAAACCCACCAGGGGTATTCGACAGGAAGATCCAATCTCCCCTTATCTTTTCTTGATTGCAGCGGAGGGCCTTTCGTGCCTCTTGAAATATGGAACTGAGTCATTGCATTTTGTGGGAGTACAGGTGGCCCCGACGGCTCCGGTTGTCAACCATCTTCTCTTTGCTGATGATAGCCTGCTGCTTTTTAAGGCAAGTAATGAGGGGGCGACGGAAGTATCAAACCTGTAGACTACTTCTTTGTAATGCTTCAGTCGAGAGTAAATAATGAGAAGTCCTCTATCTTCTTCAAAGAAGGGTTGTCCTCACCGGTTAGAGAAAGTATAAAGAATTCCCTTGATGTGAATAATGAACAGCTGAGCGAGAGGTATTTGGGTATGCCGGTGATGTGGGTCACTCAAGGAATGAAACTTTTAAATACCGAGGGACAGAGTATGGGAGAATATCAAGGGGTGGATGGAGAAACTATTATCATATGCAGGAAGGAAGTATTGATAAAGGCAAAGGCCCAAGCTATCCCCGTTTACTCTAGGGCATGCTTCAGATTGCCGAGAGGAATATGTGAGAGCGTGACATCTATGATTCGACAATTACGGTGGGGAAGTAAAAGGGCAAGAGAAAACCTAGTTGGGTCTCTGGGATGTTTGCACTAAACCAAAATCATTAGGAGGATTGGGATTTGAGATATTGAACTTTTCAATTTGGCACTCCTTGCACGCCGTGCATGGCGGCCCGATTGATGGCCCGTCAACATTGAGTGCAAGGATTCTCAAAGGCGGTATATTACCCTTCCGTATCATTACTAGAAGCTGAATTGGGAAATCGCCCATCGCAAATATGGAGGGAATTTTGGATGGCCGTGATGTGGTTGCACGGTATCATCAAAAGAATTGGAGCAGGTGAAACGACCAATATTTGGAAGCAGAATCGGCTTCCTCGCTCAGGGCTAATGAGGCCTATTGCTTCACTTGTAACTCAACCACCTCAGCTGGTTTCAGAACTCATCGATGCCTCGTCTTCATCTTGGCGGGAAGAGGAGCTACGGAGAGTTTTTGTTCCAATAGACGTTCAAGTTATACTCCAGATACCACTTTGCACGAAGAGGATTGACGACTTTTGGTCTTGGGAAGAGGATCGTCGGGGCATGTTCACTGTAAGTTCTCCTTATAAGCTGCTCTTCAACTTGAAAAGCCAGCGTGCTAACCTCCTGCAGGGCACTGGTGGGCCGTCAGCTTCAGACCAGGAAAAGCTAGCATGGACGTCTTTGTGGAATATCAGGGTCCCTTCGAAGCTAAAAAAATTCATATGGAGACTGTGCACCGAGTCAATCCCGACGGCAGACGTACGTCGCCATCGTCACATGTCAACAAACTCTGCTTGTCCATTTTGTTCTTCAGAGGATGGATGGAAACACGCACTCATTGACTGCGTGATGGCACGATGTATCTGGTCGCTGTCCTCGGACGAGCTAGTAGAGACGATGTGCGACAATCTAAACTTAAGCGCTAAAAGCTGGATATTCATGATGCATGAAACACTACCCTGCGACGAGTTTACGCGTATGGTGGTGATGCTATGGGCGATTTGAAGATCAAGAAGGAGAGCTGTTCATGAGGATATCTTTGATAGCCCGCTGCAGACCCATAACTTCATAACTGCCTATATGCGGGACATCCAGATCCTAGCGAAACCGAACGAAGTGACCAGCAGGAGTTCTATGGCCAGGCCTTCACATTGGTTACCCCCGCGGACCATGTGAAAATTAATGCAGATGCAGCGGTTTTGAATGGGAGTATGGGTGCTATTGCGGTGGTCTGTAGGGATTTTAATGGAGTTTTTCTAGGTGCTTCATCAATCACTTTTAACCACATACACAATTCTGTTACTCTGGAGGCTCTAGCGGTAAGAGAAGCAATGGCAATTTCAGAGGATTTATACCTTCAAAAAATTCAAATAGCATCGGACTGTAAAAGGGTGGTGGATGATATCAAGCTGGGATCGGCGGCAGAGCACGCATCTATTGTACATGAAATCATAGCCCGATCTGATGCTTTTTCTTCTTGTAACATTATCCACGAGTTTAGGAGCTCGAATTTCGAGGCTCACAATCTCGCTAGGCATGCTCTTACACTTGGGTTCGGCCGCCGTGTCTGGTTAGGCCAACCTGGGGATCTCAATTTCATTCCTGTAAACACTGTTATATTTGAATAAAGCCTGGCGAGAATGTCTCAAAAAAAAATTGAAGTGCCGAGGGCAGCGCAGCAGCGTCCGCTGCATTTTCATTCGGGAGATTGTTCACGGTCAGGTTTTGGCTTCTGGACATGCCCACGAACGCAGCCGGTGCACAGTGAAACAGGAACTAGGTTTTTTTACTGCTCGGGATGGGATAGTTGATTGAAGTCCAGCAGTTTTCTTCATTCACCTCAGGCACTGCAGCTGATGGCGTGACTGATCCTACAGCTTGACCTAACTTCCGTCGTGCCACAAGAACTCGGCCGACGAGAGAGCTTCTGGAGATGACCGTACGTCAGACCAGAAGTTTCTTTTTCCATTGTTAGGAGAAACCAAAGAAAAGTTCGCAGCACTGCAATTCCCTTGAGCACTGCAATTTCTTGCTGGACGCCGCAAACATTCCGCAGCAGCGCAGGTCGGACGCATATGTTTTTAATTAGGCTCGAGAGAGATCAGGTACCCGTCTGAAACCCGGCCGGTCCATGCATCGAATGGTTCCACGACCACGCAAAAAAAAATCCAACTCTAAAAAATGTTCAAAAGAGGCATATGATGCCACGTCTCGATGACTCAATGTACGTACGGTGCACAAGCATGCTCGGATGCACGTCGAAACCTCTGCACTGCACATCTTTTACGTTTTTATTTTCTTCGCATATTAGTTTTGGTCAAAATCAAACTTTGTAAAGTTTGATATAGTTTATAGATAAAAATATTAACATGTACAATAACAAATCAATACCATTTGTTTCATTATTGAATGTACTTTCACATCATATAGATTTATTATGGTAAATATTTATATTCTCTTTTATAAACTTAGTCAAATTCTATGAAGTTTAAATTTAGTCAACTCTAATATGAGGAGTAATTAAAAATAGAGGGAGTATCATCGTTTCGAAAGAAAAAAGATCCTCTTGGTCAAATGTCCTATCCCTGAAGTCGGGATGCACCATTAGTTATGACCTTGATGTACTACGTACGGACAGATTCATTACTCTCTCTACAAGGTGGCTAGCTGACTCCATATTTTGACTGGATCTCGTGTTCCTCGGATAAATGCCTCCTGCGCGCCCGGGGCGAAAGTAAACTTCAATCGTGTGAAGGACACCGGCTGAATGAGAACCTGCCAGAAAGGGAGGAGATCGTGGCGACAGCGAGATTTGTTACGGTCACACCGTCTCACACCGTCCATCTCTCAGAGCTTAGAGCAGTTCCTTCGCTGGCATAAGCAACGGGGCGTACTACGTAGTTTACGGAGGGAGTACTGTAGCATCGGCATGGCGATGCATCCAAAGGGTGACGCAGTAGCGATGGCGAGGCATGGGCCGCCGTCTGCAGCAAAGGTGTGTTGCACGTCCGTAAAGCCAGTGGAGTTAAAAGCACGCCAGCCCCACTGTCCTTCCCGTGATGGTTTGACCCATCAACTTGCAAAACTATTCCCTGATGTGCAAAAACCCAAGCCCAATCCCGAGCGACATCTGGCGCCATCTTTGGCGCAGGCGGGCGAGGCGGTCGTCATGCGACTTTGCATAAACCCCTCGCTGGAATTAATTAACCAAGACTCGAAAGTTGATTCAGTATGCGAGAGTTGTTGTATTAAGTCAAAGCACTATTCCTATTCTATTGGCATAGCACAATAGAGCAGAACAACAGGTCCAGGGTTCCGATACCCAGGCCAAACCATTTTATTTTTTTGCTATTTTAAAATACAAAAGTTTCAGACTGAAACATAGAAACAAATCAGAATTTGTTGTAGTTTAAAACATCCAGAAATACACAGGTAAATGGCTGAAAAAATTCAGAATGTGCTGCACATAGAGATATTCAGAAACACATAGGTAAAATGACTAAAGAAATTCAGACTTTGACACATATTTTAACCAGCAGAGAGTAGTTCGAACATCACTTAAACAAGTGCAGCATATAAGAGTTTACTGTCACAAAATACATTTAATCTTAAAAGCAGCACCGTGGAGTTTGCTGTCATCCTAACATCACTAAAGGAAGTTCATTCATGAACTCTTACATTTGCTGCCACAAAATAAAGTTCATTCATGAACTTGCCACAAAATAAAGTACATTCATGAACTTGCAAGGATAATTCAAACATCAGCTGGACCATTCAGATCTGGGATTTGTGTTGGCATGTCTTCTCCAAAAAGCATGTAATACGCACCGCTGCCAACACAAAATCCTCCCCTGCCAAAGCCTGAAGATGTGCCGACACCAAATCCTCCCCTGCCAAAGCCTGAAGATGTGCCAACCCTGCCAAAGCCTGAAGATGTGCCAACCCTGCCAAAGCCTGAAGATGTGCCAACACCAAATCCTCCCCTGCCAAATTCTTGACCCCTCACAAAGCCTGAAGATGTGCCAACACCTAATTCTTGACCCCTCCCAAGGCCTAAAGATCCTCTCCCCCTCCTAGCACTTGTTGATCTTCCTCTCCCCCTCCCAGCACCTGTTGATATTCCTCTTCCAAAGACCTCTCTCGCTTTTGTTACCTCTACCACCGGCTGCAGATCCTTGACTTGATCATTTCCTCTTGTTGCCCTTGTAATCCTGCCTATGTTCATTTCAGTTGTAACAACTCTAGGCTGGGAATTGCAGCACCAAAGAATCGCAACAAAAGAGGATTGATCTGGCAATGGGCCATGGTTTCTATTGGGAGCTCTGTATGACCTCTGCCTTTGTGCCATGCTGAAAACCATAGACTCTAGTTCTTGGCTAGGATCCAGGATAGGGTTTGCCAAGTGAGGGAATATGTTCTGCACATACAAAATGAACATGACTTAAGTAAATCAGGGTAATGACACCAACAACTTAAATTTATGCACAGTTTGAAGAGAAAAGTTGGAGACAAACCTGCAGAAATGATGGATCATCAAAATTTTCATCCATCTCATATCCTCCTCCTAGTTGGGCTTCCATGTACTTGTAGTGTCCCCTTCTGTTATGGTCAGCTTTCCCACATATGGAGCAATGCATGCTGACACCTTTTTTGTTCAAATATCTTATTCCACCTTTCAACTTCTCTTCAGGTTTCTTCTTCCTATTTTTCTTGGGCCTCCCAACTTGCTTTGTGAACACCGTTGGGTACACTCTCTCCCCATTTACCTTCTCCCATTGCTTTGGGTCTCTTAGAGGAACTAGGGTATATCCATAGGCCTTCAGGTAGGTTTGCACAGTATAGCAGTCATGCACCAGAGTCTGTGGGTCAATTCTCTCCTCTCTCGAGCATGCAATTTCATGTCCACAAGGAACCCCTGAAAGCTGCCATCTCTTACGATCCACAGTGTGCAAACACAGATCAACAGTGTAGCTGGAGTTGCCAGATTGAACGCTGAATAGCTCTTGTCCAGCTCCGTAAACATGGCGATTAGCTGCATACTGTATTTTTTCAAGTTTTTCAATATCTTAGGACAAACCACTGTTCCCTATCCATTTTTCCACTGCTTCCCTTTGTTTGCTCATCATCCTATGCATTATCTTGTAGAATATATTTTCCAGCATTGAAAGTACTGCCATTTCTCTTGCATCCAAGATGTAACTGTCCAGACAAAAAAACAGATAAGAAATGATCAACGGAACAATTGGCAAATAAGCATATCAACTTATATCAAATAAGCAATCAACTTATATCAGATAAGCTATCAGGTTGTATCAGATAAGCAGATCAAGTTATACCAGATAAGAAGATCAAGTTATACCAAATAAGAAGGCTAAAATGGTTGTGATAAGTTAGGTAGCTTATAACATAAAGGTGGTGAACTAATACCTGTTAAAACTTACTGAATTGTTGTTGAGCAAGATGTCACATTTCTTTGAAAACACTGAAAAATGCTTTGACCCATGTCTTCACATCCAATCTTTCTGTCCAATGAAATGCAGCAGAGCTATGGTCATCCATCTTCTTGCAGTTCCCTCTCCACTTAACTTCATGTGTAGATCTAGCAAGGGCCCAGAAATCCTGCTTAAGCACTTCTCCTTTGTGCTTCTCACGAAAATTCTGATAAATGTGTCTGACACAAAATCTGTGCTCTGCATCTGGCCAAACTTTTTGAACTGAATTTATTAAACCCTTTTGCTTGTCACTCATGATTGTAAAGGGAGCAGTGTTTATTATATTCAGATCATCTCTAAGAGTGGTTAAAAACCACTCCCAAAAGCTTGTGCACTCCACTTCTACCCAGCTCATGGCAATAGGGTAAATACAATCATGGAGGTCTATTCCTACAGCACTAAGCAGCACCCTTTTGTATCTGGTCTTCATGTGACATCCATCAATGAAAATTATTGGCCTACAACCCTTAAGCCAACCTCTCTTACAAGCATCATATGACCAAGATAATCAAGCTTTTGACACTTCGTGCCCATTGGGAAATCTTTGTCCTTCACAAGTGTAGTAGACAAAAGAAATGTGGATCCTGGGTTGCACCTCCTTAACTCATTTCCATAATCATACAACCTGTTGAACTGTTCATGTTCATCACCATGTATCTCCTTTAAAGCTTGTTTCCTAGCTCTAGCAAGTTTCCATCTGTTTGGTGTCACATTGAACTCAGAGGTTACTTTCCTTGAAAATGTTCCTAGTGCCATCTTTTGGTCATTTCTAATTCTTCCATGAAATACTGTGTGAGGAATTTTGCGATTAGTAACTTCAACTTCCATTTCTTTTGACATCTATGCTCTCGAATATGCCTTAATAACAAACCCTCTCGTTCTATTGTCATTTCCAAATTTTCGCATCCATGGGCAGCCTCTCTCACAAATAGCATCTAGCCTTGTCTTCTCACTCTTCACTTTGTTGACTTGGACTCTATTCCTAATGGAGTATGCAACAAAGCATGTCTTAATTCTTTTACATCAGCAAATACCATCCCCACTTTGAAGATAGGGGATTTCATGTCAACTTTGGCATTGAAGGCCCTGAACTTATACTTCAAATTCTCTTCTTCTTCTCTGGACAGATGCAAGTCTTCATCTTCAAGAACATACTCTGGCTCCACATCTTGCTCCTCCTCATGTTCTTCAGCCACATCATAGTCTATGTTGTTATCAAATAGATCATCATCTCCCTCATCTATCTCATAGTCACTATCACTAAAATCTAAGTCTGTATCTGCTTGTTCTTCCTCAACAGCTTCAATCTGAATATGTTCTGCACTATAAGCATCTGCTGCAATATCCGACACGTGTTCTTCCTCAACAATTTGGAACAATTGTACTACTGGAAACTGCACCAATAGAAACAACCCTTGAACTAGAAATCGTGCTTCCTATGTAAATGACGTCAGCTCTGCAAACTTGGATGAAACCAGTGTGATCAATCATGATCTGGATTACCTTGTGATCTGCACTAGATTTCAACATGTGTTGAACATCACCATCTCCTCTAATGGGAATTAGACCATCTGACAAAAAATGATCAGGCCTACACCAATATATATTGTGCTCACTGACAGGATAGCCTAGCCATTTCAAATGATTTTCAATCACAGAATATGAGAAAGTGTTTGCATTCAGATAGTCCAGGTCTCAACAGTAGCACTTGTGTATTCAATGTTGCTGTTTGGTCCACGTAAAAATCCATTGTGCTCTATTTCCGGTGTGAAAAAGGAGTGTCCACTGCCATCCCCATAGCTGCATCACACCGCATTACAACAACAGAAACACTCCCAAATCAAGATATCACAACAAAGATAATAAGCAGCAGCTTTAAAATCTTTGTGAAAAGCAGGGCATGGCGGTAGATTCACAACAGATAATACAAAGCAGCAGCTACATACATGCTAAAATAAGTACCAATACTGAACATTCATATTCACAACGTATAAAATCATTACTTTTCTTATGAAATCCACCAAAATTACAAACTTTTCTCTCTGAAAAAGCTTGAGGCCGCCAAACCCTAACCAAAGATCCATCCATCAGAACACACACAAAACAACAACAAAGCACTACATGCCGCGCGCCCGCCGTCCAGATCGTCCTAGCCCGTTCATCCAACCGATCGCCTATTTCTAGAACCCTACCAAACCCCTGCCCCCAAACAAAGTACCACAAAGAGAGGGAAAGATGCAGACTTAGGGGCGTACCGTAATCAGGAGGAAAAGCTCCGGAATGCCGCACACAACCAACGCAATCGGGCGGCTGCATGGCCGTAAAGCTCACCGGCGACGTCGCCAAGGTGGCTGACGTCATCCGGAACTGCAAGCGTCGCCACCGCGCGAGTTCAGCCGAAAGAGACGAAGGGACAAGGGCGGAAAATGGAGAACGAATCGATATGAGCCCCTATTTGTATATTTTCCGTGCAGCCCAAATTGTGGAGTGCGGGTTAATTAATTCCAGCGTGATGGGGGTTTACGCAAAGTGGCGCGACGACCGCCTCGGCCCACCTGCGCCAAAGATGGCGCCAAATGTCGCTCGAGTTGGGCTTGGGTTTTTGCACATCGGGGATAGTTCCGGGTGGCGGAGTGAGCTTTTATATGTTGTTGGGCCAAACCATCACGGGCGGACAAGTTTATGGGCTGGCATGCTTTTAACTCAAGCCGTTGATGGGAGCACGAGCACACGGTGCAACGGTCGGCACAAACATGGCAACCGGTCGATCAGACGCATGGCGGCATGGGGCACGACGTGAGTGTGACGAGAGCGCGTGTGTTCACGACGGCGAGCCGTCAAAAATCGAGGAGCAGCCGATTGCCGTGAGCACCGTACGGCCTTTGCCGGTTGAGATTTGCGGGAAGGATGTGACTAGGTCTCAGTCGACTCAGACTTAATCAAGTCTATTTTTTTAGAACGAAGGCTCAAGAAGCGCCCGGCTTTGAATTAACAAAGCCATCAACTAGCCATGAGTACAAGAACAAGATCACCACACAACATCGGCCAAACGATACAAGGAGGCTGCAAGAACAGCTAACAACGCTACACCTACAACCAGCAAACAGAAGATTAACTATGAAGAACTGCTAGTTGAGGATAAGCCCACTACAACAAGGCACCAATCAGCAACCGCCAGAGGAATCGAACACAGGACTGGAAACCAGCAGAGGAGATGCCCCAACACCTGCCCTCTCTAACATCGAAGGGGATCCCTTCCCCTCGCCTAGGCTCGAAGGCGCCGCACCGTCGAATGTAGAGACGCTCACCCGAGAGCTAGAGCAATGGTTGGTCTCGAGTCTGGGCCAGCCACGGAGCACGACCACAAGTCGGAGCACACACACATCAGCAACATCGCAGACACCGAAGGAGGCCAATAGTAGAGGGTAAGCCGCCGGAAGAGTTGCCGAAGTGAAGGAGCTACCGAGACACAGAGAGTCGATAGACACCAGCCGTCCACCTACAAGCTGCTGCACACAACCCCAAAGCACCAATCTTCCCCAGGCGGCGCCTCCAAGGAGGACACGACGCACCTGGCGCCGCCGCCGCCCATCCAGCCAGGATTTGAGCTTTCGCTAGGGAAGATTGGCCGGGGTGGAGGAGCCCTAACGGCGACTCGAGGAGTAGAACGGCGCCAAAAAGGTGCCGCCGCCACCGTCTTTGGAAAAACCAAACAGGGGTTCCCGGGCTCTTCGACACCACCGGTTTGGGAGCACCCCGCAAGACGGATCCAATGGCCGAGGCCCCAAATCGAACGAGCCAGCGGAGTAAGAGAGCAGAGAGGGGAGCCCGCCTTCAGATCTGGAGCGGAGGAAGGATAACCTCGCCGCCCCCACGGCCGCAATCCGCTTTGCTCGCCGCCCGAAAGCCGAGGAAGCCGCCCGCACCTTTCCCGACGCTTGAAGCCGGAGACAGCGCAGCCTCGCCGCCAAGGGCCGCCACCCTGGATCCGGAGTCCTTCGAGAGAGAAGCGACGGAGACCTCGCCGCCACATCATTAACAGACAAAGGCGCTACCAATGACCGCCTCGGGTGTGACAAGGGAGGAGGAGGATGGAGAGGGGCGGCGCCGGGGAAACCCTAGACGCCCTCGAGCCGCCCCGGGGAGGGCAGCGTGAGGGAGAGGGGGGGAGCGGGGCCGGCATTGCGGAGGAGAACCAAGTCTAAGTCAAGTGATATACTCCCTCCGTCCTATAATATAAGATTTTTTTTATTCTAGCGTAGTGTCAAAAAATATCTTACATTATGGGACGGAGGGAGTAGTATGTAAGAAGGAAAAGAAAAACTGAAAATAATTTTTTTGCATGAATCTCAATGTAAAATCAAAGGAAGATATTATCGGCTGAGACATAATAAAGTTTAAGTAGACCGAGACTTAGCAAAACTGTTGTAGGAATGGTTTGGAGATGCGCTGAGATTGGTGGCACTCGGTTTTTCGAAGGACTCGGCCTAGCCCACTGCGCTGTAGTGTGCCAACCCGTTAGTTGCTACCAATCTCAGTTTGTTCGGTCATGTTTTTCCTTTTATTTCTTTCTGCATTTTAATTTTGTTTGTTTTTCAATTTTTTTACAAATAAATATTTCATAATTATTTTATTAATTTCTTAAGGCGATTATGCACATTTTCCAAACGGTAATACAGTGTAAATATATTGTTTGCACAACTTTCAGAAAATGTTGACAGTATTCCAACAAATATTTTGTGACACGTAAAAACTATTCACGCATTTAAAAAATCACATTTTTAAGAAATATTTACGTAATGCACAAAAAAGTTTGTGTAATTAAAAAGGTTTACATAAATATTTTCACGTGTTTCAAAAAATCTTCACTTTTTTAAAAAGGTGTATACAATATAATTAAATATTCACATAATTTGAAAAATATTCCATATCATTCAGAAAATATATGGTGACATAAAACAAATGTTTATGGATTTGAAAATTTGCTCATGGTTTTTTTAGATGTATACACAACGTCAAAAATATTCACATAGTTTAGAAACATGCTTGATACAAATAAAAAATTATGATCAATGCATATTTAACAATGTTTTAGATTTATTTAAGAAAATGATCATCATGCATTTGAGAATTGTTCAATGTGTATCAGAAAAATGTTACACGTGCATACAAAAAATGTACAACGTGCATAGGAAAAGGAGACATATATTTGAAAAAAAAATGACATGAAGAAACCAATAAATTGAACAACAAAAGAGAAACCAGAAAAAGCGCACGAAAGATTTAAAAACCGGTCTATAGAACCTCCCCAAATCTCTTCAGATGGCTAGCACAGTAACTTGAACACGCTCTGACGACAACGATAGACCTCGCAATTGGCGTGCTTGATGGAGCTCTTGTTCTCTTTTGTTTCCATGCTCTATGCGCAGCATTGTCCCTATAAAGTGTGCTAAGCCGCCACCTTGTGGCGCTTTCTTTGCTTCGAGCGCTCAGCGATTTCCTTTTATTGTCAGCTTTTCTATTTGATTTCCATTATGCAAATTTCTCATTAACTTAACAAATTTGAAAAATCTTCACAAATTATAGAATTTCATTGATTTTTAAAATATTCATATATTTAAAAATATTGTTAAAGAAAAACTTCCAAGAATTTTCCAAAAATCTTCAAAAATTTAAAATTGACTGTTTATTTTAAAAATGTGCAAGAACTTATACAGAAGCTCGCGAAATTATTGAAAGCCATGAATTTTATATTTTATGAAATTCAAAAATATTATGAATTTTATAAAATGCTCACATATCATAATTGCTTTTATGTATTTTGAGAAAAATTTCATATAATTCTAGAAACATGTTCACAGATTTTATAAAAATGTTTATTTATTTTAAGAACTATTTGTTTAGTTTAAAAATATTTAGATATCTGAAAGATGTGCAACTTGTTTCAAAAAATTGTCATCGTGCACTTGGGAAATTTCAACGTTCTTTAAAACATCATCGTGCTTCCACAAATGTGGTCAGTGTGTTTTCTGAATAAGTTCAACGTTTATTTAAAATATTCCTTGTGTATCTAAAAATATTTTCATGTATTTAAATGTTAATTTATTTTTAAAAAGTGTTTGTACATTTTTGAAAATAATTACGTATGCGGAAAATGTACAAAAGTGTTTGTATGTTTTACGGTTGCGTGTATGTTGATCGTTGCGGGCAAAAGGCTTTTTTTATAAACATATAAAATGTCTTTGTACAGTTTAGTTGAGCCTTCACAAACCATAGTTACATTCTTTTATTTCTTATTTATGTGAGAAAGTTCAAGCTGTGTAAGATTGTTGGTTGCATGCATTATTTCTTATTTGTTGGCCACCAATATCTGCCACACGTGTAGTAGAGGAGGAGGCTACCCGCACGTCCAGTCCTGGAGAGGCAAGGACCGAACGAAATCGTTCAGTACAATCTCCCCCACGGCCGCACAGCCTCCCGGTCACCCTACATGTCGTTGCCTGTGAAACAAAAAGAAAAGAAAAAAAGACCAGTAACCAGTGAAAACCCCAAATTTTTTTGCTGCAACATATTAAAGCCTAGTTTTCGCTATGGTACGAAAAATAAATACCATCCCCTATAGAAAGCAGAAAATGCCATCGTTTATATTTTTATGACCCAAAAGAAACAAGACATGGCAACTCCCATCAAACAAATAAAGATTAAAATGCCATGGAAAATTCATAAGTTAAAAATGCCATGGTAATTTTTGTTGGGGAACGTTGCAGAAAATTAAAATTTTTCCTACGGTTTCACCAAGATCCATCTATGAGTTCATCTAAGCAACGAGTCATGGGAGAGAGATTGCATCTACATACCACTTGTAGATCGCGTGCGGAAGCGTTCACTAGAACGTGGATGATGGAGTCGTACTCGCCGTGATCCAAATCACCGATGACCGAGTGCCGAACGGACGGCTCCTCCGCATTCAACACACGTACGGAGCGGATGACGTCTCCTCCTTCTTGATCCAGCAAGGGGGAAGGAGAGGTTGAAGAAGATGGCTCTAGCAGCAGCACAACGGCGTGGTGGTGGTGGAGCAGCAGTATTCCGGCAGGGCTTCGCCAAGCTTCGTGACGGAGGAGGAAGAGGTGTAGCGGGGAGGAGGCGCGAACTTCAGCAGCGGCTGCCCTCCACGCCTCTCTTTACATAGGCCCCAGGCGCGCCGGCCTGGAGATCCAATCTCCCAAGGGCGGCGGCGAGGTGGAGTGCCCCAAGGCAGTGTGGGCGCCCCACCCTAGGGTTTCAACCCTAGGCGCAGGTGGGCCAAGGCGCACCAGCCCACTATGGGCTGGTTCCTCCCCACTTCAGCCCATGGGGCCCTCCGGGATGGGTGGCCCCACCCGATGGACCCCCGGGACCCTTCCGGTGGTCCCGGTACAATACCGGGTGACCCCGAAACTTTCCCGATGGCTGAAACAATACTTCCTATATATAATTCTTTACCTCCGGACCATTCCAGAACTCCTCGTGATGTCCGGGATCTCATCCGGGACTCCGAATAACATTCAGTTCACTGCATACTCATATTCATACAACCCTAGCGTCACCGAACCTTAAGTGTGTAGACCCTACGGGTTCGGGAGACACGTAGACATGACCGAGACGGCTCTCGGGCAATAACCAACAGCGGGATCTGGATACCCATGTTGGCTCCCACATGCTCCTCGATGATCTTATCGGATGAACCACGATGTCGAGGATTCAAACAACCCCGTATACAATTCCCTTTGTCAATCGGTATGTTACTTACCCGAGATTCGATCGTCGGTATCCCAATACCTCGTTCAATCTCGTTACCGGCAAGTCACTTTACTCAGATCGTAATGCATGATCCCGTGACGGACACTTGGTCACTTTGAGCTCATTATGATGATGCACTACCGAAAGTGGGCCCGGTGATACCTCTCCGTAACACGGAGTGACAAATCCATTCTCGATCCGTGTCAACCCAACAAACACTTTCGGAGATACCATAGTGCACCTTTATAGTCACCCGATTCGTTGTGACGTTTGGTACACCCAAAGCACTCTTACGGTATCCGGGAGTTACACGATCTCATGGTCTAAGGAAGAGATACTTGACATTGGAAAAGCTCTAGCAAAACAAACTACACGATCTTGTGCTATGCTTAGGATTGGGTCTTGTCCATCACATCATTCTCCTAATGATGTGATCCCGTTATCAATGACATCCAATGTCCATAGTCGAAACCATGACTATCTATTGATCAACGAGCTAGTCAACTAGAGGCTCACTAGGGACATATTGTGGTCTATGTATTCACACGTGTATTACGATTTCCGGATAATACAATTATAGCATGAATAAAAGACAATTATCATGAACAAGGAAATATAATAATAATCCATTTATTATTGCCTCTAGGGCATATTTCCAACAGTCTCCCACTTGCACTAGAGTCAATAATCTAGTTACATTGTGATGAATCGAACACCCATAGAGTTACGGTGTTGATCATGTTTTGCTTTCATGGAAGAGGTTTAGTCAACGGATCTGCGACATTCAGATCCGTATGCACTTTGCAAATTTCTATGTCTCCATCTTGAACATTTTCACGGATGGAGTTGAAGCGGCGCTTGATGTGCTCGGTCTTCTTGTGAAACCTGGGCTCCTTGGCAAGTGCAATAGCTCCAGTGTTGTCACGGAAGAGTTTGATCGGCCCCGACGCATTGGGTATGACTCCTAGGTCGGTGATGAACTCCTTCACCCATATTGCTTCATGTGCTGCCTCCGAGGCTGCCATGTACTCCGCTTCACATGTAGATCCCGCCACGACGCTTCTGCTTGCAGCGCACCAGCCATCGCTCCACCATTCAACATATACTCATATCCGGTTTGTGACTTATAGTCATCCAGATGCATGTCGAAGATAGCGTCGGCGTAACCCTTCTGACGAGCTCTTCGTCACCTCCATAAATGAGAAACATGTCCTTTGTCCTTTTCGGTACTTCAGGATATTCTTGACCGCTGTCCGGTGTTCCTTGCCGGGATTACTTTGGTACCTTCCTACCAAACTTACGGCAAGGTTTACATCAGTGCAGTACACAGACATGGCATACATAATAGAACCTATGGCCGAGGCATAGAGGATGACGCTCATCTCTTCTTTATCTTTTGTCGTGGTCGGGCATTGAGCCGAGCTCAATCTCACACCTTGTAGTACAGGCAAGAACCCTTTCTTGGACTGGTCCATTTTGAACTTCTTCAAAATCTTATCAAGGTATGTGCTTTGTGAAAGACCTATGAGGCGTCTTGATCTATCTCTATAGATCTTGATGCGTAATATATAAGCAGCTTCTCCAAGGTCCTTCATTGAAAAACTTTTATTCAAGTAGGCCTTAATGCTGTCCAAGAGTTATATATCATTTCCCATCAAAAGTATGTCATCTACATATAATATGAGAAATGCTACAGAGCTCCCACTCACTTTCTTGTAAACGCAGGCTTCTCCATAAGTCTCATAAACCCAAACGCTTTGATCATCTCATCAAAGCGAATGTTCCAACTCCGAGATGCTTGCACCAACCCATAAATGGATCATTTGGAGCTTGCATACCTTGTTAGCATTCTTGGGGTCGACAAAACCTTCCGGCTGCATCATATACAGCTCTTCCTTAAGATAACCGTTAAGGAACGTTGTTTTGACGTCCATCTGCCATATCTCATAATCATAGTATGCGGCAATTGCTAACATGATTCGGACGGACTTAAGCTTCGCTACGGGAGAGAAAGTCTCATCGTAGTCAATCCCTTGAACTTGCCGATAACCCTTAGCGACAAGTCGAGCTTTATAGATGGTGACATTACCATCCGCGTCCGTCTTCTTCTTAAAGATCCATTTGTTTTCTATCGCCGCCGATCATCGGGCAAGTCTGTCAAAGTTCATACTTTGTTTTCATACATGGATCCTATCTCGGATTGCATGGCTTCAAGCCATTTGTTGGAATCTGGGCCCGCCATCGCTTCTTCATAGTTCGAAGGTTCACCGTTGTCTAACAACATGATTTCCAGCACAGGGTTGCCGTACCACTGCAGTGCGGAACGTGTCCTAGTGGACCCTCTGAAGTTCAGTAGCAACTTGATCCGAAGTACCTTGATCATCATCATTAATTTCCTCTCCAGTTGGTGTAGGCATCACAGGAACATTTTCCTCGGCTGCACTACTTTCCGGTTCAAGAGGTAGTACTTCATCGAGTTCTACTTTCCTCCCACTTACTCCTTTCGAGAGAAACTCTTTTTCCAGAAAGGATCCGTTCTTGGCAACAAAGATATTGCCTTCGGATCTAAGGTAGAAGGTATACCCAATGGTTTCCTTAGGGTATCCTATGAAGACGCATTTTTCCGATTTGGGTTTGAGCTTTTCAGGTTGAAGTTTCTTGACATAAGCATCGCATACCCAAACTTTTAGAAACGACAGCTTAGGTTTCTTCCCAAACCATAATTCATACGGTGTCGTCTCAACGGACTTAGACGGAGCCCTATTTAAAGTGAATGTAGCTGTCTCTAGAGCGTATCCCCAAAATGATAGCGGTAAATCAAGAAGAGACATCATAGATCACACCATATCCAATAGAGTGCGACACGACGTTCGGACACACCGTTTATTTGAGGTGTTCCAGCGGGCGTGAGTTGTGAAACGATTCCACATTTTCTTAAGTGTGTACCAAATTCGTGACTTAAATATTCTCCTCCATGATCTGATCGTAAGAACTTTATTTTTCGGTCACGTTGATTCTCTACCTCATTCTGAAATTCCTTGAACTTTTCAAAGGTCTCAGACTTGTGTTTCATCAAGTAGACATACCCATATCTACTTAAGTCGTCTGTGAGAGTGAGAACATAACGATATCCTCCATGAGCCTCAACGCTCATTGGACCGCACACATCGGTATGTATGATTTCCAATAAGTTGGTTGCTCGCTCCATTGTCCCGGAGAATGGAGTCTTGGTCATTTTGCCCATGAGGCATGGTTCGCATGTGTCAAATGATTCATAACCGAGAGACTCTAAAAGTCCATCAGAATGGAGCTTCTTCATGCGCTTGACACCAATGTGACCAAGGCGGCGATTGCCACAAGTATGTGGGACTATCGTTATCAACTTTACATCTTTTGGTATTCACACTATGAATATGTGTAATATTACGTTCGAGATTCATTAAGAATAAACCATTGACCATCGAGCATGACCATAAAACATATCTCTCATATAAATAGAACAACCATTATTCTCGGATTTAAATGAGTAGCCATCTCGCATTAAACGAGATCTTGATACAATGTTCATGCTCAAACTTGGAACTAAATAACAATTATTGAGGTTTAAAACTAATCCCATAGGTAAATGTAGAGGTAGCGTGCCGACGGCGATCACATCGACCTTGGAACCATTCCCGACGCGCATCGTCACCTCGTCCTTTGCCGATCTCCGTTTATTCCGCGGCACTTTGTGAGTTACTGAATATGAGCAACGGCACCGGTATCAAATACCGGGAGTTACTACGAGTACTGGTAAGGTACACATCAATTACATGTATATCATATATACCTTTAGTGTTGCCGGCCTTCTTGTCCGCTAAGTATTTGGGGCGATTCCGCTTCGGTGGCCCTTCCCTTTGCAATAAAAGCACTGTCTCGTGCTTGGGTCCATTCTTTGACTTCTTCCGGCAACTTGCTTATCGGGCGCCGCAACATCCTTGCCGTCCTTCTTGAAGTTATTCTTACCCTTGCCCTTCTTGAACTTAGTGGTTTTATTGACCATCAACACTTGATGTTCTTTCTTGATTTCAACCTCTGCTGACTTCAAGATTGAGAATACTTCGAATGGTCTTCACCATCCCCTGCATATTGTAGTTCATTACAAAGCTCTTGTAGCTTGGTGGGAGCGACTAAAGGATTCTGTCAATGACCGCCTCGTCCAGGAGGTTTATGTCCAATTTGGACGACGGGTTGTGCAACCCAGACATTTTGAGTATGTGCTCACTGACAGAACTGTTTTCCTCCATCTTACAACTATAGAACTTGTCGGAGACTTCATATCTCTCTGTTGGAAATATGCCCTAGAGGCAATAATAAAAGCATTATTATATTTCCTTATTCATGATAATTGTCTTTATTCGTGCTATAATTGTGTTAACCGGAAATCGTAATACATGTGTGAATAACAGACAACAACATGTCCCTAGTGAGCCTCTAGTTGACTAGCTCGTTGATCGACAGATAGTCATGGTTTCCTGACTATGGACATTGGATGTCATCGATAACGGGATCACATCATTAGGAGAATGATGTGATGGACAAGACCCAATCCTAAACATAGCATAAGATCGCATAGTTCGCTTGCTAGAGTTTTCCAATGTCAAGTATCCTTTCCTTAGACCATGAGATCGTGTAACTCCGGATACCGTAGGAGTGCTTTGGGTGTGCCAAACGTCACAACGTAACTGGGTGACTATAAAGGTATGCTACGGGTATCTCTGAAAGTGTCTGTTGGGTTGACATGGATCGAGACTGGGATTTGTCACTCCGCTTGACAGAGAGGTATCACCGGGCCCTCTCGGTAATGCATCATCACAATGAGCTCAATGTGATCGAAGTGTTTGATCACGGGATCATGCATTACGGTAACGAGAAAAGTGACTTGAAGGTAACGAGATTGAACGAGGTATTGGTATACCGACGATCGAATCTCGGGCAAGTAAAATACCGATTGACAAAGGGAATCGTATACGGGATTAATTGAATCCTTGACATCGTGGTTCATCCGATGAGATCATCGTGGAGCATGTGGGAGCCAACATGGGTATCCAGATCCCGCTGTTGGTTATTGCCCGAGAGTCGTTTCGGTCATGTCTGCTTGTCTCCCGAACCCGTAGGGTCTACACACTTAAGGTTCTTGTGAACGCTAGGGTTATAGGAATATGTATGTGCAGTAACCGAATGTTGTTCGGAGTCCCGGATGAGATCCTGGGCGTCACGAGGAGTTCGGAATGGTCCGGAGGTAAAGAATTATATATAGGAAGTGCTGTTTGACCATCGGGACAAGTTTCGATGATATCGGTATTGTACCGGGACCACCGGAGGGGTCCCGGGGGTCCACCAAGTGGGGCCACCAGCCCCAGGGGGGCACATGGGCCCTAGGTGGTGCGCCTAGGCCCACATGGGCCAAGGGGAACCAGCCCCAAGGGGCCCATGCGCCTAGGGTGGAAAAAGGGGAGAGTCCATGAGGGGAAGGCACCTCCGAGGGGTGCCTTGGGGAGGTGGACACCTCCCCCTTCTTGGCCGCACCCCTCCCTTGGAGGAGGGGCAAGGCTGCGCCTCCCCCTCCTTGGCACCTATATAAAGGGGGGAGGGAGGGGCAGCAGCACCTTTGCCTGGACGCCTCCCTCTCCCTCTCCAACACATCCTCCTCCTCCGTAGTGCACGCGAAGCCCTGCCGAGTATCGCAAGTTCCACCATCACCACGCCCGTCGTGCTGCTGCTGGAGCCATCTTCCTTAACCTCTCCTTCACCTTGCTGGATCAAGAAGAAGGAGACGTTACGCTGACCGCACGCGTGTGTTGAGCAGCGGAGGTGCCGTCTGCTCGGCACTAGATCATCGGTGAATTGGATCGCGGCAAGTACGACTACCTCATCCACGTTCACTCCGAAGCTTCCGCTATGATCTACAAAGTGGTATGTAGATGCTATCCAATCTGAATACTCGTTGCTAGATGAACTCATAGATGGATCTTGGTGAAACCGTAGGAAAAATTTTAATTTTCTGCAACGTTCCCCAACAAAGTGGCATCATGAGCTAGGTCTATGCGTAGTTCTTCTTCTGCCGAGTAGAACACAATTTGTTGTGGGCGTAGATGTTGTCAATTCTTCTTGCCGTTACTAGTCAATCTTGATTCAGCGGTATTGTGGGATGAAGCGGCCCGGACCAACCTTACACGTGCGCTTACGTGAGACCGGTTCCACCGACTAACATGCACTAGTTGCATAAGGTGGGTGGCGGTGTCATCTCTCCTACTTTAGTTGGATCGGATTCGATGAACAGGGTCCTTATGAAGGGTAAATAGAGATTGACAAATCACGTTGTGGTTTGAACGTAGGTAAGAAAAGCGTTCTTGCTAGAACCCTAATTCAGCCACGTAAAACTTGCAACAACAATTAGAGGACGTCTAACTTGTTTTTGCAGCAAGTGCTTTGTGATATGATATGGCCGAAGTTGTGATGAATGATGAATGATCTATATGTGATGTATGAGATGTTCATGCTATTGTAATAGGAATCACGACTTGCATGTCGATGAGTATGACAACCGGCAGGAGCCATAGGAGTTGTCTTTATTTTTTGTATGACCTGCGTGTCATTGAAGAACGCCATGTAAACTACTTTACTTTATTGCTAAACACGTTAGTCATAGAAGTAGAAGTAGTCGTTGGGCGTGACAACTTCATGAAGACACGATGATGGAGATCATGATGATGGAGATCATGGTGTCATGCGGTGACAAGATGATCATGGAGCCTCAAGATGAAGATCAAAGGAGCTATATGATATTGGCCATATCATGTCACTACTTTATATAATTGCATGTGATGTTTATTATGTTTTATGCATCTTGTTTACTTAGAACGACGGTAGTAAATAAGATGATCCCTCATAATAATTTCAAGAAGTGTTCACCCTAAGCAGGCACCGTTGCTAAGGTTCGTCGTTCAAGCACCACGTGATGATCGGGTGTGATAGGTCCTTACGTTCGCATACAACGGGTGTAAGACAGATTTACACACGCAAAACACTTAGGTTGACTTGACGAGCCTAGCATGTACAGACATGGCCTCGGAACACGTAAGACCGAAAGGTCGAGCATGAGTCGTATAGAAGATACGATCAACATGAAGATGTTCACCGATGTTGACTAGTCCGTCTCACGTGATGATCGGACACGGCCTAGTTGACTCGGATCATGTAATACTTAGATGACTGGTAGAGGATGTCTATCTAAGTGGGAGTTCATTAAATTTGATTAAATGAACTTTATTATCATGAACTTAGTCTAAATATTTACAATATGTCTTGTAGATCAAATGGCCAACGTAGTCCTCAACTTCAACGCGTTCCTAGAGAAAACCAAGCTGAAAGACGATGGTAGCAACTATACGGACTGGGTCCTAACACGAGATTATCCTCATAGCTGCCAAGAAAGATTATGTCCTAAGAGCACCGCTGGGTGGCGCACCTATTCTCCCCTGCAGAACAAGGCGTTATGAACGCTTGGCGATCCACGCCGCGATGATTACTCCCTCGTTCGGCGGCATGCTTTACAACTTAGAGCCGACTCCAAAAGCGTTTTGAGAGACATGGAGCATATGAGATGTTCAAGAGCTGAAAATGGTTTTCCAAGCTCATGCCCGGTCGAGAGATATGAAGTCTCCGATAAATTCTTTAGTCGTAAGATGGAGGAAAATGGCTCACAAGGTGAACACATACTCAAAATGTCAGGTTGCACAACCGCTTGACTCAATCGGAAGTTAATCTCCCGGATGAAGCGGTCATTGACAGAATCCTCCGATTCGCTTCCACCTAGCTACAAGAGCTTTGTGATGAACTACAATATGCAGGGGATGGTAAAGACCATTCCTGAAGTATATGCTATGCTGAAATCAGCAGAGGTAGAAATCAAGAAGGAGCATCAAGTGTTGATGGTGAATAAAACCACTAAGTTCAAGAAGGGCAAGGGTAAAAGGAACTTCAAGAAGGACGGCAAGGAAGTTGCCGCGCCCGGTAAGCAAGTTGCCGGGAAGAAGCCAAAGAATGGACCCAAGCCCGAACCGAGTGCTTTTATTGCAAGGGAAGTGGTCACCGAAGCGGAACTGCCCCAAATACTTAGCGGACAAGAAGGCCGGCAAAACCAAAGGTATATGTGATATACATGTAATTGATGTGTACCTTACCAAGACTGTAGTAGCTCTTGGGTATTTGATACCGGTGCAGTTGCTCATATTTGTAACTCAAAGCGGGAGTCATGAATAAACGGAGACTGGCGAAGGGCGAGGTGACGATCTTGGCGTCGGGAATGGTTCCAAGGTCGATGTGATCGCCGTCGGCACACTGCCTCTGCATTTACCTACGGGATTAGTTTTAAACCTCAATAATTGTTATTTAGTGCCAAGTTTGAGCATGAACATTGTATCTGGATCTCGTTTAATTCGAGATGGCTACTCATTTAAATCCGAGAATAATGGTTGTTCTATTTATATGAGAGATATGTTTTATGGTCATGCTCCGATGGTTAATGGTTTATTCTTAATGAATCTCAAACGTGATGATACACATATGCATAGTGTGAATACCAAAAGAGTTAGAGTTGATAACAATAGTCTCACATATTTGTGGTAATCGCCGCCTTGGTCACATAGGTGTCAAACGCATGAAGAAGCTCCATGCAGATGGACTTTTAGAGTCTCTTGATTATGAATCATTTGACACGTCATGTAACCATGCCTCATGGGTAAAATGACCAAGACTCCATTCTCAGGAACAATGGAGCGAGCAACCAACTTATTGGAAATCATACATACCGATGTGTGCGGTCCAATGAATGTTGAGGCTCGCGGTGGCTATCGTTATGTTCTCACCCTCACTGATGACTTGAGTAGATATGGGTATGTCTACTTAATGAAACACAAGTCTGAGACCTTTGAAAAGTTCAAGGAATTTCAGAGTGAGGTTGAAAATCAACGTGATAGAAAGATCAAGTTTCTACGATCGGATCGTGGAGGAGAATACTTGAGTCACGAATTTGGCACACACTTAAGAAAATGTGGAATAGTTTCACAACTCACGCCGCTGGAACACCTCAACGTAATGGTGTGTCCGAACGTCGTAATCGCACTCTATTAGATATGGTGCGATCTATGATGTCTCTTACCGATTTACCGCTATCTTTTGGGGCTATGCTTTAGAGACCGCCGCATTCACTTTAAATAGGGCTCCGTCGAAATCCGTTGAGACGACACCGTATGAATTATGGTTTGGGAAGAAACCTAAGCTGTCGTTTCTAAAAGTTTGGGGATGCGATGCTTATGTCAAGAAACTTCAACCCGAGAAGCTCGAACCCAAGTCGGAAAATGCGTCTTCATAGGATACCCAAAGAAACTATTGGGTATACCTTCTACCTCAGATCCGAAGGCAAGATCTTTGTTGCCAGAATGGATCCTTCTGGAGAAAGAGTTTCTCTCGAAAGAAGTAAGTGGGAGGAAAGTAGAACTTGATGAAGTGTTACCTCTTGAACCGGAAAATGGCGAAACTCAAGAAATAGTTCCTGAGGTGCCTGCACCAACAAGAGAGGAAATTAATGATTATGATCAAGATACTTGATCAAGCTCCTCTTGAAATTCGAAGGTCCACAAGGACACGTTCCGCACTGCAGTGGTACGGGAACCCCTGTCTTGGAAATCATGTTGTTAGACAACGGTGAACCTTGAACTATGAGGAAGCAATGGCGGGCCCGGATTCCGGCAAATGGCTGGAAGCCATGAAATCCGAGATAGGATCCATGTATGAAAACGAAGTATGGACTTTGACCGACTTGCCCGTTGAACGGCGAGCCATAGAAAATAAATGGATCTTTAAGAAGAAGACAGACGCGGATGGTAATGTGACCATCTATAAAGCTCGGCTTGTCGCTAAGGGTTATCGACAAGTTCAAGGGGTTGACTACGATGAGACTTTCTCACCGGTAGCGAAGCTGAAGTCCGTCAGAATCATGTTAGCAATTGCCGCATACTATGATTATGAGATATGGCAAATGGACGTCAAAACGGCATTCCTTAATGGTTTCCTTAAGGAAGAATTGTATATGATGCAGCCGGAAGGTTTTGTCGATCCTAAGAATGCTGACAAGGTGTGCAAGCTCCAACGCTCGATTTATGGGCTGGTGCAAGCATCTCGGAGTTGGAACATTCGCTTTGATGAGATGATCAAAGCGTTTGGGTTTACACAGACTTATGGAGAAGCCTGTGTTTACAAGAAAGTGAGTGGGAGCTCGGTAGCATTTCTCATATTATATGTAGACGACATACTTTTGATGGGAAATGATATAGAACTCTTGGACAACATTAAGGCCTATTTGAATAAAAGTTTTTCAATGAAGGACCTTGGAGAAGCTGCTTATATATTAGGCATCAAGATCTATAGAGATAGATCGAGACGCCTCATAGGTCTTTCACAAAGCACATACCTTGATAAGATATTGAAGAAGTTCAATATGGATCAATCTAAGAAGGGGTTCTTACTGTGTTACAAGGTGTGAAATTGAGCTCAGCTCAATGTCCGACCAATGCGTAAGATATAGAAGAGATGAGTGTCATCCCTATGCCTCAGCCATAGGTTCTATTATGTATGCCATGCTGTGTACCAGACCTGATGTAAACCTTGCCGTAAGTTTGGTAGGAAGGTACCAAAGTAATCCCGGCAAGGAACACCGGACAATGATCAAGAATATCCTGAAGTACCCGAAAAGGACTAAGGAAATGTTTCTCGTTTATGGAGGTGACGAAGAGCTCGTCAGAAAAGGTTACGTCGACGCTTAGCTTCGACACGAATCTGAATGACTCTAAGTCACAAACCGGATACGTGTATATTTTGAATGGTGGGGCGAAGCTGGTGCGATTTGCAAGCAAAGCGTCGTGGCGGGATCTACATGTGAAGCGGAGTACATGGCAGCCTCGGAGGCAGCACATGAAGCAATTTGGGTGAAGGAGTTCATCACCGACCTCGAGTCATACCCAATGCGTCGGGGCCAATCAAGCTCTTCTGTGACAACACGGAGCTATTGCACTTGCAAAGGAGCCCAGGTTTCACAAGAAGACTAGGCACATCAAGCGTCGCTTCAACTCCATTCGTGAAAATGTTCAAGATGGAGACATAGAAATTTGTAAAGTGCACACGGATCTGAATGTCGCAGATCCGCTGACTAAACCTCTCCCTAAGGCAAAACATGATCAGCACCGTAACTCTATGGGTGTTCGATTCATCACAATGTAACTAGATTATTGACTCTAGTGCAAGTGGGAGACTGTTGGAAATATGCCCTAGAGGCAATAATAAAAGCATTATTATATTTCCTTATTCATGATAATTGTCTTTATTCGTGCTATAATTGTGTTAACCGGAAATCGTAATACATGTGTGAATAATGAGACAACAACATGTCCCTAGTGAGCCTCTAGTTGACTAGCTCGTTGATCGACAGATAGTCATGGTTTCTGACTATGGACATTGGATGTCATCGATAACGGGATCACATCATTAGGAGAATGATGTGATGGACAAGACCCAATCCTAAACATAGCATAAGATCGCATAGTTCGTTTGCTAGAGTTTTCCAATGTCAAGTATCCTTTCCTTAGACCATGAGATCGTGTAACTCCGGATACCGTAGGAGTGCTTTTGGGTGTGCCAAACGTCACAACGTAATCGGGTGACTATAAAGGTATGCTACGGGTATCTCTGAAAGTGTCTGTTGGGTTGACATGGATCGAGATCGATTTGTCACTCCGCTTGACAGAGAGGTATCACGGGCCCTCTCGGTAATGCATCATCACAATGAGCTCAATGTGATCGAAGTGTTTGATCACGGGATCATGCATTACGGTAACGAGAAAAGTGACTTGCGATAACGAGATTGAACGAGGTATTGGTATACCGACGATCGAATCTCGGGCAAGTAAAATACCGATTGACAAAGGGAATCGATACGGGATTAATTGAATCCTTGACATCGTGGTTCATCCGATGAGATCATCGTGGAGCATGTGGGAGCCAACATGGGTATCCAGATCCGCTGTTGGTTATTGCCCGAGAGTCGTTTCGGTCATGTTCGCTTGTCTCCGAACCCGTAGGGTCTACACACTTAAGGTTCTTGTGAACGCTAGGGTTATAGGAATATGTATGTGCAGTAACCCGAATGTTGTTCGAGTCCCGGATGAGATCCTGGACGTCACGAGGAGTTCCGGAATGGTCCGGAGGTAAAGAATTATATATAGGAAGTGCTGTTTTGACCATCGGGACAAGTTTGGTGATATCGGTATTGTCTGGGACCACCGGAGGGTCCCGAGGTCCACCAAGTGGGGCCACCAGCCCTGTGGGGGCACATGGGCCCTAGGTGGTGCGCCTAGGCCCACATGGGCCAGGGAACCAGCCCCAAGGGGCCCATGCGCCTAGGGTGGAAAAAGGGAGAGTCCATGAGGGGAAGGCACCTCCGAGGTGCCTTGGGAGGTGGACACCTCCCCTTCTTGGCCGCACCCTCCCTTGGAGGAGGGGCAAGGCTGCGCCTCCCCTCCTTGGCACCTATATAAAGGGGGGAGGGAGGGGGCAGCAGCACCTTTGCCCTGGACGCCTCCTCTCCCTCTCCAACACATCCTCCTCCTCCGTAGTGCACGGCCGAAGCCTGGCAGTATCTTGCAAGTTCCACCATCACCACGCCGTCGTGCTGCTGCTGGAGCCATCTTCCTTAACCTCTCCTTCACCTTGCTGGATCAAGAAGAAGGAGACGTTCGCTGACCGTCACGTGTGTTGAACGCGGAGGTGCCGTCAGATTCGGCACTAGATCATCGGTGAATTGGATCGCGGCAAGTCGACTACCTCATCCACGTTCACTCCGAAGCTTCCGCTATGCGATCTACAAAGTGGTATGTAGATGCTATCCAATCTGAATACTCGTTGCTAGATGAACTCATAGATGGATCTTGGTGAAACCGTAGGAAAAATTTTAATTTTCTGCAACGTTCCCCAACACTCTCGACCCGGGCATGAGCTTGGAAAACCATTTTCAACTCCTCGAACATCTCATATGCTCCGTGTTGCTCAAAACGCTTTTGGAGCCCCGGTTCTAAGCTGTAAAGCATGCCGCACTGAACGAGGGAGTAATCATCAGCACGAGACTGCCAAGCATTCATAATCTCTTGGTTCTCTGGGATGGGTGCATCACCTAGCGGTGCTTCTAGGACATATTGTTTCTTGGCTGCTATGAGGATGATCCTCAGGTTCCGGACCCAGTCCGAATAGTTGCTGCCATCATCTTTCAGCTTGGTTTTCTCTAGGAATGCGTTGAAGTTCATGTTGACATGAGCGTTGGCCATTTGATCTACAAGACATATTTTGCAAAAGTTTTAGACTAAGTTCATGATAATTAAGTTCATCTAATCAAATTATTTAATGAACTCCCACTCAGATTTGGCATCCCTTTAGTCATCTAAGTGTTACACGATCCGAGTCGACTAGGCCGTGCCCGATCATCACGTGAGACGGACTAGTCATCGTCGGTGAACATCTTCATGTTGATCGTATCTTCCATACGACTCGTGTTCGACCTTTCGGTCTCCGTGTTCCGAGGCCATGTGTGTACATGCTAGGCTCGTCAAGTTAACCCTAAGTGTTTTGCATGTGTAAAACTGTCTTACACCCGTTGTATGTGAACGTAAGGATCTATCACACCCGATCATCACGTGGTGCTTCGAAACGACGAACTTTAGCAACGGCGCGCAGTTAGGGAGAACACTTCTTGATATTGTTGTAAGGGATCATCTTATTTACTACCGTCGTTCTAAGTAAACAAGATGCATAAACATAATAAACATCACATGCAATTATATAGTAGTGACATGATATGGCCAATATCATATAGCTCCATTGATCTCCATCTTCGGGGCTCCATGATCATCTTGTCACCGGCATGACACCATGATCTCCATCATCATGATCTCCATCATCGTGTCTTCATGAAGTTGTCACACCAACGGCTACTTCTACTTCTATGGCTAACGCATTTAGCAATAAAGTAAAGTAATTTACATGGCGTTCTTCAATGACTCGCAGTCATACAAAAATAAAGACAACTCCTATGGCTCCTGCCGGTTGTCATACTCATCGACATGCAAGTCGTGATTCCCATTACAAGAACATGATCTCGTACATCACAATATGTCATTCATCATTCATCACAACTTCTGGCCATATCACATCACATGACAACTGCTGCAAAAACAAGTTAGACGTCCTCTAATTGTTGTTGCATCTTTTACGTGGCTGCAATTGGGTTCTAGCAAGAACGTTTTCTTACCTACGAATAACCACAACGTGATTTTGTCAACTTCTATTTACCCTTCATAAGGACCCTTTTCATCGAATCCGCTCCAACTAAAGTGGGAGAGACAGACACCCGCCAGCCACCTTATGCAACTAGTGCATGTCACCGGTGGAACCGGTCTCACGTAAGCGTCGTGTAAGGTTGGTCCGGGCCGCTTCATCCCACAATACCGCTGAAGCAAGATAAGACTAGTAGCGGCAAGCAAGTTGACAAGATCTACGCCCACAACAAAATTGTGTTCTACTCGTGCAATAGAGAACAACGCATAGACCTAGCTCATGATGCCACTGTTGGGGAACGCGTTGCGAGAAAATTAAAATTTTTCCTACGGTTTCACCAAGATCCATCTATGAGTTCATCTAAGCAACGAGTCATGGGAGAGAGATTGCATCTACATACCACTTGTAGATCGCGTGCGGAAGCGTTCACTAGAACGTGGATGATGGAGTCGCATTTCGCCGTGATCCAAATCACCGATGACCGAGTGCGAGCAGACGGCACCTCTGCGTTCAACACACGTGCGGAGGCGGATGACGTCTCCTCCTTGATCCAGCAAGGGGAAGGAGAGGTTGAAGAAGATGGCTCCAGCAGCAGCACAACGGCGTGGTGGTGGTGGAGCAGCAGTATTCCGGCAGGGCTTCACCAAGCTCGTGACGGAGGAGGAAGAGGTGTAGCAGGGGGAGGGAGGCGCCAGAACTTCAGGGTGCGGCTGCCCCCTCCCCCCTCCCTTTATATAGGCCCCCAGGGGGGGCGCCGGCCCTTGGAGATCCAATCTCCCAAGGGGGGCGGCGGCCAAGGGGGTGGAGTGCCCCCCAAGGCAGTGGGCGCCCCCACCCGAGGGTTTCAACCCTAGGCGCCGGGGTTGGGCCAAGGGGGGGCGCACCAGCCCACTATGGGCTGGTTCCTCCCCACTTCAGCCCATGGGGCCCTCCGGGATGGGTGGCCCCACCGGTGGACCCACAGGACCCTTCCGTGGTCCCAGACAATCTGGGTGACCCCAAACTTTCCCGATGGCGAAACAATACTTCCTATATATAATTCTTTACCTCCGGACCATTCGGAACTCCTCATGACGTCCGGGATCTCATCCGGACTCGAACAACATTCGGTTTACTGCATACTCATATTCATACAACCCTAAGCGTCACCGAACCTTAAGTGTGTAGACCCTACGGGTTCGGAGACACGTAGACATGACCGAGACGGCTCTCGGGCAATAACCAACAGCGGGATCTGGATACCCATGTTGGCTCCCACATGCTCCTCGATGATCTCATCGGATGAACCACGATGTCGAGGATTCAAACAACCCCATATACAATTCCCTTTGTCAATCGGTATGTTACTTACCCGAGATTCGATCGTCGGTATCCCAATACCTCGTTCAATCTCGTTACCGGCAAGTCACTTTACTCATACCGTAATGCATGATCCGTGACCAGACACTTGGTCACTTTGAGCTCATTATGATGATGCACTACCGAGTGGGCCCAGTGATACCTCTCCGTAACACGGAGTGACAAATCGATCTCGATCCGTGTCAACCCAAAAGACACTTTCGGAGATACCGTAGTGCACCTTTATAGTCACCCGATTCGTTGTGACGTTTGGTACACCCAAAGCACTCTTACGGTATCCGGAGTTACACGATCTCATGGTCTAAGGAAGAGATACTTGACATTGGAAAATCTCTAGAAAAGCGAACTACACGATCTTGTGCTATGCTTAGGATTGGGTCTTGTTCATCACATCATTCTCCTAATGATGTGATCCCGTTATCAACGACATCCAATGTCCATAGTCGTGAAACCATGACTATCTATTGATCAACGAGCTAGTCAACTAGAGGCTCACTAGGGACATATTGTGGTCTATGTATTCACACGTGTATTACGATTTCCGGATAATACAATTATAGCATGAATAAAAGACAATTATCATGAACAAGGAAATATAATAATAATCCTTTTATTATTGCCTCTAGGGCATATTTCCAACAATTTTAATCAAGTTCCATATAATGTATGCCAAAATGCCATTTTGAAAACAATACAAAACATTTGAAACTAGAAAAATTAACAAGAAAAATTCAAGTTATTTTAAATAAAAATTGCTCTGGAAAAATGGATTAAATTGCCAATGGAAAATAGGTATACACCATGCTACATAGTAAAATTTGCCATGTTCGAAAATATATATATATTTGCCATCATATTTAAACTAAAAATTGCCATGATCAATACAATAAATTTCCATGGCGCAAAAATAAAGTAAAAATTGCCATGGAAACAATGTAGTAAATTTTGCCATGGCAAAAATAGAGTAATTTTGCCATGGGAATAAATTAAAAAATGCCATGGCTACACAATTATATTTTCCATTCTAAATATTTAAAAAAAGTCATGTTCTGAATAATGTAAATTTTTGCATTGTATTTAAATTAGAATTGCCATGCCCTATATAATAAATTTGCCATGTCAAAAAGATGAAGTAAAAATTGACATGTCAAAAAAAAGTAGAGGTTGCCATTGCAATGAAAATGTTGACAAATCTCACTTTGGCTGTGAATTAAAGTATTTTTGTCGTGCCCCCGTGAACTACAGTTGCCATGCCCCTTAAGTTTGACATGGCAAGTTTTCATTATTTTTGAACATAATAAGTTGCCATGTTTTTAACATCTACTACTTTGCCATCTTTTTGATGATGGTAAAATTGCCATGGCAAGTTTGCCATCTTGCTGAACATATTAAGTTGACATGTTTTTTAATATATATATATATATATATATATATATATATATATATATATATATTTATATAATGTTTTCAAACATGGCAAAAGTTGCCATGGCAAGTTTGTCGTGTTGTTGAACATATTAAGTCGCCATTTTTTCAATACCTATAAATTTGAGTTGTTTTTGAACCTGGCAAAGTTGCGTCATGTTTTTAGATAAAGAAAAGTGCCATGGAAAATCACATGAAGAAAAATCATATATAGCAAAAAATGCCATTGTTTACGAACAAGGACAGAGATGAAACTTGCCATGGCTAACGCAAATACAACTTTGCCATTGATTTTTTATCAAATTTGCCATGATAATATAATCAAAAAATTCCATGAATGTGAAATAAGACAAAATGTTCAATAGTTGCAATGGCAAAAGCATGTTCAAATTTGCCATGGTATTTTACCAAAACTTGCCATATTTTGTGTGATTAATTTACCCTTTTTTTGTGAAATAACACAAAAAAATGATCAACTTTGTCGTGGAAAAAATGTATATTCCAATTTGCCATGTCAAAATGCATATTCAAATTTGATGAAATATTTTATCAAAATTTTCATGCTTATGTAAAAACAAATGGCCACGAAAAAATGATGACATGGTTACTAAAAATAAAAAATTGCCATCACTAAGGTGTGAGCAAAACTACTCCCGATCATCAATTTCACTACTCGTGGTCCTTAGATGGCACCAAAAAACATCTTCAGATGGCTGTAAACTAAGTAAACACATAACATGGAGTTTGCTAGGAGCAAAAAGCACACGGTGTAAAAATGCCATGATAAGGAAAAGAACAGGATAGAAATTCCCATGTTGTATGAATTACATTTGCCATCATATTAAAAATGAAATTACCATTGTGAAGTAGAAAAGAGAAACATAACTACCTGGAAATCGCCATATGACTAAGATTACATGGCAAGTCTGCCATATTTTTTGAACATCTTAGGTTGACATGGCAAGTCTCGCATGTTTTTTGAACATCTTAGGTTGACTTGGCAAGTCTCCCATGTTTTTTGAACATCTTAGGTTGACATGGCAAGCTTGCCATGTTTTTTGAACATCTTAGGAAAGTTTGCCATCTTAGGTTGGCATGGCAATTTTGCCATGTTTTTTAAGTTGCTAATTAAGTGGCAAGTTCAGAAAGCTATTAATATCTAGGCAATGGGAATTGTATGAAAAACAACATGGCAATTCTATGGAAAAGAACATGCAAATGTATGAAAAACAACATGGCAAATGTATGAAAATAACATGGCGAGTTACTGATTTTTTTTCTTCCAAAATGAACAGTCATGGCAAATGTTCTTCAAAAGCATGGTATTGTCCTATTTTGCATGCTATGCTCAATCCTATTACCCGTTTTCCTTGTTAAGATCATACTTCCTTCTTCTCTCTTTCAGTTTGAAGAACATTTTCCTACTTCTTTATTTCTCTCTGATAACCTGCACTTTACAAATGCAGGCTCTACAAGCTTAGGTATACCACAAAACCTCGCGTACTGGCTGGCGTCGGGCGGCTTGTCGATCACGCGGCGGCTTCCTGTAGGTAGTACGGGAGCAGGCCGATCTGGTTCTACCGACACAGTTGGGCGTAGAAGCGGGTGATGAACTCCTCTACCTCGTCATCCACGGCCTCGCCCAGACCCAGTTGGTCCCTGTCGACCTCGTCAGATGAGAAGTTGGACACCCGCACCGAGAACCCACCGTCGACCGCACCGGCACCAACGGCGACATCCCCGCTGACTTGCATTGCTCCCCAATCACGAGATCCTCACGCGTCATTAAGCGCCCAGGCGACGACGGCTGGGACGCGGCGATGCATGGAGAAGGAGCCCAGGCCAAGGCTGCCAGTGCAAGAGAACTTCGTACTACATGGCGGCCTCTGTGGTGCTCGTGGTGGTGGGAGAGGAATTTGGCAACGAGGCCTTGAGAGGGACTTGTTGCGGCGCCTCACGAGGAGGTGCGTGCTGAGGAGCAGCTTGAGCTTGCCCATGTGCACAATGGCGAATCCAATGGGTGGGGTGGTGGGGGCCATGGCCCCCACATACAATTGGCAGTTTTTTTTACTAATGCATTCATATGTATAATCAGTACTTTGTTAACTATTTGTAATGTGTTTTAAGAAAAGAAAAATGCTACCCTTTATAATGTTTCCTCATGTTGGTCAAGTTCTAGATCAGCCATTGCTTGCGCATCTTGCAGAAGAGCGCCCGCAGGTAGCCCCAAATCCTCCTCGCCGCCACCGGCACCGAGTGTCGTCCCCTCGCTTTGGTCGTTGGCCAGGATCTCACCACGAGGGATTTCACATGTGATGCTGAAGAGTGGGGGAAGAAGATGCGACCGTGATTTTTCGTTTTCTTTTTTGAGAAACTGATACAACTGTGGGTAGGGGAGTGGGCTGCGTGTGGGTGGTGGAAGCGACTGGGCTGCGTTTTAGTTGTTCGGGACATTGGCCCTTGCCACCGCCCTCGATCGGCGGCGTGGGCGGGGATGCGCTTCAAGATCCATGTTTTTATCTAATGGCTCGACGCCGTTTGAACCTGATTGATTATGGATGGGCTTACGCCCATATAAGACAATAATCCTAGTTAATCTCTAAGGTCCATGCAACGGCAAGTGGTGGGAAGTGTGGGAAATTTAGTCCCATACTGCTACAGTAAGAAGAGTGAGACCTCTTTATAAGGGCTGCTCTACCACTTTCTATTGGGAGCTTGGGAATAGGAACTGTACACACGCGCTCCTCCTCCTCTGTCGCCCGCCTCGCCTCGCCACGCCTCGCCTCGTCACGACGCGCGCGCGCCGCGGGTTGCGGGAATGAGTCGAGCTGAAGCTTATTTTTGCCGCTCAGGAATGGTTAATTAATCTCGTATTAATTAATGAGTCGCTTGCGAAAGCGCTACTGTCCGAGACGTTGGACCGTGGGCTGTTCGCGGACTCGGTCGTGGGCCAGGCCCAGGCCCATCTACCTGACGGCCTATATAAGGAGGCGCTGGCCAGTGGAGTGAACCCTAGTTCGGTTCACTCACTCCCTCTCGCGTGACCTAGCCGTCATCTCATCGCTCCTCACTCTGTCTTTGCCTCGACGATCCCATCCCGACGCACCGCGTGCCACAGTTGGTCGGGAGAGCAGGTGCCTCCGGAACCACAAGCTCGAGATCCTGCCCGGGAGAACGACAATAAGGTTTTTGGGGAGCGTCTCGACGCGACTGCTCCCGATCCGTCCCCAACTCCGTTCGCCTCTGCTTCTACTACTTCCTCTGCATCGACGCCATGGCCGACGACGCCGCCGCTAAGAAGAAGGCCACGGACGACGCCGAGGCTGCTGCTGCCGCCGCCGCGTTGGCCTGGCCAACCGGAGGGTATGATGTGTTCATCCCTCGTTTACTCGTACTTATGCTAGCTGTATATGTGCTGCTCATAGAAGGTTCGATTCTATGTTTTGTACGTGCTAGTATGCTTAGGTATTGCTATCAGATGCATACCTTTTATGCCATGCTTATCGCTTACTCGTGGATAAGTCTAATCGGAAAAGTGATAATATTTCCAACAATCCAAAAACTTTATTTTAGGCACTTTTCGATTCAAGGCTTTGCTGCTACTCTGAAACCGGAAAAGTTTACCGGGACGCATTTTAAGCGTTGGCTATGCACTAGGACCACCTTGTGGCTCAGCGATGAACGTGTTACGGGTTGGTGGTGTGTCCCTCACGAAATGATTGCTCTGAACAGGAGAAGGCGTTTAGGGAGGCAACCACAATTTTTCCGGGAGCAGTTACGAGGTGTGATTAGAGACAAGTTGGTTGACGCCTATATTCATATGGGGGTTGCCAAAAACTTGTGGGATGCGCTCGAAGTCAAATTCGGCGCAACTGATGCTGGAAGTGAGCTGTATGCCATGGAGCAGTTCCATGATTACAGGATGGTTGATAACCATTCTGTATTGGACCAGGCTCATGAGATATAGTGCATTGCTAAGGAGCTGGAGCTCCTGAAGTGTGGGTTACCGGACAAGTTTGTCGCGGGTTGCATTATTGGAAAACTCCCTCCTAATTGGAGGAACTTTGCTACTTCTCTCAAGCACTTGAGACGTGAATTCTCTGTTGAGGATGTCATCGGTCATCTCAGTGTTGAGCAGAACTCGAGAGCAAAGGACTCACACGTGAAAGGGGCAGAGGGTTCTTCTAGCGCCAATGTGGTGCAGAAGAACTTCCACAATTTCAAGGGAAAGAACTCTGTCCAGCAGAATACTACCTTTAAGAAGAAGGGTAAGAAGAAGGACGAAGAGAGAGATGGCTGCTTTACTTGTGGTTCAGATGAACATTGGGCAAACAAGTGCCCAAACAAGTACAAGAAGCCAACACATGACTCCAAGTCTGTGAATGTCACTCTGAGCAACAATGATGCGGCATCTGGGTATGGTAATATGTTTACCATACTTTCAGTTTGTCAGTCTACCGATTGGTGGGTTGACACTGGGGCCAATATTCATGTGTGTGCTGATGTGTCTTTGTTTTCTTCCTATCAGGTTGCACGAGATTGTTTCGTCCTGATGGGGAATGGCTCGCATGCTTCTGTTCATGGTGTTGGCACGGTAGATCTGAAGTTTACTTCGGGAAAGATCGTGCAACTGAAGAACGTCTGACATGTCCCCGCCATAAAGCAGAATCTCGTTAGTGGCTCCCTTCTATGTAAAGAAGGGTTTAAGTTAGTGTTTGAGTCTAACAAAGTAGTCGTATCTCGGTATGGACTATTTGTTGGAAAAGGATATGATTGTGGTGGTTTGTTCCACCTTTCCCTAGAGGATTTCTGTAGTAAAGCCGTGAACCAAATTCTTTCTAATGTGAACGAATCTGAGGTTTGACATTCACGTCTTTGTCACATAAATTTCGGTTGTATGACGCGGCTAGCTAAAATGGATTCAATCCCGAGTTTCACTTTAGCCAAAGGCTCTAAGTGCCATGCGTGTGTGCAAGCTAAGCAACCTCGTAAGCCTCACAAGCCTGCGAAGGAGAGACACCTGGCACCATTAGAGCTCATACATTCAGATCTCTGTGAGATGAATGGTGTGTTGACTAAAGGTGGAAAGAAGTACTTCATGACTCGATTGATGATTCCACTAGATTCTCGCTATGTGTATTTGTTAAATACTAAGGATGAGGCTCTACACTACTTTAAAGTCTATAAGGCTGAAGTTGAGAACCAACTTGAGAAGAAAATAAAATGAGTCCTGGTGCGATCGTGGTGGAGAGTACTTTTCTAATGAGTTTGATTTATTCTGTGCGGAACATGGTATTATTCATGAGAGGACGCCTTCCTACTCACCCCAGTCAAACGGGGTTGCCGAACGAAAAAACCGTACTCTAATTGATTTGGTTAACGCCATGTTAGATACATCGGGTTTATCCAAGGCATGGTGGGGGAGGCTGTATTGACATCTTGTCATGTCCTGAATAAAGTTCCCACAAAGGATAATGAGACTACTCCCTATGAGCAATGGGAAAAGAAAAGAACTACACTCTCTTACTTGCGCACTTGGGGTTGTTTGGCGAAAGTCAACGTGCCGATAATCAAAAAGCGCAAGTTGTGACCAAAGACCGTGGACTGTGTTTTTCTTGGCTATGCCAAGCATAGCATTGGCTATAGATTTCTAGTGGTGAAATTTGAGGTACCTGACCAGAAGGTCGGTACAATTATAGAGTCTAGGGATGCTACATTCTTTGAGGATATTTTCCCCATGATAGATATGCAAAGCAATTCTAGACTGGAATCTGATGAGACTCCTGAACCTGCTATTCCGATGGAATATTATGAACATAAAAGTGATAAGAGTTCCACGGAGGATGACGAGGAAGCTCCTGTTAGGAGCAAGAGACAGAGGACTGCAAAGTCCTTTGGTGATGATTTTCTCGTGTACCTCATGGATGATGATACTCCCAGCTCCATTTGAAGCTTACGCATCTCCGGGATGTCGACTCTTTGGAAGGATGCGGTCCGTAGTGAGATGGATTCCATCTTGGCTAACGGGGCATAGGAGATCACTGATCGTCCTTATGGTTGTCGACCATTAGGATGTAAGTGGGTGTTCAAGAAGAAGCTTAGGCCCGATGGTACTGTTGAGAAGTACAAGGCTAGGCTTGTGGCCAAGGGTTATACCTAGAAAGAAGAAGAGGATTTCTTTGACACTTATTCACCTGTGGCTAGACTGACAACCATTCGAGTGTTACTCTCTTTGGCTGCCTCGCATGGTCTTCTCGTTCATCAGATGGACGTTAAGACGGCTTTCCTTAACGGAGAGCTAGACGAGGAAATTTACATGCAACAGCCGGATGGCTTTGTAGTAAATGGTTAGGAAAGAAAGGTGTGTAAGTTAGTGAAATCTTTGTATGGCCTGAAACAAGCGCCTAAGCAATGGCATGAGAAGTTCAAGACTACTCTGACATCTGCTGGCTTTGTTGTGAACGAAGCTGACAAATGTGTATACTATCGCTATGGTGGGGGCGAAGGAGTTATACTGTGTCTGTATGTCGATCACATACTGATATTTGGGACCCACCTCAAGGTCATTCAGGAGGTCAAGTCTTTTCTATCTCACAACTTTGAGATGAAGGACCTGGGTGTGGCTGATGTTATCCTGAACATCAAGCTCTTGAGAAATTTCCGAGGTGGAATTACACTTTTGCAATCCCACTATGTTGAGAAGATTTTGAGCCGTTTTGGATATTCGGACTGCGAACCTTCTGCAACACCATATGATCCTAGCGTGCGGATTCGAAAGTTCGAAGGCACAACTGTAGATCAATTGAGATATTCTCAAGTGGTTGGTTCACTGATGTACCTAGCATGTGCTACTCGTCCTGACATCTCATTTACTGTGTGCAAACTGAGCCGGTTTGTTTCCAATCTAGGAGATGTGCATTGACATGCTGTTGAGCGAGTGATGCGTTATTTGCAAGGTACTGCAAACTATGGAATTCACTATTGTGGGTACCCGACGGTACTTGAGGGGTATAGTGATTCGAATTGGATATCCGATCTTTGATGAGATGAAAGCCACAAGTGGACATGTCTTCACACTTGGTGGTGTTGCTGTTTCCTCGAAGTCTTGCAAGCAGACGATCTTAACCAGATCGACTATGGAAGCAGAACTCACAGCATTAGACACATCATGCGTCGAAGCAGAATGGCTTCGAGAGCTTTTGATGGATTTGCCGGTGGTTGATAAACCAGTGCCGGCTATCCTTATGAACTGTGACAATCATACAGTGATTGCCAAGGCTAAGAGTTCAAAGGACAACATGAAATCCACAGAGCACATAAGAAGAAGATTGAAATCTGTTAGAAAATCTAGAAACTCCGGAGTAATAGCGTTGGATTATATCCAGACGGCTAAGAATCTGGCAGACCCTTTTACAAAAGGGCTATCACGGATTGTGATAAAAAATGCATCAAGGGAGATGGGTATGAGACCCACGTAAGTTGCCATGAGGGTAACCCAACCTATGTGATCGGAGATCCCGTGAATTAGGACACAGGAAAACAATCCAGCGGTCAACCGAGGAGAGTATCCTTAATTAACCCACTCCATTGAAGATGCAATAATACTCTCAATTCTATGAGGTAGGCTGACTTTTGTCTTAATGTGTTCCAAGTCTATAAGACTGGGTGATCTCTAGGAAGCTCATGAGAAGGTACGGAGTATGACTAATAAGCTCCACCCGTGGGGTTTAGCCTTCGGCACCCATGTATTAGCGACAATAGGCGAAACTTCTACACGCCAAACTGACAATTTAAGGCATAGTCCATTGTTCAGTTGTGAAGAAGTCTAATCCTATTGCTCTAGGTGGAAGTTCAACTTAACAGTCTCCACTGAAAATTCTGGTATATCAAACATTGTTTGAAACAGTTGACAAACTTATGTGCCTAGAGATCTGGTGGAGGATTGATGGATTATGGATGGGCTTAGGCCCATATAAGACAATAATGCCTAGTTAATCTCTAAGGCCCATGCATGTGTACGGCAAGTGGTGGGAAGTGTGGGAAGTTTAGTCCCATATCGCTACTGATGAAAGAGTAAGACCTCTTTATAAGGGCTGCTCTACCACTTGCTATTGGGAGCTTGGGAATAGGAGCTGTACACGCGCGCTCCTCCTCCTCGCTGCCCGCCTCGCCTCGTCACGGCCAGCAGCAGCCCTTGTGGTTCTTGAGAATGAGTCAGTGAAGCTTATTTTTGCCGCTCAGGAATGGTTAATTAATCTCGTATTAATTAATGAGTCGCTTGCGAAAGCGCTACTGTCCGAGACGTTGGACCGTGGGCTGTTCGCGGACTCGGTCGTGGGCCAGGCCCAGGCCCATCTACCTGACGGCCTATATAAGGAGGCGCTGGCCAGTGGAGTGAACCCTAGTTCGGTTCACTCACTCCCTCTCGCGTGACCTAGCCGTCATCTACTGTTCCTCACTCTGTGCTGCCTCCGGCGATCCCATCTCGATGACTGCGTGCACGGTTGGTCGGGAGAGCAGGTGCCTCCGAAACCCTGTCGTTTGAGATCCTACCCGGGAGAACGGCAATAAGGTTTTTGGGGAGCGTCTCGACGCGACTGCTCCCGATCCGTCCCCAACTCCGTTCGCCTCTGCATCTACTACTTCCTCTGCATCGACACCATGGACGACGACGCCGCCGCTAAGAAGAAGGCCAAGGACGACGCCGAGGCTCTTTGTCGCCGCCCGCGTTGGCACAGCCTACGGAGGGTATGATATGTTCATCCCTCGTTTACTCGTACTTATGCTAGCCGTATATGTGCTGCTCATAGAAGGTTCGATTCTATGTTCTGTACGTGCTAGTATGCTTAGGTATTGCTATCAGATGCATACCTTTTATGCCATGCTTACTGTTTACTCGTGGATAAATCTAATCGAAAAAGTGCTAATATTTTCAACAGAACCAAGTTGATAAATGCCACACGTGTGTCATTTATCATTTGGATATTTGTTTTGTTGTCACGGAATTGGATCGGGTTGTTGAAAATAATTATACCGGCCACAGAGTTACTGATATGTCAACTTGTTTCCCGGCACATCCTTAATTGAGTGAGCTGTACATGTGCAGCCTCGTCCATAAAAGGAAAAGAATCGTGAGGGAAACAAGAGTTCACGTATACTCCCAGTACTTGCCATTTGGGCGAGACCACGAACGACCTCAGCAGAATGGCCTGCGTAGAAGAGATGAAGGTGATGCCGGTAGTCCAGGTGACCTTCTTCAAGGCTAATTTTTTTAAAATAATACATATTCTTTATTAAATTTTAGAAATATTACACCGTAATTATATTTTTTAAAAATAATACCCAGTCAGCCTACTGCTGGCCGAGGGGATCCAGTCGGCCTGCTGCTGGCCGATTGGGCCCCAGTCGGCCCACTATAGGCCGATTGGATCCAATCGACTCTTTGCTGGCCGATAGGCCCCAGTCGGCCCACTGCTGACCGATTGGCGCCCAGTCTGCTTCCTCTAGGCCGACAGATGCATGCACTCATTTATCTTTCGAATGAATATTTGAAAAATGTTGAAGAATTATTTTAAAAAAATGTTGATCATGCATATAAAAATGTTAATCAAGCATTTGAAAAAACAATATTTAACAAGTATTTGAAAAATATTGAAACAATATTTGAAACTGTTGAATAGGTATTTGAAAAATGTTGAAGAAGTATATAAAAAATGATGATCATGTATAAAAAATGTTAATCTAGCATTTGCAAAAAATAATAAACTATTATTTGAAAAAAGGCGAAACAAGTATTTGAAAAATATTGATCATGTATATAAAATGTTGAAAAAGTATTTGTAAAAATGTTGATCATGTATAAAAAATGTTAATCTAGCATTTGCAAAAAGTTAAACAATTATTTGAAGAAAAAGGCTAAACAAGTATTTGAAAAATATTGATCATGTATATATAAAAAGTTGAAAAGTATTTGTAAAAATGTTGATCTTGTATATAAAAATGTTGATCTATATAAAAATATTGGTCATGTATATTATACACATGTTAAACATTTTTCAAATACTTGTTCAATTTTTTAAAATACTTGTTTAACATTTTCGCAAATACTTGTTCAACATTTTTATATACATGATCAACATTTTTTAAAATACTTCTTTAACATTTTTATATACATGATCAACATTTTTTAAAATACTTGTTTAGCATTTTTATATACATGATCAACATTTTTTTAAATACTTCTTTAACATTTTTATATACATGATCAACATTTTTTTAAATACTTGTTTAGCATTTTTATATACATGATCAACATTTTTTTAAATACTTCTTTAACATTTTTCAAATACCTATTCAACAGTTTTCAAATATATTTTCAACATTTTCAAATACTTGTTCAACATTTTTTTCAAATGCTTAACTAACATTTTTATATGCATGATCAATATTTTTTAAATACTTCTTCAACATTTTTCAAATACTCATTCCAAAGATAAATGTGTGCATGCACCGTCGCCTAGAGGAAGCAAATCGGCCAATCGGCCAAAGATGAACCGGATCCAATCGACCTCTGATGGACCGAGGTCCAATCGCCGTAAATGACGGTGATCGATCCAATCGGCCAACAATGAGACCGATCGAGTATTATTTTGAAAAATATAATTACGGCATAATATTTCTGAAACTTAATAAAAAATATGTATTATTTAAAAAAAATTAGCTTCTTCAAGTGCGGTGGGGTGGCCCTAGGCACCGTGCTAGCACCATGTCGCCATTCCAGAGACGGGCCGGCGACGGCGCTGGAGCTGCCATGCCACGACCGCGCCCTCCTCCGCGCACGCTCCCGCCACGCGTCGTCAACCTCGACGCTCTCTCCGTGTTCTTGCCCCTCAAAAACGACCCAAACATACTCGTGCCGGAGCCGTCTGGACCTGCCGTCAACGAGATTTCTGTCCTTTCTAACGACCATGTCGCCGCTCTGAAGCGTGCCAGCGGTGGCGCGAGCACGTACCGTACATCTTCAATCAAGCCTCTGAGGGCCGGCCGCAACGAATGAGAAGAAGGAAAACGGAGAAACACCGCGGTCGATGTGAGATTCATTCATTTACACGAACCGTACAAACAATATGCCAAACTATTATGGCAGTTCCTTCGCTGGCGCGAGCATCCTGTCGAGTTGCTGTACGTCCAAAAGGTGACGCGCGCAGCAACAGTGGCGATCGAGGCCGAGGCATGGCCCCGTACGGAGGTAGCTGGCGAGAGGTACGTCCGGCCGGGTTCGAACCGTCTCTGCTCGGCACATCCATAAAAACGTATGCATGGGACGAGTGCTGACTGACGGTACGACCGGACATATGAGCACATTCACCGCTTCACGCAGTAGGCGTGTCTGTCCAAGGCTGCCTGGCTTCCCATGCATGCATGCATATGCATGTCGTGTTGGTTAGTGTGCGATGTAAACGCCAAAATGATTGCGAGAAAATTAAGCTTTTTTTTATGGGTAAGAAAATTAAGCGTTCTTCGTCCACCAAGTGCTTACTCCTCCAAGACATTACTAACGGCGTTTCTCAAACGCCGGAAGATGACGGAGTTATTTGTGCTTTTCTAAAGGAAAACTTTTGGGGCCGGGGCGCCGACCGAACCACTCGGCCGGTCGCGTCCACACGCGCTCCGTCTCAGCCATCCACCAAGCGACACGTAGGATGCGGGCCATCCAAATCGTTGCTTTTCTTCAACCTCCCGCAGATCCCACCCCATTCCGTCTCTCGGCTCATGGATCTCGCCCCATCCTCGTCTCCCCGTCATTGCAAAGACGCAGCCGATGCCCGCATCTCCTGCCTCCATCATTGCGGTAGCGTGACTAACTCGCCGTCGGCCATGGAAGATCGATCCCCCACCGGCCATGGATGTAGATCTCACTCTGCCACGCTTGCAGCCCTGCTCGCCATTGGATGCAGCAAGGTCGTTTGACCAATCCCACTTTCGTTGGTTGCAACTCCCACGTGCCTCGTGTACCTTCGCCGCCGGCAATGAGGCGGCGATGGGCGACACCGAGGCTTCGCTGCGATTGTCGCACCCCCTCATGTTGCAACCGTTTAAAAAAAAGCTTCATCCCCCTAGATGAAAAGCTTTAACTGGATGTAGAGAAAGCTACAAGCGGTCAGCGCCATCGCCGGAAAGCTACAACCGTTGACATGAAATGCTACAACCTTCGATTAAAAAAGCTTCAACCAAACGACACAAAAGCCTTGACCAAGTCTTCTTTGAAAAGAAAATAGCTACAACTTTTGGTAGAAAAGCTTCAGCGGTTGTTGGAAAAAGCTCCAACCATTGAGAGAAAGCTACAACTAGACACTATGAAAATAAGACAGCTTCAACCAGCGACGACTGGAGGTGGAAGAAGATGAAAAACGCTACAGTTTTGCTACATGCTTCAACCGGCATAGATTTTGCTACAACCGGCATAGCGTTTTGCTACAACACATAGCCGGCGTTGCGTTTTGCTACAACCGGCATAACGTTTTGCGACATCCATCACGGCTGAGCTGCGAGGCTCGATGGCGACGTTTTTTTTTTTTTGCTGCAACCGTGTCTCCATTTTGCTACGACCGACAACGAAAAATGCTACAACGGGCATTTCTATTTGCTGGAACCAGTCAATCGCCGGTGAGACGGAGCTGCATCCATGGCGTCTTGCGCGGCGGCAAAGGGCGGGATCCGTCCATGGCGGCGAAGTGGCGGTTGCATCGATGGGGAGCGCGGGCGCCCGGTCGCATCTAGGGGGTGCGAGACACATTGAGATGCAAAGGCGGTACATCTGGCGAGTGCCCCGGCGACCCAATGACGAGGGACGGTGGCAAGGGCGCCAACCGACGGGGATGGCGTGGTGGTTCTTCAAGCTTGGTCGCTGGGGGTGTCGAACGTAGTTGTGGCGGGGGATAACTAGGAGGAAGACGAATCAGGGATCAGATCTAATGGCCCTTAATCGTTTTATCGGGTGGCTGGGGCTGGACCGGCCGAACAGTTCGGCCGGCGCACCGGCGCCTATAAGCGCCTTTTTCTAAAAGAAGTTCAGTGACCGTCATGGCATTTCCCGCTGCAAAATACTGCGAACAGTCCCTTGATCTATGGCACGCTTTGTAGATGCTCACTGCTAGTTCGGTCCCTAGAGGCTCTTTAATCATTCTGAGAAAACATATTGAGTGGACCTGTGAGCAGATAATGATCGGGACCAGACGATGCTTGCCTTGTACTACCACGGTTTGCGTTTACCACACAAGACGTGGCAGTAACAAAAGGTAAAACTGAAATGCCACGATCCGGTGATACCATCATCAGTATCATGCATGTGTGGCGGGCCACTCCCGAATGCTACCGAGCCGTTTTCTGCCGCAGCGCCGGGCCGGGCAGCATCCATCGAAGTGCCGAGGGCAGCGCAGCAGCGTCCGCTGCATTTTCATTCGGGAGATTGTTCACGGTCAGGTTTTGGCTTCCGGACATGCCCACGAACGCACTCGGTGCACAGTTAAACAGGAACCAGGTTTTTTTAACTGTTCGGGATGGGATAGTTGATTGAAGTCCAACAGTTTATTTTTGTTTTATCTCAGGCACTGCAGCTGATGGCCTGACTGATCCTACAGCTTCTCCTAACTTCAGTCGCGCCACAAGAACTCAGCCGACGAGAGAGCTTTTGGGGATGACCGTACGTCAGACAAAAAGTTTTTTTTCCTTCTTTATTTAGGAGAAACCAAAGTTCGCAGCACTGCAATTCCCATTTTCTTCCTTTAGGTGAGCACTGCAATTCCTTGCTGGACGCCGCAAACATTCTGCAGCTCGGTCGCATATGCATTCAGGCTCGAGAGATATCAGGTACCCGTCCGAAACCGGGCCGGTCCATGCATCGAACGGTTCCACGACCGCGCAAAGAAAAAAATGGTTCTACGACGCATATGATGCCACGTCTGGATGACTCGATGTACGTACGGTACACAAGCATGCGCCGATGCACGTCGAGACATGCACCGTCAAAATCCTCCACATCGAGACCTGCAAGATCCTCCTAGTCAAATGTTCTATCCCTGAAGTAGTAAAGTCGGGATGCGCGATTAGTTTTATGGCCTTGATGTAGTACGTACGGACAGATTTATTAGCTACAAGGTGGCTAGCTGACTCCATATTTGACTGGATCTCATGCTCCTCCTCGGGTAAATGCTTCCTGCGTGCCCGGGACAAAATTAAACTTGGAGCGCCCGAAAGACACCGACTGAATGAGAACCCAGCGACAGCGAGATTTAGAGTAAAATGCAAGCGCGGTCCTAATTCTTTCCTAAATGTGTCGATTAGGTTTTAATTCTTTCAAAATGTAGATCTAGGTCATAATTCTTTGTAAGTTGTTCATTCTCCTATTTTCGTCTGACCGCGCTTTGACCGCCGCGTCGGCCTTGCCGGGCAGGCGGGAGATTTTGTGTGGTGGCAGTTGGTCTTTGCCATTTGGCCCTGGGGCTTCGGTTTCTCATTCCCCATCCCTAGATCTATTGCTCGCTCTCTCCTCTCCCTCTTCGCCATCGTCATTGCCGCCATGTCCGCCATGTCCGCCGCTAGCTCTTGATCGTGAGCGCCTTGGCAGAAGAAGGTTGTCCAAGCGTCCCTTCCACCTCCCGCATTAGCCCTTTTCTCGCCACCCCTCTCATCACCGGCACCAAGGGGTGTGCTGCCGTTGATCTGGCAAAATTCTACAGTGACATCTTCTCATCTGCTCTAAATGTTTCCATATACTTGCCAGACAAATATCTTGCTGTAAACTGCTTGAGTGCCACTCTCTTTCATATGCATGTTCACCCACATACTTCTTCACAACCCATGCTTTGGTCCTCATTGTCGGATGCAAAGACACAGAACTGTGGACAATCTCCAACACAACCTGCCCTTATCCTCTGGCTATCATTCTTTATGTACTGAATTTATACTCTTTGCTTCACAATGTACTCCTGAATTGCTACTCTCAGTTCAATGACAGACAAGAACACCATGCCTATGTGAAAACTAACTTCTTTCATGTTCTCAGGCCTCCGCCTTTTCAGCTTCACCTCCGCAGAAAAAGAGGACCGAGGGTTAGGGTTATAGGCACGACATTGGTATGTCAGCGGAGGAGGATCTCCGGTCACCGCAAAGACGGGCACCATCCAAGCGGCGGCGCCATCGGGCAAATGCCTGCGATTGCGGCTCTTCTCGGCGGACCAACGCCACAGCCGTCGATCACTTCTGTGTCGTCAGAGAGAAGTGGAGAAGAGGAAAGGATTGCGGCTGGGAAGAAATTAGGGTTGGAGGGTTCTTTTGCAAAAAATGCACGGCCGGTCGTTATCCCGCTTTGGGCGAGGTGTCAACGTGGCGATGGTCAGCGCCACGCGAGCTGCCAACAAGCGGTCGACGAAAATAAGACCTCGGGTGAACAACTTAGAAAGAATTAGAACCTAGATGTGCATTTTAAAAGAATTAGGACCCAATCAACACTTCGAGAAAGAATTAGGACCATGCTTACATTTTACTCCGAGATTTACTCTTACCATCCATCTACCGACGTCGTAGCACTATAACATCGGCATGGCGATGCATCCGAAGGTGACGTAGTAGTAGTGGCGAGGCATGGGCCGCCCCGCCGCCGTCTGGAGCAAAGCAAAGATGTCTTGCACGTCCGTAAAAGCCAGTGATGGGAGCACGAGCGCATGGTGCAACGGTCAGCACAAACATGGCAACCGGTCAACTGTACGCATGGCAGCATGGGGCAAGACGTGAATGGGATGAGAGCGCGTGTGTTCACGACGACGAGCCGTCCGGAATCAGGAGCAGCCAGTCATCAGCGTCACCGTGAGCACCATACGCAGCGCCTGCCCGGTTGAGATTTGTAGGAAGGATGTAGCTAGGTCTCAGTCGACTGAGACATATAATCAAGTCTAAGTCAAGTGATATACTTCTTCCGTCCTATAATATAAGACTTTTTTATATTCTAGTGTAGTGTTAAAAAACGTCTTACATTATAGGACGGAGGGAGTAGTGTTGGGGAACATAGTAATTTTAAAATTTTCTCACACAAGATCATGGTGATGCATAACAACGAGAGGAGAGAGTGTTGTCCACGTACCCTCGTAGACCGAAAGCGGAAGCGTTAGCACAATGCAGTTGATGTAGTCGTACGTCTTCACGATCCGACCGATCCAAGTACCGAACGTACGGCACCTCCGAGTTCAGCACACGTTCAGCTCGATGACGTCCCACGAACTCCGATCCAGCAGAGCTTTGCGGGAGAGTTCACAAGACGACGGCGTGATGACGCTGTTGATGATGATGCTACCACGCAGGCTTCGCCTAAGCACCGCCACGATATTACCAAGGTGGAATATGGTGGAGGGGCACCTCACACGGCTAAGAGATCAAGAGATCAATTGTTGTGTCTATGGGGTGCCCCCTGCCCCCGTATATAAAGGAGCAAGGGAAGGAGGCGGCCGGCCAGGGAGAGGCGCGCCAAGGGGGAGTCCTATTCCCACTAGGAGTAGGACTCCTCCTATTTCCTAGTAGGAGTAGGAGAGGGGGAAGGAAAGGGAGAGGAGGAGAAGGAAAGAGGGGGGCGGCCCCCTTGCCCTAAACCAATTCGGTTTGGCCCTTGGGGGGCGCGCCCCACAGTCCCCTTGCTGCCCTCTATTTCCACTAAGGCCCATGTAGGCCCATTAAGCCCCCCGGGGGTTTCGGTAACCTCCCGATACTCCGGTAAAATCCTGATTTCACCCGGAACACTTCCGATATCCAAATATAGGCTTCCAATATATCAATCTTCATGTCTCGACTATTTCGAGACTCCTCGTCATGTCCGTGATCACATCCGGAACTCCGAACAACCTTCGGTACATCAAAACTCATAAATTCACAATATAAGCATCGCCGTAACTTTAAGCGTGTGGACCCTACGGGTTCGAGAACTATGTAGACATGACCGAGACACGTTTCAAATAATAACCAATAGCGGAACCTGGATGCTCATATTGGCTCCTACATATTCTACGAAGATCTTTATCGGTCAAACTGCATAACAACATACGTTGTTCCCTTTGTCATCGGTATGTTACTTGCTCGAGATTCGATCATCGGTATCCCAATACCTAGTTCAATCTCGTTACCGGCAAGTCTCTTTACTCGTTATGTAATGCATCATCCCGCAACTAACTCATTAGTCACATTGCTTGCAAGGCTTATAGTGATGTGCATTACCGAGAGGGCCCAGAGATACCTCTCCGAGCAATCGGAGTGACAAAACCTAATCTCGAAATCGCCAACTCAACATGTACCTTTGGAGACACCTGTAGAGCTCCTTTATAATCACCCGATTACGTTGTGACGTTTGGTAGCACACAAAGTGTTCCTCCGTAACAGGAGTTGCATAATCTCATAGTCATAGGAACATGTATAAGTCATGAAAAAGCAATAGCAACATACTAAGCGATCAAGTGCTAAGCTAACGGAATGGATCAAGTCAATCACATCGTTCTCCTAATGATGTGATCCCGTTAATCAAATGACAACTCATGTCTATGGCTAGGAAACACAACCATCTTTGATCAACGAGCTAGTCAAGTAGAGGCATACTAGTGACACTATGTTTGTCTATGTATTCACACATGTATTATGTTTCCGGTTAATATAATTCTAGCATGAATAATAAACATTTATCATGAAATAAGGAAATAAATAATAACTTTATTATTGCCTCTAGGGCATATTTCCTTCAGTCTCCCACTTGCACTAGAGTCAATAATCTAGTTGACATCGCCATGTGACTTGATACCAATATTCACATATGTATGTGATTAATACCGATAGTTCACATCGTCATGTGATCAACACCCAAAGGGTTTACTAGAGTCAATAATCTAGTTCACATCGCTATGTGATTAACACCCAAAGAGTACTAATGGGTGATCAAGTTTATCTCGGCAGAGTCGCTAAGTCAAGTGGTCTGTCACATTCAGAGCCGTATGTATTTTGCAAATATTCTATGTCTATAATACTCTGCACGAAGGTACTTTAGCTAATTGCTCCCACTTTCAATATGTATCCAGATTGAGACTTAGAGTCATCTGGATCGGTGTGAAAGCTTGCACCAATGTAACTCTTTACGACGAGCTCTTTTATCACCTCCATAATCGAGAAATATTTCCTTAGTCCTCACTAAGGATATTCTTGACCAATGTCCAGTGATCTACTCCTAGATCACTATTGTACTCCCTTGCCAAATTCAGAGCAAGGTATACAATAGGTCTGGTACATAGCATAGCATACTTTATAGAACCTATGGCGAGGCATAGGGAATGACTTCCATTCTCTTTTCTATTTTTTGCCGTGGTCGGATTTGAGTCTTACTCAATTTCACACCTTTGCAACACAGGCAAGAACTCTTTCTTTGACTGTTCCATTTTGAACTATTTCAAAATCTTGACAAGGTATGTACTTATTGAAAAACTTATCAAGCGTCTTGATCTATCTCAATAGATCTTGATGCTCAATATGTAAGTAGCTTTACTAAGCACTTTCTTTTAAAGAACTCCTTTCAAATACTTCTTTATGCTTTCTAGAAAAATTCTATATCATTTCTGATCAACAATATGTTACTCACATATATTTATCAGAAAGGCGGTAGTGCTCCCACTCACTTTATTGTAAATACAGGCTTCACCGCAAGTCTCAGATAAAACTATATGCTTTGATCAACTTATCAAAGTGTATATTCCAACTCGAGATGCTTGCACTAGTCCATAAATGGATCGCTGGAGCTTGCACATTTTGTTAGAACCTTTAGGATTGACAAAACCTTCTGGTTGCATCATATACAACTCTTCTTTAAGAAAACCATTAAGGAATGCAGTTTTGACATCCATTTGCCAGATTTCATAAAATGTGGCAATTGCTAACATGATTCGGATAGACTTAAGCATCACTACAGTTGAGAAAATCCCATTGTAGTCAATACCTTGAACTTGTCGAAAACCTTTTCTTGCGACAAGTCGAGCTCTGTAGATAGTAACACTACTATCAGCGTCTGTCTTCCTCCTGAAGATCCATTTATACAATATGGCTTGCCGATCATCGGGCAAATCCACCAAAGTCCACACTTTGTTCTCATACATGGATCCCATCTCAGATTTCATGGTCTCAAGCCATTTCGCGAAATCTGGGCTCATCATCGCTTCCTCATAGTTCGTAGGTTCATCATGGTCTAGTAACATGACTTCCAGAACAGGATTACCGTACCACTCTGGTGCGGACTGTACTTTGGAAGACCTACGAGGTTCTGTAGTAACTTAATCTAAAGTTTCATGATCATCATCATTAGCTTCCTCACTAATTGATGTAGGAATCACTGGAACTGATTTCTGTGATGAACTACTTTCCAATTCGGGAGAAGGTACAAATTACCTTATCAAGCTCTACTTTCCTCCCACTCACTTCTTTCGAGAGAAACTCCTTCTCTAGAAAGGACCCATTTTTAGGAACGAATATCTTGCCTTCGGATGCATGATAGAAGGTGTACCCAACAGTTTCCTTTGGGTATTCTATGAAGACGCTTCTCCGATTTGGGTTTGAGCTTATCAGGATGAAACTTTTTCACATAAGCATCGCAACCCCAAACTTTAAGAAATGACAACTTGGGTTTCTTGCCAAACCACAGTTCATAAGGTGTCATCTCAACGGATTTAGATGGTGCCCTATTTAACATGAATGCAACTGTCTCTAATGCATAACCCCAAAACGATATTGGTAAATTGGTAAGAGACATCATTGATCGCACCATATCAAATAAAGTGCGGTTATGACGTTCGGACACACCGTTATGTTGTGGTGTTCCAGGTGGCATGAGTTTGTGAAACTATTCCACATTGTTTTAATCAAGACCAAACTCAGAACTCAAATATTCATCTCCATGATCAGATCGCAGAAATCTTTATTTTCTTGTTACGATGATTTTCCACTTCACTCTAAAATTCTTTGAACCTTTCAACTATTTCAGACTTATGTTTCATCAAGTAGATATACCCATATCTGCTCAAATCATCTGTGAAGGTCAGAAAATAATGATACCTCGCCATGAGCCTTAATACTCATTGGTCTCGCATACATCAAGATGTATTATTTCCAACAAGTCAATAGCTCGTTCCATTGTTCGGAGAACGGAGTTTTAGTCATCTTGCCCAAAAGGCACGGTTCAAAGCATCAAATGATTCATAACCAAGTGATTCCGAAAATCCATCTTTATGGAGTTTCTTCATGTGCTTTACACCGATATGACCCAAACGGCAGTGCCACAAATAAGTGGCACTATCATTATTAACTTTGCATCTTTTGGCATCAATATTATGAATATGTGTATCACTACGATCGAGATCCAATAAACAATTTTCATTGGGTGTATGACCATTGAAGGTTTTATTCATGTAAACAGAACAACAATTATTCTCTGACTTTAAATGAATAATCGTATTGCAATAAACATGATCAAATCATATTCATGCTCAACGCAAACGCCAAATAACATTTATTTAGGTTTAACACTAATCTCGAAAATATAAGGAGTGTGCCATGATGATCATATCAATCTTGGAACCACTTCCAACACACATCGTCACTTCACCCTCAACTAGTCTCTGTTTATTCTGTAACTCCTATTTCGAGTTACTAATCTTAGCAACCGAACAAGTATCAAATACCCAGGGTTTACTATAAACACTAGTAAGATACACATCAATCACCTATATATCAAATATACCCTTGTTCACTTTGCCATCCTTCTTATCTACCAAATATTCGTGGCATTTCTACTTCCAGTGACCATTTCCTTTGCAGTTGAAGTACTCAGTTTCAGGATTTGGTCCAGCTTTGGGCTTCTTCGCAGGAGTGACAACTTGCTTGCCATTCTACTTGAAGTTCCCTTTCTTTCGTTTTGCCCTTTTCTTGAAACTAGTGGTCTTGTCAATCATCAACACTTGATGCTCTTTCTTGATTTCTACCTTCACGATTTTAACATCACGAAGAGCTCGCAATCGTTTTCGTCATCCCTTGCATACTACAGTTCATCACGAAGTTCTAGTAACTTGGTGATGGTGACTAAAGAACTCTGTCAATCACTATCTTATCTGGAAGATTAACTCCCACTTGATTCAAGCGATTGTAGTACCCAGACAATCTGAGTACATGCTCACTTGTTGAGCGATTCTCCTCCATCTTTTAGCTATAGAACTTGTTGGAGACTTCATATCTCTCAACTTGGGTATTTTCTTGAAATATTAACTTCAACTCCTGGAACATCTCATATGGTCCATGACGTTCAAAACGTCTTTGAAGTCCCGATTCTAAGCCGTTAAGCATGGTGCACTAAACTATCAAGTAGTCATCATATTGAGCTAGCCAAACGCGTTCATAACGCCTCGTGCATCTCGCTTCCCTGCAATAGGTCTCATCACCTAGTGGTGCATCAAGGACATAATTCTTACGTAAGAATGATGATAAACCTCAGATCACGGATCTAATCCGCATCATTGCTACTAATATCTTTCAACATAGTTTTTCTCTAGGAACATATCAAAAATAAACATAGGGAAGCAATAACGCGAGCTATTGATCTACAACATAATTTGCAAAATACTATCAGGACTAAGTTCATGATAAATTTAAGTTCAATTAATCATATTACTTAAGAACTCCCACTTAGACATACATCTCTCTAGTCATCTAAGTGATCACGTGATCCAAATCAACTAAACCATGTCCGATCATCACGTGAGATGGAGTAGTTTTCAATGATGAACATCACTATGTTGATCATATCTACTATATGATTCACGTTCGACCTTTCATCTCCGTGTTCCGAGGCCATATCTGTATATGCTAGGCTCGTCATGTTTAACCTGAGTATTCCGCGTGTGCAACTGTTTTGCACCCATTGTATTTGAACGTAAAGCCTATCACACCCGATCATCACGTGGTGTCTCAGCACGAAGAACTTTCGCAAAGGTGCATACTCAGGAAGAACACTTCTTGATAATTAGTGAGAGATCATCTTATAATGCTACCGTCAATCAAAGCAAAATAAGATGCATAAAGGATAAACATCACATGCAATCAATATAAATGATATGATATGGCCATCATCATCTTGTGCTTGTGATCTCCATCTCCAAGCACCGTCGTGATCACCATCGTCATCGGGCGCGACACCTTGATCTCCATCGTAGCATCGTTGTCGCCTCGCCACCTATTTCTTCTACGACTATCGCTACCGCTTAGTGATAAAGTAAAGCAATTACAGGCGCTTGCATTTCATACAATAAAGCGATAAAGATGGCTCTCGCCGATTGCCGATAACTTCGGTTACAAAACATGATCATCTCATACAATAAAATATAGCATCACGTCTTGACCATATCACATCACAACATGCCTGCAAAAACAAGTTAGACGTCATCTACTTTGTTGTTGCAAATTTTACGTGGCTGCTACGGGCTTAGCAAGAACCGTTCTTACCTACGCATCAAAACCACAACGATAGTTCGTCAAGTTAGTGCTATTTTAACCTTCGCAAGGACCGGATGTAGCCACACTCGGTTCAACTAAAGTTGGAGAAACTGACACCGCCAGCCACAATGTGCAAAGCACGTCGGTAGAACCAGTCTCGTGTAAGCGTCACGTAATGTCGGTCCGGCCCGCTTCATCCAACAATACCGCCCGAACCAAAGTATGACATGCTTTGGTAAGCGGTATGACTTGTATCGCCCACAACTCACTTGTGTTCTACTCGTGCATATAACATCTACGCATAAAACACGGCTCGGATGCCACCGTTGGGGAACGTAGTAATTTCAAAAATTTCCTCGCACACACAAGATCATGGTGATGCGTAATAATGAGAGGGGAGAGTGTTGTCCACGCATCTCGTAGACCGAAGCGAAGCGTTAGCACAACGCGGTTGATGTAGTCGTACGTCTTCACGATCCGACCGATCCAAGTACCGAACGCACGACACCTCCGAGTTCAGCACACGTTCAGCTCGATGACGTCCACGAACTCCGATCCAGCAGAGCTTTGCGGGAGAGTTCCGTCAGCACGACGGCGTGATGACGGTGTTGATGATGCTACCGACGCAGGGCTTCGCCTAAGCACCGCTACGATATTACCAAGGTAGAATATGATCGGTCATTTTTTCCCTTTTTATTTCTTTCTCCATTTTAATTTAGTTTGTTTTTCAATTTGTTTACAAATAAATATTTCATAATTATTTTATTAATTTCTTAAGGCGATTATGCACATTTTCCAAACGGTAGTGCAGTGTAAATATATTGTTTGCACAACTTTCTGAAAATGTTGACAGCATTCCAACAAATATTTTGTGACACAAAACTATTCATGCCTTTGAAAAAAAATCACATTTTTAAGAAATATTTACATAATGCACAAAAATGTTTGTGCAATAAAAAAGGTTTACATAAATATTTTCACGTGTTCCAAAAAATGTTCTTCACTTTTTTAAAAAGGTGTATTCAATATAATAAAATGTTCACATAATTTGAAAAATATTTCATATCATTCAGAAAATATATGGTGACATAAAAAAAATGTTCGCGCATTTGAAAATTTGCTCATGGTTTTTTTAAATGTATACACAACGTCAAAAATATTCAAATAGTTTAGAAACATGATTCATACAATAAAAAATTATGATCAATGCATATTTAACAATGTTTTAGATTTATTTGAGTGAATGATCATCATGCATTTGTGAATTGTTCAATGTGTATCAGAAAAATGTTACACGTGCATACGAAAAATGTACAACGTGCATAGGAAAAGGAGACATATATTTGAAAAAAAATGACATGAAGAAACCAATAAATTGAACACAAAAAGAGAAACCAGAAAAAGCGCACGAAAGATTTAAAAACTGGTCTATAGAACCTCCCCAAATCTCTTCAGATGGCTAGCACAGTAACTTGAACACGCTCTGACGACAACGATAGACCTCGCAATTGGCGTGCTTGATGGAGCTCTTGTTCTCTTTTGTTTCCATGCTCTATGCGCAGCATTGTCCCTATAAAGTGTGCTAACCCGCCACCTTGTGGCGCTTTCTTTGCTTCGAGCGCTCAGCGATTTCCTTTTATTGTCAGCTTTTCTATTTGATTTCTATTATGCAAATTTCTCATTAACTTAACAAATTTGAAAAATCTTCACAAATTATAGAATTTCATTGATTTTTAAAATATTCATATATTTAAAAATATTGTTAAAGAAAAACTTCCAAGAATTTTTCAAAAATCTTCAAGATTTTAAAATTGACTGTTTATTTTAAAAATGTCCAAGAACTTATACAGAAGCTCACGAAATTATAGAAAGCCATGAATTTTATATTTTTATGAAGTTCAAAAATATTATGAATTTTATAAAATGCTCACATATCATAATTGCTTTTATGTATTTTGAGAAAAGTTTCATGTAATTTTAGAAACATGTTCACAGATTTTATAAAAATGTTTAGTTATTGTAAAAACTATTTGTTTAGTTTAGAAATATTTAGATATCTGAAAGATGTTCAACGTGTTTCGAAAAATTGCCATCGTGCACTTGGAAAATTCCAACGTTCTTTAAAAACATCACCGTGTTTCCACAAATGTGGTCAATGTGTTTTCTGAAAAAGTTCAACGTTTCTTTAAAATATTCCTTGTATATTTTCAAATATTTTCATGTATTTAAATGTTAATTTATTTTTAAAAAGTGTTTGTACATTTTAGAAAATAATTATGTATGTGAAAAATGTTCAAAAGTGTTTGTATATTTTACGGTTGCGTGTATGTTGATCGTTGTGGGCAAAAGGCTTTTTTTATAAACATATAAAATGTCTTTGTACAGTTTAGTCGAGCCTTCACAAACCATAGTTACATTCTTTTATTTCTTATTTACGTGAGAAAGTTCAAGCTGTGCAAGATTGTTGGTTGCATGCATTATTTCTTATTTGTTGGCCGCCAATATCTGCCACACGTGTGGTAGGGAAGGAGGCTACCCGCACGTTCAGTCCTGCAGAGGCAAGGACCAAACGAAATCGTTCAGTACAATCTCCCCCACGGCCGCACAGCCTCCTGACACCCTACATGTCGTTGCCCGTGAAACAAAAAAAAAGAAAAAAGACCAGTAACCAGTGAAAAACCCAGTTTTTTTGCTGCAACATATTAAAGCCTAGTTTTCGCTATGGTATGAAAAATAAATACCATCCCCTATAGAAAGCAGAAAATGCCGCCGTTTATATTTTTATGACCCAAAAGAAACAAGACATGGCAACTCCCATCAAAAAATAAAGATTAAAATGCCATGGAAAATTCATAAGTTAAAAATGCCATGGTAATTTTAATCAAGTTCCATATAATGTATGCCAAAATGCCATTTTGAAACAATACAAAAAAGTTGAAACTAGAAAAATTAACAAGAAAAATTCATGTTATTTTAAATAAAAATTGCCATGAAAAAATGGATTAAATTTCCATGAAAAAAATAAAAAATTGCCATCGGAAAATAGGTATATACCATGCTACATAGTAAAATTTGCCATGTTCGGAAAAAAATATATATATGCCATCATATTTAAACTAAAAATTGCCATGATCAATACAATAAATTTCCATGGTGCAAAAATAAACTAAAAATTGCCACGGAAACAATGTAGTAAATTTTTCCATGACAAAAATAGAGTAATTTTGCCACGGGAATAAATTAAAAAATGCCATGGCTACACAAGTATATTTTCCATTCTACATATTTAAAATAAGTCATTTTTTGAATAATGTAATTTTTTTCATTGTATTTAAATTAGAATTTCCATGCCCTATATAATAAATTTGCCATGTCAAAAAAATGAGTAAAAATTGACATGTAAAAAAAAAGTAGAGGTTGCCATTGCAATGAAAATGTAGACAAATCCCACTTTGGTTGTGAATTAAAGTATTTTTGCCATGCCCCGTGAACTACAGTTGCCATGCCCCTTAAGTTTGACATGACAAGTTTTTATTGTTTTTTAACATCTACTTTCATAGTACCAGAAAACGTCTTATATTTTGGGATGGAGGGAGTACAACTTTGCCATCTTTTTTATGATGGTAAATTTGCTATGGCAACTTTGCCATCTTGCTGAACATACTAAGTTGACATGTTATATATATATATATATATATATATATATATATATATATATATATATATATATATATATATATATATATATATATATATATATATATATATAGGAAAATTCATCCTACCACCCGGTGGTAGTTACCCCACATGTCTCATATACTACCATGTGGTACTATATATACTATTTTGTTATTTTAAATATGTTCATATACTATATATAAGATATTTCAAACCAAGTTACATGAAAAATTGCATATGAGCCCATAGTTTTGTTATATTTGTAAAATACGTACATATTTATGCGTAAAAATGAGCATACTCAAAAATGGTACATACTACTTAAAAATTAGTATATATACTACCTAATCATTGTTATATACTACATACTACACGTACATAATCTCGGTTCCGACAGATACTACATACAACATACAAAACGCAAGTGGTGGTAACTACCACTGCTTGTAGGAAACATTTGTCCTATATATATAGGGCTGGACTATTCTGTTACCCGTAACAGAATAATATTATGTTAGCCCGGCCCTATATAGGGCGCGACGCGTCTTACTCAAGGCCCAACCGTGGAACTAGCGCGTCACCACTCACCACCACCTCTCGTCCCTCCCACGCGCCGCCCCTGCCTCCCGCACGCCGCCGCGCCATCCTCCAACCCCAGCGCGCCGCCGCGCCGTCCCTCCCACCCCAGCGCGCCACCCCGCTGCCACCCCCATCCCAAGGCGCTGCCGCGTCGACATCTCCGAAACTCGCGCACTTTTACCGCCGGGCCACGAACTGGGCACATACCTCTTCACCGCGCCGGCGGTCGCCTTCCCCAATGCGCGCCGGCAACCTGCCTTCCCCGCGCCGGCGGACTCCCTCCCAAAGCGTGCCGACAGCCTTCCTTCTCCGCGCCGGCGGCCTCCCTCCCATCGCGTGCCAACGGCCACCCTTCCCAGCGCCGGCGGCGTCCCTCCCAAAGCACGCCGGCACCTCCGTTCCCCGTGCCGGCGGGGGGCAGCTTCCCTCCGAACGCGTGGCGCATTTTCCTCCAATGGATGTGCACAACTCGTGGCGCTACGTCCTGGTCAGCTGGTTCCCGTCGGCCTCCTCGCCGCAACCGGACAAATCCTCCAGCGGGACCTCGGACGGCCCGACGCACTCCCTCGAACTGTTGCGCGTCCTCCCTCGAACGGTCGGACTCGTTTACCTCCTCCAATATGCGCAGGTTGCTGCTCTCGTCTGCTTCCTCTTTCTTTTTTGAAATGAGTCTGCTTTCTCTCTCACGAGCGTGATGCTACTGCTCCTCTCAACTCTCAATTCTCATTATTTGCTGCTGCTCCCCTATATGAACTGCTGATGCTACTTCATCTCTACTTGTTGTGAAATAAGGTTTTGATTTCAGAGAAGTCGCAGAACACAAAGGAAAGAAGAGCCATGTTTTCTATTGTTGTTATTTTGTTGCCCTCATGGTGTTTACTGAAATGCCTACAACAACTTAAGGTGTTCTCTTTTGTTAAAATGAAGCGAAGGTGTTGTACTACTCTTAAGCGCGGTCCTCCTCCCGAGCTCCTCCATGCGCGTCCGCCTCCCAAGCTGTGCCATGAGCGGTTGCGCCTGCTCCGCCGTCCAGGCGACCATCATGCGTGCCTCCTGACCCCCGCCGTCAGGTCGCGGCCTCTTCCGCCGTCAGGTCACAGCCTCTTCCGCCGTCAGATCGCAGCCTCTTCCTTCTGCACGTCGCCACCTCCTGCTGCTGCAGGCCGTGCCCCATCCCCCATTCTCGCGTGGTCGCCAACGAGGTATCCTACTACAATGGTGGTCACCGCCCCAGAACGCTCTCTGGTTCATTTTGATCTACTTTTGCACATTTGTTCTTTATCTCACGGATTTTATTATGTAGGAGGTGACCAATTGTTGATCCTGAAGTTTCATCACATGATTTTTTGTCTCTGAATTTTGCACCAATTCTTGATCCTGAAGCATCAATGCTTGAGCACTGATTTTTGTGTGTTAGGTGAGTGTACAGTGCATTGGGCGTGTGTTTTTATTTTATGTTCTGAGCAAAAAATCGACTACAAAAATTGTGTCATGAAAAGTTCATGTACACCTATTGAGATGGTTCAAAAATTAAAACTTCTAAAGTTAAAAAAAAGGAAATCAGTTATTTGGTTGTGGCGGTTCTTTTGTCCTTGAAATATATAAGAATTCAGCTTTTACTTGTTTTTCAGTTCAAATTTTGCATCAAGCAGTTCGACAAGGGCGCGTCCCTCAGTACTACGATGACGAGGCAGACAGCCGCCCTCTTTGTGACCTGCTGCTATTCCCCATCTTGCACTGGCGGACTGATGATGCGGGAGCTGCCCTCTTCGCTACAACCCCACGTGGATCTCTCTCTTTCTCCTCTCTTAATTTCGTTGAAAAAGTTGGTTGCTTGTTCTTGTTGTGTCGTGAATACCCTCAAGTTGTTTGATATTATTCCTTTGAGAAAACTGATCCATAGCAGTTTTTGTTCCAGAGCTGTTCAAAGTTCAGACTTACGTTTTGTGAAGGCAAGGACAAGGAGAAGCCTATGGATAACAGTTCGTGTGGAGCTTGGCCAGTTCCTCTGTTCATGTGTGAGCTTGCTCAGTTCGTCCATTTATCTCTGTTCAGTTCATGTAGAGGATCCCTCGAATTCACCTCCTCTCGTTCTTTCTCAACAAATGATTTTCACTATCCGCAGCAAATTACAGTATGAGAGTGGGAGTTTTATATTGTACTCTCTGCCTGCACAATGCATTTTGTAGTGTTGGTAGTTGTAGAGATTTGTTTGTGTTAAAAAATGGTTTTATGTATTTTGTAGTGTCGGTACTTAAGTAGAACATTAGTTCAAATCTTCAAATTTTATATAGTTCAAGTACATAAGGAACATAAGGAACTTTAGTTAGTTTCTTGAATTTCGACTCCTTCAGTTTTTGTTCTTAACCAGTTTTTGTTCAAGTATATAAGGACTGACGCCCTTAGTTTCAAAAAGGAGCTTCAGTAGATGTGGAGATTGGTAAAATCTAAAGTTCAACTATTCTGATGGGGCACTTCATAAAGCAAAGAAAAAAGAAAGCAGAACAAAAGTGAAGAAAAAGAAAAAGAAAACCAAAGTGGTCCTGAGAAGAAAATGCCTACTGTCCACTAATACATTCTCTCGTTAGTCTATGTTTATTTGTCGTGAGAATAAAAAAACAGTGGTACAATACATATTACGTGAGCTGTTCATATAAAAAAATGCCTCGGTTTGTGTAACATCAGTTCTAACTTTTATAGCTTGATAAATGATTAGAAGTCAATCTGAATTCATTTTGATCCATTCTCTTGTGATTTTAGGCCGAACTCCAATACTTGCATCCGCCACCCCAACGCCGGCGTGTTCCTCAGTCCTCTCTCGACAAATCCAACAGTACAGGTTCTCCGGTGCGCCAAGTATTGCGTATGCGATGCCTACATCATGGCCCATTGAGGAGATCTTGTGTATTCCACATAGAAGAAATATTGTCAGTTCATGAATAGAGAATTTCTGTACCAGACTTAATATTAGTTCAGTGCGTATTCTATCTTCAGTCCATGAAAATCACAGAATAGTTGGTGCGTGTGCACAAATATCGTCAGTGCAAGTTTCAAAATTCTGTAACTTTAGATATATCACCTGAAAAAGTAATGATTTGCAGCGAGTTTCTTCAAAATTCTGTAAAGTTTAGTATTATAGTGTGTGTTTTGAACTAAGAGATATACTCTATGAACTTTCTGTACTTTCTGGACTTGAAGCATTTTGTTCTCATATATTAAATCAAGTGCATATATGAAATCTTGAACAAAATGCTCTATGGACTCTTGGGCTGTATTGTTGGAGAACCGTTGTTCGGTACCTAATGGAATTTGCACATGAAGCATTTTGTTCTCAGTTTTTGGGTGAAAAGTTTGCTTCCTATATTGCATAGCTGCTGCAGTGACCATAGGAATTTATTAGAATAATTTAATGTTTTTGTATCTCACCTCTAATTTGTTTCTTTCTACTGCTCTTTCCTCTAACAATTTTGTTTCTCTCTATACTGCAGCACGAGGGAGGTTTGGACGGACGCTGATCACTAGCCCACTATGACGACGCTGATCACTAGCACGAAGGACACCAGCAGGTTGAGGATGAAGTACATGACGTAGGCAATGAGGATGACCAAAACATGGTATCCGTACACAAAGCAGCAACTGCAAGTTTAAATTTTCTGTCTATGGTGATTTGATTGCTACTTCTTAAAGAAAAGTGTAATGACAGTTAGATGTTTGTGCAAGAAAGGAAAAATTGTTTGAACTAAAAACATTCGATAGTGCTCTCTCTCCTGACTATTTTGGTTGATGTCCACGAATAGAGAAAAATTGTATGGGAATGTTTAATTATTACTAGCATGTAAGTTCAAAAAATAAAACACAGTTGGTTCGTCTATGGACTCGAGGAAAGTATGCTCAAAGAAAAATCACAACACATTTATTTGGGTAAACAGTTATTTCAGTTCAGCTACACAAACCATGCGGGTTCAATGATGATGGTACCATAAGTTCGGACAAGAAACAAATATGAATTAAAACATATAACTTTCACTTCTATAAGTTCAAGTGCTCATCCACACTCAAAAATTGAAGTTGGTAAAAGCTCAAAACGGTAAAAGTTCAAGTCGCAAAACAAAAGATGTCCAGAACACCGTTGTAAAAAATAACTCTAAAAATCACACACAAAACAATTTTGTTTTATTAAAAAATCATTCAGTTCAAATGGTATAAATTATGCAATTTCTAGCATGATGATACCATTGGGAAATTACGAGGAAAATTATATCGAAAATACAGAGTAAAGTCTAGTGTGTGAAACACGCTCAGTACAAAGCCATACAGACATCTGTTCAAGTACTTTTTTCTGAACCATTCAAAACTAATGTGAAAAATACCTCAGTACAAACACACAAATAGATCAGTACGAGTACTCTGTTTTTCGACCGGAAAAACAGAACAATGAGTCTCGCCATATTCAAAATTACTCTTCAACGGTTACGAATTTGAGAAAACGTTCAACATGACTAAGTTTCGCATTTTTGATAGCTATCCAACGGTATGTTATTTGCCCCATTTCGACAAACTTAAAAAAAAAACCGCGTTCAAAACCAATTTTAACCGTATTTGAATTCGTATTTAAATCATAAGGAATTAGAAAAAACTTTCTATACGCAAAAGTTGCGCATTTTCCATAGCTTTCTAACGCCGTATCATTTGCGTCAATCCGACAAACCATTTGCAAAAAACAGTGAAAAAACATTCCGCTCAGAATTTCACCGTTTTTCAAATTACTTTTAAATTATATAGAATTTGAAAAAATAGTAGATATGTGGAAGATGCAGATTTTCACAAGCTTTTCAATGCCATCTCATTTTCTCAATTCCGACAAACCGTTTGAAAATTAAGTCCAAAATACGATTCGCGTTTTCGTTTTTGAAAAAATGGTTTTTTCAAAACTGCTCTTAAATCATCATTTTTTTGCAAAAATAAATTACAAGATTGTAATGTGGATGTCAAGAGCTTTCCAACAATATATTACGCACCCCGTTTCGACAAAAAAAATTGAAAAAAAAATTGAACTAAAAAGACGATTTTTAACAGCAACAGAAAACATCAGTTCAACCGCTTGAATTCATCTATCTACTATCTACTATCACTATAAAAGAAAGAGAGGGACAGATTCAAACAATCACAACCATTCATCATCAAAATTTAATGGTCCTTAATCAATCTGTGTTTAACCCTACCAACCACGCAATAACCCATGATCAATCGATCGCTTAAGCAGCCCCGCGGTAAAAAACCGCCCGCCCGCACGAGCTCCTCCTTCTCCGGCACGACCTCCTCCTCCTCCTCCCGCGCCGTTCGCCTCCCGCAGCCGCGCCCTTCACCGCCGCCTCGCGCCGCCGGAGCCATGGGAAGCAGCCGCGGGTCGCCGGGAGCCTCCCCAGCCGCCGCCCGCCTCTCCTAATCAAGGCCTCCACCGTCGATCCTCCCCTCCGCCGCTGCCAATCCCCCACTCGGCCTCCTCTACTTGGGTCGAGGGCCGCCCCCGGTTCCTCGCGCCCTCCCTCGGTGGCGCCGCCCCCGGCTCCGTGCCGGCCGTCGTGCCCCAACGCGGCCTCCCTCCACGGCGCCACAGCTGCCCACCGCGTCCCGTGGATCCTCTGAGCGACACCAACGCCGCCGACGCCGATCCCAACTACCGGCCCCTGAATCTGCGCGTTGAGGCACGTTGTTGCTGGACACAGACGCCATCTACCTATTTACCGCCCCTGAATCCATGCGTCCCTGTGCCGCTGCCTACACCGACGCCATCTGCCCCACCAATCCTTTCCCATGAGGTACCTTATTTACTCTTCATCTACAAAATTCAGTGCACTCAAGATCGATGCGTCTTCTGCCGTTGTGTATCTGTATGTTGTTTCTAATGCTAATGACCAGATCTCCGTGCTGGTATCATCAAAACGTGTACATAGGGTGCACCTGTGTTAGTCATGTACGCCTCCTCTGTATGATCAACCAATGATAGTCTCTGTTATGGTGCAGCTTTTGAATTCTTATCATGTTTAATTTTCTTCGTTCAAGCTGATGCAATGTGCTACGATGTTTTCTTTTTTCAGGTATATACTGAAGAGTGAAGAAAACCCTCCTTCAGTTTGTTTCAGTGTTGGAATCATCTACCAACCAGGCATATGGTTAGAATTTGTACTATGGGATAAGGTTGACAAGACTGTTGATAAACATAGATTATACTGACGAATTAGTATTCCTATTAGTATCAGCATTCCCTCGCTTTATAAGAATCATTTAATATTAGTTTTACAAGTAATTTATATAGTGCATTTATAGAGGAATCAAACAAGCATAGGAGCCAGAAAATAAGAATGTCATAGTTCTTCATTTGGAGGTAGATCCGAGCATCACATGACTTATTTTTAATTTCCTTTATGATTGAAAAAGAACATTGGTTTGTTTCATATTCACAGACGACACACATGCTGGTTAGCAATTCACGCTTAGTTTGCAATGTGGCCAGTGATTATTTTGGAACAGTTCACTGTCCCTGCTCTAATTTTTTCATTGTTTTACTTTGACAGCAAATTCTGAGTTATCAATCATCTTATGCCTTTCAGCTTGGCCTGACAATTGCAGTGAAGGTATTCCTGAAGAAATATAATAGTGGCAACTACTACCTAGAGTCCTTTTCATTGCAAAAGTGAGTACTCCCATTATTCTAGGAGGAATTAGCTCAAATATGATAATGTGCCGATATTTAAGGGAAATTAGCTTCTAGGTACTAACAAATAAGTTCATGAACGTTCAACTAGAGACTGAAACTATTCCAACTTAATTAGCATGTAGGTCAAACCTGACTTGTCTTATGTGGGAAGGTTTCCTTACCTTGTTAGATTGTTGGGATCGGCGTCTCATGTACGAGTACTGAATGGCCTTGCAAAACAAGGTGCCCTGCCTAGAATCTAGAGAGATAGTCAAACTCTGAATTTCCCTCTTGCTGGTATCTTTTTGTTTTCGTCCATTGCTAATCATATCAATTTTGTGAGAGCTGGAAAACATCAGGTTAGGTGTCCTTCCTTGTTCAAAGTTAACTGTCGTTTTGATATTACTTCAGAAGGATAATGCATGCTTTCTTCAACCGTGGCATGAGTAATCAGACGCTACTAACATGGACATTACAATTGTAAACGTTTTATGTACTATCTTAATTTTTAAACACTCCTTTCAGATAGCTTTCCCTGTTGGCGGTCCATTATATTTACATTGTATAAGTAAGCTGCCAAAAGGGAATGATAAAAGGAAACGACATGCCTGTCACGTTTGACACGTTTCTAAAATTGTTTCATTTGTTTATGCGCATATAGCATGGTAACAAGTATGAACTACTAGGTGGCTACTCCATACAATTTGGCCTATGACCTCTAGATGGTCATCAGCGGTGTTGCAAGTTCGCTAAAAAAATTGAGTATTAGTCAAGACAATTTATATTAGGATGATATCGGGGTAGAAGCTCTTTTCCTGTTTTTCATGCATGAGATAGAGAAGATCATGATACGATGCACATGATCTTGAGTATTTTGAAGAATATTTTCTCAGTCTAACACGTACATTTTATTAACACAGTTGTTTTGTGTTTGAACTGGCTCGTGAGCTTTTGTTATATGTGCTGACCACATGAAGTTCCAAAAAACATTCTGACACAAGGGAAATATTGGGCGCTCTCACTAAAGCCTTCTTGCAAAATGGGTATGTTTGAGACTAAACAAAGATTCAAGCTAAGTCAGTTATTGTGTTCTTTTAGTTGGGTTCATTTAGCTTTTAAAAACTATCCCTGTAAAGATATGTCACACATTTTTGTGATTACAATTCTTCACACATTGAATCTAATGCCACTGATGGATCATTTAGACTAGATATTTTGTTTTGTAATGTCGTTTTCAACAGGGGCGTACCTACGGTTATGCTAAGGGGGTGCATAGGACACCGGGTCAAAAACATTTTTCTCCGTAAATTGTATCTACATATAGTGTGCGACAGCCCTGACATTATTGAACATTATATGTGATTACATAGTGTGACATCAGGTTGTTTTTGGTCTAGGTCCACCCCTGGTTTTCAATTGTTAACTCTTTCTCTTAAAAGACATGAAAGGGGCAGCAGGATTATGTAAAATTAAGATATATAAAAGACAAGGAAATTCATTATTTATCAATTATATTCTTTATGATTTATCATATAACAATTTTAATTTCAGACTTTTTAATATGTTTAACTAAGTATATTTTAATTCGGACATGCAAAACTGGGTCATCACACGCAAGCAGAACCTGAATATAGGATAAGTAGTGCGTTGTGCAAAACTGCAGTTATCTTTTTTTTTAGCATAAGAAAAGTTTAAAGAGAACAATACTTGCGTAAGTATATGGGCAGGAGTGCTCCAGAGTGTCCCACTGTATTAAGAATTTTTGCCCCTCCTATAAAAGATCTATTGGTGATAAATATTTCGTATTGAGACAAATCTTCTACTGTTCTTTTGTTGAATGCATACAAGGCACCCTGCAGCCTCTCTGCTTGGAAAATAAATGCTCTGCTTGGTACACTCATGACATTAGACCTTTCAGCTCAAGTTAGAGATTTGCATCTGATGGTTCTGTATAGTATATTTTTTTAGAGTGCTTCCTATTTGGATATGATGTGCATTAGTTGGATTGGCTAAAAAGATTGAAGGATCCTGTAAATGTATTAGTTTTAATTTGTTTATTTAGTTGCAGTTGCAAAAAAGATCGAACATTCCCATAAATATGTTAGATCTCCTTTGCATTCACAAAAAAATGTAGCCAAATGAAATCTCAACTATATATTTTTCAACCATATTATGTTTCTTTTGATAGTTTCTGGGAGCACGGGGCAGAGGAGCGGAGGCCTGGGACGCAGCACGAGGCAGAGGCCTGATATTTAACATCTTGCTACTGTACCACGGTCGTCAAGTTATATTCAAAAGTTTGACTCTGTTCGTTAGATCTTTCATACACCTTTTCACTTTACATCTGTAAAACTAGCATAGAATGGGTACAAAATGGTTTGATGGAGAATGATATGTCATAAGAATAAGAAAGCAGTATCATTTTTATCTAGAAGTGTTGCTTCTTGCAGGTATGAAGAAGTAACTCTACCAAAACATCATGGATATGGAGATGGAGCACCCATGCTTTTTCATAGATACAGATACTGATACCGTCAGGTTCCACGGAAGGGTAATCATTGTCAGTGTGCAATCTGGAAGTTGAAACTCTGATTAAATACATAGTAAGGGCTTTTCATAGTTACTATGACTTGCCACATGGATGGGCTTTCCTGTCTCCTAGCTTCTGTCTGAACTGCTTGCACTCATCTTGACTAGGATTTGGATGAACGGTATGTTAATGTCAACCTAGATGATGATGACTTCTGCACCGAGCATCATCATCAAGTAAAAATGTGTAGTGATGGATGAAATGGAACCTAAACTAAAATGTTATAGCTTGGAAAACACTTGTATGCACAAATAGTTTCTACCGGCGACGTCCATAAGTGAAGCACAAACCTTGGTTAATACGATAATAAACTATTGGCTGACAGAAACCTATAGCTGGGATTTGTTGGAACCAGAAACTTCAACTTGTAATGTACTTTCACCATCAACTGCTAAGCCATTGACTGTTTAGTATTTATGCCTGAGTATTAGGTTTGTGTAGATTATATCGTTAGGTATCATTTTTTGCTTACAGACATGCTCTGAATTGAGATGTGTCCATCTGCCTGCAGCTCCAAGATCCATAGAGCAGACAGGTTAGAAGAAATAAGATTGACCTTCTTCTGCAGAAAAGAAAATGAATTGTGCTAAGTTGTGATGATGTTGATGGGAGAAATTATTCATGACAAGTATCTCAAATATCCCAAATGTTAGTGTAATTACAAGTGTTTCTTAGACTGTTGTGTTACATGTCTATAATGTGATATGTTGAGATATCGCAATTGTGGCTTGCCATATTTTCATGTGGAATTTAATCTGGCAAAGCTCTGCGCTTCGTGTATGTGAGCTTTCACCTGTATTAGTTGTATGTATATTCAAGTGTTGCATGAAGTATTATGCTCTCTTGCATTTACCCAATTGACAAGAACTTTATGTTGGGTATTGTCAATGCAATGCTCTGTCCTGATCAATCAACTTGAATCATTACCTGGTGCAAACAAAATTCTTTCTTTGTATTTTAATTCTATCCTATGTTTGTAATATTAGTGGAGACGTGCGTTTGCACGTGCAAGCTTACTAGTCAGTTCAAGTAGGGCGTAACAGAATAGCCCACTCCTATGCCATGTGTGAGCTGTTCCGTTATCCACCAATGTGGTATACTTAATTATCCTTTAATTAGTTGGAAAGTTAGTTCCACAATTATAGGGAGGATAAGCTGCCTACACGCTCAGATTAATAAAATTTCCCAACGTCAAAGGAGTCTAGATGTGGCCGTCCGCGCGAGTCGACGGCGGCTAGCAATTGACGTTCGTGTATCACGAGCAGACGGAAAGATGTTTGTGTATCATGCGGCCAGAGATGGAGCGCACATGCACTCCCATTGGCATTGATCTAAGGTACCCTCGCTGATTCATGTGCATGCATACATGTATGATGAGACCACACGCACCTGTTTGACTAATTACTTTATATCTCAGGCATGATTGACCTACACAGCTGATCTGAATCGTATTATACGCGCCGCGCAAGCCGGCGCCTGGCAGGGCGTTGCTTGCTAGTAGATCAGGTTTTCGCCCGGATCGGCTTACACTTACAAGGCTACAAGACGCAAGGGACTTCGTCGACAATTCTGATGACGCCACACTGCAATCATAGGATGGTTTGCATCACGCATCATAGAATGATGCTCTAATGTGATGCACGTATTTTTACATTTTGTCTTTGTATTTTTGCAGTGGAACAATATCAGTATTTGAAGCAACTATACTACTTTTTTGATTTTTTTTGAACGGTCACCGGGGGGGTGGGGGGGAGGAGCTTCCCCACCTAAATATATTACCACTCAAAAGAAGAGTCGAGAACTACAACATAGTTCGGTTACAACGTCAGCTTTTAGTGTACAGCTGAAGAGAGGAAGTGAAGCCATTGCCTAGCAGAGATATTATCTTCTTTCTTTTTGAACCGAAAAACCCATAAAGAGAAATCAACAACAATGTTTCGTATCGTGGTTCTGTGGGAGTGATCTTCGTTTCTGAACACGAGAGCGTTTCTCGAGTCCCATAGCTTCCAGGAGATCGTCAGAGCCACTGATGGCCAGATGTTGGGGTTGAGGCCCTGAGGCGTTGGGTGTTGGAGGAGAGCAGCAAGGAGGTTGGAGCCGGCAGTCCCAAAGAGGACCAGACCTGTGGAAGCGTAAGAACAGTTGGAGATGAGGTGGAGGGCATCTTCATGTGGGTCTTGACAGCGGGCATGCAGCAGATTGGGCAATGTGTTTGTGAAACATGTTAGCCTTCGTGTTGAGCCGATCGCGGAGAAGGAGCCATGCGAAGATCTTGACCTTGATCGGGACCTTGGAAGCCCAGACAAGGTCATGGTGAGGGTAGGTGTAATCTTCTGCAACAATGGAGGAGTAGGCGTTCTTGGCAGAGAACGGTAATCCATGGGTGAGGGACCGTTCGTCAGGTTGGTCAGCCTGCTGGAAATCCTGCAACAACAACAACACATAATCCAACTCGCGAGCAGCAGCATTAGATAGACGGTTCCGCAGGTTCGCTAATAAGCTGGTTTGCCAAACAATAGCCACTAAAACCTTGTCATCAATGGAGTGCGAGAAGAGGTTTGGGAAAACTTTTTGGAGAGGCGACTGAAGTAGCCATCTATCAAGCCAGAAGAAGGTGGAGAGACCATTGTAGGTGAGTACGAATGAGTGCTCAATTAGCAGTGGCAAGTTGTTGTTGATAATTTTCCAGAGAAAGGAGGGTCTTGAGGTTTTTGCAGCAATGCCAAGAGGGTATTGGTGGCGATACCACTGGGTCCAAGGGATGTTTGGGTGTTGCAGAATTTTGGAAGAGAATTTCATAAGCAAGCAGCGGTTCTGAACTTCAAGATTTTTAATGCCTAGACCACCAGTATGTTTAGGTTTGCAAACGTTTTCCACGCGACTAGGCAGCTCGCCCAAAGGTGCAAGTTGCCTCGTTAGACCAGAAGAACGACCTCCGAATGGCGTCGAGCTTGGCTATGACCGACTTAGGTAGTCGGAAGACTGACATGAGATAAACTGTTAAGGAGTCGAGGACCGCAGTCAGCAGGGTGAGACGTGCACCACGTGAGAGTAGGCGGGCCACCCAACCAAATAGAAATTTCCGAAAGCTGTCTATGATCGGGTCGAAAGCTGTGAGAGGCAGTTTGGTGGGGGAGAGGGGTAGAGACCTAGATAAACCAGCGGAAAGGAGGATAAGGAACATCCAATAGCTGCGGCGATGTTGTTTTGAGTGGATGGATCGGTGGCTATGGTGAGGAGAGCCGTTTTTTGAAAGTTGATGACTAGCCCCGTTGCCAGGGCGAAATCGTGAAGGGTGTTTTTGAGAATAATGGTGGCGGCGTCGCTAGCAGCAGCAATAATCAGGGTATCATCAGCGTATTGAAGTGTCACGGGTGGTTCGTTTGGTCGTAGCGGGTGGCAAAGAACATTGGTTTGGAAGGCGTTGGCGATTAATCTTTGCAGGACGTTAGCCACTATGATGAATAAGTATGGCGAGAAGGGGTCACCTTGGCGGAGGCCACATCTACATTGGATCCAGGACCCCGGAACGCCGTTTAACAGAATAGCTGTTTTCCCAGTGAGAAGGATGTTTTGTACCCAAGAGCAGAAGATGGGAGGAAAACCGCGGGCTTGTAGGATTTGAATGAGGGAGGACCAGCATATGGAGTCAAAGGCTTTCCTAAAGTCGAGTTTGAAGACCATGGTCGGCGCTTTGCGTGTGTGGCACGCACTCAGGATATCAGCAGCATAGATGAAATTTTCAGCAATGTTACGTCCATGAAGGAAGCCAGTCTGATCATAATGAATGAGCAGTGGGATGAGAGGTTTAACTCTAGTTGTGAGGACTTTGGCAACGGCTTTTGGCGTGTAGTTTTGGAGAGAGATGGGTCTGAACGCGTCAGGAGATGTTGGCGCCAGTGTTTTTGGAAGGAGTACCATGAAAGCACGGTTGAAGCGGTCGAGAGAAACGGTTTGATCGTGGAAGGCAGAGAAAAAAGTTAGGATTGGTTGTTTGATATCATTCCAGAATTTTCTGAAGAAGATGGGTCCAAAGCCGTCAGGTCCAGGACTAGCGTTGGCGTTCATGGAGAGGAAAGCTTGGTGGATTTCGTCATGGGAGAAAGGTTGTGCAAGATCACGGAGTTGGGGGAGGGGAGAGGGATATAGTTGTAGGAGACTGAAATTCCAAGTTGCATTTTTTGTGGTCCCGATTAGTTGTTGGAATTTTTTTTAAGATGTCAGCTTTGTGTTCGTGCAGGAAAACCTCAGAAGAGTTGTGTATAAGCATAGGAATTTTGTTTGATCGAGATCGTTGAGTAGCCGAGGCGTGGAAGAAACGAGTGTTCTCATCCCCGTCAATGGCGACCCTGATCTTACCCCTCTGTTTCCAGAAAGCGATTTTTTGTTTGATGGTACGTTGTAACAGGTTAGAGAGCGTGAGCCTCAGTTTTAGTTCGAGTGGGAAAAGTGGAGCGAATTCCTCGTTTAGGTCAAGGGCCTGGATAGCCAGTTTACAATTTGTTTCCCTTTGGTAGATGGGCTGCAGCGTCTTGGCCCATGATTTTAGGGCCGATCGAGTAGCTTTAATGCTTTGAGCGAGAGCGGCAGCAGGATCTGTGAGAAGCCCACTATGGCGCTGTGGATTGGGCTGCCAGCAGTCGTGCACTATGTTTGAACAGGCTGTGAGTGAGGTCCAGAAGCGTTCAAATCAAAAAAGGCGGGAAGATGGGACGGACGTGGATACAGAAACGAGGAGTGGAACGTGATCAGAAACAAATCTAGTGTGCGAGGTGAGGTGTGAGTTTGGGAAAAGAGCATCCCAAGATAGGTTGATTAGCACCCTATCTAGACGAATTAGCGTAGGGGACAGTCTTTTATTTGACCAAGTAAATTCTCTATCAAGGAGTGGGAGCTCTAAGAGTGCAAGTTGATCAATGGTGTCATTGAAGGCGTCAGCCTCCGATCGTCGGAAGTTGTTGTTGTTGCGTTCATTGGGGAATCGAGTAAGGTTAAAGTCACCGATTAGGAGCCATGGGGATTGTGATGGTGGTTTGATCTGTTTGAGTTCGTCAAGGAAAACTAGCTTTAGATCTCTTTGCGAGGGGGCGTAGACGTTTGTGATGAAGATGTTGTGTGGCGATGCAAGACATGATAAAGTTAATGTAGATGTAAAACGCCTATGTTGACAATTGAGGAGCGAGAAGCAGCGTGAGTTAGAAGCCGAAAGGATGCCGCCCGCGGACCCGATTGCGTCGAGGTGGTTGTTAGAGTCAAGGAAGCGTGGCAAGATCAATCGAAGTTTGATTGTATCTGGTTTTTGTAATTTGGTTTCTTGAAGCAGGGCTATAGATGGACGCAAGAGATTTATTTCAAAGAACACGTTGGCACACTTATCGTTATCTCCTAACCCGCGAACATTCCAGGACACGATAGAGTAGGTAGCGTTTTTCATACATAAACTGGCACCTTACATAGGGGTAGTGACCTGTCATACAACCATTACGGGTCAAGATACAGTACGACAAACTGACAGAGGTAGGCGTGAGCACCATTACAACTAGATTCATCCTAACATAGCAACTAAGGGGCGGTGCGAGGCACCGGATACATGGCCAGTATTGGCCGCCACATGAGTGGCCGCATAGAAGAGAGCAGATCATGGCGATCCCAGTCCACTGGATCCCGAAGCGATGTCCGCCACCATCTCCAGCGTGGCACCGCAGGCAGCAGCAACGGCAGCAAGGTCCTCGGGCGAGGCAGGACCGTGGGCAGAACCATCGATGAGCCCAGAGTCATCGCAGAGACGAGCGTGGATCAGGGCGTCGGAGAGATCTTTCGAAGCCGCAGATAGGTCAAGCTTCTTTGCCTTGGAGCGCATGGCCTTGGTGGTCATGGAAGAGTAGACAGGCGGCTCGATTTCGGCCAGCTGAGCGCTGCGCCTGGCCTTGATGCCGGAGTCGGCAGCCATTTTGGCACGCCTGCTAATGCGCCTGGCAAGGCACTCGTGCGTAGGCTCCGGAGGCAGGTCGAAAGGCTGGTCTGCAGGAACCACAGGCAAGACGAGCGCCGGAGGGGCAGGTGGGGAGGGTGGAGGAGATGGTGTAGGTGGCCGCGGAGGAGGAGAGGGTGGAGCTAGCAGTGTGAGCAGGGGGCGTGCATGGCGCGGACGAGCAAGCACCTGGTTTGGAGAGGGAGAGCGAGCGGGAGGAGCCCATGGGGCATGGACAAGCATGGCGACAGGCATGCCGTCAGCCATGACAACAAGGATCGGGATGCCTTCGAGAGGCCTGGCAGCAGTGGGGGATGGAGGAGGGCCCGAGGGCGACTCCGGCGTGCATGCAAATGGGGACATGGCCGTGGCAATGTCTCTGATCTGCGTAATGATGGAGGGTGAGAGGCGAGGGTTTGATATCAGGGAGGAGAAGGAGCCGTCGTCGCCGTCTCCGTCCTTAGAGGAGAAGGGCGATGCCCCAGAGCCATGACGGAAGAGCGCGCGGCTCTCCAGTTTGACAACGACAACGTCGTTGTCAGGAAGGCGAACCATGAGGCAAGGGGGGAGGACGAAATCGCGGGCAACCATAACAAGAGCGCGAACGCTAGAGTGGTCGCCCTGGAAACAGTGCTGGTCGGCGGAGACAAAATCACCAAGATGAGAGAAGAAGTACTCTGCCCCGTCCGGGTGCCAGAGCTCGTCGGGGTAGTCAAACGCCTCAATCTTAGCCATGTGGATGAAGATGGCTGTGGATCTGTTGTCAGCGTGCTCAGGCCGTTCGAAAAAGAGGGTATTGCCCTGGTGGTGGATCGGCCCATGGCCAGTGACCGCGAGGCGCTCCTCTGCATTAGCAAAGGAGAGGCGCCCGGCGCCACGCGCGGAGGAGGTGAGGTCGAACGTGGGGTTGTTGCGGTGGTGAGCGATGGCATGACGTATGAACCTGAACGGGTTGTGCATGGGAGTGGCGAGGTGCACGTAGGCTAGGTTGTCAACTTGGCGGACGAGGCAGCTTGGAGGGACGAGGAGCGAGATGTGTGGTGTCGGGGGGGGGGGGGGGAGGGGGGGGGAAGCATGAGGCTGCGGTGGGAATGGTGGCTGGGGAAGGGGGAGGCGGCGGAGCGAAGGACGACGCCGGAGGAGAGGAAGAGGAGGTGCGCGGGCCGAAGATGAGCGGGAGACGGAAGGGAGGCAGATCGTTGGTGAGGACGCAGTGGGAGCCGAACCAAATTGGCGCGCCGTCGGAGCGCGTGGAGCCGGCAGACGAGCCGGAGGCGGTGTGGGTGCCCGTCGTATGCGCCATTGAGCTGCAAGGCGGGCGCACAAAGGCAGGGTTAAAACACGGAGTAGGGGGCATGGGAGGGAAGAACGGGAGGAAGCGAATGGCTTTGCACCTGAAACTCCGGTGGTCGGAGCACCAGCAGCGAGAGCACCGGACGGGGTCGCGGCAATCGGCGATAGTGTGGTCACTAGCAAGGCACCGAAAGCATCTAGTCTTCTTCTTGCGGCTGTAATGGTGGTGGATGTGTTTGAGGCCGGCCATCTGGGGAGGGGGGATTTATAGGCTGGAGAGGTCGATGGATGGGGGAGGGGATTCAGAGGCCCGAGGCGGGAGTGAGCAAAACCTCCCGGTAGTCACGCTGGTCTTGCAGTGCGTGGAGACCAAGAGCGCAGAGGGCGGGCAGCAGCAGGTGGGCGTGGGCATGTGTTAATGGCGATCTCGGATGGAGCTGAGGGGACTGGGCAGAGAGTAGGCTGACGGAGGTAGGGGAGGCAGGTGGTGGAGTAGACGTGATGATGGGCGCATGCGTGTGCATGCATGCGTTGGTTTTATCATGCGGTGAGGTCGTGTGGGAGGGGGTTAGTGGGACCCGCGAATCAGTGACTGTAGGGTATGTTATGTAGTACGAATTGACACCTAGGGGATCGAGCAGGCCCAACGGCCGACCGGAGGGCGGCTGGGGCGACGCCGGTGGGCCGGATGCGTCAGTGGACTGTGATGTGAGGCGTGTGAGCGGGTCGTCCATGGCCGGATTATTTAACCAACTAGGCTGGTCGATGGAGGGTACGGTGTAGCCGTCTACACCGTCTTGTTTTCTTTCTGGAGAAAGGATGCGGGTAGACGCGACGGGGGAGACCGATCCAGATGAGTGGCACACGTGTCCCAGACCATCGAGTGCAATGCGGTCAACCGAGGCAGCAGCAGGGGAATCCACGCATGGAACAGTGTGGTGTATCTTGGTGGACAGGTGAGAGAGATCTTGCGGTAGTAGTTTAGTTGACGGATGCGGTCCAAGCAAGGACGTGGGGTGGGAGGGCAGGGTGGGTTCGGACGGGTCAATTGAGTCTGGTTCAAACACGACAGGCAGAGGTACCGAATAGTAATGGGCGCGCAACGGAGAACTTCAGCTCTAACCTTGACCGAGTACACATGCACTAAAAACAAGTTTGGAGCGAGCGTGACCGCGTGGAAAACATGTTGGAACGAAAAATGGTGGTCTAGAGCATTATTAATCAGAGTTACATTAGCACAAACTGACTTAGAACAGAAAACAATTCATATGGGAGTGGTCGGTTTGTGGGTTAGACATGTGGTAGGTGTTGTGACAAGACAGTGGTACTTAGAGAAAATCAGCTTATTAACGAGATGCCAGGTTGGAACGGTCGTACCTTTGCATGCAATCGCTGTGGAGTGGGTGCTGCAGAAGTCGCGGTAGAGCCAGCGGGCAGCCGACCGTTGGCGGAAGCGGGACCCACCTGCATGGAGGACATGCACGGAGAGGAACGTGGTGTGTCATCGAGGGCGAGGTGAGGTGGCGCCGGCGATGCACGGGGCGGCGAAGATGCCAGCGCAGGCAGCGCGGCTGGCAGGGCATGAGGAGCCACGGTGATGGTGGCGAACATGCGAGGAGCCACAATCGGGGAGCAGGCGGCCATGAGCGTGGCGACGTGATGGGAGGAGACCGGCACGGCGAACGCAGCGTTGGAGAGGCGTTCGACGGCGATAGAACGCGCAGCTCCACCAAAGCGGAAGGAGAGAAGAGTGGCCACAAGTGTTACATCAACCGTGAAGTCTGCTTTATGGACGAAGAAGATGATTGTGGTGGGCGAGGGCGAAGCAGTTGGCGTCACGAAAATTTTGGATGAGAACAGCTCAAGGATATTGCGCGCGAAATCGACGCCGGGCGAGGGGAAGAACCCAAGCTGAGAGCGCAGGAATGCGTCGGTATGGCCGAAGCGGTCACCAATGTCAAGGTGCTTTTTTTTGGTGGATGGATGGCTGGTGGGTGCAGGTGGGTGGCGGTGGAAATGGCAGAAACTGGATGGAGTGAGTTGTGGCGACAAGAATGGGTTCGTCGATGAGCGCTTGAACGATGCGCATGTCAGAGACAGAGATGCGGAAGAATTGATCGTAGAGGTGGGTCACCTGGAAGGCGGGGGCATTGCCGCCCAGGCAGGCTTGCATGCGGACGGCCACAAGGTCTTCGTCGAGGTCGAGCGAAGAATGGTGGACATGCACGGAGAGGAAGCATGGAGGTTCATGACGGCGCATGTTGATATGCTTGGAGAGACACCTCCATACTTGCGCCTGGAAGTCGTCCCCCATAGCGTCGCCGACGCCGAGCGCAGCGCGCAAGGCCTTGGCGGTGGGGGAGTCCTTCCATCTAAGGGGGTCATGGAAGGTGGCCGTCGAGGGAGGCGGGGGGACGGTGGTGGTGGGTGGGGCTGGGTCACCGGAGGGGAGCAGGAGGAGAGGGGAGAGGGGAGACATCTCCTCCACGTTATCTTTCATCTATGATGGTTTTTGACACAACATTAATCTTGTGAAAATGATGGAAGCTCCACTTTTTTGATTTTAAATAATCATGCTACTATTTCCTGTAGTATACTCTTTTCATTAATTATACAGTACCTTTTTTTAGAACTTGATACAGTACCTTTTTTAGTGAACAATACTAGTATTACATGCTCATTTGTACACCAGTCTTATCTATAGTTTTACATACTCCTTTGTAAACCAAGTGGCAAGTGGTGTATATACTTCCTCCCGATCCGTGTTATGTGGTATATATTGTCGATCTGGTATGCACATTGTGGTATATACTTTCTCCATCGCAAAAAAATATAGTATATACAACATGGCAAAAACATGATATATACTCCGTCACTACGAAGTGGTATATACTCTATCACGAAAACAATCTGACACATACTTTAGTTACTCCATCTCTAAAATGTGGTATATATACTCCATCACTTTTTTTGTGGGTACATATACTCCATCTCTAAAATGTGGTACATACTCAATCGCAAAATATTGAATATACTCTATTTGGAAAAAGTTGTGGATATCCAGTCATGAAAAAATGGTTTATACTCCATGAAAAAAAGTGAGGTGTACTTCTTTCAGTTTTTGGCGAAACCCCAGTATATATGCCTATTATGAAACCAACCAGTATATACTCTACCCCCGCCCAAAAAAAGCAGTATATGCTTGTAAAAAAAGGCAGTACACGCTCATTTGTATAAAAGTAGTATATACTCAATAATACCAGTAATACCTCTTTTGTTTACAAGCAATTAATAACTAATTCCAAATGAAAAACCCCAGTATATGGATATTATGAAACCAATCGGTATATACTATACACGCAAAAGAGAAACAATGTATACCCAATAAAAAAGGACAATACACTCGTTCGGATAAAAGTACTATATACTCAATATAAAACAGTATATATATCCCTTTTTCTTCTTCTTGTGGGGACATAAAAAATGCATGGATTCTTTTTCTTTTGTCGAACGGTGCATGCACAATTGCACATAGACGGATTAGGCATCTGGTACTGAATCCCTTAATTTTAGGATCAATCAGACACATGCATGTGTGTGGTCGTTGCAGGGTCGGGCTCTCCTGCTGGGTTCCCAGCACGCACTATTGTGCAGGGCCAACGGGTGGCCGACACCTGTCCTGGTAGGACCCCATCACTTAATAAAACCCAGCGTATTGCAGTTAGCTTCCAGAAAATTAGCAAAACGACATGTTTCTCTCCCGCGTAACAACAGATTGCCGCCAAAATCTCTTTGTGGCTTCATCCATCCTTTCTCATACCAATCTATTCCATTGTTAATTGTTGCCCCTGGATCAAAGGAGAACATATAGATCAAGATTGATAGGAAATTGTCCTCTCCGTGGATCAACATCTACGGTGTTCTTCAGCATGGACGGAGCTCCTGCCACTTCATCGTCCGCTCCTGCCACTTCATCGTCCGTAGGTATGTTCTTGCACCTGGGATGTACAGATTGTCAACACTCTTGATAATACAAAGGCGATAAGATTGAAAGAAACAAACAAAGAAAGAGTTGAATCTATGATATGCAAATTACTCCCAGTACTTCATCTTCCGTAGACCTGATTCTTTCAAACACATGCAAATTAATCCTTCAGAATTGCATTATAATTCTGTTAGTGATGATTACTCCTACGATGTTGCGCACATTATGCATCAGAGTACCACCTAAGTTTATTATAAATTTTACTGCCTGAGATTTCTCCTATGACATATTCTCTTTTTTGCTAACTCTAATGATAGAGATTACTGTATCAAAGAAAAAGATAAATATTGCTAATGCTCCCGTGAATACCATGTGATGTTTTCCCAAAAAAACTGCTCTATCTTTAAGCGCTTTTCAGGTTTCACTAAAACCAGGACTGTGAATATTGTGTGATCTTTTACTCTATGTGTCGTCCGTGAACTAATTAGTATATGATATTTTTTATGTTGTGTAGATCATGACACCAAAAATGTGGGAGAGGAAGGTCGAAACACAGATGATGATTACAGCAAAAGGTTAAAACCAGAGATAGGAATGGAATTTGAGAATGAAGAGATAGCATATGAGTTTTATAATGCATATGCAGGACATGTTGGTTTCAGTGTCAGGAAATCTTGGCATGATAAATCCACAACGAATGTTATTCGAACAAATAAATTTGTATGCTCAAAGGCAGGTTTCAAGGACAAGAGCAAGGAACAATGCCAGCGGAAGCGAGCAGATGCAAGAGTTGGGTGTCTGGCAGAGATAACCATCAAAATAAGTGCTAATGGAAAATATGTTGTAAGCAGCTTTGAGGATGCTCATAATCATGAACTCGTAACTCCAAGCAAAGCCCATCTACTGCGATCACAAAGAAGAATTACAAAAGTTCAGAAGGCCCAGATTGACATATTGAATGATTCAGGTATTAGACCAAAATCTGGTCATGAAGTGATGAGTAGACAAGCAGGGGGTAGACGATGTCTTAGCTTTGGTCAAAAGGATTATAAAAATTATCTCCGATCAAAGCGTATGCAGTCAATCCAAGAAGGAGATACAGGTGCCATTCTTCAATACCTACAGGACAAGCAGATGGAAAATCCTTCCTTTTTTATGCTACACAAGTAGATGAAGATGAGATGATAACCAATATATTCTGGGCAGATGCAAGATCAATATTAGATTATCACTACTTTGGTGATGTGGTATGCTTTGACACAACCTTTAAGACAAATAGTTATGGCAGACCATTTGCCCCTTTTGTTGGTGTCAACCATCATAAACAAACAGTGGTTTTTGGAGCTGCATTACTGTATGATGAAACATCTGAGACGTTTGAATGGTTGTTTGAAACATTCAAAAGGGCCATGTCAGGAAAAGAACCGAAGACAATATTGACCGATCAATGTGCTGCCATTATTAGTGCCATTGGCAAGGTTTTTACTAACTCAATACATCGTCTATGTGTGTGGCACATGTATCAGAACGCTGCAAAACATTTGAGTCATGTTTTTCAAGGTTCCAAGACTTTTAAGAAAGATTTTGGCAAGTGTGTTTATGATTTTGAAGAAGTTGATGAATTCATAGCAGGATGGAATGATATGTTAGTGAAATATAATTTGGAAGATAATGACTGGCTACATAGATTATTCCAGAACAAGGAGAAGTGGGCTTTGGTTTATGGTCGACAAACCTTTTGTGCGGATATGATATCCACACAAAGAAGCGAGAGTATGAATGCACTATTGAAACGATACCTGCATATTCGCCTTGATTTATTAGATTTCTTCCAGGTCTTGGGTAGCCAATCAAGTCACATACAAGATAAAAACTTTTAAATAGCTCTATGTAAACTTTGTATCTCAGGATTGCTCTACAAGACAGTTCCCTTGAGATGTAATAATTTATCTTACCGTTCCTTTTCATGTTAGATGCACAATGGTTTTATGCTCAAATAAAAATATATACATGAATATGGATTAGTTGCTGGTTATTCCTTTTGATATGGTAGATGTGTAACTGAGGTTTAGTTTTCTAGTTAAATGTGGTCTTATAGGCACTAAATTCATTAAAAGGTGCTTTCACCAATTTGTGATTTCCCCTGTACTGTATGACTGAAGAGCAGAGGAGAGTAGATAGCTTGCATACTTCAGAGTTCAGTACATAGCTACCAGTAGTACAGAGCTAGTACATTGCTACTAGTAAAGAGCTCGCGTACGTATATAGCTGAGAGCTAATTAGGTACTAGCACAGAGATAGATGAAGCAGTGAATCATCTCTCACCTTTGCTTGTTGAGCTTGCATCGAGTTTGCATCTTCCACTGTGATCGTCCAACCTCCCGCGGAATCTCGGCCACCGGCTGCATGCGCTGCAGGTCCACCATGCCACCATCTCACAGGGAGCGGGTCAGCCACAACCTTGGGCTGGCGTTGGGTGTGCCGGAGCCGGACGACAACAGCCGCGACGGCGCCCCGTCTTGCCGTCGGCCAAGTCCAAGGCCAAGCGTGGCGCAGCGCGCCTTAGGCGAGCGGAGCTAGCCGTGACGGATCCCACCTTGCCTCCAGCCAAGACAACGGCCCCAGGCCGCGCAGAGTGCCGGAGGCGAGCGGCAACGGCCCCAGGCCGCGCAGCGTGCCGGAGGCGACTCCTTCCTTACCGCCTTCCAACCCCGCGGCTCCTGGCGGCGAAGGGCGCCGGAGACGGGTGGCGCTAGCCGTGACAGCTCCGGGCGGCGAAGCGCGTCGGAGACGGACGGCCCTATACAGCTCCGGTCTTGCCGCCGGCGACGGACCTGAACCGTGACCTCGACCGTGTGGTTCCTCGTGACTTGCCGGCGCAGAAGAGAGTAGGCCAACTCCACCGCGCGACCTCATTTTGTCCGCCCCGTTCGTTTGGGGTAAAACAGACAAACAAGGCGGCCCAGCGCGCAACGGCCCGGACCCATCTTGTCCGTTTTGTGTCCGGACTGACCCATTTCAAGCGCAAACTTGCGCCGGGTTTGGATCGCGGCGGATAGCAAACGGACGCTTCAAACGTCCGCGTGGCAGGCGGCCACCTACCTCCCACCCGCAAACATAAATGCGCACGAGCGGGTGGCCTCATCTGTCATCCGCACAACGAAGGGTCGCCGTCCTTCTTAAATGGGAAGACGTGGATCCGTCTTCGTCCACACTTCCCACTCCGATCCCTCTCTGCCCCCTCGAGACCCGACACCCTCGGAACCGTAGCCGCTCCCCGTCGTCGACCTCGCCGGCCGACTGCAGCCATGGGCCTTTGGAACTACGGCCGCAAGGGGAAGCACGACCGCGAGGCCGGCTCCTCCTCGGGACGCCGCCGCGGCTCCGTCAAGAAGGAGGAGCCCGCATCACCGCCGCGCTCCTCCATTCGAGCCCCCGCGCCTGCCCCCTTCACTATCGCTCCTAAGACCGCCGGGCGAAGCGACCGCGTACTGGCCGTGGATGTGTGCTGGCGGTACTGGGAGACGAGGATGCCGGCCCCGTGGAGCGACGTGCACCTCCCCAACAACTGGCACCTCTCCGCGGACCGGGTCCCCAGCCCGCCGGTGCCGGCGAGCGGCCGTGCCCGGCGCGATGAGATCGAGCGCTGCCGCCGCCTCCTCCCCGACGACCAGACCACGACGATGTACGCCGACTCCGTGCTCGGGACACATGGCTCCAGATTTAGCACGACACGCACAAGGCCCCTACTTTGCCAAGATGGTGTCGGGGCCGCGCGGCCACGCCGAGAGGTGCGCGGCGTACGCTGCGCGGCTCACGCCCACGCTGCCGCTTCCCGTCTCCGTCACCACCTCCACCTCCTCGCATGACAGCAGAGGAGGAGGCCCGGCTCATGCAGCGTGTCATCGAGGACTCCATGAACACGCATGACGAGCGCCAATGGCACGGCTTGGAGGAGGCGCTGGCACTCTCTGCCGCTGGCGACGTCGCCTTCCCCGAGATGGAGATGGTGGCCGTCGAGGAGGAGGAGAGGAGGGAGGAGGCGATGGAGGAGGAGCCGGTGGCCGCGTTCCACCCCGGCCTGGTGGGCCAGCAATGGAGCTGGTCGTGCACCGCGCCGGAGATGGCCGACGCCGTGGTGGGCGTGAACTGGTGCCCCACGCCGTCGCGGTCACTGGAGCGGGAGGCCTCGCCATGGGAGGAGGTGGTGCATGCACCTCCGGCCTTCCAGGCCGCCCCTGTGTACCACGCGCCGCCGTCCCACCCCTGGAAGCCGCCGGCCTACGTCGACCTCGTCAGCGACGACGACGACACCGACGGCCACTAAAGACGGCGAGGGCCATGGCATCGACGGGCGCGGCTGAAGCGCGTGGCGGCGTTTTTTTATTTTGTTTTTATGTTAATTATGAAACTGAGCCGTTTAAGTGCGGCGTGAAACTGGGCAGTTTTGTGGTCGTGACCTTTATATATGTTTTAAGTTTTTTTAAGTATGTTTATTTATCTTTTTAGGCATTTTATTTAAGTTTTTTAATCACGTTCATCATGAACGATTTGGGGTGCGGCTGCGCGTTGGACGCATCCACAATCCAACGGACAAACACGGACATGGGCGAAGGCATCGCCGCCCCGAAGGGACAAAATTCGATCAAACCGAACGTCTGTTTAGGGTCATGCGGTGGAGTTGGCCTAATGCGCTGTGGATCAGATGCCACATTGCTACCAGGATGGGGAGGGAGCACGCACTGCGTGTCCGCGCCTGCTGCTGCCCGCGGTGCCAACGGTAGGCAGGGCCCCGTTCAACACCAGGGAGGGTTTCACCCACTCAAAAACCACACTGGAAAGTCGTTTCTGACTTTAATTCAAACCAAAAAACTTCTCCAGATGATCCAAATCAAAGCCCCTAGTGACTGCCCCTACATAGGATCGTTTCACGCAGCAACCAACCAGGGCAGTTACAAAACTTACACACGCCGTGAAACTCTTTTTCTCTCTACACCAGGTCTCCACCATCGACGAATCTACTCCGACGAGGCCTTATCCTTCTTCTCTGGGCCGAATATGAAGAAGGCAATGGCGCTTGGAACAAGGACACGGGAGAGACTCTACTGGAACTCCTCGTGGCGCTGGAACAGTTAGGGAGAGGCCATGGGTCTGGATCTTACATGCAGGCATATGTACCGTGCTCGTGCATGAACAATGAGGAGTTCCTCCTGCTCTTGCATAATTTCAATCGTTTCTCGCATCTCGCGAATGTTCACAGCAACCTTCTCCCGGTACCTCCTATTTCTACAGAGTATCGTTTGTGCTCAGGCCAAACTACTAGTACTGGAGAGTGCTATGAGCACACTGGGCAACAAGGAGCTCTGGACGAGAGAGGGAGACTGGGTGTTCAGCATGCTGAAGCAATTCTTTAGATGAATATATCAATAGTGCTGAGCTCATTTCCAAGTGGTGAGAATCGGCTCCTTAAATAGGAGTTCCCAAACCGACTTGAGCTAGGATATTTACTACTCCCTTCGTCCCATAATGTAAGACATTTTTCAACTCTATAGTAGACATGGGGTGGCCAGCAGGGCCAGGGCCTACCCCATGGTCATGATTTCCTTTGTATCATGCGTATGGACAATGATATTTGTTTTATTTTTCACCTTACCCGCCCCCCTTAACATCAATATTTAGGCAATCCTTTACTTGAATATATCAATAGTGGTGAGTTCATTTACATATGGAGAGGATCGGCTCCTTAAATAGTTCTCAACCGAATTGAGCTAGGATATTTACTAGCTGTCATGTAAGCACTTGCTTCACAACATACTACCTTAGGGAATCTTCAAATTTGACCTTCAAACCGTCCAAAACAATTCGGACCGTGCAGTCCGGACATATTTTGCCATTGAATGCGGTCCAGTATTGATCCGCCGACCGGTTCAGATGTACTTTTCCCGCAGATCTGAAATGGAGGGCTTGGGCTTTGCTGGTGTCTACACCCCAGCTCATGCCAGCTACTGTGATTCAATGATTACTGCTAGCCACAGCTTGGTTAGTCATCTTTTCACTGGCCGTTAAGGTAGTGCCCAGGGGCTTGTACTCTTGCAGTAAAATCTACTACTCCTTTCTGTGTGAGCGATGATTGATACTACATTGATACACACAGAGAAAACCACATCGCAAGGTTGCTTCGACTTTCATTCAAACCAACACCTTAGAGGCAGCAAAAAGACTGCTTCCTATTTCGCCAGATGATCCAACGCCCCTAGTGATTGCTACTCCTAGATAGGATCGTTTCACGTCCGCCTCCAAACGGAGTGATCAGAAAACTGCACCAACTGAACTTAGCAACCCAACCAACCGGACAGTTAATGAACCTTCCGTTACGACTGAGCACAACTCATCATCGGGTTGGAGTCATAGCAACACAGCGCAAGCGCTTAACTTCAGCACGACCCCTGGTCTGCGGCCTTTCGAAATTTACCCCTGCATTCCATTCCATTGCATTCATCGAGAAAAATCATACATTATGCTCTGTTGTGTTTGATATTAAAAGTGGCTAATTTGCAGATGATCGGCCTGTTGTTTTCTAGGGAAAATAGGTTTATTTGCACTGTGCTTGTAGTGATTGTCTTGATAGAAACAGAGCATAATGTTTTTGGCCAAATTTCATTGCTGAAGCGTGCTAACTCTGAAGTTTGATGCATTTGGACTGAATTCCGACTGCAGTTTTAGTAGTGCAGTGTAAGTATCTGGATGTTGACTGCATAGTGAAATTTTACTTTAGTTTTAGTACTGCAGTATAAGTACTCTGAACGTTGACTGCATACTGAAATTTTACTCTAAAGTTTTAGTACTGCAGTATCACTAGTCTGAACTTGGACTGAATTCAGAGTAGTTTCAGTAGTGCATTCGCATTTGACTGCATTTGACTACAAGTCTTCTACTTACTACTGATGTGTGCTTGAATTGCATCTCATTCACAAATAACCTCATGCCCATCTCCAGTCAACTACGCACGCCATGGAAGCTTCAGCTACGATGCGAGATTCTTCAACTGCATCTCTCTGTTTTCAGACGATCCATCATCATTCCAAGTTCCCTACAGTCCACACCCTGAAATTACATTGCGACCAGCAAACAATGGAATTTCTCTATGAAAATAGGCTCATACAAGATCAGCAAGAACACACCTTTGATTTCTCTAGTAGCTGCGCCCTGGATTCAGCACGCTTCAAGAAATCCGTCGAGGCTGAAGCTCGTACTGCTTCTCACTGCGCATCCGCACAGCTTCTCTAGCTCGTACTGCAACGGACCTCCTGCTATGGCACCGGCGACTGCGCCGCCGCCGCCGTACCATTGGAATAGGATGTGCGTCCTGCGGAAGAGCTAGCCGAGAAGCTCGCGAACGACGCCATGGACTGCAACCAATTCAAGAGTGAGGTCTGGATCGAGCGACCGAGGCTCGAGGGGGAATTTTGGGTTCGAGCGCCGATGTAAGAAATTTATGAATTATGAAACAAAAGGGCCGACTGGGAAATGCCATGGACATCAGTGCCAAGTCAGCTTCAAATGAACAAAAAACCAGATGCAAAATCACCCTTGATGTGACACTAAACCGCTCAGGGTAGATTAAACCGCTATTGACATTTTTGGGGTCTAAATCAGACGAAAAATTGACCTCGGGGGTTATGGAGACATTGGAGTGCATTTGAGGGTGAAAACAATACTTGTTTCTTTTGTCTTACTACTCCCTCCGTCCGGAAATACTTGTCTGAGAAATGCATAAAAATGAATGTATCTAGAACTAAAATACATCTAGATACATCCATTTCTTTGACGAGTATTTCCAGACGGAGGGAGTACATTTTAATTATTCAAATGGGAAAAGCGTTTTTCTTACATTTTTATAATGGTCATGTGTTTCAAAAAATTGCTTGTGACATTTAAAATAATATTTAGACAAATAAAAAACACTCGCGCAATTTTAAAACAAATGATTTGTACCATTCAGAAAACGTTCATGAAATTTAAAACATGTTCACCCATTTCAAAAATATGTTTGTGACATTTAATAGATGTTTATAAATGTAAAAAAATATTTGCGTAACTTTAAAAATATTTCTAACCATTAAAAATGTTCAATGTGTACTTAGAAAATATTTAACATGTATTCAAAAATGTTCAATGTGTATTTAGAAAATATTTAACATGTATTTGAAAAATGTTCAAACATGTATCTGACAATTGTTTATCATATATTTAAAAAATATTCTACATGTATTAAAACATGTTCCACGCTATGCACAACCTGTGTTTAAAAAGTCAACATGTATTTGATAAAAAAAACAAATAATACCGATGAAAAATACGTAGAAAAAGGAAGAAAACACACACAAAAGCTTCTAAAACCGATTTAAACCGGTCCATTGAAGCTTGCGAAAACCGCTCCTAAAAGCTATAGGGACGTGTTTGGTTGCCTGCATTAGGTCCAACCAGGCCCACACGGGAAGAATCCGGCCCGTTTAGTTGCCTGCATACACTATTGGGCATGCATCGCACAAACTTTAAAGCACCTCTGGGTCTGTCTCACTGGGAACGCTCAGATTGACAATTTCTAGCGAGCCAGGGCCGCACGATGCACGTGGGCGGCGGGGACTGCACGTGCGGAGCCACGCTCGAGAAGCCGCGTTGCTTCCCGAAGCACCGACAGTTATTACCCTCACCGCTCCCTCTCCCCTATCCCGACTCTCACCGACGACGGGTGCCCTTGCCCTTGTTCTTTTCCTCGAGCCGCATCATCGTCTCTTCTTACTCACCGGAGTCCAGATCGATTGGCATTCTTCGGTGTCCTAGCTCCAGCGCCCTTACAACCATCGCCCATCAACTTCTTCTTCCACCTCCATCGCCATCGCTTCTTGTTCCTCCTCCACCGCCACCACAGTCCTTGTAGTGAAGTACGCTGCGACATGATGGTCATGAAGACGCCTGTACTCTCTGTACTTGGCCCACCTTGACCTCTATCGAGCTTTAATACGTCTCAAACGTATCTATAATTTTTGATTGTTCCATGCTATTATATTATCTGTTTGGATGTTTTATATGCATTAATATGCTATTTTATATTATTTTTGGGATTAACCTATTAACCTAGAGCCCAGTGCCAGTTTATGTTTTTTCCTTGTTTTTGAGCTTCACAGAAAATGAATACCAAATGGAGTCCAAACGGAATAAAACCTTCGCGATGATTTTTCGTGAACCAGAAGACACCTAGGAGACTTGGAGTGCAAGTCAGAAGAGCCACGAGGCAGCCACAAGGGTGGAGGGCATGCCCAGGGGGTAGGGCGCGCCCCCTACCTTGTGGGCCCCTCGGTGACCCCCTGACCTAGATCTTCCTCCTATATATTCACATATATTCCCAAACCACCAGAAGCATCCACGAAAACACTTTTCCACCGCCACAACCTTTTGTTCCCGTGAGACCCCATCTTGGGGCCTTTTCCGGCATCCTGCCGGAGGGGGATTCGATCATGGAGGGCATCTACATCAACCCTATTGCCCTTCCGATGAAGCGTGAGTACTTTACCACAGACCTACGGGTCCATAGCTAGTAGCTAGATGACTTCTTCTCTCTCTTTGATTCTCAATGCCATGTTCTCCTTGATGTTGTTGGAGATCTATCCGATGTAATCTTCTTTTGCGGTGTGTTTGTCGAGATCCGATGAATTGAGGATTTATGATCAACTTATCTATGAATATTATTTGAATCGTCTCTGAATTCTTATATGCATGATTTGGTATCTTTGTATTTCTCTTCGAATTATCGGTTTGGTTTGGCCAACTAGATTGGTTTTTCTTGCAATGGGAGAGGTACTTGGATTTGTGTTCAATCTTGCGGTGTCCTCACCCAGTGACAAAGTAGGGGTAGCGAGGCACGTATTGTATTGTTGCCATCGAGGATAAAAAGATGGGGTTTACATCATATTGATTGAGTTTATTCCTCTACATCATGTCATCTACTTAAAGCGTTGCTCTGTTCTGGATGAACTTAATACTCTAGATGCAGGCAGGAGCCGGTCGATGTGTGGAGTAATAGTGGTAGATGCAGGCAGGAGTCGGTCTACTTGACACAGACGTGATGCCTATATTGCATAATCATTGCCTTGGATATCGTCATAACTTAGCGCTTTTCTATCAATTGCTGACAGTAATTTGTTCACCCACCGTATTATTTGCCTTCATGAGAGAAGCCTCTACTGAAACCTATGGCCCTCGGGTCTATTTTCCATCATATTAGTTTCCGATCTACTATTTTGCAATCTTTTATTTTCAGCCCTATATATATAACAAAACACAAAAATATTTTATCTTTTGGTTTGTTTTATTTATCTATCTCTATCAAATCTCACTTTTGCAAGTGATCGTGAAGGGATTGACAACCCCTTTATCGCGTTGGGTGCAAGTGTTTGATTGTTTGTGCAGGTATTGGTGATTTGCGCGTTCTTCTCCTACTGGATTGATGCCTTGGTTCTTAACTGAGGGAAATACTTATCTCTACTTTGCTGCATCACCCTTTCCTCTTCAAGGGAAAAACCAATGCAAGCTCAAGAAATAGCTGATGTTGGCTTGAACTACGTCGCTATTTCCCCAAAGAGGACGGGATAATGCAGCACATCAACGGTAGGTATTTCCATCAGTGATGAGACCAAGATTATCGAACCAGTAGGATAACCATGCAACACCACGTAAACAGCTCCTGCACACAAAGAACAAATACTTGCAACCCGACGTAAGAGAGGGGTTGTCAATCCCTCGCGGGTAAAAAGATAGGTAAAATTGTATTAGATTGGATAAATAGATCTCGCGGGAACGTGAGATAAAATAAATAAATAAAAATTGCAGCAAGGTATTTTTGTATTTTCGGATTAATAGATCTGAAAATAAAAACGAATAAAAATAGATCTCAAAGGCAAATATAATAAAGAAGAGACCCAGGGGCCATAGATTTCACTAGTGGCTTCTCTCGAGAAAAATAGCATATGGTGGGTAAACAAATTACTGTCGGGAAATTGATAGAACTTCAAATAATCATGACGATATCCAGGCAATGATCATTATTGTCGGATCTCGGGTTCCGGAAAACCCTTAAGGTTGGAACTCTGGGGTGCGCGCGAAGTTCTTTCCCCCCTACCGATCCACGCCCTAGGTTTTCTAAGATCTCGCGGACGAACTCGACGAACTCACAACACAAGAGGCACAAGGTTTATACTGGTTCGGGCCATCGTTGTGGTGTAATACCCTACTCCAGTGTGGTGGTGGTGGATTGCATCTTGGGCTGATGATGAACAGTACAAGGGGAAGAACAACCTCCTGAGGTTGAGGTGTTCTTGTGCTTGGTGAACTTGTGGGTGAGAATCCTTCGTACCCCTCTATGGTGGTGGCTAGTCCTATTTATAGAGGCCTTGGTCCTCTTCCCAAATATTGAGCGAAAAGGGATCCCACAATGCCCAATTTGAAAGGGGACAACTAGTACAACTTATCCTGACAAAAGCGGTCTTTGCTTGCAAAAGGCTCTGGTGGTGACGCCGCCTTGGGCTCCATGGTGACCTCCGTCTTGCCGTCCTGCTGGTCTTGGTCTCGTTGCACTGATATGGAAACCTTTGCTTGATGCCTCGGTACTCTGCGCCTGCACTCGCTCCCTTAGCACCGAAGAGGAAACAAGGACACTGCGCGCGCTGGCGCCCGCCTGATCTTGATCGTCATGGCTCACGTCACGAGAACCTCGTGAGGTTTGCCTTGCCTTGATTTCTCCGCTCCTCGTGAGCCGACCTGGTGAGGCCGCTCCTGAGGAGATCTTGCGTTGTCGACCTCGCGAGGCTTGGCCCCTCGCGAGGGTCTTGAAGGCTTTGTTGATGAAGATGGGCCGTACAGGCCTGCTAGCACAGCCACGCCGTGGGCCGCAGGAAGGCAAGTCTGGGGACCCCCGTTCCAGAACGAAGACAGTAGCCCCCGGGCCCAAGGCGCGCTCAGGCTTGGCTTCGAGGCGAAGCCAAAGGTCAAGTACGGAGCGCCACGGGCCCCCAAAAGCCTGCGGCCTCGGTTGACGCGTGGCGGTTGATTGGACGTGGGCGCCTCCGCTTCCCCATGCTACCTTAGAATCCGCCTGGCTATGCGGCTCCTGCAGCCTACACAGTTATTCTTCCATCGCCCGCGCCATTCTTCCCCGATTCCTCTGCTTCTCCTCCCAACTTTGCCTGCGCTCCGCCCACTCCATCGCCATGGCGCCGAAACAAGCTGACAAGGGGAAGAAGCCTCTATCTTCTGCCGGCGCGCCTTCGGCCGTCGGGCCCGCGGTTGGCCGATCGCTGGTGCTCAACGATGAGGCCATGGGTAAGGTGCGGCCCATGCTTGCTTCCAGCTTCAATGAGTGGGGTAAGACGAAGGCCTGGCCTGCATCTCGCGCCCGCATTGACTGGACGACCACCGAGGTCCCGATCTTCATCGATGCCCTTTGGTCCGGCCTGATCCCCCTTTCTCCGCCTTCTTCAATGCGGTGCTTGAACATTACCAGATCCACATGCTGCATCTTGACCCCCAATTCAGAATCTCTCCTTGCCGCCTTCGCCTTTGTTTGTGAGGCCATGGTGGGCATTGCCCCTTCAGTGGCTCTTCTCCGTCATTTCTTCTCATTGCATCTGATGGACCCTCGACAAAGCTCGGGGTGTGTGAGCTTCCAGGCTATGGCTGCAACGGCAAGCGTAGGGATCGACTTCGAGCTTCCTCCTTCCACGAGCGAGTTCCGGACACAGTGGGTGTTCGTTGACCCCGGGGTGCTCAGCCCTCTGCTCCATTCTCCGTCAGCACCTGCCGTTCCCAACTCTGGTTGGGGCCACGCGTAAGTACTGTACCTTAGTGATTTCTTGAGTGCTGCTTTCCCCTCCTGACGCTAGCTCTTCAGGGCCCCTTCTGTCAAGGCCGCTGTGTCTCCTGAGAAGTAGTCTCTTCTTTCCTTGACTCCCCCGCTGGCCTTGAGTGCCCCGAGTTTGCATGCCGCCCCTGGAGCAGGGTTGGTTGAAGAGACGCGCTTGTCTTCTCGGCGCGTTGAACCTGTGGTCTCGTCGTCCCTCCCCCACGACCTGGCATGGAGCTTGGCAGGCGTGCCCAGGACCCCTCCTCTGGTCATGGACAACAGCTGGTTGGCTTCGGCCTTCGGTTCCTCTTCAAGCAACGGGCCCCGACTAGCCAGGGCCCCTCGTGAGGCCTGTCTAGCGCCTGGGGCAACACCAGCCCCCAGCCCCCTGCTGAGAGGGGGCGCGCCGCTTCACGCCCCGCCTGCAGCCCCCGAGGTGGAGGACGAGGTGGGCAGCTGGAGTTCGAGCACAGGCGGAGCATTGTTCGTCATGAGCTCTTCCAGGAGGCGATGGGTGCGATGAACCGACTCGGTGGTGAACTCGCGGACATCGACGCGTGCCTCAAGGCTGAGGGTCTTTGGCTGGCGGAGGAACAACGTAAGCTGAAGGTGGCCATCAACCTTGTCCGTTACCAGCGTGATCTTGACAATGCAAAGGCCGAGGCGTCCCTCAAGGTTTCTCGTGAGGCCTGCTCCCGAGCTCTGGAGGAGGCTCACGAGGCTGACCGCCATCGTGAGGTTGCAGAGAAGCGCGCGTGGGAGCTTCAGGCCTGGAGCGTGTCCCTAGAGCAGCAGGTGGAGGCGCGCAAGGCCGCCCTTGCATCACTGAGGGGGACGCCCGCCGAGGAAGAAGAGGTCCGGAGGCGCTGGCTCTGGAAGCCGTGGAACGCAACCTCGAGCTAGAGCGGTTGGAGATGAGGGAGCGCTAGGTCGTCCAAGCGGAGGACGTCGTCAATGCGCGCGACGCTGGGCTCAGGAGGAGGTTGATCGCCGGGTGGCCGAGGCTCGCGCGGATCTTGAGGGTAAGTATGACTTGGGGTTGAAGCTTGCGGGGACGGAGGATGCGGGTAGGGTTGCCGCCCTCAGGCGCAAGATGGCTGAAGTGGAGAGGCGCGAGGATGCTACGGCAGCCGCCCTGGTCGCAGCGCAGGCGGAGTTGGCCTCCGCCCACGCCGAGCTGCTCTCTCTTCAGAAGCGGGTTGATGATATCGAGTCTGTTGCGCGGCAGAATAGGGAGGGAGTGCTTCAGCGGCGGACGCTGGAGCGTGATCAGGGCCAATGCTGCTGGGCCACGTCTGCGACGAGAATGCTCCGCACCCACACTCGAATGACTATGCCAGTCACCTACGCTTCTTTGCCGACGTGGTGACGCACCTGGAAGCCCGGTCTGATAGAGATCGTCAGCTTGTGGAAGAGAGAAGCCGGGGCCTTCTCAGGCGCGCGTTCTCCCGTGTCTTCAGCCATCTTCGGAACACCTTCCCCAACTTTGACTTCGACGCCGCCATTGCCCCCGTACCACAGGCCATCCGTGGCGACCTGGCACGGTGGGTGGAGGACAACGTGGATGCGCTGGTCAGAACCTTCGCTTCTGAGGACACGCGGTGGTGGTCGCTGCATACGCAGGCGACGTGGTTGATGATGGCGATGCCGGCGTTGGTGAAGGTGGAGGTGACGCCAATGATGGTGGCAGCAATGCCAGTGGTGCGTCTGAGGACGACATGGCGGACGCGGCGAGCGACATATCTTGATGATCCCCTGTTCCCCTACTGTTTTACCCTGTATGCAAAAACTTGGGCGTGGCCCTTAAAGATTGTGAGATCATTTTGAGAGGGGGAGCCCCTCATGTAAACAAATCGCAATTTTTACTCTTCTATGCCAAGCCGAGTGCGCGCCTTCGTGGATCCATGAGTCTGGCGGCAAGTTTTGCTGTTGTGGCTTACCTTAGCCAGGTAAGCCCCTGTGCTGGATCATGATATCGTGGGCTCCTGAGGAACTCCTGAAGAGTCTGCTGGCTCGCCCGAGAGGGCTTTGCGAGGATCTAGTGCCAACCGGCGCGCGCGGCGTGTGTGTCGCGCCCAGCCCCGCTCGCGAGGAGCCCACGAGGGGGAGGCAGAGAGCGCGAGCTTCAGAACAAGGCAATAAACAGATGTCAAGAAATGACCTGAACGAGAAAAGGCACCCCCTGCGCGCATCGATAAAAATTCAACTTCAACTTAAATCCAAATCCAGAAGGCAAGGCTATAGAAAAGAGATCCAAAGCAAATGGCCACGTCCGGCGCCTAGTCTAGTCTTCTGGTATTCGAGTCTTCTCACCAGCGCAGAGCTAAGTGCTGCCACTGAGTGTGGGAGGGAGCCCCCGAGGCCCGAGGGCGGCTCTTCGGAGACTCCGGGGCGTGTACAGCCCCATTCATTATTATGTGAGAGTGTCACGGGCGGCGAGCTTCACAGGCATGGGCCTTATTTCATATCGCCAGACGAAGGCCCCGCCTTGCGCCTCCCTCGGCCACCGTTGGGGCGACCGGCAACCAGGACGCCACCAAAGGGGCAAAGGGGACGCCAGCGACGCCCTCGGCGACCACGGGTCCTCTGTCGGGAGTAGGTTTTTCAGCACCTCCCCAGCAGAGGGCCTACCTCCGGGGGGTGCCTTGCTCCGTGCGACGCGGGGAGGGATCTGGCTCCCGACCCCTCTCCTGCAGCCCCCAGTGCGATCCCCCTGGCGAAAGGGAGATCGCCGAGCTGGGGCCGCCTGCCGCTGTGGTGACCTGATCCCCCTGCGACTCATGGTTAGCGTAAGCTTTCTCCCGAGGGATTAGTGGTACCCTGTATCTGTTGTCGATGGCACGGTTGGTTGGTGTCGGTGTCAAAACCGGCGGATCTCGGGTAGGGGGTCCCGAACTGTGCGTCTAGGCGGATGGTAACAGGAGACAAGGAACACGATGTTTTTACCCAGGTTCGGGCCCTCTCGATGGAGGTAATACCCTACTCCTGCTTGATTAATATTGATGATTTGGGTAGTACAAGAGTAGATCTACCACGAGATCGTAGAGGCTAAACCCTAGAAGCTAGCCTATGGTATGATTGTTGTTCGTCCTACGGACTAAAACCCTCCGGTTTATATAGACACCGAATAGGTTAGGGTTTACACAGAGTCGGTTACAATGGTAGGAGATCTACATATACGTATCGCCAAGCTTGCCATACACGCCAAGGAAAAGTACCATCCGGACACGGGACGAAGCCTTCAATATTGTATCTTAATAGTCTTGGAGTCCGCCGTGATGATAGTTCGCTATCCGGACACCCCTAGTCCAGACTCCCTCAAGAGCTCTCGAACCAAGCTTCAATGACGACGAGTCCGTCATGTTGATTATCTTCGGAATTGCGGCGGGTTCCTCCTCCGAATACTTCATAGAAGGTTTTGAACACCAGATAGTGTCCGCTCTGCAAAACAAGTTCCACATACCACCGTAGAGAGAATAACTTTTGCACAGATCTGGCCGACGTATTCCGCGGCGTGACATCGCACCACGGCCAGGCCTTTATATGAATCATTTTTTACCGTTCCACCTTAGTGCGTTTAGCGAGGCGGTTTCCCTGGCACGTCTTATCAAAGCATAGATCGTGCCCCCTTATTCCAAGATTCTCATCAATACGGACGTGGGTAACCCATCCGTGCCATTGATTATGGCGCTTGGGAGATAAGCGAGTTTTACCAGGTTGGTGGGGGACGCCTAGCCTCGTCCGTCCATATAAGGGGATAAGGATCCACCTTTTCACCTACGCCTTCTTCCTCCTTTGCTCATCCATTCTCGCGCACTCGAGCTCCAGCTAAGTCCGCACATCCCGCCTCAACCTTCTCCAACCATGCCAGGAGCGGGAGGCAGGTGGATGGCCTCCTCCGTCACGGAGGGGCACATCACAAGACTGCGGGAGGCCGGATATTTGTCCGGTGACATCGCGCACAGGCTTCCCGACGAGGGGCAGCTCATTCCAACCCCTGTGCCCCATGAGAGGGTGGTGTTTCTCCCCACTTCCTCCGCTGGACTAGGTTTTCCACTTCACCCATTTGTCTGGGGCTCATGTTCTACTATGGCACGGACTTCCACGACCTGCCCCAATTTCATCCTCAACATCTCGGCGTTCATCGTCAGGTGCGAGGCCTTCCTCTGCATCCAGCCCCACTTTGGCTTATGGTCAAGATCTTCAACGTCCGGCCGAAGGTAGTGGGCGGCCGCTGCCGGAGTGCGGAGGCGCCATGGTTGGCAAGATGGCCAAAGTCCTATGGCTCGAGGGCTCCTTTGTGGAGACAATAAAGGGGTGGCAATCGGGGTGGTTCTACATCACCGAGCCACGCGACCCCGAATGGTGGCGGCCCCCGAATTCAGATCTGGCTTCCCCACACGGCTCTCGTCATGGAAAGAGATGGGCCTGACGTGGGGAATTGACGAGCTATCCGGACTCCAAACATGCGTCCGGAACTGGTGGACAAGAATCTTAGGCTTGTCGACGTAATCCAGTGATGCTCATCCGCCGGATTCTCCCATGCCAACAACGGGCCTTTAATTTGTGGGAGTTCGATCCAAGACATCACCGAACCTTGAACCGGCTCTTCGACACTACGCACGAAGACGCTGGAAGGTGCCGTTCAAGGGCGCCAAGCCCCAGATCCGCTAACAAAGATCGTGGATACATCTCGCGCCAAGCCGGCGAGGTAAGTTATTTTACCCTTTACGGGACTCTTTTTTCATAGATCGACTCTATGTGGGATCTAAAACTCCCTAATCTTTGACAGATCGGTTGAAGACGTCCGGACAGATTAACTGTCCGGCTCCTTTGCCGGAAGACTCCAGCGGACGCCCGATTGACGGGTTAGGCTCCGGCACCCCATGTGGTGCCGAGAAGAAGGCCAAGAAGGAGGCCACGGAAATCGAAGGAGCTCCCGACGCCAAAAGTGCTATCAGATTCTCAAGCGTAATCTTCTCCGAGGACGAGGAGGAGGAAAAGAAGCTTCTCCCAGCCGGGGAGGAGAGGAAAGGAAGGCCGCCTCTAACCGGGAGGCCGGAGGGTCCAAGAAAGGAAGAACCCTTCCTCCGGACTTCTCCACCAACGCCGACAATGACGAGGAGGATTGGCCAACAAGGGCCAAGCTCGGCGAGATTGTAAGTGTCCGGATACCCATGGCTTTTTCATTGTTGCATAGTGTTCTCAAATGTCGAACAATCATGCAGCCCGCCCAAGAGCGATCTAGCCGCTTCGACGAGCGGGTCCTTGGGTTCGTCGGAAATGGAGAGTACTTCGCTTCCGACCGCCTCCTCGCCTCACGCTGCGGACGACACCGAGGTGGCGCCCCAAGGGGGGCCTGGTCAAGAGGATATGGCGCAGGAGGCGCCACAAGGCGACCTCCCGGACTCCAGGCGCGTGGGGGGGGGGGGGGCAAGACCCCCAGGGGCTCTAAGCCCGACCGTTGTCCGGACACCATGCCGGAACCAACGGTGGTTCCGAGTCCGCAAGCGGTCCCTTCAGAAGAAGGGTAAGACGCCGTGTCCTTCGTCCAACCGGAGGCACCGGATAGCTCTTGGAGGCGCTTAATGCGTCTCCATCGAGGAGGAGCACCACCTTTATGAGTGCGGTGATCCGGACAGTTCAGTCCGTCAAGAGCGGGCTGACGAAGCTCGTACTCAGCCTTCTAACAGGCTTTGAGGTAAGTTTAGAATATGTAAAATGTTACCGCATAGACAAGAGCCCTATTGCTTAGTTAAAATTGTTCGGAAAGAAAAGCCGGACTAAGGATCTAAAAAGATATATGCAGGAGTCTAACATAAGGATGTCAATATGGGAATGCAGGCTGCGCTGCTGACCTCTGCCGCACTGATTGCAGAGGTCAATGCATTGAAGCAGAGCCTCGAGCGGTCCGAGAACGAGCTCGGCCAAGCCAAGAAGCAGTTCGAGGACAAGGAAGGTAAGTAGTACCTTATTAAAGAAATACCTTATAGAAAGGTTTCAGTTGCAAAAAATAACAGGAATAACATGGGTACTGCAGGGGCCACGAACGAGGTGGCGACCCTGAAGGAAGCGGTGTCCGTGGCCGAAAACAAAGCGGCTGCAGAACACACCGAGTGAGAGAAAGGGGAGGTGCAGCTGGTGGAGGTGCGGCAAGAGCTCCAGATTCTCGTGGAAAAACACGAGGGTTTGGAGCGTGACTCGAAGACCCGAGAGTCCGATGTCGGATTTCGGGTTCCGGCAGACCCTTAAGGTTCGAACTCTGGGGTGCGCGCGGAGATCCAAACCTCCACCGTCTCGTACCTTGCCGAATCGTAGGGACCTAAAACCGTTGAGGAACGTAGCAGAAATTCAAAATTTTCCTACGTGTCACCAAGATCTATCTATGGAGAAACCAGCAACGAGGGGAAGGAGAGTGCATCTACATACCCTTGTAGATCGCTAAGCGGAAGCGGTCAAGAGAACGGGGTTGAAGGATTCGACTCGCCGTGATCCAAATCACCGGAGATCCTAGTGCCGAACGGACGGCACCTCCGCGTTCAACACACGTACAGCCCGGTGACGTCTCCCATGCCTTGATCCAGCAAGGAGAGAGGGAGAGGTTGAGGAAGACTCCATCCAGCAGCAGCACAACGGCGTGGTGGTGATGGAGGAGCGTGGTAGTTCAGCAGGGCTTCGCCAAGCACCGAGGGAGAGGAGGAGTAAGAGAGGCAGGGCTGCGCCAAGAGGGAGAGCTCTCGTGTGTTGGGCAGCCCCAAAACCCCCACTATTTATAGGAGGAGGGGAGGTGGCTGCGCCCCCATCTAGGGTTCCCACCCAAGGGGTGCGGCAGCCCTAGATGGGGCTTGAAGGGGGCGGCCAAGAGGGGGAGAGAGGGGCGCCCCCTAGGGTGGGCCTTTAGGCCCATCTGCGCCTAGGGTTTCCCCTCTCCCCACCTCGCTGCGCCTTGGGCCTTGTGGGGGGGGGGGGCACCAGCCCACCTGGGGCTGGTCCCCTCCCACACTTAGCCCATGCAGCCCTCCGGGGATGGTGGCCCCACTTGGTGGACCCCCGGGACCCTCCCGGTGGTCCCGGTACGTTACCGATAAAACCCGAAACTTTTCCGGTGACCAAAACCTCAGTTCCTATATATTATTCTTTACCTCCGGACCATTCTGGAACTCCTCGTGACGTCCGGGATCTCATCCGGACTCAACAACATTTAGTAACCACATACAAACTTCCTTTATAACCCTAAGCGCCATCGAACCTTAAGTGTGTAGACCCTACGGGTTCGGGAACCATGCATATGACCGAGACGTTCTCCGTCAATAACCAACAGCGGGATCTGGATACCCATGTTGGCTCCCATATGTTCCACGATGATCTCATCGGATGAACCACGATGTCAAGGACTCAATCGATCCTGCATACAATTCCCTTTGTCTAGCGGTATTGTACTTGCCCGAGATTCGATCGTCGGTATCCCGATACCTTGTTCAATCTCGTTTCCGCAAGTCTCTTTACTCGCTCCATAACACATCATCCCGTGATCAACCCCTTGGTCACATTGTGCACATTATGATGATGTCCTACCGAGTGGGCCCAGAGATACCTCTCCGCTTACACAGAGTGACAAATCCAGCCTCGATTCGTACAACCCAATGTACACTTTCGGAGATACCGTAGTGCACCTTTATAGCCACCCGATTCGTTGTGATGTTTGGTACACCCAAAGCATTCCTACGGTATCCGGGAGTTGCACAATCTCATGGTCTAAGGAAATGATACTTGACATTAGAAAAGCTTTAGCATACGAACTACGATCTTTGTGCTAGGCTTAGGATTGGGTCTTGTCCATCACATCATTCTCCAAATGATGTGATCCCGTTATCAACGACATCCAATGTCCATGGTCGGGAAACCGTAACCATCTGTTGATCAAGGAGCTAGTCAACTAGAGGCTTACTAGGGACATGGTGTTGTCTATGTATCCACACATGTATCTGAGTTTCCTATCAATACAATTATAGCATGGATAATAAACGATTATCATGAACAAGGAAATATAATAATAACTAATTTATTATTGCCTCTAGGGCATATTTCCAACAGTCTCCCACTTGCACTAGAGTCAATAATCTAGTTCACATCGCCATGTGATCAACACTCACAGGTCACATCGCCATGTGACCAACATCCAAAGAGTTTACTAGAATCATTAAACTAGTTCACATCATCATGTGATTAAGACTCAATGAGTTCTGGAGTTTGATCATGTTTTGCTTGTGAGAGAAGTTTTAGTCAACGGGTCTGCAACATTCAGATCCGTATGTACTTCGCCAATCTCTAGGTCATATTGTAAATGCTGCTTTCACGCTCCACTTGGAGCTATTCCAAATGGTTGCTCCACTATACGTATCCGGTTTGCTACTCAGAGTCATTCGGATAGGTGTTAAAGCTTGCATCGACGTAACCCTTTACGTCGAACTCTTTATCACCTCCATAATCGAGAAACATATCCTTATTCCTCTAAGGATAATTTTGATTGCTATCTGGTGATCCACTCCTTGATCACCTTTGTACCCTCTTGCCAGATATGTAGCAAGGCACACATCAAAGTGCGGTACACAAAGATGGCATACCTGTACAACCCACGCCTAAGGCATAGGGACGACCTTCGCCCTTTCTCTCTTTTCTGCCGTGGTCGAGCTTTAACTCTTAACTTCATACCTTACAACTCAGTCAAGAACTCCTTCTTTGACTGATCCATCTTGAACACCTTCAAGATTATGTCAAGGTATGTGCTCATTTGAAAGTATTATTAAGCATTTTGATCTATCCTTATAGATCTTGATGCTCAATGTTCAAGTAGCTTAATCCAGGTTTTCTATTGAAAAACATCTTTCAAATAACCCTATACGCTTTCCAGAGATTCTACATCATTTCTGATCATCAATATGTCAACAACATATACTCATCAGAAATTCTATAGTGCTCCCACTCACTTCTTTGGAAATACAAGTTTCTCATAAACTTTGCATAAACCGAAAATCTTTGATCATCTCATCAAAGCGCACATTCCAACTCCGAGATGCTTACTCCAGTCCTTAGAAGGATCGTTGGAGCCAGCATACCTTTTAGCATCCTTAGGATCGACAAAACTTTATGATTGTATCACATACAACCTTTCCTTACGTGGTAGTAAGGAAACTTCGCTTTTGACATCCATCCGCCAGATTTCATAAATGCAGCTAATGCTAACATGATTCCGACGGACTTAAGCATCGCTACGGATGAGAAAATCTCATCGTAGTCAACTCCTTGAACTTGTGAAAAAACTCTTCGCCACAAGTCGAGCTTCATAGACGGTGACATTACCGCCCACGCCCCGTCTTCTTCTTAAAGATCCATTCATCTCAATGGCTTGCCGAACATCGGGCAAGTCCACCAAAGTCCATGCTTTGTTCTGATACATGGATCCTATCTCGGATTTCATGGCTTCTAACCATTTGTCGGAATTTGGACCCACCATCGCTTCTCCATAGCTCGTAGGTTCATTGTTGTCTAGCAACATGACCTTCAAGATGTGATTATGTACTCACTCAAGTAGTACGCATCCTTGTCACCCTACGAGGTGTGTTAGTGACTTGATCCGAAACTTCATGATCACCATCATAAGCTTCTACTTCAATTGGTGTAGGTGCCATGGGAACAACTTCTTGTGCCCTGCTACACACTAGTTGAAGTGACGGTTCAATAACCTCATCAAGTCTCCACCATCCTCCCACTCAACTTTTCGAGACGAACTTTTCCTCGAGAAAGGACCCGATTCAAGAAACAATCCCTATTGCTTTCGGATCTGAATTAGGAGGTATACCCAACTGTTTTGGGTGTCCTATGAAGATGCATTTTGTCCGCTTTGGGTTCGAGCTTATCAACCTGAAACTTTTTCCACATAAGCGTCGCAGCCCCAAACTTTTAAGAAAGCGACAACTTAGGTTTCTCCAAACCATAGTTCAAACGGTGTCGTCTCAACGGAATCACGTGGTGCCCTATTAAAGTGAGTGCGGTTGTCTCTAATGCCTAACCCATGAACGATAGTGGTAATTCGATAAGAGACATCATGGTACACACCATATCTAATAGGGTGCAACTATGATGTTCGGACACACAATCACACTATGGTGTTCGAGGCGGTATTAATTGTGAAACAATTTCCACAATGTCTTAATAGCGTACAAAGCTCAGAACTCAGATACTCATCTCTATGATCATATCATAGACATTTTATCCTCTTGTCACGATGATCTTTAACTTCACTCTGAAATTACTTGAACCATTCAATAATTCAGACTGTGTTTCATCAAGTAAATACACTCAAGATTCTACTTAAATCATCCGTGAAGTAAGAACATAACGATATTCACTGCATGCCTCAAAGACTTCATTGGACTGCACACATCAAAATGTGTTACTTCAACAGGTTGCTATCTTGTTCCATCTTACTGAAACCGAGGCTTTTTTCAGTCATCTTGCCTATGTGGTATGATCTGCATATCTCAAGTGATTCAAAATCAAGTGAGTCCAAATGATCCATCTGCATGGAGTTTCTTCATGCGTATACACCAATAGACATGGTTCGCATGTCTCAAACTTTTCCAAAAAAAAGAGTGAGTCCAAAGATCCATCAACATGGAGCTTCTTCATGCGTTCTACACCAATATGACTTACATGGCAGTGCCACAAGTAAGTGGTACTATCATTACTATCTTATATGAAAATGTGTATCACTACGATCGAGATTAAATAAACCATTCCTTTAGGTGCAAGACCATTGAAGGCATTATTCAAATGAATAGAGTAACCATTATTCTCCTTAAATGAATAACCGCATTGCAATAGACATAATCCAATCATGTCTATGCTCAACGCAAACATCAAATGACAATTATTCTGGTTTAATACTAATCTTGATGGTAGAGGGAGCGTGCGATGTTTGATCACATCAAACTTGGAAACACTTCCAACACATATCGTCAGCTCACCTTTAGCTAGTCTCCATTTATTCCGTAGCCTTTTATTTCGAGTTACTAACACTTAGTAACCGAACCGTATCTAATACCTCGTGCGACTAGGAGTACTAGTAAAGTACACATTAACATAATGTATATCCAATATACTTCTATCGACCTTGCCAGCCTTCTCATCTACCAAGCATCTAGGGTAGTACTGCTTCAGTGTCCGTTCCCTCATTACAGAAGCACTTAGTCTCGGGTTTGGGTTCAACCCTGGGTTTTTTCACTGGAGCAGCTACTGATTTGCCGTTTCATGAAGTACCCTTTTATTTCCCTTGCCCTTCTTGAAACTAGTGGTTTCATTAACCATCAACAATTGATGCTCCTTCTTGATTTCTACTTTCGCGGCGTCAAACATCGCGAATACCTCAAGGATCATCATATCTATCCCTGATATGTTATAGTTCATCACGAAGCTCTAGCAGCTTGGTGGCAATGTCTTTGGGGAAACATCACTATCTCATCTGGAAGATCAACTCCCACTCAATTCAAGTGATTGTTGCACTCAGACAATCTGAGCACAAGCTCAGCGATTGAGCTTTTCTCCCTTAGTTTGCAGGCTAAGAAAATCGTCGGAGGTCTTATACCTCTTGACGTGGGCACGAGCCTGAAATCCCAATTTCAGCCCTCGAAATATCTCATATGTTCCGCGACGTTTTGAAAAACGTCTTTGGTGCCTCAACTCTAAACCGCTTAATCGAACTATCACGTAGTTATCAAAACGTGTATGTCGATGTTCGCAACATCCATGCACGACGCTCGAGGTTCAAAGACACCGAGCGGTGCATTAAGGACATAAGCCTTCTACCGTCCGCATAATTGCTACCGCCAACTTTCAACTATATTTTCTCTAGGAACATATCTAAACAAGGAACTAAAGCGCGAGCCACGACATAATTTGCAAAGATCTTTTGACTATGTTCAGGATAATTAAGTTCATCTCATGAACTCCCACTCGAGATAGACATCCCTCTAGTCATCTAAGTGATTACATGATCCGAGTCAACTAGGCCGTGTCCGATCATCACGTGAGACGGACTAGTCATCATCGGTGAACATCTTCATGTTGATCGTATCCTCCATACGACTCATGCTCGACCTTTCGGTCTCTTGTGTTCGAGGCCATGTCTGCATACATGCTAGGCTCGTCAAGTTAACCTAAGTGTTTGGCGTGTGTAAATCTGGCTTACACCCGTTGTATGTGAACGTAAGAATCTATCACACCCGATCATCACGTGGTGCTTCGAAATGACGAACTTTCGCAACGGTGCATAGTTAGGTGGAACACTTTCTTGAAATTTTAATGAGGGTTCATCTTATTTACTACCGTTGTTCTAAGCAAATAAGATGCATAAATATGATAAACATCACATGCAATCAAATAGTGACATGATATGGCCAATATCATTTTGCTCCTTTTGATCTCCATCTTCGGGGCTCCATGATCATCGTCGTCACCGGCATGACACCATGATCTCCATCATCATGATCTCCATCATCGTGTCTCCATGAAGTTGTCTCGCCAACTTATTACTTCTACTACTATGGCTACCGGTTAGCAATAAAGTAAAGTAATTACATGGCGGTTGTTCAATGACACGCAGGTCATACAATAAATTAAGACATCTCCTATGGCTACTGCCGGTTGTCATACTCATCGACATGAAAGTCGTGATTCCTATTACAAGAACATGATCAATCTCATACATCACATATCATTCATCACATTCTTCTTGGCCATATCACATCACATAGCATACCCTGCAAAAACAAGTTAGACGTCCTCTAATTGTTGTTGCATGTTTTACGTGGCTGCTATAGGTTTCTAGCAAGAACGTTTCTTACCTACGCAAAACCACAACGTGATATGCCAATTGCTATTTACCCTTCATAAGGACCCTTTTCATCTAATCCGTTCCGACTAAAGTGGGAGAGACTGGCACCCGCTAGCCACCTTATGCACCAAGTGCATGTTAGTCGGTGGAACCTGTCTCACGTAAGTGTACGTGTAAGGTCGGTCCGGGCCGCTTCATCCCACAATACCGTCGAAACAAGATTGGACTAGTAACGGTAAGCATATTGGACATCATCAACGCCCACAACTACTTTGTGTTCTACTCGTGCAAAGAATCTACGCAATAGACCTAGCTCATGATGCCACTGTTGGGGAACGAGCGTAAATTCAAAATTTTCCCACGTGTCACCAAGATCTATCTATGGAGAAACCAGCAACGAGGGGAAGGAGAGTGCATCTACATACCCTTGTAGATCGCTAAGCGGAAGCGTTCAAGAGAACGGGGTTGAAGGAGTCGTACTGCCATGATCCAAATCACCGTTGATCCTAGTGCCGAACGGACGGCACCTCCGCTGTTCAACACACGCAGACAGCCCGGTGACGCCTCCCATGCCTTGATCCAACAAGGAGAGAGGGAGAGGTTGAGGAAGACTCCATCCAGCAGCAGCACAACGGCGTGGTGGTGATGGAGGAGCGTGAAGTTCAGCAGGGCTTCGCCAAGCACCGCGGAGAGGAGGAGTAAGAGGCAGGGCTGCGCCAAGAGGGAGAGGCTCTCGTGTGTTGGGCAGCCCCAAAACCCCCACTATTTATAGGAGGAGGGAGGGAGCTGCGCCCCATCTAGGGTTCCCACCCAAGGGTGCGGCAGCCCTAGATGGGGCTTGAAGGGGCGGCCAAGAGGGGAGAGAGGCGCCTAGGGTGGGCCTTTAGGCCCATCTGCGCTTAGGGTTTCCTCTCCCCACCTCACGCGCCTTGGGCCTTGTGGGGGCGACTAGCCCACCCGGGCTGGTCCCTCCCACACTTAGCCCATGCAGCCCTCCGGGATGGTGGCCCCACTTGGTGGACCCCGGGACCCTCCGGTGGTCCCCAGACGTTACCGATAAAACCCAAACTTTTCCGGTGACCAAAACCTCACTTCCTATATATTATTCTTTACCTCCCACCATTCCGAACTCTTCGTGACGTCCGGTATCTCATCCGGACTCCGAACAACATTCGGTAACCACATACAAACTTCCTTTATAACCCTAGCATCATCGAACCTTATGTGTAGACCCTACGGGTTCGGGAACCATGCGCATATGACCGAGACGTTCTCCGGTCAATAACCAACAGCAGGATCTGGATACCCATGATGGCTCCCACATGTTCCACGATGATCTCATCGGATGAACCACGATGTCAAGGACTCAATCGATCCCGTACACAATTCCCTTTTTCTAGCGGTATTGTACTTGCCCGAGATTCGATCGTCGGTATGCCGATACCTTGTTCAATCTCGTTTCCGGCAAGTCTCTTTACTCGTTCCGTAACACATCATCCCGTGATCAACCCCTTGGTAACATTGTGCACATTATGATGATGTCCTACCGAGTGGGCCAGAGATACCTCTCCGTTTACACGGAGTGACAAATCCCAGCCTCGATTCGTACAACCCAATGAGACACTTTCGGAGATACCTATAGTGCACCTTTATAGCCACCCAAATACGTTGTGGACGCTTTGGTACACCCAAAGCATTCCCTACGGTATCCGGAGTTGCACAATCTCATGGTCTAAGGAAATGATACTTGACATTAGAAAAGCTTTAGCATACGAACTACGATCTTTGTGCTAGGCTTAGGATTGGGTCTTGTCCATCACATCATTCTCCAAATGATGTGATCCCGTTATCAACGACATCCAATGTCCATGGTCGGGAAACCGTAACCATCTGTTGATCAACGAGCTAGTCAACTAGAGGCTTACTAGGGACATGGTGTTGTCTATGTATCCACACATGTATCTGAGTTTCCTATCAATACAATTATAGCATGGATAATAAATGATTATCATGAACAAGGAAATATAATAATAACTAATTTATTATTGCCTCTAGGGCATATTTCCAACAAAAACTACTCAGAAGAACAGCACAAGAGACACGAGATTTATACTAGTTCGGGCCACCGTTGTGGTGTAATACCCTACTCTAGTTTGTGGTGTGGTGGATTGCCTCTTGGGCTGATGAGGAATAAGATTACATGGAAGAACAGCCTCGCGAGGGTCTGTTCTTGGTGGGTGTGATGAACTGCTAGGTGGTGTCCCGTCGCTCTAGCTTGAGGGTTGGTCTCTATCTCTATCTGATCTGGATGCCGATCGTCCCTCTACTCTGAGTGTGGCCACTCCTATTTATAGGCGAAGGCCCTGGGCCTCTTCCCAAATATTGAGCGGGAAGGGCGCCAACAATTGGCCATTTTGAAGGGGAACAGCGGGTACACTTATCCTGACTAAAGTTGGTCCTCGCCGCCAAAGGCTCTAGTGATGACGCCCGCTTGGGCTCCATGATGACTCCTTCCAGCCGTTGGGGCTGGTCTTGGTCTTGTTGCACCAAACGGGTGCCTTTGCTTGATGCTCTTGCTCGCGCTTGCTCCCTTTGCACCAAAGGGGAAAGGAGGACGCCAGGCGGGCCGGGCGCCTAACCCGGGCGCCCTTGGTCGTCATGGCTTGCGTCATGGGCACCTCGCGAGGCACCCTGCCTTGAACTCTCCGCCTCCTCACGAGCCAGCCCGACGAGGCCGTGCTCGAGGAAGCTCTCGTCGTCCGCCTCATGAGGCTTGGCCCTCGCGAGGGTCTTGAGCTTGTGTTGATGAAGATGGGCTGTCCTGGCCTCCTTTGAGCCACGCCAGAGGCCGCAGCGGGCAAGTCTGGGACCCCTGCCTGCAACGCCGACAAGAGCCCCTGGCCCACGGGCGCGCCCAACTTGGCCGAGCAGAGAGGCAAAGGGCAAGTGTGAAGCGTCATGGGCCCTAACAGCCTGCGGCCTTGGGCGACGCGTGGCGGTTGATTGGACGCAGCCGCTCCCCACGATGCCTCGGTAACCTCCCGGATTCGACAAGTCCCTGCATGAGGAGTTGGTCATGATTACCGGTGATCGTGGAGGCCGACGGTTGGCCTTCGCCAGCAATAAGTACGGAACGACGCGCGCCCTTGCAGTCTATCCTTTCCTATCTCTCCTTCTTCTCCATGTCTCCACCAAGGAAGTTCTCGGCCGCAGAGCAGGGGAAGGGCTGCCAGGTCGAATCTTCCTCTCCTCCGCCTAAGCGTGGTCGAGGTCGCCCTCGCAAGCACCCCGTCGCCTCCACGGCGGTCCCCCGCGGTCGCGGGGGAGGCTCTCATCATGGTGACGAGCGGCTGGCCATGGTAGGAGGGCGTGCCCCGGCCGCGCGTCCCCTGAGGCCGCGCCTCCATGCTGCTGAAGTGCTGCCAGAGTTCATGGTGAGGGCGGAGGAGCCGTCCGGCGTCCGGCTTCAGCTCCCGTGCTTCCTCCTGGGTGAGCTCCCAGATGGCTCCCTGAGTGGCCTCTGGCTCCAGGCAGATGGCTGTTGCAGCCGGGCTTCGTGGGCTTCTCTTGAGGTCTCTGCTGCAGGGAACCTGTTCCTGGCATGCGGCTGGCAGACGTTCGCTCGCGCGCGTGGTCTCTGCCGCCGGTGCTCCCTGCACTTCAAGTATGACGGCGACGCCACCCTCTACGTTAGGGTGTTCGGGGAAGACGGCCGCCGCATGGGGTGCTGCCCTGAGGACGACGACCGCGGCCGAGGACTCAGCCCCGACGCGGGCGGAGAGGGCAGCACGCGGACGGCCGGCGATGCTCGCGACTCCTCACGCTTCACCAGCTCTTCTTCGGGTGGCGATTCTTCTAGCAGCGGCCGCGGCCAGCCCCCACGCCACACGGCGCTTGGGGGTGGCAGCGGGTCCGCGCCGCCATGCCCCGGTGAAGCGCGATATGGAGTCCGGATCGAGCTCCGAGGCGGCTCGAGCCTTCCAAGAGAGCCGCACGGGCGTGGCTTACCGCTTCTGTCCTTTTCCTTCCTTTTCTCCTGCGTAAAAGGAACAATGTGTGGCCCGTGGGGGCGTGTTTAGGGCAACGCCGTTAATTATTGTATCTTGCTTTTGTTATCCTCGACATCGCTCCTTCCGTCAGGCGCACATTCGCAAGTGAGCCCGGCCGTGGTCATGGGCGACCCACCTGGCCCTGTTCAAGGCGTTGTCGCCCGTGAGGCATGGTCGGAGGGGTGCTCCAGCTGGACCAGGCCGTAGTGAAAACTTGAGCGATAGGGGTAGGAACGCTCGCGGGGGCTCCCGAGGCCTCCCTCGCGAGTCCCCGCGCAAGAGAAATCGAGGCAGGAGGGTGAAAAAGATTGAAGAACCACAGACCAAAAAGGGGCGATAGTTTCGATAAAAACTTCAAATGGGAATAACCACCAACCGCAGAAGCAAATGAAAAAAGCCGCGTCGGCACTCTAGTCTAGTCTTCGACGTCTTCTCACCAGCGCGGAGCTAAGTGCTGCCACTGGGCGTGGGAGGGAGCTCCTGGGCCTAAGGCCGGCACTCCTGAGACTCCGGGGCGTGTACAACCCCAATACGTGAGAGTGTCACGGGCGGCGAGCTTCACAGGCGTTCGCCTTCTTCACAGGCTCCGGGCCTTTCTTCTGGGAAGCAAGCTTCACGGGCGTTTGCCCTCTTCACAGGCTCCGGGTCTTTCCAGGCAGCGATGCTTCATAGGCGTTCGCCTTCTTCCACGTGCTCTGGGCCTTTTCCCGGAGGTGAGCTTCACAGGCATTTGCCTTCTTCACGAGCTCCGGCCTTTTCCAAAAGATGAACTTCACAGCATTCGCCTTCTTCATGTGCTCGTGGCCTTTTCCAAAAGATGAACTTCACAGCATTCGCCTTCTTCACGAGCTCGTGGCCTTTTCCAAAAGATGAACTTCACAGCATTCGCCTTCTTCACGTGCTCGGGGCCTTTTCCAAAAAGATGAACTTCACGGGCATTCGCCTTCTTCACGTGCTCGGGGCCTTTTAGGGGTAAAACCTCCTGAGGTGCCGGATGTTCCACGCTGCTCAGAGTAGGTACTCCCTCTTGAGTCTCCAAGCGCACGGAGCCAGGCCTAGAAACATGAACAACCTTGAATGGGCCCTCCCACATGGGAGAGAGCTTATGCAATACCTCCCTAGAGAGGACCCGTCGGAGCATGAGGTCCCCTACCTCGAGAGTTCTGGGGCGGATGTTGCGGCAGTGGTATCGCCGGAGTGCCTGCTGGTACCTCGCTGCTGGCAGCGCAGCTTCTCGACGGCGCTCCTCCCCCAGCACAAGGGCCGTCCCTCGCATGGCGTCCTGCAGCGTTTCATCGAACGCCAGACCCAGCTGGATCGGCAACTTGACCTCGTGAGGGAGGACCGCTTGACTCCGAGACCGGGAAGAAGGGGTCTCTCCGGTTGGCTTTTGCGGTTGTGCGGATGGACCACAACATGACGGAAGCTCGTCGTACCAGCCTCTCGCAGGGCTTCCGGCTTCTTCTTGAACGTCTGGTCTTGAGGCCTCTCAGACCTCTGCATTGGCCCGCCGGCCTATCCATTGCTGCTCTTTGGGGTGCGCCACCGGTTGCGTAGCATATCTGCGTCCCAAGGTTAGCGCAGATGCGTTTTAAAAAGGTTCTTGGTGAACTGCGAACCGTTGTCGGTGATGATGCGGTTCGGCACTCGAACCGCTCACGATGCCCTTGATGAACTTGACCGCAGAACCAGCGGGATGGCGCGGACGGCCTCGACTTCGCCCACTTGGTGAATTTGTCCACGGCGACGTAGAGGTAGCGATAGCCCCTGGCGCCCGAGGGAAAGGGCCCGAATGTCCAGCCCAGCACCGCGAATGGCCAAGTGAGGGGAATGGTTTGCGTGCCTTCGCTGGCTGGTGGATCTGCTTGCATGGAATTGGCAAGCCTCGCAAGCCTTCACGAGGTCGATGGCGTCATTGAGCGCGGTGGGCCAATAGAAACCGCTGCGGAACGCCTTCCCGACAAGGGTCCGTGACGATGAATGGTGCCCACAATCTCCGCCATGTATATCTGCCAGCAATTCCTTCCCTGTTCCTCGGTGATGCGGTAGCGAGGATACGTTGTTCGGTCGTCTCGGTAGAGCTCTCCATCAATGATGTCAGTATGCCGTGGCTTGCCGCGCCACACGCCTGCCTCCTCCTCCTTCTCTGGCAAAGTCCCACGTTAAGTAACTCTTGAGCTCCGTGATCCAAAGACTCCTCTTGAGGTTCCATCGTTAGGAGCAGGCGTGCTCGAGGCCGGGCCACAGTGGGGCTCCCGAGGCTGGTGGCTGAGGGAGCTCCTCCCGAGGCTGTGCTGTGCTTGATAACGGCGGCAGGGCTGAGGGCTTGAAGAGCCGTTCCTCAAATACACCCGGCTCCTGGGGTAACCTCCTGGAGGCTCGTTTGGGGATGTCGTCGGCTTCTTGATTGGTGCCGCGGGGCACGTGCTGCAGCTCCAACCCCCAGAACTGTTTCTCCATCCTGCGGACCTCCGCAAGGTAAGCCTCCATGTGTTCATCCCTTCGCTCGTACACCTTGTTGGAGAAATTGACGAGGAGCTGCGAATCACCCTTGATGGTAAGGCGCTTCACCCCCAGGGCAGCGGCAGCCTTTAGACCCGCTATCAGCCCCTCGTATTCTGCTATATTGTTGGAGACCTTCTCGCCATGCTGGAAACAGAGCTGCACAGCATAGTAGAGCTTGTCCTGAGCGGGAGATATGAGTACTGCCCCAGCCCCAGCGCCCTGTCTTGAGAATGCTCCGTCGAAGTACATGACCCAACCTTCTGGCGCTTCGCTCCCTGGGGAGAGGGACCGATCCTCGCCGGCCACGAGGCCGGTGCTTCATCCATTCGCCACGAAATCTGCCAGTAGCGGCCCCCTTGATGACTCTGGTCGTCTTGAACTCGAGCTGGAATGCTTGCAGCTCAATGTTCCACTCGGCGACCCTTCCAGCCGAGTTGGGGCTCCTGAGCACCCTCTCCAGGGGGTATGCCGAGACAACCTTGATTGGATGACCCTGGAAGTAGTGCCGCAGCTTGCGCGAAGCCACCAACAGTGCAAGGAGGAGCTTCTGCGGCATGGGGTACCGTGCCCTCGCATCCCGTAACACGGTGCTGTCGAAGTACACCGGGTGCTCGACGAGGTTAGGGGCGTCGGTGCTGGTGGCGTCTTCCGGAAGCTATGGTGCCTCCCGAGGCGATGGCGCCTCCGGAAGCTGGGTGCTCGGATGGGAGGCCTCCCCCGCCCTTGGTGCGCTTCTGCTTTGTGGCTGATCCTCTTCCATTGCAGTGCCGGCTTCTGCTAGTTCCTTCTGATTCGGTCTTGCCTTAGCTCGGGTGGCCGCCGTGGTCTTGGCCTGATGCTCCTCCCTAACTGCCACCAGAGCAGCGCTAGCGGAGTAGGGAGTGGCGGCGAGGTAAAGTACCAAAGGCTCCTGAGGGCGCGGGGCCACCATCACTGGAGGGCTGGTCAGGTACCTCTTGAGGTCTTGAAACGCTTTGTCGGCCTCTTCACCCACTCGAAGGGCCCCTTTTCTTCATCACCGAAGAAAGGCAGCGCCCGCTCCCCAATCGGGAGATGAAACGCCCAACGCCACGTTCTGGCGCCCGTGAGCTTCTGCATTTCCACGAGGGTCTTTGGTGGGCTCATATCTTCCATCGCCTTGACCTTTTCTGGTTAGCCTCAATGCCCGGTGGGACACGAGGAAACCGTGAGCTTGCCCGAGGGAACTCCAAACACACACTTCTCGGGTTGAGTCGCAGGCTCACTGCGTTGAGGCCCGCGAAGGTTTCTTCCAGGTCTTGTATCAAGGTCTTGGCCTCATGAGACTTCACCATGATGTCGCCGACGATGCCTCCACATTCTTCCCGAGCTGGGCCCAAGGTGATGTGCATGAGTCCGGAAGGTTGCCCCGCGTTGCGCAACCCGAATGGCATGCATGTATAGCAGTACACTCCACACGGGGTTAGGAAGGCCGTCTTTTCCATGTCTTGCACCGCCATCTTGATTTGGTGATACCCGGAAAAGGTGTCCAAGAAGCATAACAGGTCACACTCGGCGGTGGAATCGATGATCTGGTCGATGCGAGGGAGCGGAAACGGATCCTGCGGGCATGCTTTGTTGAGGTTGGTGAAGTCGACACACATGCGCTCCTTTTCTCCCTTCTTTGGCACCACCACGGGTTGGCCAGCCAATCTGGGTATCGGACCTCGCGAATGACCCCGCGGCTTCTAGCTTGCGGGTCTCTTGGACGATGAAGGCCTGCTTTTCGATGGACTGCCTTCTCGCTTCTGTTTCCTTTGGGCACGCGTTGGGGCACACGTTAAGGTGGTGTTCGATTACGCCCCGTGGGATCCCCACCAGCTGATCGGGCTCCTAGGCGAACACCTTCTTGTTCGCGCGCAGGAACTTGACAAGGGCCTCCTCCTGTTCTGGCTCGAGGTTGGCGCCTATGGTGAAGGTGGCGTTTGTGGACCCGTCCTCATCGACAGTATCTGCTTGGTCTCCGCCTTGTCTTGAGTGAACAACTGCTTCTTCTTGGTCGGCGCAGCCCCTTGGGCTCGGGCTTCCGCATCAGCCGGGCTGTGCTGCGCCGCGCCGTCTTGAGGGTGAGCCTGGCGCCATAGCGCACCTTCAGTGTCCCCGCACAGTGAGGACACCGCTGCTCCCGAGCATCTTCATGAGGTTGTACCCGGGTGGGTTGCGGCCATGAATTTGGCAATGCTTTGGATAGCCAAGGATGGCGTTGTAGGGGAGGCCGATGGGGCGATGTCGGTCGACCAGTTCCGTCGGAAGTTATCGCAGTGCGAAGGTCATCGGAAGCCGGATTTGCCCCAAGGAGCTGGATGACCCCCCTCCTACGTCTGAAAAAGGCCGGCTGGGCTGCAGCCGCTCCCTGGGTATGCAGAGGAGGTTGAAGGCCTCGACTGAGAGTACGTTGAGGCCGGCGCCGCCGTCGATGAGGGTCTGGTGACGGTCACCGCAGATGGTGGGTGTGCGAGCATGGGGAGCGCACCCGAGCCGGCCGAGTTGGTGGGGTGGTCTTGAGAGTCGAAGGTCAGCCCGGCCGGCGCCTCCGTCCGGACTGAGGGAGCCCCCTGCCGCGTGGAGGCGGCGCCGACCCGGCGAATGAATGTCTTGACATGGCGGCTGGAAGGCGGCGCCCGCGAGCCGCCCAGGAGGGCCGCGACAAGCGGAGGAACCGGCGCGACGGGGCGAGTGTCGAGGAAGCCGCGCGGCCCCTCCCCCGAGGTCGCCGAGGCGCAGGGACGATGCTTGCTGCCGTCCCCGCCGGGCCGGTGGCGGTTGACGGCAGGTGACGGGAACGGCGAGGGCGCCACGACGGGAGCGGCCTGGGCGACATGGGAGGCGCGAGGGCGCCCGGCGCTGGCGCGCCCGACGAGCGCCGACATGGTTGCGGTGGTCGGGGAAGAACGAGGCGACGAAGGCAGATTCCGTGCACCCTACCGGGCGTACAAATGTCGGATTTCGGGTTCCGGCAGACCCTTAAGGTTCGAACTCCGGGGTGCGCGCGGAGATCCAACCCTCCACCGTCACGTACCTTGCCGAATCGCAGGGACCTAAAACTACTCTGAAGAACAGCACAAGAGACACGAGATTTATACTAGTTCGGGCCACCGTTGTGGTGTAATACCCTACTCTAGTTTGTGGTGTGGTGAATGGCCTCTTGGGCTGATGAGGAACAATACAGGGAAGAACAGCCTCGCGAGGGTCTGTTCTTGGTGGGTGTGATGAACTGCTAGGTGGTGTCCCGTCGCTCTAGCTTGAGGGTCGGGTCTCTATCTCTATGTGATCTGGATGCCGATCGTCCCTCTACTCTGAGTGTGGCCACTCCTATTTATAGGCGAAGGCCCTGGGCCTCTTCCCAAATATTGAGCGGGAAGGGCGCCAACAATTGGCCATTTTGAAGGGGAACATCGGGTACACTTATCCTGACTAAAGTTGGTCCTCGCCTGCCAAAGGCTCTGGTGATGACGCCTGCTTGGGCTCCACGATGACTCCCTTCCAGCCGTTGGGGTTGGTCTTGGTCTTGTTGCACCGAAACGGGTGCCTTTGCTTGATGCTCTTGCCTGCGCTTGCTCCCTTTGCACCAAAGGGGAAAGGAGGACACTGTGCGGGCTGGCGCCCAACTGGCGCCCTTGGTCGTCATGGCTTGCGTCATGGGCACCTCACGAGGTACCCTGCCTTGAACTCTCCGCCTCCTCACGAGCCAGCCTGACGAGGCCGTGCCTGAGGAAGCTTCGTCGTCGCCTCATGAGGCTTGGCCCCTCGCGAGGGTCTTGAGCTTGTGTTGATGAAGATGGGCTGTCCTGGGCCTTCTTTGAGCCACACCGCAGGCCGCAGGCAGGCAAGTCTGGGGACCCCCGTTCCCAGAACGCCGATATCCGAGCTTGCCTCGGCTCTTGAGAGTGCCAAAGCTGCTAAGGTCGAGGCCCAAAAAGCCCTCCAAGAAATTGAATCATTAAAGAAGAGAGCGGCGGGTAAGGCATTCTTTATGCAAAGCAAGCATGTGAAAGTGAATTACCTATTACTTACCCAGATTCGGAGCTCTCCAGGAGCATTCGCAGATTTGCCCCGCAGTGTGTCTGATGCTGCCGTATTCTACCGTGCCAAGGAGGGGAGCTCAACGGAGAAGGTGTTCTGGTCTCAATATGCTGAGGCCGGACATCCGGTGCCCCTAAGAGACCAGCTAAAGCAGCTGGTCGAGATCCACAAGGTCGCCGAACAGGCCATGAAGGGCCTCATAGTTTGGCTGTGGCCGTTGGAGGCCATGCCTGGGAGCTACTTCGGATTGGTGCGGCGGCTGTTGGACGCCTGTCCATGGATTGAAGTCATCAAGCGCTCCGTCTGCATTGAAGGTGTTCATCGGGCCCTTGCCCGTGCTAAAGTGCACTGGGGCAAGCTGGATGCGGAGAAGCTTGTGACGGACGGGCCACCGAAGGGCAAGGAGCATTGCACGCCCGAAATGTACTATGAGGGCCTCCTGAAGGGTGCCCGTCGAATAGCGGATGAGTGCTCCAAAGATGTAATTTTTGAATAGACTCACATTTGTTATCCTGTACGCTGAAAACTTGTTCATATGCGCTAAGCAACGCTTGTTAATTTAAAATATTACCTTCTGTGCGGACGTTTATCAAATTTGAGAGATGGCAAGTCGTTGGCTTCAGCCCCCATGCCACGAAAGTGCCGGGTGTTCGGATAAACTTGAGCACTCTTGTTCCCATTCTTGGGTCCATCTAGGAGGCGCTCAACGCATAGCGAACAAGGCAACCGGACTTATAGTGCTTGAACACTCTCACTTAGCCATAGAATTCTATAATTTTAAATTTCGCGAAGCCCCTAGTATTCGAAGACCGAGTTCGGGCGCTATCCACGCCTTGGCGGACAACTCCGGTTCCTCGCTCTAAGCGGCATAAGTCTTTAGGGACCCGAAAAAACCTCTCGAACAGCAATCGGCTCTCGCCCTATCATGACGGTCAGTTTTAGCTTTCTCCTGAGGTGCTCGACCCAGCTCAACTGGGCACAATCGCGATGGTTCTCCGATGCTACCTTAGCCGATATAACGGAACGTAAGGTACCAAAACACGGAGCCGGGCAAACCCAACTATTGACCCAAGACATGATTCGGAGCCGATTCATATAATGCTATAAGTTCGGGGTGCCGCACTTGTGAAAGTGTTCGGACTTATCACACCATAATTTTGGGGTACTTAAGCCCCTGGTGTATTGGCCGTACTAAAGTGTACGGGTGGAACATGTCATGAAATGAACATATATATAGATAAAAAAGGAGTACAATAATAGGCAAAAGCTATGTATTGTTTATTCGTAAAGGTACCGCAATGAAAGCGTAACGATACAAATAGTGCGATGAGCAAGGGATGGGACTATCTAACATGTCCCCCTCCAGGGGTAAGCTGCGGGATGGTATGTAAAACAGGTATAATGCTCGTCATAGGGACCACCTGAACACTCGACGTAGCTTTCTGCTTCCCTGGCTCTTGCATCGTGGGTTCGGCGATTCTAGTGCCGGACAGGACTTCTGGAAAACGGAGTCCTGAAAAAAAAGGAGAGAAAGAAGAAAAAGAATGACACAATCGGGAGCCCCTGGTGCGGTCGAGCCGCATTCTTGGCATGCCGTGGTCGTGCCCCTCCCCTTATGCCCATGGTATCTCCAGAGCGTAATTATGTACGCGTAATTATGTACGCGTAGTACTGTCTTCGCAACTTCGCGAGGGCTGGGGTTGGGGCCGGATTGCTACGCGTGCTTGAATCGTGCCAGGCGGTCTTGTTGTAGGTTACTCCGGGCGCGCTTGGCAGTGTCCGGAAGCTTAGTGGCCGGACTCGAGAATTGCTGTGAGAGGCTGCTTTGCACCTCCGCCGCGAGGGCCGCCGTGTGCTCCTCTGTTCGGAGAGAGCGTTCGGTGTTTCCATTGACCGTGATTACTCCTCGAGGGCCTGGCATCTTGAGTTTGAGGTATGCGTAGTGCGGCACCGCATTGAACTTTGCAAATGCGGTTCGTCCAAGCAAAGGCGTGATAGCCGCTGCGAACGGGACTATGTCGAAGATTAACTCTTTGCTTCGAAGTTATCCAAGGATCCGAAGACCACTTCGAGTGTAACCGAGCCTGCATAATTGGCCTCTACACCGGTATGACGCCTTTAAAGGTCGTCTTTGTAGGTTTAATCCTTGAGGGGTCTATGCCCATTTTGCGACCTTGTATCCCGATAAAGCAGGTTCAGGCTGCTGCCGCCGTCCATAAGGACTCTGGTGAGGTGAAATCCGTCGATAATTGGGTCAAGAACCAATGCGGCAAAACCGCCGTGATGGATGCTAGTAGGGTGGTCCCTTCGATCGAAGGTGATCGGGCAGGAAGACCATGGGTTGAACTTCGGGGCGACTGGCTCCATCGCATATACGTCCCTTAGTGCACGCTTCCGCTCCCTTTTGGGTATATGGGTTGCGTATATCATGTTCACTGTCCGCACTTGCGTGGGAAAACCCTTATATACTCTAAGGTTCGGCGGGCTGGGCTCTTCCTCGTCATCGCTATGCAGCCCCTTGTCATTGAGTTCGACACTTAACTTGCCTGCTTGCTTGAACACCCAACAATCCCTGTTGGTGTGATTGGCTAGTTTTTCGGGTGCCATGTATCCGCACAAGCGATCGAGTATTCGGTCCAAGTTGGACGGGCCCTGGGTATTTCTTTTGAATGGCTTCTTCCGCTGACCGGGTTTAGAGCCTCTGAATCCGGCATTGACGGCCGTATCTTCAGCATTATCGCCGTTAATGCAGCGCTTGTTCTTGTTGCGACGCGACCTTCCATTGCTGTCCTTGGTATCCGAACTATCAGGGTGTTTGGCCAAGTTGTTGCTTCGAGCTAGCCAGCTGTCCTCTCCCGCATAAAAGCGAGTCATGAGGGTTGTGAGGGCTGCCATAGATTTCGGCTTTTCCTGTCCTAGGTGCCGGGCAAGCCACTCGTCATGATGTTATGTTTTAAGGCTGCAAGGGCCTCTGCATCCGGACAGTCAACGATTTGATTTTTCTTTGTTAGGAACCGTGTCCAGAATTGCCTGGCCGATTCTTCTGGCTACTGAATTATGTGGCTAAGGTCATCGGTGTCTGGTGCGCACGTATGTGCCCTGGAAGTTATCAAGAAATGCGGCTTCCAGGTCCTCCCAACAACCAATTGATTCTGCTGGCAAGCTGTTAAGCCAATGCCGAGCTAGTCCTTTAAGCTTGAGGGGGAGGTATTTGATGGCATGTAGATCATCACCGCGGGCCATGTGGATATGGAGGAGATAATCCTCGATCCAAACCGCAGGGTCTGTGGTACCATCGTATGATTCGATGTTTACGGGTTTAAAGCCCTCAGGGATTTGATGATCCATTACTTCATCTGTGAAGCATAGTGGGTGTCTTGGCGCCTCAGATATTGGGCTATATCACGACGCAGCTCAAATGAGCTTTGTCTATTGTGTTCGCCCTGCCGGAGTTTTCATATCCGGCGTGACGGTAATCATCCCGTCGTTGCTACGCCCACGCCGATCCGTAGATCGATCTTGTATGTTTTGCCTTATCCTCCAATATATCTCGCAAGTCCGGGCGCGTTTTCCCGTGCCACAGTACTTTTAAACGGTGTCGGGTACGGCTTGAACGGAGGGTCTAGAGGCCTCTCTATCGCGCCACGAGGTGGCCACCGCCATTTCAGATATCGGGTGACTTGGGTGCTTCCTCCGATCGAGGCAACAGCCTGCGTTTGGGGTAGCTTTTGGAGGGGCGTTCGAAGTTCATACTCTTTCTACCGCAAGGACTTCACCATCCGCTGCCTAGCGTGTCTTGGTCAGCTCTAAGTCTGTTGCTGCTTTTCTTGAGGCTGCTTGCCGTGGCCATAAGCCTGCGTTTGAAACGCCTCCTATTGGCGGGATCCTCCGGTACGACAAATTGCTGTCGCCGAGGCTTGCCTCATCTTCGGAGGGGGGCGCATAATTATCGCCCTCGACCTCTCTTTTTCTGCAGACCGTCGTGCGGACTTGCTTCTCCCTCCTCCCGCGCCGAGTCCCGCCGAGGGGTTTGTCTTCGCACCGTCCGGTGTTATTATCTCCCGTGCGGAATCACCGCTTTCTTTGTGGCGGGATTTAGAGCGGCGCCACGACGCCGGGCGCTTGATTGCTTTTGGAGGGGTCATCCTCCGTGGTTCCATCGCCGTTCCCATCTTTTGGGATATCCACCATGTATATGTCATATGACGAGGTGGCCTTCCAGTGCCCTGTAGGCGCTGGGTCTTGGTCGTCTCCGGCATCGTCGTCCATACCGTCGATGTCTTCGGAGTCGAAGTCGAGCATGTGGCTACAAAGTGGGTGGTGGGTGGGCGTTGAATTTCTTCGTCGTCCGTATCCCAACCTTCCTGTCCGTAGTCCGTGCAGGGCTCTCCGGATAAAGAGAGAGACTTTAGCGAATTCAGGATGTCGCCAAAGGGAGAGTGCTGAAAGATGTCCGCGGCAGTGAACTCCATGACCGGCGCCCAATCGGATTCGATTGGCAGGGACGCGGAGGGTCCAGAGTCCGGAAAGGAGTTCGGCACCCTGGAGTCAAGGTCTTCCCAAAGGACAGGGATGGAGTTCGGCTCAATCGCCGTAGAGATCGTAGCCCCCGAGGCGGTGTCCAACCACTCGTCCTCGATCGGGGAATCCGGCTCCGGATTAAGGGTCGGAGCGGATGCTGGTGCGGCCTCCGGGGCAATCGCTCGTAGAGCTAGATCATGCCCATCGAGACAGTGCGGCACGCTTGGCTGCGGCTCGAATCCGTCGAAGATCAAGTCTCCACGGATATCGGTCGTATAGTTCAAATTTCCAAATCTGACCTGATGGCCAGGGGCGTAGCTTTCGATCTGCTCAAGATGGCCAAGTGAATTGGCCCGCAGTGCAAAGCCGCCGAATATGAAGATCTGTCCGGGGAGAAAGGTCTCACCCTGGACTACGTCGTTGTTGATGATCGAAGGAGCCATCGGGCCTATCGGTGACGACACAGAGGAACTCTCAATGAAAGCACCAATGTCGGTGTCAAAACCGCGGATCTCGGTAGGGGGTCCCAAAGCTGTGTGTCTAGGCGGATGGTAACAGGAGACAAGGGACACGATGTTTTTACCTGTGTTCGGGCCCTCTCGATGGAGGCAATACCCTACTCCTGCTTGATTAATATTGATGATATGGGTAGTACAAGATAGATCTACCACGAGATCGTAGAGGCTAAACCCTAGAAGCTAGCCTATGGTATGATTGTTGTTCGTCCTACGGACTAAAACCCTCCGGTTTATATAGACACCGGATAGGTTAGGGTTACACAGTCGGTTACAATGGTAGGAGATCTACATATCCGTGTCGCCAAGCTTGCCTTCCACGCCAAGGAAAAGTCCCATCCGGACACGGGCGAAGTCTTCAATCTTGTATCTTCATAGTCTTGGAGTCCGCCGTGATGATAGTTCGGCTATCCGGACACCCCCTAGTCCAGGACTCCCTCAGTTGGGCTCTCTGGCGGCTCCTGGAAGGCTTCAACTCCCAACGCTTCCTCCTCCCAACCTTGCCCGAGGAACGAGCCCGGGTCGTCCTCCAGTGTGTACTCCTTGTCCATCATGCAGGGCACATAGGCCTCTGAGGCCGCTGCCCCGAAGACCTCGCCGAAGTGCCCCATGCTCCATGTTTCCCGGCCCGTCATGTTGTCCTGAAGATGGCAGGGCGGTGCTCCGATGGGGCCGTATGCAGCAACACTTGGGCCCGCACCCATCTGGGGTGGTGCGGGCACGGTAGGGCGCCCTCCACCGTGGGTCGTGTTGACATTGACGAGCCCACCGGGCACGCCCAGGAGCATGCGGGCGTTGCGCAGCCCGCCATGGGATCCAGCCGGCGCCTGGGGCATGAGCTGATAGCAGAAGGGCGGCGCTCCCGTGGACGCCGTGTCCAGTTACTCGGCGACGCGTTCCAGCAGTGCATCCCGGCTGCTCTCCATCAGTCGGCACCGCAGCAGCTCCCGCGCCACTGTGAGTGCGGCCCGCATGTTCACTTGCTCCCACCGGGTGTGCGGCGCCGTTGCCGCGGCATGGCTTGCGGCCCTTGCGGCGGCTCGCGCTTGTTGTGGAGTGAGGACGGACGGCGCCTGGCTGCGCCGCCCGCGCCCAACAGCGTTAGACGGCGCCCGTGCCGCCTGGGGCACAGGGTTGAGGTCTTCCTGGGCAGGCGGCGCCGCCCGGGCGGGCCAGGCCACCCAGCGGCCGGCGCCAGCCCTTGGGTCGCCAGACATCGGAACCACGGAGCGTCGGCGGATCAACTGGTGGGGAAGATACCCCGATGCACCCCTACCTGGCGCGCCAAATGCCGGATCTCGGGTTCCGGCAAAACCCTTAAGGTACGAACTCTGGGGTGCGTGTGAAGTTCTTTCCCCCCTACCGATTCACGCCCTAGGTTTGCTAAGATCTTGCGGACGAACTCGACGAACTCACAACACAAGAGACACAAGGTTTATACTGGTTTGGGCCACCATTGTGGTGTAATACCCTACTCCAGTGTGGTGGTGGTGGATTGCCTCTTGGGATGATGATGAACAGTACAGGGGGAAGAACAGCCTCCTGAGGTTGAGGTGTTCTTGTGCTTGGTGAACTTGTGGGTGATTCCTTCGTCCCCCTCTATGGTGGTGGCTAGTCCTATTTATAGAGGCCTTGGTCCTCTTCCCAAATATTGAGCGGAAAGGGATCCTACAACGGCCAATTTGAAAGGGGACAACTAGTACAGCTTATCCTGACAAAAGCGGTCTTCACCTGCAAAAGGCTCTGGTGGTGACGCCGCCTTGGGCTCCATGGTGACCTCCGTCTTGCCATCCTGCTGGTCTTGGTCTCGTTGCACTGATATGGAAACCTTTGCTTGACGCCTCTGTACTCTGCGCCTACGCTCACTCCCTTAGCACCAAAGAGGAAACAAGGACACTGCGCGCTGGCGCCCGCCTGGCGCCCACCTGATCTTGATCGTCATGGCTCACGTCACGAGAACCTCGCGAGGTTTGCCTTGCCTTGATTTCTCCGCTCCTCGTGAGCTGACCTGGGGAGGCCGCTCCTGAGGAGGTCTTGCGTTGTCCGCCTCGCGAGGCTTGGCCCCTCGCGAGGGTCTTGAAGGCTTTGTTGATGAAGATGGGCCGTACAGGCCTACTAGCACAGCCACGCCGTGAGCCGTAGGCAGGCAAGTCTGGGGACCCCCATTCCCAGAACGCCGACAATTATATAGGCATCACGTCCAAGATCAGTAGACCAACTCCTGCATGCATCCACTACTATTACTCCACACATCGACCGCTATCCAGCATGCATCTGGTTTATTAAGTTCATGGAGAAACAGAGTAATGCAATAAGAACGATGACATGATGTAGACAAGATCTATTTATGTAGAAATAGACCCCATCTTGTTATCCTTAATAGCAACGATACATACGTGTCAGTTCCCCTTCCGTCACTGGGATCACGCACCGTAAGACCGAACCCATCACAAAGCACCTCTTCCCATGGCAAGAAAAATCGATATAGTTGGCCTAACTAAACCAAAGATTCGAAGAAAAAATACGAGGCTATAAGTAATCATGCATATAAGAGATCAAAGACTCAAATAACTTTCATGGATAAAAACATAGATTTGATCACAAACTCAAAGTTCATCGGATCCCAACAAACACACAGCAAAAAGAGTTACATCAAATAGATCCCCAAGAGACCATTGTATTGAGAATCAAAAGAGAGAGAGAGAGAGGAAGCCATCTAGCTACTAACTACGGACCCGTAGGTCTACAATGAACTACGCACGCATCATCGGAGAGGCATCAATGAGGATGATGAACCCTCCATGATGGTGTCTAGATTGGATCTGGTGGTTTTGGAACTTGCGGCGGCTGGAATTGATTTTGGTCGACTCCCTTAGGGTTTCTGGAATATTGGGGTATTTATAGAGCAAAGAGGCGGTGCGGGAGGCCACCGAGGTGGGCACAACCCACCTGGGCGCGCCTGGGCCCCCAGGCGCGCCCTGGTGAGTTGTGCTGCCCTCGGAGCTCCCCTCAGGTACTTTCTTGGCCCAACAGGTGTCTTCTGGTCAAGAAAAAATCCACAAAAAATTTCGCTGCATTTGGACTCCGTTTGATATTGATTTCCTGCGATGTAAAAAACAAGTAAAAAACAGCAACTGGCACTGGGCACTATGTCAATAGGTTAGTCCCAAAAATGATATAAAATGCTATAAAATGATTGTAAAACATCCAAGAATGATAATATAACAACATGGAACAATCAAAAATTATAGATACGTTGGAGACGTATAAACATCCCCAAGCTTAATTCCTGCTCATCCTCAAGTAGGTAAATGATAAAAACAGAATTTTTGATGTGGAATGCTGCCTAACATGTTCATCACATATTCTTTTCTTGTAGCATGGACATTTGGACTTTTATATGGTTCAAAGAAATAGTCTAGTTTTGACATGAGGACTTTAATACTCAAGCATATCAACAATCAACCATGTCTTTCAAAATATCAACACTAAAGCAGGTTATCCCTAGCCCATTATGCTCAATCATTGATCCATTCATGAAACACACTCGCATATTAGCTACACCCAATGCTCAAGTACGATCATAGTGCTCCTTAATTGGTGCTTTATAAGAGAAGATGGAGACTCAAATAAAAATAAAAATTGCATAAAGTAAATAGAAAGGCCCTTCGCGGAGGGAAGTAGGGAATTGTAGAGGTGCCAGAGCTCAAAACGAAAAAGATAGAGATAAAACATTTTGGGTGGCATGCTTTTCCTGTCAACGAAAACGATCGAGTAGTTCCCAATACTTTCCATGCTAGATATATCATAGGTGGTTCCCAAACAAAAAAAATAAAGTTTATTCCTTTTTCCACCATACTTTCACTTTCCATGGCTAACCGTATCCACGGGTGCCTTCCATACCAAGAATTTCCAAGGAATTTATTATTTGACAACATAAAGTAAATTCATTTTTCATTTCGGGACTGGGCATCCCTAATACCTTTGCCGTATTCTCGTGCAATGACAAGTGAATAAACACTCATCTTGAAAATAACACATCTAGCATGGAAATATATCAGCCACCCCCTACGATTTCATGAGCGGTAAGGGCACACAAAAGAAAAATTTATTTTGAAAATTAGAGACGGCACATACAAATTTGTTTAGAACGGCAAAAGTATACCACATATAGGTAGGTATAGTGGACTCATGTGGCAAAAACTGGTTTAAAGGATTTTGGATGCACAGGTAGTGATCATATTAGTGCAAATGAAGGCTAGCAAAAGATTGAGAAGCATCCAACCAAGAAACAGAAAATCTCATAAGCGAGCATTAAGCATAACTAACACTGAATAATGCACCACAAGTAGGATGTAATTTCATTGCATAACTATTGACTTTCATGCTTGCATAGGGAATCACAAACCTTAACACCAATATTCTTACTAAACCACAATTACTCATCAACATGACTCACATATCACTATCATCATATCTCAAAACTATTACAAAGAATCAAGTTTATTTTGGCCAATGATCTTCATGAAAGTTTTCATTATATCCTCCTTGGATATCTATCACTTTGGGACTAGTTTCATATGTTGCTTTTTTTAATAAGCTCAAACAAATATAAGTGAAGAACATGACCATCATATTTCTTTCCCTCAAATTAATCTAAGTGAAGCATGATAGAATTTCTTCAAAGATAACAAAGCACACCGTGCTCAAAAAGATATAAGTGAAGCACTAGAGCAATTCCAAGGCTCTAAAAATTTAAGTGAAGCATAGGAGCAAGCATATCATAATTTGGCTCTCCAAAATAGGATCCTTATTAAAAATTAAAAAGAAAAACAAACAAAGACTCATATCATACAAGACGCTCCAAGCAATACTCATAATATGCGATGAATAAAAATATAGTTACAAGTAAAATACCGATGGTCGTTAGAAGAAAGAGGGGATGCCACTCGGGGGCACCCCCAAGCTTAGTTGCTTGATACTTCTTGAATATTATCTTGGGGTGCCTCGGGAATCCCCAAGCTTAGCCTTTTGCTAATCCTTATTCCTTCATCCATCACGATCTCACCCAAAACTTGAAAACTTCAATCACACAAAACTCAACAAAACCTTTGTGAGATCTGTTAGTATAAGAAAACAAATCACTACTTTAAGTACTGTTGCAAACCCATTCATATTTTATTTTTGCATTATATCTACTGTATTCCTACTTTTCTATGGCAAAAACTCTTCAAATGAAACCATAGAATCATCAAAACAAGCACACAACGCAAAGAAAATAGAATCTGTCAAAAACAGAATAGTCTGTAGCAATAGGGGAACTTCGTATACTTCTGTAACTCCAAAAATTCTGAAAAATTAGGACAACATGGGAAATTTGTATATCAATCTTTTGTAAGAAATTCAGAGCAAAAGCACGTTTCTATGATTTATGAAAATTATTTACTGAGCACAAAAGTTTCTGTTATTCAACAAGATCAAATCAACTATCATCCAAATCATCCCAAAGGCTTTGCTTGGCACAAACACTAACTTAAACCACAAAAACACTTCTAATCAGAGGCATAATTGGGTATTTTATTGAAAACAACAAGAAAACCAAAAAGCAAAAAGATACAAGTTGGGTTGCCTCCCAACGAGCACTATCATTTTACGCCCCTAGCTAGGCATAATGCAAAGGATCTAATTATTGTCATCTTTGTTTCTAGATCCATAAGATGCCCTCATGATTGATTCATATGGTGGCTTAATTATAGTTCTAGGGAAGTGTCGGTGTTCTGGGAACGGGGGTCCCCAGACTTGCCTGCCTGCAGCCCACGGCGTGGCTCCACCAGCGGGCCCGTACGGCCCATCTTCAACAACAAACACTCAAGACCCTCATGAGGGGCCAAGCCTCGCGAGGCGGACGACACAAGACCTCCTCAGGAGAGGCCTCACCAGGCTGGTTCGCGAGGAGCAGAGAGATCAAGGCAAGGCGAACCTCGTGAGGTTCCAATGACGCAAGCAATGACGACCGCAACCAGACGGGCGCCAGGCGGGCACCTGCGCGCAGTGTCCTTGTTTCCTCTTTGGTGCAAAAGAGGCAAGCACAGGCGCAGAGTCCCGAGGCATCATGCAAAGGTTTTCATAATGGTGCAACGAGACCAAGACCAGCAGGGCGGCAGGACGGAGGTCACCGTGGAGCCCAAGACGACGTCACCGCCAGAGCCTTTGGTAGGCGAAGACCGCTTTTGTCAGGATAAGCTGTACTAGTTGTTCCCCTTCAAACTTGGCCGTTGTGGGATCTCTTCCCGCTCAATATTAGGTAAGAGGACCCGGGACTCTATAAATAGGACTAGCCACCACCGTATGAAGCATCTCATCTTGGATCGGGTCCATTCCATCCTATCGATCACCAGCACAAGAACACCTCACCTCAGGAGGCTTTTCTTCCCCTTGTACTATTCATCCCCAGCCCAAGAGGCAATCCACCACACCACACTGGAGTAGGGTATTACACCGCATCGGTGGCCCGAACTAGTATAAATCTCGTGTCTCTGTGTTCTTTGGGTTCGGCGAGTTAGTACGCTAGATCATGGAGTGCGAGAGCTTGGGAGAGGAGAGATCTTCGTGCGCACCCCAGTGTTCGAACCTTGAGGGTTTTGCCGGAACCTGTGATCCGACATATGGCGCGCCAGGTAGGGGTGCGCTGGAGCTTTCCTCTCGTCAATCCGTGTTCCGCCGTTTCACTGCAACCATGTCGGACGCTCGTCGCGCCCGCACTGAGCGCCGAGCCGCCCTTGCTGCCCGAGTCGCTCAGACGGCTCCTGTCGGCGGGTCTCCCCATCGTTCTCCGTCACCCGCCGCCAACGCTGCCACCGGCCTGGCTGGAAACGACAACATGCGTCCTTGTTGCACCCCTCGGTGCAGCGGGACGGCTGCACCGCCACTCCATCGCTGACTCCAGCTGGCTCGTCGTCTCACGCTCGTCGCGCTCCCACGGACGCGCAGGCCGTGCTGCTCATGGCGTGCGAGCTCCTGCGTTACCGCCCGGTCGACGACCTCTACGAGGATTGGCTCGACCGCATCGCTGAGCTCGTCAGCGCCGCTGGGGGCTCCCCTGCAACATCCCTCTCGCTGCCTCGTCCCCCACCAACTACGGGTGACGTAGCTCACGGAGCGCCTCCACCACCCCCGCACCAAGGCGGTGTACTGGCGCCAAGACACGCGGCCCCGTGGTGCGACCTACTGCGCCAGGCGCCTGCGCGTAAAGAAAGAAGCTGCCAAGAAGTTCCTCGACCACAAGAGAACGCTCCACCGCTCCCAGCACCGCCACGTCTGGATCGCTTGCCGTAGCAGGGCCATGCGCCACTTCCCGTGGCGGTGCGAGGTCACCAAGATCTAGCTCCGCTCCCACGGTGGGCCCCGATGGCGACAGCAGGCTGCCACGCCTTCACTCCGGAGCTGCGCAGCGTCGTTTGGCCAGGCAAGTTCAAGCTAGACCTGCCTCCTCGCTACGACGGCACCCCCGACCCTGCAGAGTTCTTGCAGCTCTACGAGCTGAGCATCGAGGCGGCCAATGGCGATGAGAAAGTCATGGCGAACTGGTTTCCCATGGCTCTCAAGGACAGTGCATGCTCTTGGCTCCTGAACCTGCTCGATCGCTTTGTCGCCAACTTCCAGGGTACTTGCGACCGCCCGCCGGTCACAGGTGACCTGCACCGCATCAAGCAGCAGCCTGGAGTGACCCTGCAGAAGTACATTCAGCGCTTCAACTGCGCCCGCCTCAAGATCCCCAAGGTGACGGACGAGGCCATCATCTCCGCATTCTCTGATGGCGTCCGTGATGTCAAGATGAAGGAGGAGCTCGCTATTCATGAAGACTTGTGCACGGCCTTGGAGCTATTCAACCTAGCAACCAAGTGCGCAAGAGCCGAGCTCCCGACGGCAGATCCAGAAGACAAGAAAGCCAAGGTGATACGTCTCCAACGTATCTACTTTTCCAAACACTTTTGCCCTTGTTTTGGACTCTAACTTGCATAATTTGAATGAAACTAACCCGGACTGACGCTGTTTTCAGCAGAACTGCCATGGTGTTGTTTATTTTGCAGAAAACAAAAGTTCTCGGAATGACCTGAAAATCCACGTAGATAACTTTTGGAAAATATAAAAATACTGGCAAAAGAATCAAGGCCAGGGGCCCACACCCTGTCCATGAGGGTGGGGGCGCGCCCTCCCCCTGGGCACGCCCCCTGTCTGGTGGGCCCCCTGATGCTCCACCGACCTCAACTCCAACTCCATATATTCCGTTTCGCGGAGAAAAAAATCAGAGAGAAAGTTTCATCACGTTTTACAATACGGAGCCGCCCCCAAGCCCTAATCTCTGTCGGGAGGGCTGATATGGAGTCCATTTGGGGCTCCGGAGAGGGGGATTCGTCGCTGTCGTCATCATCGGCCATCCTCCATCACCAATTTCATGATGCTCACCGCCATGCGTGAGTAATTCCATCGTAGACTTGCTGGATGGTGATGGGTTGGATGATATTTACCATGTAATCAAGTTAGTTTTGTTAGCGTTTCATCCCCAGTATCCACTATGTTCTGAGTTGATGTTGATATGACTTTGCTATGCTTAATGCTTGTCACTAGGGCCCGAGTGCCATGATTTCAGATCTGAACCTATTAAGTTTTCATGAATATATGTGAGTTCTTGATCCTATCTTGCAAGTCTATAGTCACCTATTATGTGTTATGATCCGACAACCCCGAAGTGACAACAATCGGGATACTTCTCGGTGATGACCGTAGTTTGAGGAGTTCATGTATTCACTATGTGCTAATTCTTTTTTCCGGTTCTCTATTAAAAGGAGGCCTTAATATCCCTTAGTATCCACTAGGACCCCGCTGCCACGGGAGGGTAGGACAAAAGATGTCATGCAAGTTCTTTTCCACAAGCACGTATGACTATATTCGAAATACATGCCTACATTACATTGATGAACTGGAGCTAGTTCTGTGTCACCCTATGTTATAGCTATTACATGAGGAATCGCATCCGACATAATTATCCATCACTGATCCAATGCCTACGAGCTTTTCACATATTGTGCTTCGCTTATTTACTTTTCCGTTGCTACTGTTACAATTACTACAAAACTGCTATCTTTACTTTTGCCACTATTACCGATACTTCCATACTACTTTGCTACTAAATACCTTGCTCCAGATACTAAGTTATCCAGTTGTGGTTGAATTGACAACTCAACTGCTAATACTTGAGAATATTCTTTGGCTCCCCTTGTGTCGAATCAATAAATTTGGGTTGAATACTCTACCCTCGAAAGCTGTTGCGATCCCCTACACTTGTGGGTTATCAAGACCAATTTCTGGCGCCGTTGCCGGGGAGCATAGCTCTATTATTTGAGTCACTTGGGATTTATAGCTGTTGATCACTATGAGGAACTTGAAAGACAAAAGAACAAATATTTTTCCCCCAACTACAAGGGGAGGTAAGGAACTGCCATCTAGCTCTGCACTAGATTCTCCTTCTGTTTTGAGTAAGCTTGCGACACCTAAAGCTGCTACTGCTATGAATTCTGATATGTCGCATGTTATTGATGATGCCACTTCTGCTATGCATGATACTTATGAGGAAACTACTTCTATGCGTGATACTACTTGGCCATTAGGTGAATTTCTTGATGAACAACTTGCTAGGGTTAGAGAGAACGAAATTATTGAAGATGAAATTATTGAAGATAGTGATGATGAAGGTTCTCCCCCTAATTATAAATTGCCTGTTGTTCCTGAGGGTTATGTTATGGATGAGGAAGCTGCTAGAGCTATTTTTGCTTGCAAAGATAGATATGATCTTAATAATTTATTAGCTAAATGGAAGCAGCAATCTCTTAATGCTAGAATGAAACCTGACCCCGCTTTTGCTATTTCACCTATCTGTGTTACTGATAAGGATTATGAATTCTTTGTTGATCCTGAGATTATTACTTTGGTTGAATGTGATCCTTTTTATGGCTATGAATCTGAAACTGTTGTGGCACATCTTACCAAGTTAAATGATATAGCCACCCTGTTTATAATGATGAGAAGTCTTGCTATTATTATATCCTTAAGATATTTCCGTTCTCATTAAAGGGTGATGCTAAGACTTGGTTTAATTCTCTTGATCCTGGTTGTGTGCGTAGTCCCCAGGATATGATTTATTACTTCTCTGCTAAATATTTCCCTGCTCATAAGAAAGAAGCTGTCTTGCGGGAAATATATAATTTTGTGCAAATCTAAGAAGAGAGTCTCCCACAAGCTTGGGGGAGGCTTCTCCGATTACTTAATGCTTTGCCTGATTATCCTCTTAAGAAAAATGAAATACTTGATCTTTTATAATGGACTAACCGATGCTTCCAAGGACTACTTGGATAGTTGTGCTGGTTGTGTTTTCAGGGAAAGAACAGTCGGCCAAGCTGAAATACTATTGAATAATAAGTTGACTAATGAAAATAATTGGACTCTTCCTGAGCCAATTCCCGAGGCAATCCCTGAGCCAATTGAGCCAACTCCTGAGCCTATTCCTAAACCAACTCCGAAGAAGAGGGGTGTTCTATTTCTCAGTCCTGAAGATATGCAAGAGGCAAAGAAATCAATGAAAGAAAAAGGTATAAAAGCTGAAGATGTTAAGAACTTACCTCCTATTGAAGAAATACATGGTCTTAATATTAAGCCTATCGAAGAAACACATTGTCTTGATAACCCGGCACAGGTAGTGAAGGTAAATTCTCTCTATAGATATGATAAAGTTGAAATTCGCTCTACTAAACTTCATAGCCCATGCTTAGATGAATTTGATGACTTTATGGCTAGACAAGAAAGTTTTAATGCTTATGTTGGTAGAGAATTAAAGAATAATGCTTTCGAGATAGGACTCTTGAGTGATTATATGGCTAGAGTTAAAGGTGAACTTAAACTCATTAGCAAATATGCTTCTATGTTTACCACTCAAGCTGAGCAAGTACTTAAAGCTCAAAGTGATTTGCTCGATGAATTAAATAATAAACATGACTTTGCTGTTAGAGTGGCTACTAGAACTGGTAGAATGACTCAGGAACCTTTGTATCCTGAAGGCCACCCTAAGAGAATCGAGCAGGATTCTCAGAGAAATAATTTAGAGGCATCTAGTTCTTATAAAAAGAAGAAAAAAATAAAAATGATAGGACTTTGCATGCTTCTAGTGAACCTGTTGTAGACACACATGAGAATCCCAATGATATTTCTATTTCTGATGCTGAAACACAATCAGGTGATGAACATGAACCTAGTGATAATGTTAAAGATAATGTTCATGTTGATGCTCAACCTAGCAATAATAATGAGGTAGAGATTGAACCTGCTGTTGATCTTGATAACCCACAATCAAAGAATCAACATTATGATAAGAGAGATTTTGTTGCTAGGAAGCACGGTAAATAAAGAGAACCATGGGCTCAGAAACCCATGCCCTTTCCTCCTAAACCATCCAAGACAAAGGATGATGAGGATTTTGAGCGCTTTGCTGAAATGATTAGACCTATCTTCTTACGTATGCGCTTAACCGATATGCTTAAATTAAATCCTTATGCTAAGTATATGAAGGATATCATTACAAACAAAAGAAAGATACCGGAAGCTAAAATTTCCACCATGCTTGCTAATTATACTTTTAAGGGTGGAATACCAAAGAAACTTGGAGATCCAGAGTACCAACTATACCATGCTCCATTAAAAGAAATTATGTTAAAACTGCTTTACGTGATCTTGGAGCCGGTGTTAGTGTTATGCCTCTCTCTTTATATCGTAGACTTGAATTGAATAAGTTGACACCTACTAAAATATCTTTGCAAATGGCTGATAAATCAACAACCATACATGTCGGTATTTGCGAGGATGTGCCTACTGTGGTTGCAAATGTCACCATCTTAACGGACTTTGTTATTCTTGATATTCCCGAGGACGATAGTATGTCGATTATCCTTGGTAGACCCTTTTTGAATACTGCAGGTGCTGTTATTGATTGCAACAAAGGCAATGTCACTTTTCATGTTAATGGTAATGAGCATACGGTACACTTTCCGAGGAAACAACCTCAAGTTCATAGCATCAATTCTATTGGAAAAGTTCCAACTATCATTATTGGAGATTTTGAATTTCCTCTTCCTACTATCAAGAAAAAGTATGATATTCTTATTGTTGGGGATGTTCATATCCCCATTGAGGTAACCTAGTGTTATTCGAAATTTCTCCGGTTCCGTGTTATTCTGAGTTTGTTAACAAGACTTGATCAACCTTGTTAGTGGATTCATTTTGATGATCATGAGATGGATGAAACTAAAAGGCACAACCTTCTGTACCCTGTTTTTACTTTCTGTTATTTAGAATAAATATAGCAAAAATAGTATTATCTGCCTGTTTTCTGAATCATCCGTGCAATAAAAAATATCCCGAAAATAAAAGTGCTCCAAATGCCCTGCAAATTTAGTATGATTTTTATGGAATATTTGAGGATTTTAGGCACTGAAAACACTGCAGGTGGGGGGGGGGGGGCAAGCACCTGGCCACGAGGGTGGAGGGCGCGACCACACCCCCTGGGCACGCCCCCCTGTCTCGTGGGCCCACGGTGGCCCCCTCCACTTATTCCTGCACCCACACACTCCATCTTCCTCCCAAAATAATCCCCATCCAGCTCAAGCATGAGTTCTAGCTCATTTTGCTGTGATTTTCGATCTCCTTGCTCAAAGCTCCATTCACAGAACTGCTTTGGGAGATTGTTGCTTGGTATGTGACTCCTCCATTGATCCAATTAGTTTTTGTTCTAGTCCTTTATTCATTGCAAATTTTTGCTGCATAGGTGACCCTGTTCTTGAGCTTGCATGTCAAATTTATGAGGTCCCAAGTAATTCTAATGCATGATATAGGCTCTAGGCACTTGTGGGAGTAGTTGCTACCAATCTTGTTTAGTTTTATTCACTTTTATTTTGAAGTTACTAAAATTTTTAGAAATTTTTCAGAGAAATAAATATGTCTAGGAGAATGTACCAAGGTGGTTCCTCAACAAAGGGAGGACCTAGGCGTGCTATGCGTGAGAAAGACGATGAACCACCAAGGGATGCCGAAGTGCGAGCTTGTGTGTGGCCATCAGAAGAGTTTATGGTCAATGCAGGCATCAAGGATGAATTTGACGCATATGTGCGTAATGCCGATCTTGAGGACTTCTTACAAGAGAGGTGTCCTCACTACTACCAACTGACTGATTCATTTGTGAGAAGGTTTAAATATACATCTTCGCGTAATTCTCAGCGTGTCCTGTTTGATATTTATGATAAATCTTATAGCATGGACTTAGAAGATTTTACAACTGCTTGCAAACTCCCGCAGTGGGGCAATGTTCATGAACCCCACAAATCTGAATATAAAGAATTTCTTGCTAGTACTACTGTTGGATAATCTAGGGATATAGCACAAGCTACCATAGGGAGCATTCATTTTCCTGCTATACATTATTTTGCTCTCTTCATTGGTAGATGCATTAACGGTAAAGATGAAGCATGTCACATGTGTGTCCCTGATCTTTGTGTCCTCAAGAGTCTGTGTTAGGTAATAAAGATTACAACTTGGGGCAATAGTTGCACGTGGGTTGCATAATAATGGTATGTCTGGAGATTTATTTGGAGGGATTTATGCGACCCGTGTTGCTAATTATCTTGGTATAGCCCCACGAGAGGAGGATATGGAGTTGCTTCCTGCTTATTTAGATTATGACGCGATGGTCAAACATCATTTTCTTTTGAGGAATGAACAATTCCTCCAGTATCGACTAATCTTTGACAGACGTAGCTCTGTCCATGTTACTCTCCCTGCTCCTTCTCTTTTTGATTACCAGGCAAAACGAAGATATGTTGTTACCAGGGAGGAGGCAGCTGAACACGAGGGGAGAGCGGAGGGGCTCGCCAACATGTCATTGCTCAGGATGCATTCTTCTTTGCATCTCAAGATTGACCCAGTTATAACTTCGGATATCAGCCAAGCTATCCTTGGCATTAAACCAACTTAGGCTAAAAGCCTAAGCTTGGGGGAGTACGTATTTCTCACCGACTTTACATTCATGTTCACACACTATTCTAGTCGTTAGTGCTCATACTCTTTCATTGTATTATCCATGCCAGTTTGATTTCTTTCTCTAGCTTTATTCTTGTGTGTTTGATAAACCTTAAGAAAAGCCAAAAAGATTAGTTAGTTTACTTTCCATGCTTGTAGTAGTAATTAAATGAAAACCCAAAAAGATTTCTTGTTCTTCTTTTGTTTGTTGGGAGCTTTCCCATGTAAATAGTTTTATTTTCTTTTCTTTCCTTTGGGGGTCGAGAGTAGAAGACCATATTGAAAATGTTTAGTGGCTCTCATATGCATGATTGTTGATTTAACTTAGAGACTATATTACTTTGTCTTCTCTCTTGAATTGAATGCTTGCAGATTCCAGCTTAGTCCAATGCATGTGCACTATTATTATTATACACATCGTTCGGTCGTGCAAGTGAAAGGCAATAATGATGATATATGATGGACTGATTGAGATGAGAAAAGCTGGTATGAACTCGAGCTCTCTTGTTTTTGTAAATATGATGAGTTTTCATCGTTCCTGATTCAGCTTATTATGAAGTAAACATATTTGCAATGACATTTAGAGATTATAAGTTGCTTGTGCCATGCTTAATTAGCTATGACTTATAATGGTTTACCTTGCGTGCCAACATGCTATTAAAATGATTATGATGTGGTATGATGGGATGGTATCCTCCTTTGGATGAATTGAGTGACTCGACTTGGCACATGTTCATGCATGTAGTTGAAACAAATCAACATAGCCTTCACGATATTTATGTTCATGGTGGATTATATCCTACTCATGCCTGTACTCGGTGTAATTAATTTTAATGCATGTTCATGACTGTTGTCGCTCTCTCAGTTGGTCGCTTCCCAGTCTTTTGCTAGCCTTCACTTGTACTAAGTGGGAATACTGCTTGTGCATCCAAACTCCATAAACCCCAAAGTTATTCCATATGAGTCCACCATACCTTCCTATATGCGGAATCTACCTGCCGTTCCAAGTAAATTTGTATGTGCCAAACTCCAAACATTCAAGTGAAATTCTGTTTTGTATGCTCGAGCAACTCATGTTTCAACTAGGGCTGTCTGTATCTTCCATGCTAGGTGGGTTATTCTCAAGAGGAGTGGACTCCGCTCCTCATTCACGAGAAAATGGCTGGTAACCGGGATGCCCAGTCCCATGATCAAATAGATCATAGCTTATCAAAATAATTAAATAAAACTCCCCCCGGGCTGGTGCTAGTTGGAGGCACTCGTTGTTTCTAGCTAGCCATTGATTGATGCTTGTTGGTGGTGGGGGAGTATAAACTTTTACCATTCTGTTTGGGAACCGCCTATAATACATGTAGCATGGAAGATATCGCCATCTCATAGTTGTTGCGTTGACAGTGAAAGTATGCCGCTCAAAATGTTGTTCATCTCTATTTCAAAATCGAGCTCTGGCACCTCTACAAATCCCTGCTTCCCTCTGCGAAGGGCCTATCTATTTACTTTTATGTTGAGTCATCACCCTCTTATTAAAAAGCACCCGCTGGAGAGAAAACTGTCATTTGCATTCATTACTATTAGTTTACATTGGGTATGACTTGACTGGATCTCTTTTACCATGAATTACAATGTTTAGTCAGTCCTTGATCATTAAAGGTGCTCTGCATTTATGTTTTGTGGTCTCAGAAAGGGCTAGCGAGATACCATCTTGTTATGGCATATTATGATTGTTTTGAAAAAGTGTGGTCATCCGAGTTTTATTATTATTGCTCGCTAGCTGATTATGCCATTGATATGAGTAAATATGAGACCTAAGTGTTACTGTGAATATGGTTAGTTCATAATCTTTGCTGAAAACTTGGATGCTGGCTTTACATATTTACAACAACAAGAGCAAATTGAGTTTGAAAAGTTTTTCTTTATCACTTTCTGTTTATCAACTGAATTACTTGAGGACAAGCAAAGGTTTAAGCTTGGGGGAGTTGATATGTCTCCAACGTATCTACTTTTCCAAACACTATTGCCCTTGTTTTGGACTCTAACTTGCATAATTTGAATGAAACTAACCCGCACTGACGCTGTTTTCCGCAGAACTTCCATGGTGTTGTTTATTGTGCAGAAAACAAAAGTTCTCGGAATGACCTGAAAATCCACGGAGATAACTTTTGGAAAATATAAAAAATACTGGCGAAAGAATCAAGGCCAGGGGCCCACACCCTATCCACGAGGGTGGGGGGCGCGCCCTCCCCCCTGGGCGCGCCCCCTGTCTCGTGGACCCCCTGATGCTCCACCGACCTCAACTCCAACTCCATATATTCTGTTTCGCGGAGAAAGAAAATCGGAGAGAAAGTTTTATCGTGTTTTACGATATGGAGCCGCCGCCAAGCCCTAATCTCTCTCGGGAGAGCTGATCTGGAGTCCGTTCGGGGCTCCGGAGAGGGGGATTCGTCGCCGTCGTCATCATCAACCATCCTCCATCACCAATTTCATGATGCTCACCGCCGTGTGTGAGTAATTCCATCGTAGGTTTGCTGGAAGGTGATGGGTTGGATGAGATTTACCATGTAATCAAGTTAGTTTTGTTAGGGTTTGATCCCTAGTATCCACTATGTTCTGAGATTGATGTTGCTATGACTTTGCTATGCTTAATGCTTGTCACTAGGGCCCGAGTGCCATGATTTCAGATCTGAACCTATTATGTTTTCATGAATATATGTGAGTTCTTGATCCTATCTTGCAAGTTTATAGTCACCTATTATGTGTTATGATCCGACAACCCCGAAGTGACAACAATCGGGATACTTCTCGGTGATGACTGTAGTTTGAGGAGTTCATGTATTCACTATGTGCTAATGCTTTGTTCCGGTTCTCTATTAAAAGGAGGCCTTAATATCCCTTAGTTTCCACTAGGACCCCACTGCCATGGGAGGGTAGTACAAAAGATGTCATGCATGTTCTTTTCCATAAGCACGTATGACTATATTCGGAATACATGCCTACATTACATTGATGAACTGGAGCTAGTTCCGTGTCACCCTATGTTATAGTTATTGCATGAGGAATCGCATCCGACACAATTATCCATCACTGATCCAATGCCTACGAGATTTTCACATATTGTGCTTCGCTTATTTACTTTTCCGTTGCTACTGTTACAATTACTACAAAACAACTATCTTTACTTTTGCCACTATTACCGTTACTTCCATACTACTTGGCTACTAAACACCTTGCTGTAGATACTAAGTTATCCAGGTGTGGTTGAATTGACAACTCAACTGGTAATACTTGAGAATATTCTTTGGCTCCCCTTGTGTTGAATCAATAAATTTGGGTTGAATACTCTACGCTCGAAAGTTGTTGCAATCCCCTACACTTGTGGGTTATCACAACGCCAAGGACGTGAAGCGCAAGGTAGTAGCCGTACTCGCAGCGGAGCCGGATATGAAGCACGGCCGCGACCTTCCTGAGTCGTCCAAGAGCAGCCGACCATTCTGCGCCTTCTGTCGGTGTCAAAACCGGCGGATCTCGGGTAGGGGGTCCCGAACTGTGCGTCTAAGGCTAATGGTAACATGAGGCGGGGGACACGATGTTTACCCAGGTTCTGGCCCTCTCGATGGAGGTAATACCCTACTTCCTGCTTGATTGATCTTGATGATATGAGTATTACAAGAGTTGAACTACCACGAGATCGTAGAGGCTAAACCCTAGAAGCTAGCCTATGATTATGATTGTCCTTGTCCTCTGGACTAAACCCTCCGGTTTATATAGACATCGAGAGGGGCTAGGGTTACACGTAGTCGGTTACGTAGAAGGAAATCTACATATCCGAATATCCAAGCTTGCCTTCCATGCAAAGGAGAGTCCCATCCGGACACGGGACGAAGTCTTCAATCTTGTATCTTCATAGTCCAACAGTCCGCCAAAGTATATAGTCCGCTGTCCAGACTCCTCAAGAGTCTCTCGAACCAGTCTTCAATGACGATGAGTCCGGCGCGCAGATTGTCTTCGGCATTGCAAGGCGGTTTCTTCTCCAAATACTCCATAGAAGATTGTGAATACGAGGATCGTGTCCGACTCTGCAAAACAAGTTCCACATAACACCGTAGAGAGAATATATTTCACAAATCTAATCTGCTGACAACTTTTCATAGTGTGACATCACACCGAGGCTCGATTATTATTCGAACCGTTTTTCTCAACCAGTAGCTGCACATATTGCGAGGCGATTTTATTGGCACGTCTTGTCGAAGCAGAGATCGTGTCCCCCTTATCGCGGGATTATCATCAATACGGCGTGGGTAACCCAATCGTGTTACTGATATAACTCCAAGGTTTTAGGCAAGTTCCAAACGGTCGCGTGGAGGACGCTTGATATTCACCCCCTTTATAAAGAGGTCCAGACCTGTCCTTTTCTTTCCACGCCCAATCCTTCCCTTCCCTTACCTCGAGTTCCAACACCCAAAGCTCAGGCTAAGCGCTTCGGACCTTCAATCATGTCCGGATCCAACCTTCAAGGTCAATGGATGGCCTCTTCTATGACCGAGGATGATATCAAGAAGCTTAGGGAGGCTAGGTATCTGACCGCCAAAATCTCCCACCGGCTACCTGCTTAAGGGCAGGTTATCCCCACTCCCGAACCTAGCGAGAGCATTGTATTTATTTCCCACTTCCTTCGAGGGCTTGGTTTCAGTCTTGATCCCTTCGTAAGAGGGCTCATGTTTTATTACGGGCTAGATTTCCATGATCTAGCTCCAGATTCCATCCTTCACATCTCGTCGTTCATCGTCGTGTGTGAGGCCTTCCTCTACATTACCCCACACTTCGGCTTATGGCTCAAGACCTTCAATGTGAAGCCGAAGATGATTGAGGGGCAACACGTAGAGTGCGGAGGCGCTATAATTAGCAAAGGCGTCGACGCCCCATGGCCGAAGTGTTCCTTCCCGGAGGTGTCCGAATTATGGCAGCGGGAGTGGTCTTACATCACTGCTCCCCGGGGTACAAAGTGGGTGGCCGCCCCAGCCTTTCGCCCGGGCCCTCCGCCTCAACTGGCGTCATGGGTCAACAAAGGGCTGGACTGGGGGCCAATTAATGACGTGCTGACATTGCAAAGCCGCATCCGAGATCTTCTTAGGAGGGACGTCAGTCTTGTCCAGGTAATGCAAGTAATGCTGGTTCGACGGGTCCCGCCATGCAAACGTCGCCCTCTCCGTATGTGGGAGTTCAACCCGGAAGGACCGCGAGCTATTCAACACTTCTTCGGCGTGACGCTCGAAGGGATGTATCAATTATTCTTCGGATCACGAATAAAGCGTCTGGACACCACCGAGGATGTGGGTCTGAACTGCAACCGTCCAGATACCCAAGTAAGTAACTCCGCAACCGAACACATCGTTATTATGTTTATTATAACATCATTCTGAAAAATCGGTCTCCGCCAGGACTGGATAAACAAGGCGGAGAGGATTAGGTGTTCATCCCCTCTTCCCGAAAGCTCGCTGGATTCTCTGTTGGTCCGGATGCTTGAGCGCACGCCGTATCAGGTGCCATCAGGAGGAGATGAGGGAAGGAATAGAGAAGCCACCGATGGGCTTCATACTTTACACATCCAGATCGGTGGAGTAAGTGCTTCTACAAAGGAGGATAGTCGGGGAGGTGAATCCGAAATCCCCTCTCCCCATGGTAAGAAAAGGGCCTCCTCTGAAGACTTGGAAACGGAGGTTTCTAAGCGAGGGAAGAAACCTTCGCCAGGGGGCCCTGCCCCAGAGGGCGTCCTTACCATACAACGCTCGCAAGGGGGCCAGCCCTCAATCGAGCTGTAAGTGAAAAAACATACTTTGGTAAGTATATCCTGTTTTTGTCTCTGAGAATAACCGAAACATATTTGTTGTAGTCCGGCTCGTAGCCCTTCTCCACATCGCTCGTCTTCAGGGGATCTTCCTCCGGAGATGATGGAGAGTGAAACGCCTCCTTCTACATCCTCGCCACATGGGGCGGACGACCCCGAGGTGTCGTCGCGGAGGATTTCTCCTGATCTGCCCAGGGCGGAAGTTGACACTTGGGCTGCCCACGGTCCGGAATATCCGGTTCCCAAGGAGAGCTCCTGGAGGAATCCAGGATTGTCCAGCACATCGCCGGACACACTGATAGGTCTTCTGGAGCGCGCGGCCGTCTCAGAGACACTTTGTGCCTTAATGGGTACGGTGGTTGAGAGGATTTCATCCGCCAAGAGCGGTTTGAATGAAGCTTTTACGAGTCTGCTGAGAGGCTTTGAGGTACGCAAAAAATAATATATGTATTTTGATGATACCATACATGCTAGATGTGCTCTATATAGATAGTAGCCCCTGAGACTCTGGTTGCTATCCGAAGGTGGCGAACAGAGGATCACAATCTCTGGTAATAATCGCGCCGCTTATGTGCAAAGCGATCGAGGGTCCGCAACCCACTGCATCGCTGATTTTGCCGAACTAAAGCGGCAGCTTGACGTGTCCGATGCCGACATCGCGTTGGTTAACAAGCGGCTTGACGAGGCCCAGGGTATGTATATTCGGCTTGTCAGCAAATGTTAAGAGGAGCATGATGCTAGTATCTATAATATGTTGTGACTGCAGATGGAGCTGCTGCCGTGGAGACCCTTCGGGTGGAGCTTGCCGGCGCCAAGGAGCAAGCCCAAATAAGCGATGCAACCACTCTAAAGGCGGTCGAAGAGTTAAGAGCCGAACATGCCGCTCATCGCCAAAGCAAAGAAAAGATAGCCCAGATGGCTACCGAGCTAAAAGATGCCGCCGACCGCCGTGAGCTCCTTGAAAAGGAAAATCAAGCAAAAGCGGCTGACCTGAAGAAGGCCCTGGAGGCAGCCAAGGTAACCCGGTCTGAAATGAGAGGGGTAAGGGGGGAGCTTCGTGAGGCCGGAGATATCACAGCTGGGAAGCCCTACTTGTTGCGGATGAAGTTCAGAGATCTGAAGTATGCCCCTCTGGATCAGTTGTGGAGCGTTGCCGACGCATATGCGGACCTGACAAAGAGTGCTGCTGATGCAACCGAATTTTACAGAGATCGGAAGGACCATAAGGTGGAAAGGTTATTCTGGTCGCAGTTCAGTGCTCCGACGCGTCCACTGCCGTTGAATGAAAGGATGGTCGCATGGGCCGATCTCCATAGGTTGTCCGAGCTTGCTATGAGGTCTGTCGTGGATCATATTTGGCCATGGGGACCAAGGTCGAACAGTTATTTTGCATTAGTGCAACAATTCCTTGGCACTGCGTCGCATATCGACGCTTTGAAGAGGTCGGCATGCATTGAGGGTGCGCGGATGGCTCTTGCCCGTGTTAAAACATACTAGGCAGGGATGGAAACCACCGCTATTGCAACTCGGGGTCCGGCGGGAGGCCAGGACCCAGCCGAACACTATTTTGAAGAAGTCTTAGAAGGCGCCCGTTTAATAGAGGCTCAGTGCTCGAAGAGTGCCATGTTCGAGTGACATGTATCTCCATTGTAAAAAAATGCTATTTTGATTATAAAGGCTGTGTTTATACTTTTGCCCGAAAGTATTATAGTGCCTCCTGTGCGGCCGTTTATGTATGTATATAACCTGAAAGTTTGCAGTCGTCGGCTTCAGCCCCCACGCACATAATGCGGGGGTGTTCGAGAAAACGCGTAGTCACACTTAATCCAACATCTTGGTCCGTTAAGGAGGTGACAGCGCAGCGAACCAGGCAATCGAACTATATAGCTTTAACACTTTCACTTAGCCATAGGAGTTTGACGATGGGGCTACTATATAGCCCCAGGTACTTCCGCGTTCATCCGAAGATGGTGCGCGCATGTACGTGACCGGGAAACCGGTCCTTCGTTAATGCGGAGGAATTGCGAAGATTCCGCTGAGTCATCGAGTGGTTGACCAGTCTTGCGCTGTATCATGACAGTTAGTTTTCGGCTTTCTCTACTGAGGTGCTCATCCAGATGAACCAGGGCACAATCGCAGTAGTTCTCCCGGTGCCGCCTTAGCCGATAGAGTGGAACGTAAGGTAGCAAAACACGGGAGCCGGGCAAACCCAACATTTGACCAAAGACATGATTCGGAGCTGATGCATATAAGGCCAAACTCGTGACGCCGAACACTCCCTATGGTATTCGGACTTTATAATGTGTATTGGGCTGAATAACGCCCTTGACAATAAGCCCTGAGTTTCCAGGTATGAGCAATAGTCTGGTGTGACAAAAATGCCGAAAACGCCAGTATCCCTCCCAGTTGTATAAAGTATCCGGAGGGGAAGAAACACCAAGAGACATTAAAAAGGTTTACGCAGGGTCTTGTTCTAAAGAGAAACCTTTGAGCAGGGCCCTGCTGCACGTCTGCGCCTTTATCTCCATTGTGCCGTATCCTGGAAGGGTGTAGCACGATGATCATCTGTAGAAGTGGAAAAACCCAGGTGAAAAGACTTCGTGCGAAGAGTTGATTAATCTGAATGAAAATGCGATATGCTATTGTATTAATAGGGTCGAGCCAAACTAAGGGCTCTTTTTTTTGCAAGCAGCCCTAAGCATCTTTTATGGAGAAATCCCAACTGGGTTGTTACATTGGGTGGAGTGCCGGACTCGTCTAACCGTGTCCGTGGTCTTGACGACCGACCATTTATCCTGGTTGGAGGGACCGCTCAATGTTCGGCTGGTAGAGCCACCACGTATTCTTCTGCGCGTAAAGAACGCTCTGTATTTCTGCTAACTGTGATGACGCCGCGTAGACAGGGCATCTTAAGTTTGAGGTAGGCGTAATGCGGTACTGCATTAAAACGGGCGAAGGCCGTTCTTCCGAGTAGTGAGTGATAGCCACTTAGTGTTTGCTTTACCTAGAACAAGTATGAAACTAGAAGTACTTTGTAGGTGTTGTTGGATAGGTTTGCAAGAATTTAAAGAGCACGTAAATAAAAAGTAGGGGCTGTTTAGATAAAGAAGCAATAAAGTAAATAGAACGAGTGTGGAAAAGTGGTGGTTGGAGTTGTGGAATTGTCCCTAAGCAATTGACTACATTACTAGACCGGTAATCACTATTGCAATTCTATTTGAGGGAGAGGCATAAGCTAACATACTTTCTCTTCTTGGATCATATGCACTTATGATTGGAACTCTAGCAAGCATCCGCAACTACTAAAGATCATTAAGGTAAAACCCAACCATAGCATTAAAGTATCAAGTCCCCTTTATCCCATACGCAAACAACCTACTTACTCGGGTCTGTGCTTCTGTCACTCATGCCACCCACCATAAGCAAATCATGAACATATTGCAAACCCTACAGCGGGAATCCCTCACGCTTGCGCGACACGGAGGGCACAATAGGACAGCACCGATAATAAAACATGAAATTCAAACCAACCATAGCAATTCATCAATCACCGGTAGGACAACGAAAATCTACTCAGACATCATAGGATGGCAACACATCATTGGATAATAATATGAAGCATAAGCACCATGTTTAAGTAGAGGGTACATCGGGTTGCGGGAGAGTGGACCACTGAATATAGATGGTTGAAGGTGATGGAGATGTTGGTGAAGATGATGGCGGTGTTGGTGTAGATCGCGGTGATGATGATGGCCCCCGGCGGTGTTCCAGCGCCACCGGAAGCAAGGGGGAGAGAGCCCCCCTTCTTCTTCTTCTTCCTTGACCTTCTCCCTAGATGGGAAAAGGGTTTCCCCTCTGGTCCTTGGTCTCCATGGCGTGGGAGGGGTGAGAGCCCCTCCGAGATTGGATCTATCTCTCTGTCTCTCTCTGTTTCTACGTTCTCAGATCCTTCCCTTTCACCGTTTCTCTTATATTCGGAGATTTGTTACTCCGATTGGGGTGAATCTTTCGCCCAGATTTTTCTCATAAAATTAGCTTTCTTGCGGAAAAAGAAGAGCGTCAACTGCTTTACGGGGTGCCCACGAGGGTCCAGGGCGCGCCCCCTTCCTCGTGGCGTTGATTCTGCCTCCCAAAAATCACAAATATTCCAAGATAATTCTCCGTTCGTTTTTATCCCGTTTGGACTCAGTTTGATATGGGTTTCTGCGAAACATAAAACATGCAACAAACATGAACTGACACTGGGCACTGGATCAATATGTTAGTCCCAAAAATAATATAAAAAGTTGCCAAAAGTATATGAAGTTGAAGAATATTGGCATGGAACAATAAAAAATTGTAGATACGACGGAGACGACAAGATCCCCAAGCTTAATTCCTGCTCGTCCTCGAGTAGGTAAATGATAAAAAAGATAATTTTTGATGTTTAATGCTACATAGCATAATCTTGGTCATATATTTAATCATGGCATGAATATTAAGATACGAGTGATTCAAGGCAATAGTCTATCATTTGACATAAAAATGATAATACTTCGAGCGTACTAATAAAGCAATCATGTCTTTTCAAAACAACATGGCCAAAGCAAGCTTATCCCTACAAAATCATATAGTTTGGCCATGCTTCATTTTAAATCACACAAAATGCTCCCATCATGCACAACCCGATGACAAGCCGAGCAATTGGTTCATACTTTTTAGCAGCGCTTCAGCTTTTTCAACCCTCACGCAATACATGAGCGCAAGCCACGGATATAGCACTATAGGTGGAATAGAATATGATGGTGGGGGTTTATGTGGAGAAGACAAAAAGGGAGAAAGTCTCACATCGACGTGGCTAATCAACGGGCTATGGAGATGCCCATCAATTGATGTCAATGTGAGGAGTAGGGATTTCCATGCAACGGATGCACTAAGAGCTATAACTATATGAAAGCTCAAACTGAAACTAAGTGGGTGTGCATCCAACCTTGCTTGCTCATGAAGACCTAGGGCATTTGAGGAAGCCCATCGTTGGAATATACAAGCCAAGTTCTATAATGAAAAATTCCCACTAGTATATGAAAGTGACAATATAGGAGACTTTGTATATGAAGAACATGGTGCTACTCTGAAGCACAAGTGTGGTAAAAGGATAGTAACATTGCCCCTTTTTTTCTTTTTTTCTTTTTTTTCTTTTTCTTTTTTTGGGTGGGCTTCTTTGGCCCCCTTTTTTATTTAGGCTTCTTTGGACTCTCCCTTTTTTTCTTTTTTTTCTTTTCTTTTCTTTTTTCATGGGGCAATGCTCTATAATGATGATCATCACACTTTTATTTACTTACAACTCAATATTACAACTCGATACTAGAACAAAGATATGACTCTATATGAATGTTTCCGGCGGTGTACCGGGACGTGCAATGATCTAGCATAGCAATGACATCAAAAAACGGACAAGCCATGAAAACATCAGGCTAGCTATCTTACGATCATGCAAAGCAATATGACAATGAATGCTCAAGTCATGTATATGATGATGATGGAAGTTGCATGGCAATATATCTCGGAATGGCTATGGAAATGCCATGATAGGTAGGTATGGTGGCTGTTTTGAGGAAGATATAAGGAGGCTTATGTGTGATAGAGTGTATCATATCACGGGGTTTGGATGCACTGGCGAAGTTCGCACCAACTCTCAAGGTGAGAAAGGGCAATGCACGGTACCGAAGAGGCTAGCAATGACGGAAAGGTAAAAGTGCGTATAATCCATGGACTCACATTAGTCATAAAGAACTCATATACTTATTGCAAAAGTTTATTAGCCTTCGAAGCAAAGTACTACTACGCATGCCCCTAGGGGGATAGATTGGTAGGAAAAGACCATCGCTCGTCTCCGACCACCACTCATAAGGAAGACAATCAAAGAAACACCCCATGCTTCAAATTTGTCACACAACGGTTACCATACATGCATGCTACGGGACTTGCAAACCTCAACACAAGTGTTTCTACAATCCACTACTACCCACTAGCATGACTCTAATACCACCATCTTTATATCGCAAAACTATTGCAAGGAATCAAACATATCATATTCAGCGATCTACAAGTTTATGTAGGATTTTATGACTAACCATGTGAATGACCAATTCCTGTCATCTCTCTAAATTGATATAAGTGAAGCAACAGAGTTTAATTTTTCTACAAAAAGATATGCCCACGCTCTAACAATTATTAGTGAAGCAAAAGAGCGTTCTATAAATGGCGGTTTTCTATGTGAAGAGAAACAGGCGATCCAAACTTCAAATGATATAAGCGAAGCACATGAAGCGTTCTATAAAGCCATACTCAAAAGGTTTAAGTGAAGTGCAATGAGCATTATATAAATCAACCAAGGACTATCTCATACCAGCATGGTGCGTAAAAGAAAAGTGAAAACTAAATGCAAAAGACGCTCCAAGATTTGCACATATCACATGAACAAAACGAATACAAAAACATACCGATGCTTGAGTCTCCTTGAATATTTACTTGGGGTGCCTTGGGAATCCCCAAGCTTGAGCTCTTGCCTATCTTCCTTTTCCTCATATCGAGACCTCCTCGATCAAACACTTCATCCACACAAAACTTCAACAGAAAACTCGGTAAGATCCGTTAGTATAATAAAGCAAATCACTACTCTAAGTACTATTGCAAACCAATTCATATTTTGTTTTTTCATTGTGTCTACTGTAATATAGCTTTTCCATGGCTTAATCCACTGATATAAATTGATAGTTTCATCAAAACAAGTAAACTATGCATCAAAAACAGAATCTGTCAAAAACAGAACAGTCTGTAGCAATCTGAACATTCACAAAACTTCTGTTACCCCAAATATTCTACCAAAATTATTAAAAATAAAATATTTGTACATCAAGACAGTGCAAAAATAATCAGAACCGTTTGACGTTCCAGTTAAAAATGTAAAATCGCACACTACAGCCAAAGTTTCTGTCCTGCACCGTACAAACCAACAAGCATTGTAAACATCCTAAAGGCAAACCCTGGCACATTATTTTTATAATACAATGGAATTGTACAAGGGGATAATTATTTTTGATGAAATTTTACAGTAATTAAGATTCACAAAGTTTCCGTGAGCATGAACAAAGTTCAAGGAGCTCTCCCACTTCAACAATGCTTGTCTCTCTCACTTTCACTTACCTTTTTGAAAAAGTTTTGGGTTCCCCTATTTATTTTTTTTGTTTTTAGACTATATAAAAGAACTCAACAGAAATAAATGACTCTCTAAAACTTCCGGGTTGTCTCCTTGGCAGCGCTTTCTTTAAAGCCATTAAGCTAGGCATATAGTGCTCAAGTAATGGATCCACCCGGATCCCAAGGTATATCAAAGCCAATTTTAATTAACAATGATTTGTAATTTAGTAGTGAGCACAAAGTAACATATATCATGTAGTGACAAAGTCTAACTCTCTTCCTATGCATTAGCATGTCATAAAAGAACAATTCATGCACACCTAGTAAAGGCCAATGCATAGTATAAACAGTTTCTTGCAATTTTATCATATTGAAAACATAGAGAGGTGGAGATATAGTTCCTCTCTCATAGTAATTGCAAGTAGGAGCAGCAAGCACATGCATATTATATCTATCAAAATAATCATGTAGTAGTAAAAGGCAACCCATCAATATAATCCTTAATAAGCGCAAACTTCTCCGATATAGTGTAGTTTGGAGAATTCAAAAGGATAATAGGACTATCATGCGTGGGTGCAATAGCAAAAATTTCATGTTTAACATAAGGAACTATAGCAAGTTCATCTCCATAAGCATAATTCATATTGGCATCTTGGCCACAAGCATAGCAAGCATCATCAAAAAGGGATATTTGAAGAGAATCAACGGGATCATAACAACCATCCTTCGGTAAGCACGAAGGGGAATTAAACAATGTATGAGTTGAAGAGTTACTCTCATTAGAAGGTCGGCACGGGTAGCTAATCCGCTCTTCCTCCTTTCATTCTTTGCTCTCCTCCTCATCTTTTTCATCAAATGAGCTCACAGTTTCATCAATTTCTTCTTCCATAGACTCCTACAAAATATTAGTCTCTTCTTGGACAGCGGAGGAGTCCTCAATATATGGTTTAACATAGGCATTAAAAGCATAATTATCATAGCAATATCTAGGTATGGCAAAATTTTCAGATTTTTAGAGAGTAGCATCATACTTTTCAATCAAAGAAGCAATTTCATAAGCACCCTTAAAAGCAACAAATTCTTCAATTTGTTGAACATCATAGTAATTATAAACACCCTTAGCATACGAAGATACTATTCCATTATCACCAAACTCACATTGGTAGGGAAGGTGTTTCTTAGGGTTTTCAGAACAACAAGTAACATCATAAATCTCACATAAAGTCCAAGCATAGCATTGCAAATAATGAATTTGATCCAGTAAAAGTTTCCCTTTTTCAGATATACGGTGTCACACATAACGAGCATGCTCATCTAAAGATTTGCCCTCAACTAAGCTAGTTGGGGTTTCAACACGATCACAAAGGGATCGAAGATGATCCAAGTAAAAAGCTTCAGGAGTGTGATAGATTTTGAGTGGTTCTTCAACCATTGGTGTAGTAGGTACAACTAATTTTTTTGGTATTTTGTGTTTCCTACCCATAACTAAAGATAGAAAACAACTAAGAACAGCAAATAAATTACTTAGTGATAAAGCAAACAAGAACACACGAGAATATTCACCCCACGCTATGACTCCCCGGCAATGGTGCCAGAAAAAGGTCTTGATAACCCACAAGTGTAGGGGATAATTGTAGCCTCTTTCGATAAGTAAGAGTGTCGAACCCAACGAGGAGCTAAAATTAGAACAAATATTCTCTCAAGTCCTATCTGCCACTGATACGACTCTACGCATGCTTAGTGTTCGCTTTACCTAGAACAAGTATGAAAGTAGAAGTACTTTGTAGGTGTTGTTGGATAGGTTTGCAAGTATTTAAAGAGCACGTAAATAAAAAGTAGGGGCTTTTTAGATAAAGAAGCAATAAAGTAAATATAACGAGTGTGGAAAAGTGGTGGTAGGAGTTGTGAAATTGTCCCTAAGCAACTGACTACTTTACTAGACCGATAATCACTATTGCAATTCTATTTGAGGGAGAGGCATAAGCTAACATACTTTCTCTTCTTGGATCATATGCACTTATGATTGGAACTCTAGCAAGCATCCGCAACTACTAAAGATCACTAAGGTAAAACCCAACCATAGCATTAAAGTATCAAGTCCCCTTTATCCCATACGCAAACAACCTACTTACTCGGTGCATGCTTCATCACTCATGCCACCCACCATAAGCAAATCATGAACATATTGCAAACCCTACAGTGGGAATCCCTCACGCTTGCGCGACACGGAGGGCACAATAGGACAGCACCGATAATAAAACATGCAATTCAAACCAACCATAGCAATTCATCAATCACCGGTAGGACAACGAAAATCTACTCAGACATCATAGGACAGCAACACATCATTGGATAATAATATGAAGCATAAAGCACCATGTTCAAGTAGAGGGTACAGTGGGTTGCGGGAGAGTGGGCCGCTTATAGATGGGGGGAGGTGATGGAGATGTTGGTGAAGATGATGGCGGTGTTGGTGTAGATCACGCTAATGATGATGGCCCCCGGCGGTGTTCCAGCGCCACCGAAAGCAAGGGGGAGAGAGCCCCCCTTCTTCTTCTTCTTCTTCCTTGACCTTCTCCCTTGATGGGAAAAGGGTTTACCCTCTGGTCCTTGGTATCCATGGCGTGGGAGGGGCGAGAGCCCCTCCGAGATTGTATCTGTCTCTCTGTCTCTCTCTGTTTCTGTGTTCTCATATCCTTCCCTTTCACCGTTTCTTTTATATCCGGAGATCCGTAACTCCGATTGGGGTGAATCTTTCACCCAGATTTTTCTCATAAAATTAGCTTTCTTGCGGGAAAAGAAGAGCGTCAACCGCCTTATGGGGTGCCCACGAGGGTCCGGGGCGCACCCCATGCCTCGTGGCCCCCTCGGGCACCGTCTCACGTTGATTCTTCCTCCCAAAAATCACAAATATTGCAAAATAATTCTCCGTCCGTTTTTATCCCGTTTGGACTCATTTGATATGGATTTTCTGCGAAACATAAAACATGCAACAAACAGGAACTGGCACTGGGCACTGGATCAATATGTTAGTCCCAAAAATAATATAAAAAGTTGCCAAAAGTATATGAAAGTTGAAGAATATTGGCATGGAACAATCAAAAATTATAGATACGACATAGACGTATCACCCCACGGCCTATCAACCTCAGGGAGCCCTCGAGCTCGGTGCCTAGCCACACCGTGCTACTTCCCCTCGGGAGGGTAGCGCGAGGGGGCTGGGCACGGGGGCTGCGCTCAGGTCACGCGTGGCGTACGCCCCACCAGGTCCCTCAGACCTGGTCGTCGCGCAACCCTCCCGAGAGAAAGCCCGGCGTGGATAGGTATGAGGTCTGTTCGTACGTCAAGGGGGACCCTTGGGCATCGCGACCCAAGGGCCTAACTGGTCACGTAGCCCCTCACCCCCTGGCCTCGTCCTGGTCTCCGGTCGAGTCAGTGGCGGTTGAGGTATGCGCGGGGCTGGGCCCTGCCGACGCAGAACGCTAAGGCCTGCTCTTGCATTTCCTCCTCAAGGTCGTTTGAGCGTCAAGGGGGACTCCTGAGCATCGCGACTCAGGAGCCTAACTGGTCACGTAGCCCCTCACCCCCTAGCCTCGTCCTGGTCTCCGGTCGAGTCAGCGGCGGTTGAGGTATGCCCGGGGCCGGGCCCTGCCGACGCAGAACATCAAGGCATGTTCCCGCATCTCCTTTCTGTAAGCTGTTTGCGCGTCAAGGGGGAGTCCAGAGCATCGCGACTCAGGAGCCTAATTGGCCATGTAGCCCCTCACCCCCTGGCCTCGTCCTGGTTTCCGGTCGAGCCAGCGGCGGCTGAGGTATGCGCGGGGTCGGGCTCTGGCGACGTAGAACATAAAAGCAAACAGGAAGGAAATCGCAAAATCTTAAAGCAAATATTACAAGACATATTGTTCTCACAATACCGAACACAAGGTTAAACGCCTCCACGAGGCATGATACATGTTGCAGGAGTTCAAACAGGAAAGGAGTTGCAAGCAATTCACCCATGGACACCACCGGTCGGGACTGCAGGATTAGTGGCACCATCGGTCAAAGGCGCGGGAGCAAGGGCGCAGAACTTCTTCAGCAGGGCCTCCACCTGATCCTTCACGGTTGCGGCAGCAGCTGTGCAGTGCTCGTCACCCACAGGCTCCAGAAGCTCGTCAAGGCGGGCGGTAGGATCACAAAGATGGAGGTGGCTGAAGACGCACGTCAGCGCAGCTGAAGAAAGGACGCGAGCTTCTTCCTCTCCCATGGGGCCGACACCGCTCACGACTTCCTCAAGCGTCTCGACCAAGTAGGGAAGTAGCTGGGCGGGGCCATCCTCGTCGGTGGTCAGCGGCTTCTCCAGGCCCTTCTCATAGAGTGCCTTCAGTGCCACGCGAGACCTCCCCTCGAAGAGCGCGAAGGCCGCACGGTCCTCGGCCAGGACCTTCGCCTTAGCGTCAAGTTCGGCCTTCTCCGCCTTCACCTTCCGCTCCAGCTCCTCCAGCCGGCCGCGCTCAGCAGCCTGCAGCTTCGCTGACTGCGCCAACTCAGCATCACGGCCCTTGACGGCATCCTCCTGGGCCTTCATCTTCTCCTCTTCCACTTTGCGACCACGAGCTTCTTCTGCACGCTCGTCGCGCAGGGCCTTTAGCTCAGCCTCCAACGCCCGGCAGCGACCCTGGGGGGCATCGGTGTCCTTCACCGCAGCCTTGCGAGCAACTACTGCCTGGGTGGCAGCTTGCTTCTCCCCCTCGGAGGTCGCCGCGGCCTGGCTCAACGCCGCCCGAACGGACATGTCGGCATGAAGCCAGCCAGAGACTAGCTCCAGGAGCCCAGCTGCCAGGTGGGGTTCGGCGCCCTGGAGATCTTCTCGCAGCCGGGTCACCTCAGAAAGGGCACGCTCCAAGACATCAGGGGAGGCGGAAGGACCTGGAACCGACGGCACAACAGGAGGAGGAAGAGGCGACAACGTCACCACGGCTTGGGAGACTGGGGGCTCCCGAGCTTTGGGTACATCAGCAGCCGCGCCTCCGGAGCCAGTGGGGCCACGGGAGCTGACTCCTCACGAGGATGCCCTTTCGGGCCTCGCGAGGCCAACCGGGCCAGGAAGGTGCGAGCGCCGTCGCTCCCCTTTCCCGCATAGGGAGGTATGGCCGCCGCGGATGGATCGGCCCCGGACGGTGTCACCGTATCCTCCTTCCTCTTCTTCACCGGAGGCGGCGGTCTAGCCAATCAATGGTGAACGTCAAGGATCAATGTCGGTGTCAAAACCGGTAGATCTCGGTAGGGGGTCCCGAACTGTGCGTCTAGGCGGATGGTAACAGGAGACAAGGGGCACGATGTTTTTACCCAGGTTCAGGCCCTCTCGATGGAGGTAAAACCCTACTCCTGCTTGATTAATATTGATGATATGGGTAGTACAAGAGTAGATCTACCACGAGATCAAGGAGGCTAAACCCTAGAAGCTAGCCTATGGTATGATTGTTGTTCGTCCCTGGACTAAAACCCTCCAGTTTATATAGACACCGGATAGGGTTAGGGATACACAGAGTCGGTTACAATGGTAGGAGATCTACATATCCGTATCGCCAAGCTTGCCTTCCACGCCAAGGAAAGTCCCATTCGGACACGGGACAGAGTCTTCAATCTTGTATCTTCATAGTCCAGGAGTCCGGCCAACGGTGATAGTTCGGCTATCCGGACACCCCCTAACCCAGGACTCCCTCAGTAGCCCCCGAACCAGGCTTCAATGACGATGAGTCCGGCGCGTAGTTTGTCTTCGGCATTGTGAGGCGGGTTCTTCTCCAAATTCCATATACTTGTCGAATAGTGTCCGACTTCTGATAAATGCTCGCTCCTTGGCTTCCACGCCCAATAATGGCCATCTTCCACGTGTTTGAATGAATGCGAAAAGCCAGGGTATATTTACACTTATCCCCCTAGCTACGCAAGTGAGCCGCCTATAAAAGGGACGAGGACCCAGATCTGAGTCGCACCATTCCCCTCATAGCTTTCATCGGGCGCCTCGACAAAAATCCATTCCATCATGGACAGTCGGACGGCTCCTCCTCTCGCGCTCCCAGCCCTCAGCACAGAAATTGGGAGAGATGCTCAGTCCCGCATAGCGAGCTAGTGATACTCCAAACCAAGGGATTTCTTCCCCGGCCTTCATGGTTCCGGTTCGAGCCGGACTCGCCACCTATAAGGGCGGAAAGCAAGCGGAGAGTGTCCCCGATCCCTCCAAAGGAGAGCGGGTATGCTTTGTCTCTTATCTAGTAAGAGGACTCGGGTTTCCAATTGATCCATTTCTCCGGGGGCTCTTGGAGTTCTACGGCCTCCAGTTGCACCACCTTACGCCTGCCTCCATTTTGCACATCGCGGGCTTCGTGGCCCTTTGCGAACTGTTCTTGGGCATTGAGGCTCATTTTGCGCTGTGGAAGAGATTATTCTGCCTTGTACCCCGTTCTCATGAGGGGTCAATATATCAAGTGGGCGGAGCCGAGCTGTGGCGCATCGCCGGGACCGGATATCTATCCGAACCCCGAAGAAGGCGTCCGAAGATTGGCCTTCGGAATGGTTTTATATAGAAGACGTCCCGCTGCCGGATGCTGTTCGGATCGGTCTCCCGGAGTTCATTAATGCTCCTTTGAAGAAACGCCCGAGTTGGCGCCCGCGGAGCCCCCAGAGGGAAGACGACAGGGACGTCCTTTACCTGATGAGCTGAATAAGATTGTTGGCTCATGCCAGACTGATCATGATCGGTGTCATGGACACATGTATTATGCGGGGGGTGCAGCCGCTCCAGTATAGGGGCCACCCCATGTGGGATTTCAACGGGGAGGATGATGCAAACCCGTCATGGCCGCAAGGGGCCGGGATCGGTAGCTGATCTGGTGAAGATCTTGTCCGCGATGTACAAGGGAGAAGAGGAAGATTTTCTCCGCGTCAGTCCATTGAAAGGATTTTCTATGAATAATCCTCGAAGCTGGGTAAGCGGACATTTCTTTTTGCACACCCGATCCGTATTCCCATGGTTAGGTATCTCATTTTGTGATTTTGACGCAGGAACTGCGCCAGGCCATTGTCACATCCCTAGTTCTGGTAATGCTTAGTGCTTGCGTTAGAGTGTTGCATCATGTTTAAATTCTATTTAAATTGAAATAGGGATTGATCAAACCCTAGCATCAGAAAGAATTCAACTAGGTTCAAATAAAAATCATTTTCAATGAATCCAAAATGCCTTTGAAAATGTTCATGATTTTTGATAAAGGTGAAAACCTCGCCAACAATGGTGGACATATTTTTAGGTCATCTTTAGATTTTTGAATTAACACAAAAGTATTTGAATTGGAGCCGTTTAAATGCTATATATATTTTAAATGGTCCAAATATTCTGAAGTTATTTGTGGAGCCTGAAATAATTCAGTTAACCACCAAAATAATTTCCAGAATTATCTAAAATGATTTAGTTCCTAAACTAAATCAGAACAAAGAAAAACAGAATAGAAAAAGAAATAGAAGAGAGAGAGAGAGAGAGAGAGAGAGATAGTACCTGGCCACTTACCTGGCGCCCCAACTGGCCCACCTCTGTAGCAGCCCGGCTGGGCAAAGCCAGCCCAACCCACCAGGGGCAAGGTTGTCTTCAACCTTGCGCCGATGGGGCGCCGAGCGTGTGCTGCGCCCGCCAGCGCCCTCGAGCGCCACCTCCTGCCTCTCGCCGCTTCCCGACACCCCTGGAGATGCCACGCACCTCCCTGGCGCCACGTCCACTTCTCCCTCCGTCCCAATCCCCCTCTACTCTCTCTCCCTCCCGCGACCGAACGGAGCCCGTCGCCGCCGCTCACTGCCACTGCGCCCACCACCGTTCCTTTGCACCGTGGCTGTGACCCCGAGCTCCGCCCGGACCCCAAGCCCCTCTACGTCGACCCACTGAAGCTCGGATGCCCCAAGACGATGCCGCGGCTTCTTCCCCGACCACGGCCGCCGAATGCCTCCATCGATTCGGCCACTCCGGCGCGCCCCCGAGCCCACTAACCATCCCTGCAGCTCCGCAGTGAGCCGTTGATCCGATTCCCCCTTGCCCCGTCGTCCCTCGCGTGCTCTAGCCCCGATCCCCAACCATGACCGAAGCATCTCGCCGCCGGCCATGGCGTAGCGGTGGCCACAGCTGCGCAAGCTCGCAACGGAGCTCGTCAGCGTGCTCAGCGAACCCCCAGGAGCACGTAGCACCCTCCGGTTTCTCCTCTAGTGCACCGTAGCATCGCCACCGCCTGCACCCGAACTCCGGCCGCCGCGGAAGCGGACACCGCCGCCGATATAGGTCGCCTCCGGCGACCCTCCAAAGACCAATGACACGGATGAGGCTCAGGGTTCCAACGGTGCCATCCGCGCCTCGAATCGTGGCTTGTGCTGCGTTTCCGAACCGCGCCGCCGTCACGGGCCTCGCCGGCGTTATGTCGCCGGTGGGTTTGACCCATTTGACCATGTGGGCCCCGCCCTGGTCAAACCTAGATTAGGAGTTAAACTAATATTAATTTAGTTAGTTAAGCTAATGACACTGACACGCGGGACCCACTGGTCAGTTTGACCTGGGCCGCCCCTGTTGACTTGCTGATGTCACACCAACGTCATGCTGACCCAGTTAATGATTTTCTGGAATTTAAATAATTCAAGAAATTCCAGAAAATAGCTAAAACCTCTAAAATTCATAGTAATTCAACCGTAGCTCCAAATCAAATAATTTGTATATGAAAAATTATCAGAAAAATTCAAGGAATCCATCTGTACCATTTTCATGCATGTTTGAACAATGTTTATCCTCTGTTTTGGACAAAACAAATAAAGGGCATTTAAATAATCATATATGGAGTTGGAATTTGAATCATGTATTCAAACCAACTTCATTTAAATCATAGCTAGATGCATTAGCTCAAATCACAGCATATTGCCATGTCATGATCATGCATCATATTATGGCATTGCATTGATTGTGTTCTTTCTCTGTTGCCGGTGTTTGTCCCCCCCTCTCGGTAGGCGTATCCCGACGATGAGTTCGTTGACACCGATGAAGAACTATATTATCTTCAGAATTGCCAGGCAAGCAAAACCCCCTTGTTCATTCTGATACAATCCCACTCTCTCGCTCCTGCTCTCTTTTACTGCATTAGGACAACAACGATTTATCTGTTACTTGCTGCGGTAGCTGAACCCCTTTATCCTCTCGTGATGACCTGTCATTCCACAAGAATAGATGAAACCCACTAGCATGAGTAGGAGTTATTTGAGCCCTGTTGTGCCTACTCATTCATGCTTGTTTGTCATGCCTGCTACTGCTTAGAGTTGAGTCAGGTCTGATTCATCGGGAATGAATCGGAGGTGTGTAAACATGTTCTACTGTGAGTGAGCTAAGTGTGTGAACACGATTTGGTAAAGGTAGCGGTGAGAGGCCATGTAGGAGTACATGGTGGGTTGTCTCATTGCAGCCGTCCTCAGGAACCGAAGTTACGTGTTTGTGATCCATGAAACAGTTACTACCACACATTGGGATCCTTAATTGACTCTCTCGGCTTCTTAACCACCCTTGTTCTCTGTCAGTGAGTTGCAACTAGTTTACGGCGTTTGTAGGATATGTGTTGGAGGCCGTGCATAGCGCTGACCCTAGGGGTGGGCTATGATGCGGTAGATACACCGTGGCCCGTGTCTGCGAATGCCCATTTGGTATCTCGGGAACCCTGCACACATCGTTCGGGGCCGTTAGTGGAAACCTCGGCGGACTCCCTGGATGGATCCCGAATAGGCGATAAACTGGACTAGGGACTTGAGTGTTTAGGTAGGCCGTGGCCGACACCCTCGCTGGGCTTCCGCTTGAAGGTTGCCGAGTACATGTCGTGGTAAACGGCGATAAGTGGTGAGAGCGTGTGTGAAGAAGTACACCCCCTGCAGGGTTATAAATGATCTATTCGAATAGCCGTGTCCGCGGAGAAGGACTTCTGGGTTGCCTATATCAGTTCATGGACAAGTGAAAGTGGATACTCAAAAATGCGCAAGATAAGCGTGAGTGCTATGGATGGCGTTCTCGTAGAGAGACGGGAGCGGGTCCATAGTGGTGTATTGATATGGTGAGTATGTGGACTTGTGTGCGCCACCTCAAAAGAGTTACTTGCGATGTAGTTCAGATAGCCACCGAGTCAAAGCTGGCTTGCTGCAGCCAAACTCCACCACCCCTTTGTTGATAATGATGCATATGTAGATAGTTACGATGTAAGTCTTGCTGAGTACGTTTGTACTCATGTTTGCTTATTTTATGTTTTGCAGAGAGACGTCAATCTCGCTAGTAGTTCCGCTTGGACTTCGACGTTTAGCTTGTTACCTCAGCTACGATCTTGTGCCCTCGGCAGGATGTGGTAGATAGTCAGGCTTCTCAGCCTTTTTCATTTGTAGATGTCTGTACTCAGACATGTTAAGCTTCCGCTTGTGCTTTGACTTGTATGCTCTGAGTGTTGGGTTTGTAATATCTCGCTCCTCGGAGCCTAATGAATAAATATTTAAGTCGTAGAGTTATGTTGTGATGCCAAGTTGTATTTACACATATTGAGCATACTGTGTGCATGTTTGAAATGCTTGGTATGTGTGGGATCCAACAATCTAGTTGTTTATCCTCGGCAACCTCTCATATGGGGAAATGTAGTCTAGTGCTTCCTGAGCGATAGTAGTCCGCTACAGCCCGGTTCACCGGAGTCCGCTAGCCCAAAGACTACCGCTTTGGACACTTGACTGGCGACATGTGTTTCATTTCGCTCCTATGTCCGTCCCTTCGAGGAAATGTCATGCGGTGATATCCGAGTCCTGCCTAGCCGCTTCTGACCGGGTTACCAGAGTCCTCATAGCCCAAAGGTCGCAGCCTGATTCATACGTTGATGACCGACATGCTCGATGTGATTCATGTATGCCTGTCCCCGTGGGTTAGCGCCGCTTTGGGTTCACGAATAGCCATGTCGGCCCGGGTTCTCTGTCATATGGATGCTAGCGACACCATCATATACGTGAGCCAACAGTATAAACGGTCCCGGGCCATGGTAAGGCGACACCGTGGGAATACCGTGCGTGAGGACGCAAAGTGATATGAGGTGTTACCGGCTAGATCGATGTGACTTGGAATCGGGTCCCGACAACATTGGTATCGAGCCCCGCTGTAGGATTACCAAGCCAAACTGGTCGAAGTTGAGTCTAGAAATGCTTTAGTTATGTAAGGGAATTGATTGTGGGAGGGAACGTAAGGCTCTTTTTACTCCTTATACCTCATGGCCTTCTGATCTGAGTCATCCTCTTCTCTTCTACGGGGATTAAGAACTAGGCCTTCTCATCTATCTATCAGGATGAGGTGTTACTAATCCCTAGACCTTTAAGATTGTTGGATTTAAGCCCCAGTTCAGTTCCTACTATTTCTGTATGTTAACTGTTGATCTCAGAATCTTGTTATGATGTTGTAGAGTGGTTATGCCACCATTTTGTATGATGTCTCAAATCTTTTTGAGCATTTACAGCCGTTATGCTGTCCGAGTCATCCCAGGTTTCTAAACTATCTGATGCATTTGCAAAATTCCTTCCTCTCATTTTGATGTCCCTTTGGTCAGAATAAGCACACTAATCGGTGAGTTGAGGTACCCTATTGCCTCGACATATATGTTGGAGTTATTATTATGACCCTAGGTGTCTAGAGTATCACTTAGTAATCCAGCCATGCTTTGTGTCCCCAGTGTGATGATTCTAGCCATCATTCTCGACAGCATCCCGTGATGTTATTAGTTAGTAGGCATTCTATTCCTGGGTTCTTGAACCCGAGATTCACCCTACTTACTTCATGTTGATAGTAATTGCTAGCACCCTTAGGTTATTAGTAACCTTTGCATTAGTCCTCGAAGTCCGTTGTATTTCTTTCTTTCGAATACCATGAACCAATAAGGCAGAAGTCTTTGAATTAAAAGATCACAACCAGGGTGCTCTTGAGGGGTACTCCATTCTATATTGTGACTCTGCCAGTTCTACCTTCTCTGCATGGATTATCCTAAGAAATGTTGAGCTTTGCTCGACATACTAATCTGTGCATCCACAACTCGTAAAAATTATATGTTCCTTGGGTTGTTCTCTTTAGTTGTATTCCGACCCTCCTCTATCAGTTGATAACCAAGAGTATGTGTGCATTTGTGTTCATCGATGCCTTTTTACTCTTGTGGTCCGTCAAGCCATTCTATCCGGAACGACTAGGAGAAACAAACTCCAGTACCTTGTCCATTTCTAGGATTGGGTCAAAGCAGTTGTATTCCGCAGATCAAAGTGCCCATCCAGCTTTTGATTATGTTCCACCTGGAGTGTTACCATCTTTATGTCAAGAATGTCATGAGAATTGCACCACCTCTTATGAATTCTTGATGCAGTGATACCCTCGCCATCATCGTTCCTTCCTCGGTCCCGTGTTGTTGTAACGGAATGCCGACAAATGAACGGTGATGTGTGAAATCGATACTCCTAGCAACCTCGTTGCTTGGTAGCTAATGGAAAATATTCTCATTCTTAGCGTGTTGGTTATTGAATCATCATCCTAAGATTAATCGTGCTACCTAGTCCTTATTTCTAGTGCACCCTTCGATCAATGAGTTAGGATTGTGTCAATCCCTCACTCTTCTGATCATGTCGTCTTGCCTTGAAAAGCAAGATTGTTCTCGAGCTTAGAGACATATCGGTGGTTCGTGATTTCCGAATATCTTCTCGGAAGTATTACCAGGTTGTCCCCTAACCGTTATGTTGAGCTCGTGATCAAGTTGGTTTCTTGTGAACCACCCTTTTCTCCAAGAATCTGTGTTGGATACACTGAGCTAGTTAGTTGAGCTAAACAACAACTTGGAGAGTTGGAAGATAAAAGCTTGTCCGACTTAGTTCATCTTAAGGGATATCCTTTTGAGTGTGTGTTGAAGAAAGATGATATCTTCATCGATGGGTCCTCGTGATCAGTTGTCGGATATATTGTCTTATCAAAACTTTGACTTGAGTATGGGCTATTATTAAGTCAAATCAGAACCAACGATGTTCGTAATGTTGTCTTACTCGTGGTTGATCCCTCGAGCATACCCCATTACATCTTTTTGTCTGATCAATGCTATCACCGTGTTCACATGATGGTGGAAGTCCAGTGACATGGAAATTTCGATGAGTTGCTGTTGAGCCCATCAGCAGCAATTTGTCTCCCCCATGATTCATGTTGAACATCAACCTAGTGTTGAAAACTTTGTAAGCAATGCCTTCGTGTTCCGTTCATGAAGCCTATGCTTGGATGGAAGAAGTGACTTCCTCGAATTCATGTGCTTTAGGTGTAAGTTGCCGCCATGAATTTGAGAAAGGTTTGTTTTGTTTCCTCCGAATCGTCCCAAGTTAGTCATGCACGTGCGAAGTGCCCTATGGTTTGATAGGTTGGCCGCCTCCACTCCATATGTGTTTCCTAGCACACCAAGCCACTGATTGATTTGCTCAAGGAAAAGGAGCGTGTTGTGCTAATTCTAGATCATGCACAAGATTCCGTTATCCTCGATGATGGTTCCCAACAAGAACTCGGTAGTGTTTTATTATAAGACTAATACGTGGTCATGCTTGTCTTGGACAGCGTGTCCACGGGTTTGTAGGAGAACCAGCTCATGTCTTGGAGCTTGCTATCATAGTTCACTCCCCGAGAATCTCACAACGTCATCTCGTCGGTTTGTGTTGCAACCTTTCTTTTCGGACATGCTGAGTCTGAAGTATCCTATCACCAATCGGATCTGAATCTCAGGCAGATATGATGGTTGGGTCATTCCCAGTATTTGGATTTTGTTCCCAGCTCGCACCCGTGATTGTGTCAGTCTGCAATAGGTCCCAGTCATTTCCGATGATAAGCAAAAATCATCCATTACGTTGTCTTCAACAAGGTAGTCCGCATCATCCATTCGAATCCGGATGTGTCATTCCTTTGAACTCCGCCAAACGATCGTTTGTGATTGGCTTAGGCTGGTATAAAGAGTCTCAATGATCTCTATATCAAAAGTAAATCTTTTTGCCACTTAAGGGAATATTTCTTGCGGGTCACCTTCCTTAAGATGTCTTGTTTTGGTATCATGGCAACTCAACTCCTCGCTACGTGGACAACCATTCACCACCTCCTTAAGTGTGAAATTGTTGTCTACCTAGTGAACCTTCGTCATCTGTGACACTCCATCCCTCCGGATGTATGTTTCATGTCTCAGCTTGAGGGATGTTGCTATGTCTCATTCCGTGAGTTAATCCTGAGTTGTTCGATCCTCAAGAAGATTGATTCTTCTAAAATTCTCCCTTTCCTCGCTTGTCATATTGGATGAAGTTCTCAAAGCAGGGATGTCAAGATAAACGTATGCAACGAATCAACAACCTTATGAGGTGCAACTTGGATCGTGAAGATTGTGTTGGTCTTGTGCCCCTATGTCTTCTTACCTCACGTCTTGAATCTCGGGACGAGATTCTTGTTTAGTGGGGGTGAGTTGTCACATCCCTAGTTCTGGTAATGCTTAGTGCTTGCATTAGAGTGTTGCATCATGTTTAAATTCTATTTAAATTGAAATAGGGATTGATCAAACCCTAGCATCAGAAAGAATTCAACTAGGTTCAAATAAAAATCACTTTCAATGAATTCAAAATGCCTTTGAAAATGTTCAAGATTTTTGATAAAGGTGAAAACCTCTGCCAACAATGGTGGACATATTTTTAGGTCATCTTTGGATTTTTGAATTAACACAAAAGTATTTGAATTGCAGCCGTTTAAATGCTATATATATTTTAAATGGTCCAAATATTCTGAAGTTATTTGTGGAGCCTGAAATAATTCAGTTAACCACCAAAATAATTTCCAGAATTAGTTCCTAACCTAAATCAGAACAAAGAAAACAGAATAGAAAAAGAAAAATAGAAGAGAGAGAGAGAGAGAGAGAGAGAGAGAGAGAGAGAGAGAGAGAGAGAGAGATAGTACCTGGCCACTTACCTGGCGCCCCAACCGGCCCACCTCTGTAGCAGCCCGGCTAGGCAAAGCTAGCCCAACCCACCAGGGGCAAGGTTGTCTTCAACCTTGCGCCAGTAGGATGCCGAGCGTGTGCTCGCCGCACGCGCGCCCTCCGAGCGCCACCTCCTGCCTCTCTGCTCGCTTCCTCGACCCCCCTGGAGATGCCACACACCTCCCTGGCGCCACGTCCACTTCTCCCTCCGTCCCTATCCCCCTCTGCGCTCACTCCCTCCCGCGACCGAACGGAGCCCGTCGCCGCCGCTCACTGCAGCTGCGCCCACCGCCGTTCCTTTGCACCGTGGCCATGACCCCGAGCTCCGCCCGGATCCCAAGCCCCTCTACGTCGACCCACTTAAGCTCGGATGCCCGAAGACGATGCCGCGGCTTCTTCCCCGACCACGGCCGCCGAATGCCTCCGTCGATTCGGCCACTCCGGCGCGCCCCCGAGCCCACTAACCATCCCTGCAGCTCCGCGGTGAGCCGTTGATCCGATTCCCCCTTGCCTCGTCGTCCCTCGCGTGCTCTAGCCCCGATCCCCAACCATGACCGAAGCATCTCGCCGCCGGCCATGGCGTAGCCGTGGCCACAGCCGCGCAAGCTCGCAACGGAGCTCGTCAGCGTGCTCAGCGAACCCCCAGGAGCACGTAGCACCCTCCGGTTTCTCCTCTAGTGCACCGTAGCATCGCCACCGCCTGCACCCGAACTCCGGCCGCCGCGGAAGCGGACACCGCCGTCGATATAGGTCGTCTCCGGCGACCCCTCCAGCACCAGTCGACACGGACGAGGCTCAGGGTTCCAACGGTGCCATCCGCGCCTCGAACCGTGGCTCGTGGCTGCGTTCGAACTGCGCGCCGTCTCGGGCCTCGCCCGGCGTTATGTCGCCGGTGGGTTTGACCCATTTGACCATGTGGGCCCATACCGTCAAACCTAGATTAGGAGTTAAACTAATATTAATTTAGTTAGTTAAGCTAATGACACTGACACGCGGGACCCACTGGTCAGTTTGACCTGGGCCGCCCCTCTTGACTTGCTAACGTCACACCGACGTCATGATGACGCATTTAATGATTTTCTGGAATTTAAATAATTCAAGAAATTCCAGAAAATAGCTAAAACCTCTAAAATTCATAGTAATTCAACCGTAGCTCCAAATCAAATAATTTATATATGAAAAACTATCAGAAAAATTCAAGGAATCCATATGTACCATTTTCATGCATGTTTGAACAATGTTTGTCCTCTGTTTTGGACAAAACAAATAAAGGGCATTTAAATAATCATATATGGAGTTGGAATTTGAATCATGTATTCAAACCAACTTCATTTAAATCATAGCTAATGCATTAGCTCAAATCACATCATATTGCCATGTCATCATCATGCATCATATTGTGGCATTGCATTGATTGTGTTCTTTCTCTGTTGCCGGTGTTTGTCCCCCCCTCTCGGTAGGCGTATCCCGACGATGAGTTCGATGACACCGATGAAGAACTATATTATCTTCAGAAGTGCCAGGCAAGCAAAACCCCTTGTTCGCTCTCGATACAATCCCACTCTCTCGCTCCTGCTCTCTTTTTACTGCATTAGGACAACAACGATTTATACATTTACTTGCTGCATGTAGCTGAACCCCTTTATCCTCTGCATGACCTGTCATTCCACAGTAAATAGATGAAACCCACTAGCATGAGTAGGAGTTGTTTGAGCCCTGTTGTGCCTACCCATTCATGCTTGTTTGTCATGCCTGCTACTGCTTAGAGTTGAGTCAGGTCTGATTCATCGGGAATGAATCGGAGGTGTGTAAACATGTTACTGTGTGTGAGCTAAGTGTGTGAACACGATTTGGTAAAGGTAGCGGTGAGAGGCCATGTAGGAGTACATGGTGGGTTGTCTCATTGCAGCCGTCCTCAGGAACTGAGTTTTGTGTTTGTGATCCATGAAACAGTTACTACCACACATTGGGATCCTTAATTGACTCTCTCGGCTTCTTAACCACCCTTGTTCTCTGTCCAGGAGTTGCAACTAGTTTCTGGTGTTTGTAGGATATGTGTTGGAGGCCGTGCGTGGCCGACCCTAGGGGTGGGCTATGATGCGGTAGATACACTGTGGCCCGGTGTCTGAATGCCCGTTTGGTATCTCGGGAACCCTGTACACATCGTTCGGGGCCGTTAGTGGAAACCTCGGCCGGACTCCCTGCGGATGGATCCCGAATAGGCGATAAACCTGGACTAGGGACTTGAGTGTTTAGGTAGGCCGTGGCCGACACCCTCGCCGGGCTTCCGCTTGAAGGTTGCCGAGTACATGTCGTGTAAACGGCGATAAGTGGTGAGAGCGTGTGTGAAGAAGTACACCCCTGCAGGGTTATAAATGATCTATTCGAATAGCGGTGTCCACGGAGAAGGACTTCTGGGTTGCCTATATGAGTTCATAGACAAGTGAAAGTGGATACACAAAAATGCGCAAGATAAGCGTGAGTGCTATGGATGGCGTTCTCGTAGGGAGACGGGAGCGGGTCCATAGTGGTGTATTGATATGGTGAATATGTGGACTCGTGTGCGTCACCTCAAAAGAGTTACTTGCAGTTATAGTTCAGGATAGCCACCGAGTCAAAGCTGGCTTGCTGCAGTCAAACTCCACCACCCCCTTTGTTGATAATGATGCATATGTAGATAGTTCTGATGTAAGTCTTGCTGAGTACGTTTGTACTCATGTTTGCTTATTTTATGTTTTGCAGAGAGACGTCAGTCTCGCTAGTAGTTCCGCTTGGACTTCGACGTTTAGCTTGTTACCTCAGCTACGATCTTGTGCCCTCGGCAGATGTGGTAGATAGTCGCTTCTCTGCCTTTTTCATTTGTAGATGTCTGTACTCAGACATGTTAAGCTTCCGCTTGTGCTTTGACTTGTATGCTCTGAGTGTTGGGTCATGAGACCCATGTTTGTAATATCTCGCTCCTCGGAGCCTAATGAATAAATATTTGAGTCGTAGAGTTATGTTGTGATGCCATGTTGTATTTACACATATTGAGCATATTGTGTGCATGTTTGAAATGCTTGGTATGTGTGGGATCCGACAATCTAGTTGTTTATCCTTGGCAGCCTCTCATATGGGGAAATGTAGTCTAGTGCTTCCTGAGCGATAGTAGTCCGCTACAGCCCGGTTCACCGGAGTCCTGCTAGCCCAGCACTACTGATTTGGACACTTGACTGGCCGGCATGTGTTTCATTTCCTTCCTATGTCTGTCCCTTCGGGGAAATGTCACGCGGTGATATCCGGAGTCCTGCCTAGCCCGCTACAGCCGAGGTTACCGGAGTCCTGTTAGCCCAGTGCTACAGCCCGATTCATACGTTGATGACCGACATGCTCGATGTGATTCATGTATGCCTGTCCCCATGGGTTAGCGCCGCTTTGGGTTCACGACTAGACATGTCGGCCCGGGTTCTCTGTCATATGGATGCTAGCGACACCATCATATACGTGAGCCAAAAGGCGCAAACGGTCCCGGGCCATGGTAAGGCGACACCCGTGGGAATACCGTGCGTGAGGCCGCAAAGTGATATGAGGTGTTACCGGCTAGATCGATGTGACTTGAAATCGAGGTCCTGATAGCCGTAAAAGACATAAACAGCCCGTCTCCACAACCCGAGGATCCGGAAAGGCTCCTCGATCCGGCCTCCCAAGAGGATCCGGACATATTGGTGGAGCTGATCGACGGGGTATATCACCAACTGAGCATCGATAATGCCTTGGTTGCCATTACGGCCGATTACCCGGAATACTTCCACCTCACAGTGGCGAGACCGAGGTCCCAGATACTGATAATGACCCATCCGTGCTTATTTTTGATCACCGTATACCAATGGTGTTTCGCAGGGGTGCCTTGAGGCGGGAGGCCGAGCCAGCGGCTAGCCAACAAGGGGCAGTACGGCCCCGCAGGCTAAAAAGAAGTGCGGTTCGGATCAAAACGCCGCCGCAACGGTATGGTGCGTCACCATATTCCCTGGATTGATTCCTGGAAGGCATACTAACGCTGGTGCTCTTTTAAGGAAAAAGAGCGCTCGCCAGACTGAGTCCAGAGAGGTTGCCAATCGAACCTCCGCCGACCAGGCTCCAAAGCCGGGTCCGGAAGCAGAGGCGTGCACGAGGCGTGCGTCGGATACTCCTCCGCAGAGGATGCCGACAGATTGTCCGCCACCAACTCCGAGGTGGAGAGCGCCATGAATCACAGGAGCCGCCGGACAGTTCTTCGTGACGCATGTTTCTCCCAAGAGGCCTTGAATGCCTTCAATTCGGGAGATGCGCACCTCCGTGCCGCTCAAGATGGTCTAGCCAGAGCCACGGAGCAGTATGTAAAGGACATACGGGTAAGGAAATTTGACAGTTATATATGCCAGTAGCCCCCGAGACTTAAAATAGTTATAATAACTGATTTAAGGATCATTTGTTATGTAGGATCTTACAAAAAAGAATACCCGACTGTCTCAGGAGCTTGAAGAATGCAAGGCCCAACTTGAGGCCGCACTAGCCGCTACAGGGGGAGCCACAGAGACCCCCTCTGGTAATATATACTTCAAAAGATAAGTAGTTTGTGAAGTACGGCGTGTGTGTAAATCTGACAATAATATTGCAGATGGCGCCGGACTAGATCCGGACAAGCAACAGCTCTTGCACCGGTTGAAGGCCGGCGAGAATGTGCTTACAAGGCTGAGGCAAGAGAAAAATAATCTCGAAGATGCCAACACCCAGCTGGGTGAGGAACGAATGTTCGTGCCGAGCTGTCTGACTCCGTGAAGGAGAATCGGCGACTTCGTCGCGACATTTATAGTAAGTGCTTGAGCGAACTTTGAAAAAGAGTTCGGCGAGGAAGTCAATTAATGAGTTATTTACAGAGGTATGCTCACGGGTCGTCCTGAAGAGGAAATGCCCGGTTCTATGGGTGATCTTCTTCCCGAGCTATTTCAACTGCACGAACGAGTTCGGCATGTGATGAAAGGCGTCGCCCAGGCCTTGTGGCCATCTATCTCCCTACCCGAAGGCCTTGGAGAGCTTGTAGAGAAGCTTCAGGGAGCACAGCGGCGCTTCCGACTATGGAAGATATCGGCCTGTCGTCAAGGCGCCAGGAGGCTGGGCCATGGTGAAGACGCTGGTACACGGTTACGGACCCAAACCACATGGCCGAGGTCGGACCTATGGGGCCCAACGGGAAGGAGGTCCCTGTGAGCTTAGTGTACGGCCAAGTAGAGTTGGCCGCAAAGTATTCCCAGCAGGACTGTAAACTAGACAGCCTATTAGACGGCATTGAAGAGGAATACAATCAGTCAATTTGACTATGTAATTGAAAATGACATGTAAAATGCCTTCTAGCCGGATTGTAGATCGTTTGTCATAGCGGACCTTTTCGCTTCAACCTCGGGACCCAATAGTCCGGAGTGTGTCCGAATACCCTCGTGGCTATATAAAAATCGGGGCATGCGTGGAGACCAGGCGTAGGGGTCATGAGTGCTTTATCAGACAAGTGCCCAACTAGTTATGTTATATTACATGGTTAGTAAGAAACATCTTCCAGGGAGAATAGTTCCGTTAGGGGTTCCTTTCCCCGGGAGGCATGCCCTAAAGTGCATGTCCGAACTGCAAAGCAGAAAAAGCATCTGGGGCAGATAAATGAAAAATAAAAATTGTCTTTTAGTTCACCGACCGAATATTCCCTTAAGAACGCTAGCTTTCGGCTTCACCCAAGATGAGGTACACGTCCGGTGACCAGCGGTAACAATCGCAGAGGTGCTCCCTTTACCACCTAGCCGAACAATCGGGAATGTAGGGGTAAGCATAGGAGCCAGGCAACCCAGCTCGGCCAAAACTTAAGTCATATCGATGCATATAATGGTGAATAAAAGGTATATGCGGAAGTGTGACACATGTGTTGGGCATAAAGCCCGTATAAATAAGCTTCTGTTAAAGAAGCCCCCAGGTGTAATGAGCGCGGATAGTGCGTCAAGTGTGTGCGAACAATGCGCAAACGAGCCTTTAACGGCTTCGGGAAAAGGGAGGAAGAAGGAGAGAAATAAAAGACAAATTAAAGTATAAAATGTAGACGGAGGAAGGAGACGAACTGAGAATCCGGCGCTAGGCGTAGAATCTTCGGAGACGGGCTGCGTTCCATGGGTTCGGCTCAAGTCGGTTATCCGATGCGTTTAGACGTGTGCAGCTCCGGTCGATGCCTTGGTCGATGATGAAGGGACCCTCCCATTTGGGCTTGAGTTTGTCCTTTTCTTGTCCGTGCGTAGAACTAGTTCGCCAACGTTGTAAGCTTTGGCCCGTGCATTCCTGCTTTGATATCTTCGAGCCTGTTGTTGATAGAATGCGGAACGAGCTTTTGCCACGCCACGCTCCTCCTCGGGCGTCCAAGCTGTCCGCCGATCTAGCTCGGCTTCTCTTTCTTCGTACATGCGCACGCGAGGTGAGTCATGAATTATGTCGCAGGCAAAACTGCCTGCGTCGTATACCATGAGAAATGGTGTGAATCCGGTAGTGCGATTCGGCGTGGTCCGCAGCCCCCAGAGTACGGAGTCGAGCTCCTCTACCCAGTGCGTGTTAGATTCCTTTAGGGACCGCACTAGTCTTGGTTTAATGCCGCTCATGATTAGACCGTTTGCTCGCTCGACTTGACCGTTAGTTTGAGGGTGATAGACTGAAGCGTAGTCGAGCTTGATGCCCATGTTTTTGCACCAGAGTTCAACCTTCTCGGCCGTGAAGTTCATGCCGTTATCAGTGATGATGCTATGGGGGATGCCGTAACGGTGCACTACCCCTGATATGAAGTCTATCACCGGTCCGGATTCGGACGTCTTTACAGGCTTGGCCTCTATCCATTTGGTGAATTTATCCACCATGACCAATAGGTATTTTTGCTTGTGGGTTCCTCCTTTAAGGGGTCCAACCATGTCAAGCCCCTAGACTGCGAAGGGCCAGGTGATGGGTATAGTTTTGAGGGCGGCGGGTGGCATGTGGCTTTGATTAGGAAAGAGCTGGCAACCGACGCATCGTTGGACTAAGTCCTGAGCGTCTGCCCGGGCCATCGGCCAATAAAATCCTGTATGGAAGGCCTTGCCTACAAGGGCCCGGGCTGCGGCATGGTGCCCACCGAGTCCGGCATGAATTTCAGCCAGGAGATTCCGCCCTTCCTCTTCGGAGATACACCTTTGAAGGACTCGGTTGTGCTTTTCTTATAAAGCTCTCCCTCATGGACCTTATAGGCTTTAGACCGCCACACTATGCAGCGGGCCTCGTTTTGGTCCTCGGGAAGTTCTTGCCTAGTTAGGTAGGCTAGGAATGGTTCTGTCCACGGGGCGATGCCTGCCATGATTTCGTGGGCTGACAGTGTTATTTCGTTGGCGGGACCACCAACTATGTCGGAATGTTCGGTGTGGGGCAATGCGGTTGGGTCCGGGGTGTTATTTCCAGACTCTCCCTCCCATAGTACGGATGGCTTGAAAAGCCTCTCTAGGAAGATATTGGGGGGGACGGCATCGCGCTTTGCGCCAATGCGTGCCAACACGTCTGCTGCCTGGTTGTTATCCCGGGCTATATGGTGAAATTCAAGCCCCTCAAACCGAGCTGACATTTTTAGGACGACATTGCGATAAGCTGCCATTTTCGGATCCTTGGCATCAAAGTCCCCATTTATTAGGGATATCGCGAGGTTCGAATCCCCGCGCACCTCTAGGCGTTGAATGCCCATGGAGACTGCCATCCGGAGACCATGTAGAAGGGCCTCGTATTCGCCGCGTTGTTGGAATCCGTGTACATTATCTGAAGTACGTATTGTACTGTATCTCCGGTTGGGGACGTCAGAACGACGCCAGCCCCCAGGCCAGCCAACATTTTGGAGCCGTCGAAGTGCATGATCCAGTTGGAATATGCGCCATACTCTTTAGGGAGTTCGGCTTCAGTCCATTCGGCAATGAAGTCAGCCAAAACTTGCGACTTAATAGCTCGTCGTGGCTTGTAGGTTATGTCGAACAGGAGGAGCTCAATGGCCCACTTAGCAATCCGGCCCGTTGCGTCGCGGTTGTTTATAATGTCATTAAGAGGTACTTCGGAGGCTACTGTTATTGAACACTCTTGGAATTAGTGTCGCAGCTTCCGGGATGCCATGAACACCGCGTATGCTATCTTTTGATAATGCGGGTACCGTGACTTGCATGGAGTTAGGACAGTGGACACATAGTAAACTGGTTTTTGGAGAGGGAACTTGTGTCCGTCCGTTTCTCATTCGACAACGAGCACCACGCTTACAACTTGATGGGTTGCTGCGATGTATAATAGCATTGGTTCGCCCATGTTGGGCGCTGCCAGAACCGGATTTGTTGCCAATATGGCTTTGATTTCTTCGAGTCCGGTCGCGGCAGCATCCGTCCCACTCAAAGTGTTGATTGCACGGAGAAGGCGATAAAGGGGTAATGCCTTTTCTCCTAAGCGGGAGATAAAGCGGCTTAGAGCCGCCACGCATCCAGTCAATTTTTGTATTTGCTTGAGGTCTTAGGGGATATCCAATTGTGACAGAGCTCGGATCTTGGCTGGGTTTGCTTCAATTCCTCTACCGGATACAATGAAGCCCAAGAGCTTTCTGGCTGGTACACCGAAAACACATTTTTCCGGGTTGAGCTTGATGTCATATGTTCGGAGATTATCGAATGTTAGCCTTAAGTCGTCGACTAGGGTTTCGACATGCTTGGATTTGACGACCACATTGTCTCATTATGCCTCCTTTGTTTTGCCGATCGGCTTGCGGAACATGTCTCGAATCATGCGCTGATATGTTGTGCCGGGCGTTTTTGAGCCCAAAGGGCATTGTGTTGAAGTAGAATGGGCCGTATGGAGTGGTGAATGCCGTTGCGGCTTGGTCTGGCTCTGCCATCTTAATTTGGTGGTAGCCGGAGTATGCGTCGAGGAAACACAATGAATCGTGTCCTGCGGTAGCGTCGATAATTTGATCGATGCGGGGGAGGGGGAAGGGATCCTTTGGACAAGCCTTGTTAAGGTCCTTAAAATCGACACATAGGCGCCAGGATTTGTCCTTCTTTGGTACCATTACCAGGTTTGCTAGCCAGTCCGGATGTTTAATATCTCTGATGAATCCGGCCTCCAATAGTTTGGCTAGGTCCTCTCCCATGACCTGTCTCTTGGGTTCGGAGAAACGCCGAAGAGCTTGTTTGACTGGCTTGAATCCTTTTAGGATATTTAGGCTGTGCTCTGCCAGCCGGCGTGGGATTCCTGGCATGTCTGAGGGGTGCCAGGCAAAAATGTCCCAATTTTCACGTAGGAATTCTCGTAATGCGGCGTCCACATCAGGGTTTAATTGTGCCCCGATGGAGGCCGTTTTTGTAGGGTCCGTTGGATGGACTTGGAATTTGACTATTTCGTCTGCCGGTTTAAAAGAGGTGGACTTGGATCTCTTGTCGAGTATCACATCGTCCTTGTCCACCGTGGAGCGCAGCGTAGTGAGTTCCTCTGCAGCTAGGGCTTTGGATAGTTGTCACAGCCCTAGAGCTTGCTTGTAACTAGTGGCATTGCATCCATGCATCATGTTTAATTTTCATGAAATTTGAAATGGGGATTGCCTAAACCCTAGCATTATAGGAATTCAAATAGGCTCAACCAAAAATATTTTTCGGTTGATTTCAAATGGCTTTAGAAAATGTTCATCATTTCTGGAAAAATGTTTTAAACCATAACCAGAGGTGTTGCACATTTTTCATGACATATTTGGTCACTAGATTAATTCATAAAGTATTTGCATTTGGGCATTTAAATACTATAAAATATTTTAAATGCTCAAATAATCCCAAACTGAAATTTTTACTGTAGGATATATTTCCAACAGTGCTCATGAGCAGTTGCATGATTTTTGGGATTGATTTAGTATTTTTAGTTAAGCCAAACAGTTGCAGATAAATAGAAAAACAGTAACAGAAATAAAGAGAAAGAGAGAGAAACCTACCTGGCCAAACTTACCTGGCCCAGTTCCTCCAGCCGGCCCAGCCCACCTGGCAAGTGCCAGTCGTCGCCTACCTCGCCAAGAGGGCGAGGAGGGACACGGAGCACGCGCCCGAGCTCACCACGCCTCCTCCCTGCTCGCCTGCCTCACCGAAGGGCCTCGAAGCCCTCCTCGGCGCCGCTCTGGACCCCCTGGACCCCCCCGGCTTCTTCCTTGCTCTCTGGTTCCCTCTCCCCTTCCCTGGCTCTCTCCCGAACACACGCTGTCGCCGCCGCTCGCCACCACCGCGGCCACAGGCCCTCCCTCGCTCCCCCGACCAGCCCACAAGCTCCGCCACTCCATCCTCGCCCTCCCCGCCGTCACACGTGACCGGAGAAGCCCCGAGGCGCCGCCCCATCGTTTTCCCCTCCTCGGACCCGGTCGCCGTCGCCCGATCGTCGGCTCGGACCGCCCGACCTCGCCGGCAGCGCCATCGGACGCTTGTGAGCTACTGCATCGATCCCCTCTCTTCCCCGGGTCATTTTCGCCTCGTAGCTGCCGCCGCCATTGAAGCCGAAGCTCACCTCCGCCGCGCTCGTCGCCGGCGCTGCTCCGGTGACCATTTGGTCCCGGGCTAGCGCCCATCGCACTCACCGCATCACGTAGGCCACCCCTAGCGCCTCAGCCCGCTTGCCCGTGCACCGTAGCATCAAACACGACCCCGCCCGAACTCCGGCCGCCGCCTTGGAGCTCGCCGGCACCGATTCCGGCCACCCCGACCCCGACTAACTCCACCAAGAGCTTCGGCTCCTCCCCAGCTCCTCCTAGGTGCCCTCCGCGGGCCATTTGGTTGCCGGAGTGGCCAAAACCACTCTCGCCGCCGCGTCGGGCTCGCCGGCGGCTAGACGCCGGCAGCCGACGTTGACTTTGACCAGGTGGGCCTGGTTGACTCTCTGTGTCAATGACAGTGGGGCCCACCACAGTAACTATTTAGGATTAGTCTTAATTAAATTTAGTTAAGCTAATTATCTTGACACGCTGACCCACCGTCAGTTTGACCTGGACCGCCCTTGAGTTGACCATCGACGTCGGTAGTGATGATTGATTTTCTGGACTTAATTTAATTCAGGAAATTTCAGAAAATACTCCAAACTTCAAATATTCATAACTTTTAATCTGTAACTCCAAATGAAATAATTTATATATGAAAAATGATCAGAAAAATATGAAGAATCTGTTTATGGCACCGATGAATAGGATGAATCATGATTAGGGCAATTTATGAAATAACATTTGGAGTTGGAATTTGTTCTTGTTTGAATTCCACTTCAATTAACTTGGCTAGATTTGGCATTAGGTGAATTCAGTACCTTAACATGACATGTCATTCATGTGAATGTGCATTGCATTGATTGTGTTCTTTCTCAGTTGTCGGTGTTTGTCCCCTCTCAGTAGACGATGTTTCAACGATGAGTTCGATGACACCGATAAAGAACTATATTATCTTCAGAAGTGCCAGGCAAGCAAAACCCCCCTTGTCCATTCCGATATAATCCCACTCTCTCGCTCCTGCTCTATTTTACAGCATTAGGACAACAACGACTCATGTGTTACATGCTGCGGTAGCTGAACCCCTTTATCCTCTGCATGACGTGTCATTCCACAGTAATTAGATGAAACCCACTAGCATGAGTAGGAGTTGTTTGAGCCATGTTGTGCCTACTCATTCATGCTTGTTGTCGTGCCTGCTACTGCTTAGAGTTGGGTTAGGTCTGATTCATCGGGAATGAATTGGAATGGTGTGTGAACATGTCCTACTGTGTGTGAGCTAAGTGTGTGAACACGATTTGGTAAAGGTAGCGGTGAGAGGCCATGTAGGAGTACATGGTGGGTTGTCTTATTGTAGCCGTCCTCAGGAACTGAGTTCTGTGTTTGTAATCCATGAAACAGTTACTACCACGCATTGGGCCCGAAACCAATGGACCCTCTCGGCTTCTTAACCACCCTTGTTCCCAGTCCGGGAGTTGCAAGTAGTTTCTGGTGTTTGTAGTATGCTGGGGGCCGCATAACGCTGACCATAGGGGTGGGTTGTGTTGCGGTAGGCACCGTGGTCTGATGTACAGATTCGCCTGCTTGGTGTCTCGGGAACCCTGCACACATCGTTCGGGGTTGTATGGAAACCTCGGCGGACTCCCTGCAGATGGAACCCGAATAGGCGATAAACCTGGACTAGGGACTTGAGTGTTTAGGTAGGTCGTGGCCGACACCCACGTTGGGCTTCCGCTTGAAGGTTGCCGAGTACATGTTGTGTAAACGACGGTAAGTGGTGAGCGTGTGTGAAGGAGTACACCCCTGCCGGGTTAATATGATCTATTCGAATAGCCGTGTCCGCGGAGAAGGACTTCTGGGTTGCCTATATTAGTTCATAGACAAGTGAAAGTGGATACTCTAAAATGCGCAAGATAAGCGTGAGTGCTATGGTTGGCGTTCTCGTGAGGGAGGCGGAGGCGGGTCCATAGTAGTGTATTGATATGGTGAATATGTGGACTCGTGCGCCACCTCAAAAGAGTTACTTGCGTTAAGTAGTATAGGATAGCCACCGAGTCAAAGCTGGCTTGCTGCGGTTAAACTCCACCACCCCTTTTGATAATGATGCATATGTAGTTAGTTACGATGTAAGTCTTGCTGAGTACGTTTGTACTCACGTTTGCTTATTTTATGTTTTGCGAGAGAGACTTGGTCTCGCTTAGTAGTTCCGCTTTGGACTTTGACGGTTAGCTTGTTACCTCAGCTACGATCTTGTGCCCTCGGCAGGATCTGGTAGATAGTCAGGCTTCTCAGCCTTTTTCATTTATAGTTGTCTGTACTCAGACATGTTTAGCTTCCGCTTGTGTTTTGACTTGTATGCTCTGAGTGTTGGGTCATGAGACCCATGTTTGTAATATCTCGCTCCTCGGAGCCTAATGAATAAATATTTGAGTCGTAGAGTTATGTTGTGATGCCATGTTGTATCTACACATATTGAGCATATTGTGTGTATGTTTGAAATGCTTGGTATGTGTGGGATCCGACAAACTAGTTGTTTATCCTTGGCAGCCTCTCATATGGGGAAATGTAGTCTCGTGCTTCTGAGCGATAGTAGTCCGCTACAGCCCGGTTCACCGGAGTCCTGCTAGCCCAGCACTACTGCTTGGACATTTGACTGGCCGGCATGTGTTTCACTTCGTTCCTATATGTCCCTTCGGGAAATGTCGCGCGATGTTATTCGGAGTCCTGCCTAGCTCGCTACAGCCGGTTCACCGAGTCCTCATAGCCAGTGCTACAGCCCGAATCTATACGTTGATGACCGACATGCTCGATGTGATTCATGTATGCCTGTCCCCATGGGTTAAGCGCCGCTTTGGGTTCACGACTAGCCATGTCGGCCCGGGTTCTTTGTCATATGGATGCTAGCGACACTATCATATACGTGAGCCAAAAGGCACAAACGGTCCCGGGCCATGGTAAGGCGACACCCGTGGGAATACCGTGCGTGAGGCTGCAAAGTGATATGATGTGTTACATGCTAGATCGGTGTGACTTAGGATCGGGGTCGTGACAAGTGCCTCAAGGGCAAGTGCGGCTGTTTTATTTTTGGCGCGGAGCGCTATGTCCGGGTCACTAGCGAGAGTGATAATTCCGTTGGGTCCGGGCATTTTGAGCTTCATGTACCCGTAATGGGGTATAGCTTGAAAAATTGTGAATGCCTCTCGCCCTAATAGAGCGTGGTATCCGCTGCTGAACGGGGCCACTTGGAATGTGACCTCCTCGGACCTATAATTGTCCGCGTGCCGAACACCACATCTAGTGTGATCTTTCCTGTACATCATGCTTCCTGACTGGGGATTATTCCTCTAAAGGTTGTGCTGCTTCGCTCCATGCGGCTCCAGTCTATTTCCATTTTTCGAAGGGTTTCCTCGTAGATGAGGTTTAATCCGCTGCCGCCATCCATGAGTACCTTGGTAAGGCGAAAGCCGTCCACTATTGGACTGAGGACCAATGCGGCTGGTGCTCGGGCTGTTCAGAATTTAGGCTCGTCACTGGTGTTAAAGGTAATAGCCGTGTCACTCCATGGATTTATTGTTAATATCTGGTAGACTTCGGCAAGGCTGCGCGTTTCCGCATATTATTTGATGCGAAAGTCTCGAAGACTGTTAATACCGTACTGGTATTGCTGGGCTGGTGCTCTGGAGCTAAGAGCTCTTCGCCACTTTTGGCCACCTGCCGTAGTATCCAACATGCTCTAAGGCTATGAGTTGGAGTGGCGCCCTACGTGCTATGAATTTTGAAGGGTCCATTGAGCCATCCCTCCAAAGACGGTTCCATGCCCTTTGGGTTTTTGCTTTTTGGTATGTAACCCAGTGCTGGTGATAATGCACCCTTTTATTTCGGACTAGGGTCGTATCCGGGGCCGGACTATCCCAGAATTTGATTTCGTTTTTCCAGGCGCTCTCCATCGCGCAGTACTTTCGTACTATGGACGCCAAGTCAGCGAAGCGTGTAATTTCACAACGACCTATGGCGTTTAGGATTCCCTTGTCTGTGCAATTATTGCAGAAGAGTGAGATTGTGTCCTCCTTGCGGCAGTCCTTTATCCTGTCCATAACCAGGAGGAATCTGGCCCAGTAATGATGTACTGTTTCACCGGGCTCTTGCCGGATTTTGGACAGATCGCTTATGTTTGGGTGGGCGGGTGGAGTTAAATTCCGAACCCCGTAAGATCTAAGATTCAGGGGCCAAGAAGTTTCTGAACTTGGAAGCTTGGTTTCTTGGAGGTTGTCTAATGAATCTAGCCCGTTGCCTGACTTTAAGTTCAGGGCTTGAGTGGTGTCCTCCCCTCCGCAGGAATCCGGCATGGAGGGGTCAGGAATCCGGACATAGCTAGTCCGTAAGGTAGGAGAAGAGTCGTCGTATAGTTCCTCTACCACAGCGACGTGGTGGGTAGCCTGGGGAGAGTTGATCTCTCTCAGATCGGTTTTAGGCCTCATCTGATCATAGTCTGTAGCGACTCCCAGGGCGGCGATGCGATCCAAGAGCTCGTTCAAGGAAGAGAGCTCCATCGGATCTAACTGCTCGGCGAGTTCCGTGTTAACGTGAAGATTGCTTTTGATGGCTCGAGAAGTCATCGTCGGTAGCGGCGAGCGAGCGATCATAAGAAAACCGCCTAGCCGGAGAGTTTGGCCGGTGGCCAAAGCTCCTTTAGCAACGGTGCCGTCTTTAAAGACGGGATGGCATCATTCTTGACAGCGATGACACAGAGGAACTCTCAATGAAAGCACCAATGTCGGTGTCAAAACCGGCGGATCTCGGGTAGGGGGTCCCGAACTATGCGTCTAGGCGGATGGTAACAGGAGACAAGGGGCACGATATTTTTACCCAGGTTCGGGCCCTCTCGATGGAGGTAAAACCCTACTCCTGCTTGATTAATATTGATGATATGGGTAGTACAAGAGTAGATCTACCACGAGGTCAAGGAGGCTAAACCCTAGAAGCTAGCCTATGGTATGATTGTTGTTCGTCCTCTGGGACTAAAACCCTCCAGTTTATATAGACACCGGATAGGGTTAGGGTTACACAGAGTCGGTTACAATGGTAGGAGATCTACATATCCGTATTGCCAAGATTGCCTTCCACGCCAAGGGAAGTCCCATCCGGACACGGGACGAAGTCTTCAATCTTGTATCTTCATAGTCCAGGAGTCCGGTCAACGGTGATAGTTCGGCTATCCGGACACCCCCTAATCCAGGACTCCCTCAATCAACAACACAATCAAGAACAAGATGGAGCATGGACACTTACTGGTCTACCGTGGTGTAGTCCACCCTCCTCTTGCTAAGCTTGAAGCCCGAGAGCCTCGCGGCCAGGGGCAGAAGAAGGAGCAGCTGATGGGCTAGGAGCGGTTCCAGGTGGCGTCCGAGCAGAAGCAGCATCTCAAGAGATCAGCGCCGACCTGTCCCTCGTCGGGATCACGGGCGGATCCTCCTTCTCCTGGGGGACGTCGGCCTCATCATCGTCAGGAAGGGTGCGTGAAAGCGCGTTATATCGACTAGAGGGGGGGTGAATAGGCGATTTTTGTGAATTCTTCACTGAGGAATTTGCCGGTGAGGAAATTCCTTAGCGAAGAACTACTTGCAGCGGAATAAGTACTCAGAAGTAAGCATAACAGATTACAAGCATAGTCATCATGATGAAATGAAGACAATCACAGTACGAGAAAGCGTAATCACAGGATAAACACAAGATGAAGACAAACAGACTGAAGAAATTGAGCTGAGGAAATTGAGAAAGTCTTCAGTCAAAGTCTTCAAACACAGATATGAACAAATACTCAACACAGTAATGAGGAAATGAAAGGGTTGAGGAGATAGAACCAGTTAGGTTGGTGAAGACAGTGATTTGGTAGACCAGTTCCAACTGCTGTCTCGGTTATGCGTCTGGTTGGAGCGGTGAGTATTTAAACTCGAGGACACACAGTCCCGGACACCCGATCCGAGCACGCAGCTCGGGACACCAAGTCCTCACCGTATTATCCTTGAACTAAGGTCACACGGACCTCGTCCAATCACTACGTGGTAAGTCTTGAGCGACTTCCAAACCTTCACAGACTTGGTCACTTTCGGCGATCCACAATTCCTCTTGGATGCTCTAGACCATGACACCTAACCGTCTGGAAGAAGCACAGTCTTCAAAGGTAACAAGCGTCGGATCCACACAGGATCAATTTCTTCAGTGATGCTCAATCGCTTTGGGTTTGTTGGGGTTTGGTTTTGGGTTTTTCCTCACTTGGGTTTTTCCTCACTTGATGATTTTCTCTCAAAGTCTTCAGAGGATGGGTTGCTCTCAAATGACAAGTGTCAAGTTCTCTCGGAGCAGCCAACCAGCTAGTGGTTGTAGGGGCGGCTATTTATAGCCTAGGGAGCAGCCCGACATGATAAGACATAAATGCCCTTCAATGATATGACCGTTAGGTGGATAAGATATTTTGGGACAGTCAAGCCAAGAAGATAAAGAATCGGTCGGAAATTTGACTCTCAAATTCCTCGGGGCTATCATGTTCCTCCTTTGTGTAGGCAATTCATGATGGCGAATTCCTAACTCCTCGATCGAACAAATTCCTCGTGACGGAAGAGCTTCGTCTCATCCTTTGAAGAAATTGACTGAATCTGTATGAGATTTCCAAAGGCTTCACTCGAAGGGATTGGTAGGTGTAGGATTTTGAGTTGAGCATCAAATGGAAATTTTTCCTTAGTATTTCCTCGACCCCCTTTAACAAAGACGGTGTTTCCTATGACTCAAGAAAGAGAAAATGAAACTACAAAAACAAAAGTCTTCACGCTTCATGTTCCTGAAATGAATACCAAGTCTTGAGGTCACACCAATTTCTTCACTTTCAAAGTCTTCAGAAAGTCTTCATAAAATCAAAGTCTTCAGATGAAGAACTTCATTTTTAGGGGTCGACTTTCTCTGTAAAAATCAAACTCCTCATAGACTTATAGACCTGTGTACACTCACAAACACATTAGTTACTTAACCTATAAGTCTTCAATACACCAAAATCACTGAGGGGCACTAGATGCACTTACAGTGCGGAGGATGTCGGCCTTGCTCAAGGGGGAGGACTCCCCTGTCCCCTCAAGGGTCGCTTTCGAATCGTGTCCCTCGCCTTCCTCTTCTTCTTCCCCCTTGCAGGACTCGCTGGAAGACACGAGCAGTGGCGCTGTCGCCTCTGGGACCACAAGGGGCGCCGGCGGCACCAGGCCACGATCGCCGAAGGTGGGCATGGCAGCCGCGACCTGCGCCCCGTCCTTGCGATGGAACAAGGGAACGATGGTACTCAGCGGATACTCTTGGTCGTCCCCGACCAAGAGGCGGAGAGCTACAACCAGCTCCTCGTCAGACAAGGCTACCAGACTCAGGTGAAGCTTGTCTTCCTCGCCCCCGAGCATCCACAAGGGGCGCCAGCGCGCCTGAAGCGGGGCCACTCGCAGCGTCAGGAACTCCCTCAGGAGCATGGCCCCCGTCAGCTTCGCCGCCATCGCGTTGCCCGGCTTCTGGTCGGCGTTCATCTTCTCCAGCACCGCCGCCGCCCGGTCATCAGTGAGGTTCGCGCGAGTCCACCCCACATCAGATTGGGGCATCTCCGTCGGCAACCTCAAGTGTGGGTGGACGCACTTGGCGTCCATCATGACCCACTTGCTCCTGAAGCTGTCGGCCTTTTTCCCAGCCTTCGAGATGGCGTTGGCCTTGCCGGCCATGATGAAATTGGCGCACCCAGAGGTGCGTCCCTCATTGATGTGGAGGAAGAAGAAGTGACGCATCAGATCCACAGACAACATCACGCTGACGTACGCCTCGCAGTAGAAGGCGAAAATCGACAAGAGAAGGATGGAGTTGGGATGGAGGTGAAGGGCCTGCAACCTGTAATGGCTGAGGATGGCGTAGAAGAAATCAGAGAAGGGGGGAACCAGGACCGCGACGATGCTGCTCATGAAGAAGGGGTAGAAGGTGCTGTTCGAGGCCTCCGGCTCGGCGGAGCTAGCCCAGAGCTCGGTCTTCCCCCTCAAGTTGTTCTCCCCCGCCGTCAGCAAGCGCGTGGCGGCGAGGTTCTTCTTCGAGACATTGGGCATGTCCAGAGCCGGCTCGTACCAAGCCGGCGACAAGCCGGCCTTGACACTGCGGGGCGCCATGGGTCCAAAGCTCTAAAGGGGATTGAAGCGGATCTGGAGATTTCAGAAGCAAGGAGCGAGAAAGGGGATCTGGAGAAAGGCAATGGGAAGCAATGAAGGCAAGCGTTGCCCGGGCCAGCCTTTTGTCAATTGGGCAGTTGCCGAGGCAGCGTCGGGAAGCGGAGACGCCCACGCCCAATCAATTGCGACACATCGACCAAGGCCGCAGGCTGTTGGGGCCCGCGATGCTCTGTGCTTGCCCTTTGGCTTCGCCTCGAAGCCAAGCCCGAGCGCGCCTTGGGCCCTGGGGAAACTGTCGGCATTCTGGGAACGGGGGTCCCCAGACTTGCCTGCCTGCGGCCCACGGCGTGGCTCCACCAGTGTGCCCGTGCGACCCATCTTCACCAACAAACACTCAAGACCCTCGCGAGGGGCCAAGCCTCGCGAGGCGGATGACAAAAGACCTCCTCAGGAGCGGACTCACCAGGCTGGCTCGCGAGGAGCGGAGAGATCAAGGCAAGGCGAACCTCACGAGGTTCTAATGACGCAAGCAATGACAACCGCAACCAGGCGGGCACCCGCGCGCGTAGTGTCCTTGTTTCCTCTTTGGTGCTAAAGAGGCAAGCGCAGGCGCGGAGTTCCGAGGCATCAGGCAAAGGTTTCCATATCGGTGCAATGAGACCAAGACCAGCAGTGCGGCAGGACGGAGGTCATCGTGGAGCCCAAGACGGCGCCATCGCCAGAGCCTTTGGTAGGCGAATACCGCTTTTGTTAGGATAAGCTGTACTAGTTGGTCCCCTTCAAACTTGGCCGTTGTGGGATCCCTTCCCGCTCAATATTTGGGAAGAGGACCCGGGCCTCTATAAATAGGACTAGCCACCACCGTAGGAAGCATCTCATCTTGGATCGGATCCATTCCATCCTATCGATCACCAGCACAAGAACACCTCACCTCAGGAAGTTGTTCTTCCCCTTGTACTGTTCATCCCCAGCCCAAGAGGCAATCCACCACACCACACTGGAGTAGGGTATTACACTGCATCGGTGGCCCGAACTAGTATAAATCTCGTGTCTCTGTGTTCTTTGGGTTTGGTGAGTTAGTCCGCTAGATCATGGAGCGCGAGAGCTTGGGAGAGGAGAGATCTTCGTGCGCACCCCAGTGTTTGAACCTTGAGGGTTTTGCCGGAACCTGTGATCCGACAGGAAGTGTTCCATAACCTTCCTTAGTGGAAATTGATATTTAATATTGCCTTCTTTCATATCAATCACGGCACCAATAGTACGTAAAAGTGGTCTACCAAGAATAATTGGACAAGACGGATTGCAATCGATATCAAGAACAATAAAATCTATGGGCACATAATTCCTATTTGCAAGAATAAGAACATGATCAATTCTTCCCATAGGCTTTTTAATAGTAGAATCCGCCAAGTGCAAATTAAAAGAAGATTCTTCAATATGAGTAAGACCAAGCACATCACATAAAGATTTCGGAATTGTAGAAACACTAGCACCCAAGTCACATAAAGCAAAACCCTCATAATTTTTTATCTTGACTTTGATAGTAGGTTCCCATTCATCATGCAATTTTCTAGGAATTGAAACCTCTAATTCCAGCTTTTCTTCTAAAGCTTTCATCATAGCATCAACGATATGTTCAGTAAAAGCTTTATTTTGTTCATAAGCATAGGGTGACTTTATCATGGATTGCAAAAAACAAATAAAATCAATCAAAGAGAAACTATCATAATTAAAATCTTTATAAGCCAAAAGAGTGGGCACATCACTAGTTAAAGTTTTGACCTCTTCAAACCCACTTTTATCAATTTTCTCAACAAGATTTTCACCCTCCGAATTATCGGGATGCCTTCTAGCTAAAGTTGACTCTTCTTCAGGCCCTTTATTATGAATCTTAATTTTACTAAACAAAGAATCAATAGAAGAAACACCAATCACTTTGAGATCTTTATCATTTTTATCTTCTAACGGGATTGGTTTAGCGGCCATCTGATTTACTAGGGTAGCTTGTGCATCGGATATTTTGCCTAGCAAACTTTCAGAAAAGGCATACTTAGATTGGAGATTGCAAACTTCTCTACTAATATCATCAAGTTGTTTTGTTATGGCATCGAGCACAACAGAGTGCTCCTTGAGTTCTTTGGTAAAATATTTATTGTGCTCAAATTGTGTAGTCATATATTCCTTAGTACTTTTCTCAATTTCAAGAAAAATATTGGGGTAGGGAACATCATAATATTTTCTTTGAGGCATCATGACTACATGCAAACAAGAATGCACGCATAAAAACAGATCGGCGAGAAAACATCGAACGGAAAAGAGGGCAAATAAAACGACAAATTTTTGTGAAGTGGGGGAGAGGAAAACGAGAGGCAAATGGAAAATAATGTAAATTGCAAGGAGATGAGATTTCTGATTAGGAACCTGGTAGATGTTGATGATGTCTCCCTGGCAACGACGCCAGAAATTCCTTTTGGTGTTGGCTTGAACTATGTTGGTATTTCCCCAAAGAGGAAGGATGATACAACACATCAATGGTAGGTATTTCCCTCAGTGATGAGGCCAAGGTTATCGAACCAGTAGGAGAACCACTCAACACCACGTAAACAGCTCCTGCACACAAAGAATAAATACTTGCAACCCGACGTAAGAGAGGGGTTGTCAATCCCTCAAGGGTAAAAAGATAGGTAAAATTGTAGTAGATTGGATAAATAGATCTCACGGAAACGCGAGATAAAATAAATAAAGAAAAATTGCAGCAAGGTATTTTTGTATTTTGGGATTAATAGATCTAAAAATACAAGTGAATAAAAATAGATCGCAAAGGCAAATATAATAAAGAAGAGACCCGGGGCCTTAGATTTCACTAATGGCTTCTCTTAAGAAAAATAGCATACAATGGGTAAACAAATTACTATTGGGCAATTGATAAAACTTCAAATAATCATGATGATATCCAGGTAATGATCATTATATAGGCATCACGTCCAAGATTAGTAGACCGACTCCTGCCTGCATCTACTACTATTACTCCACACAGGATCGACCGCTATCTAGCATGCATCTAGTTTATTAAATTCCTGGAGAAACAGAGTAATGCAATAAGAACGATGACATGATGTAGACAAGATCAATTTATGTAGAAATAGACCCCATCTTGTTATCCTTAATATCAACAATAGATACGTGTCGGTTCCCCTTCTGTCACTGGGATCAAGCGATGTAAGATCGAACCCATCACAAAGCACCTCTTCCCATGGCAAGAAAAATCGATCTAGTTGGCCTAACTAAACCAAAGATTTGAAGAAGAAATACGAGGCTAAAAGTAATCATGCATATAAGAGATCAAAAGACTCAAATAACTTTCATGGATAAAAACATAGATCTGATCATAAACCTAAAGTTCATCGGATCTCAACAAACACACCGCAAAAAGAGTTACATCAAATAGATCTACAAGAGACCATTGTATTGAGAATCAAGAGAGAGAGAGAGAGAGAGAGAGAGAGAGAGAGAGCAAGCCATCTAGCTACTAACTACAGACCCATAGGTCTACAATGAACTACTCACGCATCATCGGAGAGACACCAATGAGGATGATGAACCCCTTTGTGATGGTGTCTAGATTGGATCTGGTGGTTCTGGAACTTGCGGCGTCTGGAATTGATTTTCGTTGACTCCCCTAGGGTTTCTGGAATATTGGGGTATTTATAGAGCAAAGAGGCGGTGCGGGAGGCCACCGAGGTGGGCAGAACGCACCTGGGCGTGCCTGGGGGCCTAGGCGCACCCTGGTGGGTTGTGCTCCCCTTGGAGCTCCCCTCAGGTACTTTCTTGGCCCAACAGGTGTCTTCTGGTCCAGAAAAGATCCACAAAAAGTGTCGGATTTCGGGCTCCGGCAGACCCTTGAGGTTCGAACACTGGGGTGCACGCGGAGATCCAACCCTCCACCGTCTCGTACCTCGCCGAATCGCAGGGACCTAAACTACTAACGGAACAGCACAAGAGACACAAGATTTATACTAGTTCGGGCCACCGTTGTGGTGTAATACCCTACTCTAGTTTGTGGGGTGGTGGATTGCCTCTTGGGCTGATGAGGAACAGTACAGGGAAGAACAGCCTCGCGAGGGTCTGTTCTTGGTGGGTGCGATGAACTTCTAGGTGGTGTCCCGTCACTCTAGCTTGAGGATCGGGTCTCTATCTCTCTCTCTGGATTCCAAATGCCAGATCCCCCCTCTACTATGGTGGCTAGCTCTACTTATATAGACGAAGGCCCTGGGCCTCTTCCCAAATATTGAGCGGGAAGGGCGCCAACAATTGGCCATTTTGAAGGGGAACAACGGGTACACTTATCCTGACTAAAGTTGGTCCTCGCCGCCAAAGGCTCTGGTAATGGCCGCTTGGGCTCCACGACTACTCCCTTCCAGCCCGTTGGGGCGGTCTTGGTCTTATTGCACCAAACGGATGCCTTTGCTTGATGCTCTCGCTGCGCTTGCTCCCTTTGCACCAAAGAGGAAAGGAGGACGCTGCGCTGGCTGGCCTCGACCGGGCGCCCTTGGTAAATCATGGCTTATGCGTTATGGGTACCTCGCGAGGTACCCTGCCTTGAACTCTCCGCCTCCTCATGAGCCAGCCTGGCGAGGTCGTGCCCGAGGAAGCTCTGGTCGTGCCTCATGAGGCTTGGCCCCTCGCGAGGGTCTTGAGCTTGCGTTGATGAAGATGGGCTGTCCTGGGCCTCCTTTGAGCCACGCCGCAGGCCACAGGCAGGCAAGTCTGGGGACCCCCGTTCCCAGAACGCCGACAGTAGCCCCCGGGCCCACGGCGCGCCCGAACTTGGCCGAGCAGAGAGGCGAAAGGGCAAGTGCGAAGCGTCGTGGGCCCTAACAGCCTGCGGCCTTGGGCGCCGCGTGGCGGTTGATTGGACGCGTGCGCCTCTGCAACCGCGTGGGTTGATAATAGAGCGGCATCTTCCTTGCCTCCTTTACTTTCTCCAGTTGCTGCTCAGATCCCCTTTCTTGCGCCTCTCCTCTCTGCTTCCAAGACCTTCAGATCCACTCCGCCTGCGTGCCCTAGCGATCATGGCTCCTCGCCAAGCCCCGGCCGAGCTTGGTACTCTCGCCTTGGACCCGCCAAATGTGTCGGGCGAGCCTGCATACGCGCCGGTTGGCGGAGGCGTAGGGCGTCAATGGAACGGCGGTGTTCAAGGCCGGCTCCTCCGCCCCTGAGGGTCGGGGGAGTACCTTCTACCCGTTCTTCATGAGCGCCATCATTGCTGGTCTGGTGCCTCCCTTCTCTGAGTTCTTCTTCTCCGTCCTCCGTCACTACAACATCCAAGCTCTGCACTTCCATCCCAACTCCGTCCTTCTTCTGGCAATCTTCACCTACTATTGTGAGGCCCATGTTGGGGTGAAGCCCTCGGTGGCCTTGCTGCGCCACTACTTCTTCCTGCGAACCTCCCGTGGTTCCGCCTCCGCGTGCGCGAGCTTTGTTGCATACGGCGGAGCCATCGCCATTCCAAACCCTGGGAAGCGGATTGAGGGCTTCAGGAGCAAGTGGGTCTTGGTGGATGCTGGGCGCATTCACCCTCGGCTGATCCTGCCCACGGAGCCCGCCGGGAGTTCCGACGACTGGTCCCGAGCGGAGCTTCGGGATCCCCGCTAAGCCAGTCTTTGGAGAAGATGGATGCAGATCTGAAGCCGGCACGGGCCGGCGGCAAAGCCTGACCAAGTCTTGTCAGCTCTTGAGGGAGTTCCTGGAGCACCAACTGGCTCCGCTTCGCCAATACTCGCTTCCGATGTGGAGGCCTCACTCGAGTCCCGTGGTCCTGGCCAGCGAGGATCTGGCGACGGTCCTCCAGTCCTTGGTCGGGGGCTATGTGGCGAGTCTGGAGGGCGCCCCCGCGCCCTTGTTCCTTCGTGAGGATTGGGAGAAGGTAGTGGGGCCCATGCCTGTCTTCAATGGGGACGGGCCCGTGCCTGTGGAGGCTCCGGAGGACCTGGTGGACGTGTCCTCTTCCGACTCCAGCGAAGAGGTGGAGGAAGGAGAGGCGGGAGAGGGGGTTGATTCGGGGGCGGAGTCAAGGGCTCCTCCCCTACGGCGCAGGCCCCGCGTTCTCCGCCTCCCCGAGAGTGACGACGACGAGGATGAGGATGAGCGGGGAGGCAGAAGCCTGCCCCTGATCCCGAAGAAGGACCGGACTGGGCTGGTCCCCCGCAGATCTGCCCCGGCTCCGGGGCGATCCACAGACGCGCCCCTGCTCCTGGTACCCTTGAGGCTGATCCCTGCAGCTGGCTCTCGGGCTTCAAGTATGGCCGGAGGCTGCTCGAGTCCACCAGCGATGACCTGTAAGTTCCTGCTTCCCGTCTTGATTATTGCTCTGTCGACGAGATCTGATGTCCATGTTCTTCGGCCAGGCTGGCGTCCGCGGCGAAGAAGCTGAAGGAGGCTCCTGAGGCCCCATCCGTGGCGGTGCCTCTTCCCGAAAAAGAAGATGATCCTGACGCCCAGGCCTCTCCTGTCCGGGCGTCCTCGCGAGGCCTGGCTGAGCCCGCTGGGGTGAGTTCAGCCCCCTCGACCCAGGTGACTCCCGAGGCGCCCTTGCTTGGCGCTGCCTCCACTGTTGCCGTGGCGCCGCTGGTTCCGCCTCAGGGTGCAGTGGTTACGCCGCCGCCATCTCCTCCTACTCCACCAACTGCTGTCTCTCCGACTCCTCCCACTGTCCTAGATCGCGCCGCCGCTGAATTGGACCGGCTGCGGCAGGATCTTCTGGGCGCCGACCCTCGCTTGGTGGCCGGGCGCTTGGAGCTGGCCTCTGGCTGGATTCGCTCTGACGCTTCGATTCGGGCGGCGCTGGTCCAGGCCTCGACGGCTTGTGACGAGTAGAAGCAAGCTGTTCGTGAGGCGAAGGTAGCCCGTGATGCTGCCCTGGGGGAGGCAGCCAGCATCCAAGGTCGCTGTGAGACGCTGGACGGTGAGCTGAAGGGCCTGGAGAACCAGCTTACCGAGGAGGCCCGCCTCCGCCAGGAGCAGGAGGAAAGCATGAAGGCTCGCGAGGCGGCTGTCAAGGACCGGGAGGCCAAGCTGAAGAAGCGTCGTGACCGCCTAGGCGCGCTGGAGCAGGAACTGGAGGCGAGGAAGGTCGAGCTGGTCGACAAGGCGCGGGTTCTTGCTGAAGATCGCGTGGCCTTCATGGATATGGAGGTGAAGGCTCGCGCCTTGCTGAGGGAGCTTTACGATAGCAGCCTGGAGAGCCCACTGGCCGGCGTAGAGGACGGCCCCGCCAAGCTGCTTCCCTTCCCGGTTCGCGCTTTTGAAGATGTCTCCCTTGGTCTTGGCCCCACGGCTGAGGCTGAGGCGCGTGTCTTGTCTTTCGCGGCACTGACACGGATCCTCACCCACATCTATCTTCGCGATCCCAGCGTCTACATGGACAGCCTGCTGGAGCCAGCAAGTGGCGAGCATGCAGCTGCCGCTGCCGAGGCTGTGAAGGGTCGCGCGGAGGCTCTGTTGGGGAAGTTCCGGGCCTTCAGCACCAAGCCGAAGCGAGGCGCTTCCGGCCCTGCTGATTCATGAGGCGAGCCCACTCCGCGCTGCTCCACCGCCGACAAGTGACTCCGTTGTGGCTCCTGCCTTGCTTTTAGTTCCTGCACATGTATCATGCCTCGAGGAGGCGTTTAAACTTGCGTTTGGTATTGCGATAACAGTGTGGACTGTAATATTTGCTTTTGAATTCCTTGAAATTAGTGCTTCCTACTTGCTTATGTTCTACGCCGGCAGAGCCCGGCCCCACGCATACCTTAGCCGCCGTTAGCCCCGACCGGAAACCAGGACGGGACCAAGGAGTGAGGGGCTACGTGACAAGTTAGGCTCCTGAGTCGCGATGCTCAGGAGTCCCCCTTGGCGCACGAACAGCAAGTAGGGAGGTGTGTCGCGGGCGGATCTACAGTTCTACGTCTGCAGAGCCCCGGCCCCGCGCATACCTCAACCGCCATTAGCCTTTCGGAACTAAGGGGTGAGGGGCTATGTGACCAGTTAGGCTCCTGAGTGGCGATGCTCAGGAGTCCCCCTTGACGCTCAAACGGCATTCGTACCTTGGCTCCGCTTGGGGAGTGACGTGCGACGAACCAGGCCCGAGGGGCCTGGCTGGGTGGCATGCGTCTGGGCGTGACCAGGCGCAGCCCCTGCGCCCAGCCCTCGCTGGCGCTCCGAGGGGAGGCGTATGCGAGGCCGACATCGAAGCTCTGGTCTCCCCGAGGTTGATGCGACCCGGAGGCCACCCTCGGTTGTTTATCACCGGTAGCAGACATAGCGCTTCCGCATGCGTACGGGCATAGCCGCTCCTCGGCAGTGTCGTCAGCCAGCGCGGAGCATGGTGCTTCCACTGGAACGTGGTAGGGGGATCCCCTCCGGGAGGAGCCCCCGGGGCGTATACAACCCCACCCTGACACGTGGCTGGCACGATAGGGCTGGACGAGGTGTATCTGGGCACCCGTGAGCCAGCGCGGGACTCACGGGGCCCTACCACAAGGCGGGTTGCGCCTGGCTCTGGGCCTTATCTTCGAGTGTGTTCCTGCAAATTTGGCCAGATGCCGGTGCTCTCGTCTTCGGTCCCGGCTCGGGCTGGTCTCAGCCGTCATTGGCGAGCCAGTCGCGATGCCATGGACAAGACCAGAGGGTGAGGGCGGAGAGCCGGTAGGAGTCTGAGTCGCGATGCTCGTGCACCCCCTTTACCGCGCCAGCTAGGTTAGATGACACAACTCTACGTCCTCGGGTCCCGGCTCTCGGGCTGGTCTCAGCCGTCGCTGGCAAGCCATGTCACGATGCCATGGACAAGACCAGAGGGTGAGGGCCGGAGAGCCGGTAGGAGCCCTGAGTCGTGATGCTCAGGCACCCCCCCTTTAAGGTGCAAGCTGGGTCAGATGCAGCAACTCTACGTCCTCTCGTCCCGGCTCTCGGGCTGGTCTTAGCCGTTGCTGGCAAGCCAGGTCGCGATACCATGGACAAGACCAGAGGGTGAGGGCCGGAGAGCCGGTAGGAGCCACAGTCGCGATGCTCGTGCACCCCCTTTAACGCAGTAAGCCGGGTCGATGCGAACTCTACATCCTCGGTCCCGGCTCTCGGGCTGGTCTCAGCCATCGCCGGCAAGCCGTGTCGCGATGCCATGGACAAGACCAGAGGGTGAGGGCCGGAGAGCCGGTAGGAGCCCTGAGTCGCGATGCTCGTGAACCCCCTTTAACGCGCAAGAAGTTGGGTTAGATGTGAAACTCTCGTCCTCGGGTCCCGGCTCTCGGCTGGTCTCGGCCGTCGGCCGGCAAGCCGTGTCGCGATGCCATGGACAAGACCAGAGGGTGAGGGCCGGAGAGCCGGTAGGATCCACGAGTCGCGATGCTCGTGCACCCCCTTTAACGTGCAAGATTCCGCCACCGTGAAAGGCTCCAAATAACAAGCATGGTGGAGCGAGAGCATAATCCTAAGGAAAAAGTAGGAAGGATACATGCCGCTGGGACTGGCCCGAGCGGCTTGGGGATGATGCAGCCCGAAGGGCGCCCCCAACAGGATAAGCTAATGACATGAAATAAAAGGGATACATGCCACAGGGACGGACCCACGCGGCCTGGGAATAATGCGGCCCAGAAGGTGCTCCCAGCCAGAAATAAAACTTAAAGATGTCACCTAGTGATGTTGGGGATGAAGGGGTGTTGGTGTAGCAGACTAGGTGGGCTGCGGGAGCCGATCCTCATGAGCCCCCAGGCCCAGGGGCCTCGGGACGCTCCGGAGGCGCCGGCGGCTCCTCGCGGGCCATCTCCATCTTCGCCAGGGATGCGGCGTGCCTGACCTCTTGAGCCTCCAGGATGGTCCTCATGAGACGCTGGTGCGCAGCAGCTGCGTTTGGCAGGCCATAAGGCATGCGTACGTAGCCGTGGGGCGGACCTTCGCAACGTCTCACTCGCGAGGGCCAGAGGCACTCTTGAGATGCGGCTCGGTTGAGCCCTGGTATGTCGATGCAGACGCGCAGCTCACCATCCTCGCCTGGATGGGGGGCCGCAGCGGGTAGGCGGCGGCTGCCCCTCATGACCCTTGACTCATGTAGCTCCTGAATGGCCTTGCTGACAAACTCCTGAGGGTTCGGCCCTCCTTGCCTTGCTCCTGCTTGCGGGAAACGTGCTTCGAAACACGCCTCCACGTGGTGCCCAAGCGCCTCCCTCGAGACCTTGGCGAGGTCGGCGGCCCTCCAGGGGAGAGTCCCCGAGCCCCGCCAGAGGAGGGCGCTGGGCGCGCTTTCCTATGCGATGGAAGGAGGCTCCCCCTGGCCCGGCACGGGCCCTGAGGGGCCTTCCTCTTGAGGAGCCGGGCCGTTCGATGTCTTCTTCTTCTTGGGTGCGGCCTCGGGAGGCCTCCTGCTGCTGTGGTCTGGGTCTTCCAAATGATGCGGCTGAAAGCTCGCTCCGGGGAGCACACTGCGTCTCTCTCTTCACAGGCACCGTGATGACTCCGCCCGCTTCTGGCATCTTGAGGACGTTGTAGCCATGGTGGAGTTCTGACCATGAATTTTGCCAACGCTGGGTACCCGAGGATGGCGTTGTACGGCAGGCGAATGTGGGCGACGTCGAAGTCGATGAGCTCGGTGTGGTAGTTGTCGCGAGCCCCGAAGGTGACAGGAAGGCGGACCTGCCCGATAGGGACCATGGAGTCGTCGGTGACTCCGGAGAATGGCTTGGTTGGCTGAAGCTGACTGTAAGGCACTTGAAGATTGTTGAATGTCTCCACGGACAGGACGTTGAGCCCTGCTCCACCGTTGATGAGGGTCTTGGTGACCAGCACATTGCTGATGATTGGGGAACAAAGCATCGGGAGAATTTCGGCTATGGCTGCGCACTTGAGCTGATCCGCTGAGCTGAACATGATGGCGCACGCCGACCACCTGAGAGGGCGCGTGGACTCGAGCTTGGGGAGGAATGCATTCACTTCGCGGGCGAACTGCTTGAAGATGCGCTGAGAGGCTGGGGCATGGGCTCCGCCCAGATGCAAAGCGATCGCCGCGCTTCACTGAAGCCCCCAGCCCCCTCGTCCTGATGACGGTCTTCAATTCTCCTTGGCGGCGGCGGCAGTGGAGGGAGGCCTGCGTTCCCCTGCGGGCGATCCTCGCGAGGCTGATCCCTCCAGCCTCCCTCGCGAGGTGGGTCTTGCCAGCGGTCCTCGCGAGGTTGGTCGCGCCACCCTTGGCGCGGGCCGCTGATCTTCCCAGTCCGCATTCCTTCCTCCTCCTCGGCCGGAGCCCCGGTCGCTGCGCTCGGGGCGTCTGCCGACCCTTCCTTCACGTACGGCCCGGAGCTCTTGACATTCATTGGTGTTGTGGGTGTGGAGGTTGTGGTACACGTAGTACCGGCTGCCCTTGGAGGACTCGGGCTGATCTCTGCCTTACTTGGTGTCTGGTTCGGCTGCGAGCACGACAGCCCCCTTGCGCTTCATGTCCATGGCCTTGGACTTCTTCTCTTCGGGATCCGCGGCAGGCAACTCGAGGAGGGAGAGGCGCCCCTCCTCAGCCCTGGCGCACTTGGTCGCCAAGTTGAACAGCTCCAGGGAGGTGCACAGATCTTCATGCATCGCCAGCTCCTCCTTCATCTTGACGTCACGCACGCCGTCGGAGAAGGCAAAGATGATGGCCTCCTCCGTTACCCTGGGGGATCTTGAGGCGCGCGTTGTTGAAGCGCTGGCTGTACTTTTGCAGGGTTTCCCCTGTCTGCTGCTTGATTTGGCGCATGTCGCTCACGGCGGGTGGCCGGTCGCGAGTACCCTGGAAATTGGCGATGAAGCGGGTACGCATCTCGGTCCAGGAAGAGATCGTGCTGGGGCCAGATTCAGAGCCAGTGCGGGCTCCGTCCTTGAGCGCCATGGGAAACCAGTTCGCCATGACCTTTTCATCCCGTTGGCAGCCTCGATGCCCAGCTCAGAGAGCTGGAGGAACTCCGTGGGGTCAGCTGTGCCGTCATAGTGAGGAGGCAGGTCTGGCTTGAACTTGGCGGGCTACGCGGACGCAGCTCGGAGGTGAAGGCGCGGCAGCCCAGCTGTGGCTGAGGGTCCTCGGACGGCGAGAGCTTGGTCTTGTGGGCCTCCTGCGCATGGCCGGGGACAGCGAGGTCTTGACGTCTTTGGAGCGGGAGCGCTCGGGCACCTTCTTGCGGGCGAGGAACTTCTTGGCAGCTCTGCTCTTGCTGCCCGGCGCTGGCGGAACGGGTTCCGCCCAGGGCCCAGCTTGGGGCCAGGCGCCTTCTTGGGAGGAGGCGGCCGGCGCCCGGGAGCTTCATCGCCCAGCGGGTGCAGTGGAGTGAGACGGACGGCGCGGGTCACCTCCTGCAGCCAGACGAGCTCGGCGACTTCGGTCGAGCCATTCTTCGTGAAACGTCATCGGCGAAGCGGTAGCGCAGAGCTCGTTAAGCTGCGATGAGTGCAGCTCGGGCCTCCATGGCGCGAAGCCGCGTGTGACGAAAACCGGCGAGGGTGAGCGAAGGTGTGGCGGTGCGGCCGTCCGCCTCATGGGCGGAGTCTTTGGGACGACGCTTGCTGCTCGTTCCCCGCCGGGCCGGTGGCGGCGTTGACGGCAGGTGACGGGGAACGACTAGGGCCCCCGCCGATGGGAGCCGTCTGGGCGACATGGGAGGCGAGGGCTGCTCGGCGCTCGGCGCGGGCCCGACGGGTGTCAGACATGGTTGCGGTGGTCGGGGAAGAACGAGGCGACGAAAGGCGGATTCCGGCGCACCTCTACCTGGCGCGCCAAATGTCGGATTTCGGGTTCCGGCAGACCCTTGAGGTTCGAACACTGGGGTGCGCGCGGACATCCAACCCTCCACCGTCTCGTACCTCGCCGAATCGCAGGGACCTAAACTACTAATGGAACAGCACAAGAGACACAAGATTTATACTAGTTCGGGCCACCGTTGTGGTGTAATACCCTACTCTAGTTTGTGGGGTGGTGGATTGCCTCTTGGGCTGATGAGGAACAGTACAGGGAAGAACAACCTCATGAGGGTCTGTTCTTGGTGGGTGTGATGAACTGCTAGGTGGTGTCCCGTCGCTCTAGCTTGAGGATCGGGTCTCTATCTCTCTGGATTCCAAATGCCGGATCCCCTCTACTATGGTGGCTAGCTCTACTTATATAGACGAAGGCCCTGGGCCTCTTCCCAAATATTGAGCGGGAAGGGCGCCAACAATTGGCCATTTTGAAGGGGAACAACGGGTACACTTATCCTGACTAAAGTTGGCCCTCGCCTGCCAAAGGCTCTGGTGATGACGCCTGCTTGGGCTCCACGATGACTCCCTTCCAGCTGTTGGGGCCGGTCTTGGTCTTGTTGCACCGAAATGGATGCCTTTGCTTGATGCTCTCGCTGCGCTTGCTCCTTTGCACCAAAGAGGAAAGGAGGACGCTGTGGCTGGCGCCAATGGCGCCCTTGGTCGTCATGGCTTGCGTCATGGGCACCTCGCGAGGTACCCTGCCTTGAACTCTCCGCCTCCTCATGAGCCAACTGACGAGGCCGTGCTCGAGGAAGCTCACAGTCGTCCGCCCCGCTAGGCTTGGCCCCTTGCGAGTGTCTTGAGCTTGTGTTGATGAAGATGGGCTGTCCTGGGCCTCCTTTGAGCCACGCCGCAGGCCGCAGGCAGGCAAGTCTGGGGACCCCCGTTCCCAAAACGCCGACAAAAAGTTTCGCTGCATTTGGACTCTGTTTGATATTGATTTCCTGCGATGTAAAAACAAGCAAAAATAGCAACTGGCAATGGGCTCTATGTCAATAGGTTAGTCCCAAAAATGATATAAAATGATTGTAAAACATCCAAGAATGATAATATAACAGCATGGAACAATCACAAATTATAGATACGTTGGAGACGTATCAGTAGCAGGAATAATTTCTAGCGCTGTTGCCGGGGAGATCTACGCCAAGTCAAGACATACTAAGTACCCATCATAAAAATCTCATCTCTAGCATTACATTATTCGCCATTTGCCTCTCGTTTTCCTCTCCCCCACTTCTAAAATGATTTTAAAAATGATTTGCCTTTTTTTCGCCCTTCTTTCGTTCGTACTTTTCGTTTGCCTTTTGTTTGCTCATGTGTTGGATTGCTTGCTTTGTCACCATGGCTCAAGAGAATACCAAATTGTGTGATTTTTCCAACACCAATAATAATGATTTTATTAGTACTCTGATTGCTCCTGCCACTAGTGCGGAATCTTATGAAATTAATGTCGCTCTGCTGAATCATGTTATGAAAGATCATTTTTCTAGCCTTCCTGGTGAAGATGCCACATCCCATCTGAATAATTTCGTTGAGTTGTGTGATTTGCAAAAGAAGAAAGATGTGGATAATGATATTGTTAATTTGAAGTTATTTCCGTTCTCACTATGAGATCGTGCTAAAACTTGGTTTTCATCTTTGCCTAAAAATAGTATTGATTCATGGAATAAGTGTAAAGATGCTTTTATTTCCAAGTAATTTCCTTCCACTAAGATCATCTCCCTTAGGAATGATATTATGAATTTTAAGCAACTTGATCATGAACATGTTGCACAATCTTGGGAGAGGATGAAATTGATGATACGAAATTTCCCTACTCATGGTTTAAATTTATGGATGATCATACAAAAAATATGGCGGTTTGAATTTTGCTTCTACAAATCTTTTAGATTCAGCCGCGGGAGGTACTTTATGGAAATTACTTTAGGAGAAGCGACTAAACTCCTAGATAATATTATGGTTAATTATTCGCAATGGCATACCGAAAGATGTTCTTCTAGTAAAAAAGTGCATGCGATTGAAGAGATTAATGTTTTGAGTGGAAAGATGGATGAGCTTATGAAATTATTTTCTAGCGAGAATAATTCTATTGATCCTAATGATATAACTTTGTCTACTTTTATTGCAAATAACAATGAACCTATGGATGTGAATTTTATTGGTAGGAACAATTTTGGTAATAACGCGTATAGAGGTAATTTTAATCCTAGGCCGTTTCCTAGTAATTCCTCTAATAATTATGGTAATTCCTACAATAATTCTTTTGGAAATTATAATAAGATGCCCTCTGATTTTGAGAATAGTGTTAAAGAATTTATGAGTTCGCAAAAAATTTCAATGCTTTGGTTGAAGAAAAATTGCTTAAGATTGATTATTTGGCTAGGAACGTGGATATAATTTCTCTTGATGTTGATTCTTTGAAAATTAGATCTATTCCACCCAAGCATGATATCAATGAATCTCTAAAGGCTATGAGAATCTCCATTGATGATTGCAAAGAAAGAACCGCTAAGATGCGTGCTAAGCGATATTGGTTTGTAAAAGCGTGTTCTTCTAGTTTTTACGAAAATAATGAAGATCTTAAAGTGATTGCCGTGACTCCTATTGAATCTTTGTTTTCCAATATAAATCTTGATAAAGATGGGACTGGAGATGAGTCAACTTTAGTAAAAATGCGTCCCAATGGTTCGAAGTTTTTAGGTCTTGATGCAAAAATTGATAAAAGTGGGATTGCAGAGGTCAAAACTTTAAGTAGCAATGAACCCACTCTTTTGGATTTCACGGAATTTATTTATGATAATTTCTGTTTAAAAGATTGTAGTTCCTTGTTGCAATCCATGTTGAATTCTCCTCATGCTTATAATCAAAATAAAGCTTTTACTAAACATATCGTTGATGCTACACTACAAAAAAAAAGACACATCCGTGACATTTTGGGCCGAACGAATTTTTTTTCTGTCATACTTATGACACTTCTATGACGATAATTGTGACAAAACCCGGTATCATCATAGATCTGGTGGGCTCCTACTTCTATGACAAAAAATCATGATGAGAAAATGGGGTTTTCATCTGGGCGGGCCGGAGACGCAGCTGCATGACTTTTTGGGCCGTCCATGATGGAAAAACCGTGGTAGAAGCGAGGCGAGGAAAATTTCGGCGAGTTCCGGTTACGGTGGGTGGTCGGGGCCGAGAGATGCACGCTTTCTCTCATTACGTGCGCTGTGGCGATGTGTCGCGGCGTTGGCTCTAATTGAACCCGAGTGAGGTGTTGGGCTCTAACCGAACCTGAGCGATTGCACTGCAGGCTACGGGTTACTAAACCGGAGAGATCAATCGATGGCTGTTAACTGAAGCCGATCGAGCGATTCCTTCGCTACTGCTGCTAACTGAAGCCGATCGATGCTACCTTTGGATGAACAGTGAGCGTTGCAGGGGGGGAGGGTTGGATGAACAATGAGCGGTGGGGGTGGATGAACAGGACCCCGTGGCATTGCTTCTGGATGAACAGGACCCCGATCGATCGATCCAGTTGGGGCTGGATGAACAGGACCCCGTGGAGGGCTGGATGAACAGGACGACCCCATGGAGGGCTGGATGAACAGTAGATGGTGGAGGGGTGGATGAACAGTAGCCCGTGGAGGGGTGGTTGAACAGGAGCCCGTGGAGGGGTGGTTGAACAGTAGCCGGTGGAGTAGCGCACGGTGGAGGCTGGATGAACAGGAGCCCGTGGAGGCTGGAGGAGGTCGATGGTGGATGAACAGTAGCCCGTGGAAGCTGGAGGAGGTCGACGGTGGAGATGAACAGTATCCCGTGTAGTCCCGTTTTGCGGTACGCCACACCCCTCCCGATGAACAGGACCCCCGTTTCGAACATAGCGCTCCAACACAAGTCCGTTTCGTCCGTTTTGCGGTACGCCACACCCCTCCCGATCAACAGGACCCCCGTTTCGACCGTAGAAGGTCCGTTTCCTCCGTTTTGCGGTACGCCAGACCCCTCCCGATGAACAGGATCCCGTTTCGAACGTGGCCGGTCGAACACAAGGCCATTTCCTTCGTTCTGCGGTACGCCATGCCTCGTTTCCATCGCCTGTTCCGTCCAAGCCCTCCCGATGAACACGACGACGCATTCCGTTCCGACCCAGCTGGTTGGCTCCCCATGAACACGACGACGACGCTGTTTCTCCATTATGACCCAGCCATGTACACGAGCCCTGGCCGTACGTATGCGCGAGTAGGCGTTCGAGACCCCGCCCGTATGTACACATACGTGGCCGTATTTTCTTTCTTGCACACCGCCATCAGACGACGCGTGTACATGCTACGTCTGGCGCCTCTACTACGACGCGCGGCGCCTCTACATCCACCGGTATATGCATTACGTTCGCGACCAGAATGACAACGCTACGTACGCTTCGACCAGGTGGGTCTCGACTGCCAGGCACTTCCTTGCGTGCGAAGATGTAGCTGGTGGGTCCCAGCAGTCAGGGGCGAATCTTTTTTTTTGCCCAGACGCACTTCCTTGCGTGCGAATATGTAGCTGGTGGGTCCCAACAGTCAGGGGGAAACATTTTTTTCGTGAAATACGGTGGCCCGTCCGGTGGGTCCCTGCTGTCAGGTGGAGGAATCATTATTTTCCGTGTAATAAGGAGGCACTTCCTTGCTGCGGACGTGGACCCAGCTGTTAGCCTCTCCGCGTACAGTCCACGTCCGATGGAAGTCGTCCTTGACCACGTTGACCACGCCGCGCCGAGAGCACCAGGGCGGTGGACGATGGCGAGGCCTAGGAATGGGACGACACGGAGCCGGGGAAGACGCGACAGTGGATGCCCACGCGTAGAGGAGTCTGAGGGTTCACTGGTTCGGCTGCGGTGTGAGGCTGCCGTCGCATAGAATAACAGGGGGTGTGGGTGAGTAGAGGGATGACCTGGCCAACGGTGGGAGTAGTAGGGGCGGTGAGGCCTCCGCGGCATCACAGCCGGCCATGGGAGGTAGGAGCATGCGGCACGACCGGCGCTGCTTTGGGTGGCTGGAGCAAGAAGACCAGAGGTTGAAGAAGCACTACAGCCGTTAGATGGACATCGTACGGTCACTGGAGCTAGAATCGTTCATATTGACTAAAGTTGACAAAGGCCTCCGTCCCAGTCAACTTAGTAGGCCCACAAGTCAGCCTCCCACCAATGTGGGTCCCAGCTAGCAGGGGGTATTCAGTTTTTTGTGCGCAATAAGGAGGCACTTCCGGTGGGTCCGAGCTGACAGCGGGGGGAACATTTTTTTGCAAAATACGGTGGCCCGTCCTGTGGGTCCCAGCAGTCAGGGGGAAACGTTTTTTTCGCGAAATACTGGTGGCCCGTCCGGTGGGTCCCTGCTGTCAGGTGGAGGAATAATTATTTTGCACGTAATAAGGAGGCACTTCCTTGCGGCTGCCGTGGACCCAGCAGTCAGCCTCTCCATGTACAGTACTATTCCGATGGAAGTCGGTCATTGACCACATTGACCACGCCGCGCCGAGAGCACCACGGCAGTGGACGACGGCGAGGCCTAGGAAGGGGACAACACGGAGCCGAGGAAGACGCGGCAGTGGAAGCCCGCGCGGAGAGGAGTAGGAGAGTTCACTGGTTCGGCTGCGGTGTGAGGCTGCTGTCGCCGCAGAATAACAGGGGGTGTAGGTGAGTAGAGGGACGCCCTGGCCAGCGGTGGGAGTAGTAGGGGGCGCTGAGGCCTGCGCGGTAGCACAGCCGGCCACAGGAGGCGGGAGCAGGCGGTCCCGCCGGCAGTGGACGACGGCGAGGCCTAGGAAGGGGACAACACGGAGCCGAGGAAGACGCGGCAGTGGAAGCCCGCGCGGAGAGGAGTAGGAGAGTTCACTGGTTCGGCTGCGGTGTGAGGCTGCTGTCGCCGCAAAATAACAGGGGGTGTAGGTGAGTAGAGGGACGCCCTGGCCAGCGGTGGGAGTAGTAAGGCCTGAGGCTCTGGTAGCACAGCCGGCCACAGGAGGCGGGAGCAGGCGGTCCCGCCGGCGCTGCTTTGGCAGCTGGAGCAAGAAGATCAGAGATGGAAGAAACATGACGGCCGTTGGATTGACATCCAACGGTTATGTCTTCTAGAATCGTTTGTTGACATATATAATAACTAAAAAAGTCTTGCATACGCATGAACTTAACAGGCCCACAAGTCAGATCACTCCCTCTTTTTTTTAATAATTTATATATAGCTCATTGCAACTTCTTATGCAATTTATTGCAGTCGTTTTTTTGGTTGTCCAGGGCCAATTTCGCATATTTCTGTGGGTTCCAAACTATTTTTAATACCGAAATGTCGAGCTAGATTTAAAGTACTTTGAAGGTATATTTAAATTAGGTTAATGCCCAGTGAACTAGGAATCTGAAAATGTGAAAAAATTCAGAAATTATAAAGTAATTGCCAATTTGTCATCTATTTTTATATTTACAACCCATTTCATATTACTTTCAAGATTTGCAGGCGTCTTGAAAGAGTTGCAGCCCATCAGTGCGTATCAAAATAAGTAGGCCTGGATTGGGCATTCTTCAGAAAATATAAACTGGGCTCATTTTCACAAAGAAAAAAATAGCTGGGCTGGTCACATGGTGAACATAAAATATAAGCCTGGGCTAGACGGGCCACAGCCCAGTTCAAACCCTGCTCCATCTCAACAATAACAAAAGAATACTACTCGAGCAGCTACGTCCCAGGTGTCAGCCAATCTTGTGCTGTTCTCTTGTCTATTGACTATATACGCTCACAATGTCGTGGATCCCAGATGTCAGGAAAACACTAGGAGGAAGCATTTTATTTTTCCATACGCTGACATGGTGGGCCCTTACTGTCATCCTCTCCACGTACTTCTGCTGATTCCTGTTGTTTGTTGACCATGTTGACAATGCGAGAGGGCGGCGCCGCGGCGAGGTCACCAAACCGCGCGGAGGACGTCGGCGTTAACGATTTAGGAGACGGTGGGGCGGCGATGCATGCGCTGAGGCGCAGCCAGCCGTGGGAGGCGGAAGCAGGCGGCCCCGCCGGTGCTGGTTTGGTTTTGGCGGCTGGAGGAAGACAGGACTGAAGAAACACGACAGACTGTAAAAGCAGCAGGAGTACTTAACAACCTTAACTGAAACCAGCAGGGGCACTTAACAACCAAAGCTGAAAGCAGTATGAGTACTTATACAGGTTCAACTGTACAAAGCACACCTCCAATAGTGCTACTTTGCCTATGGTTAACCAAGGGTGAGGCCGCCAAGCCCCAGGACAAGGCCCAGGCGCCACCCCGCACATCCACAACCTTCTGAAAGCGGCTTCATCTTGCAATGTGGTCAATAAACAGGATATTCGCTTTAGAGCCATGGAAAAGCATGAACATAATATTTTGTGCTATTCTCCAAGATGGACAGGCCTTCATTATTTGAGACCACCCATGAATAAGTATCTTTTCACCTCCAAGGGGAATGGAGTAGGTCGACATAAACATCATGTTGTGACCAAGCGCAAGTCTGACCCGACCATGGTGGGGCATCTCAGATAGGAACAATAGAATCGGGCAGTTTCTGTTTCAAGAAGATCACAATCAGAAAGCGTGTATAAGCAATAGTTTATGAACAACATATATAACGAGAAAACAGCTCGTACCATAAGTTTCTCGACACGCTTGGACCTGTTCAACGAAAAGCAAAGGGCACACATATCCCACGTGGCCTTCCACCATTGAAACGCCCCACAAGGACCTCAAGATGATCTATAAAGTGTAGGAACTTGTGGATGTTGTCCCAGTCAACTTCAGTGCCATCAGTAACAGCCGAGTTACTATAGAATAACAAACGAGTAGCCTGCTTAACTCTGAAAAAACCTACACGTGCCACCAATTATAAGAAAATATTAGTTAGAAGTAGCATCTTCGTGAGAGATTCGTTGCTACTTATAAAGTTAAATTGTGACAGAATAGGTGGATTAAGAAGTAATCGAGGCAACAAGCAAGAACCAGATACAAAACTAACATGGATGAACAATTGGAACGACATCGGGGTGGAAGATCGCTGTGAAGATGAGACCAGGTTCTGCTATTTCCATTAACATTCGTGCGCCAACTTTCAGTCTGTAACACTTGTGAAAGTTTATCCAAGTTCAGCCAGAAAAAAGCAGCGATCTTCTTGGTTTATGAACCCAACTCGAAACTTATATCCATGGCTTGTCTTCACTGTGACCATTAAACTAGTGTATTCAGTTATGGCAAGGCCGAGCATCTTGAGTACATGTGTTCTGGCAGAGCAAATAATGCACTGCAGGAAAAATAATATGAGAACACAATGTATTCCCTATCCAAATCTAGAAATAACTTCCTCCTTCACGTCAGTGTTGACCATCGTACTGGTAGTACCTTTTATCCAAATATAGCAATCCAAATTTCCAAATTAGTCGACAACATGTTCAAAAAAACCCCACCCTCCTGGATAGAAAAGAGGATTCTAGGAACATAATGCGCGTTTTAAAATCCTGTGTTACGATGAGAAGGAACAAGTGTGGCAACTCGCCGAGGGCGCAGAAACCTGTAGGGTCCTCACACTTTGGGCACTGCAAATGAAACACACTAGATTCAGTAGGAAGAAAAATGCATCAACGACAGCGGCTGCCATCCTAGGATTACCTGCGACCAAGGGACTTGGATTTATCGGGGATGGATGAAGAATTCGTACCTGGTTCTCCATGAGAAAACCCTATGCAATTGCCGAGAGGGGGTTTTCTCTGAACAAGAAGACGAGGGAGAAGGGGATTCAGGCCCAGTGAAATATTACCGCTTCGTCCGTCCAGCTTACTGCTAAAGCTGGAGGGGGGGGGGGGTTGTGATTTGATGGCTCATTGGGCATTACTGCGGTGCTACGACCGGGGTGTGTCTACCGTGCAGTTGTGCACTCTAATTTGTGCATGTGGCATGTGGACCCCGTTGCTGGTTGCCCCACATATCAGTGAAAGGAAGTAGAAAGACAGGAGTAACTAGTTACACATAAATATATTTTTGACGGAGAGATACTCGCTCTGTAAGAAATATACAAATCTTTTATATCACAACTTTATACATAAGAAAAATCTAGGGGAATATGTATAACATACATAATTATAAAAAACAGAGTTGTTTTTAACACAGTATAGACGAGTTGGTGATGATGGTGTGCCTGCCATCCTGCAATATAGGCCGTCCGATTTATATCTGACGGATAGGAAGGAAACTATGGCAATTTTTCAAAAAGGTACCCACACACCTCTCCACATTTGCAAATAAGGCCTTCCCTCATTCATCCTTTTCTCTCACAAGATAAAATACTCATACAAATGCATCTTGACGTTACATGCAACGCACGTGCATTATGGGGGTTCAGCTGAGAATATAATACTCAGACATGCTCACGGTTCTAGACTTTGGGCCGCAGACCCACCCTGCACGTTTGGGGGCCCATGTGTTCTACCTCAGCGCTTTTCATATTGCAAGCGATCGGTACGGCGCTGGTTTTAGATGCTGTCGCAAGGCGAATACAGAAAATTGAATAAAGCACGGCAGCTGTTGGAATGAAATCGAACGACAGTTCCTAACCAGCAATGAGAGTTGCAATTGTATCAACGATATACCATGTGATAAATAATACTGTCGTACTACTTATACACACATGACACTTGTTTCACCATGCCATATTATTACATCAAAATCTCTCGGAGGATGGATCAGTTCGGCAGTTGCGTGCTGCTACTGAAGAATTTCAAAGTTGATTTGGACCAGCTCTCCTTTCCAAGAAAGTTTGATTTTGACATCATCCCCTACCGCAAGATATGATTTAGATTTGAACCTTAACCTTCCTTTAGAACCAATAATCATGCGACCATCCTTTGTACTTACGGTATATTGAGCAGGTTCATTCACACCAAGGCTACGCATGGTAAGAGAAACTTGGCCTCGATCGCCCGGATTGTTGAACGACTCCCTCGTTGCTCTAGGAATTCTCTGTTTGCAAACAAGAAGACATACCCAAACAGTTAGATCAACACAGTGAATCATGTGAAACAAAATGGAAAGAAAAAAGAACGAAGCACTTGGGCGACCAATGCTTACCAAGAAGGTGGACATGTCAGTTTTTGTAAGGACTTTGGTATATGAAGTGCGAACTGCAGCCCAGTCTGTTGCCAGTGCAACTGCTCGTTTGGTTGCCGCTCCACGGGCCGAAGCAGATGCAAGTGCAAGTGTTGGTGCATGTGCCGAAGCTGCTGCTGCTGCCGGAGATGGTGCTCCTTGTAGAGCTGGTGCCGGTGTCGGAGCAGGTGCCGGTGTCGATGCCCGACCCTCCGGTAGATCAGACTGATCCACTGACGCGGTCGGTGCCCAATCCTCAGCTAGATCAGACTGAGCTGCTGCCACTATCAGTGCTAGAGCAATTGTTGGTGCTTGATCTGTTGCTGAAGGTGGTACCGATGTGCGAGACAGCGACGATCGTGTCTGGTGTGCTATGATCAGCTTTCTAACTTGACTAGGATCCGTGACCGTCATCCAGTTTTTTTCTTCATTTCTTTTAAATGCGAGAAGGACTAATTGTGGCATTTTTGTTAAACCAAATTGCAGTTCATCATAGGGATTCAGGTTGTAATCAGACAACAGACTAATCCAATTTTTTCCAGTAATATAAATGATGACAAGTGCCTTTCAAGCATCGACACGACGTAAGAAGTGAAACCTGCAAAATAGCCATCGTGAGAGCAAACCAAACGGTTTATTCTGTGATGAATGTCGCATGGCAAAACCTGCATTGTAAAATTGCAGGAAAAGAAAGAAAACATGACATTAAATCAATAAGATTTAGATAGTAAATCAATAAGATTTACTTGATGTGACATGAGTGAATCCTTACCAGGAAATCACTATGTTGAAGTACAAAACAGAAGATTGATCGTCCAACTACGGGTGGCATGCAGGGGCCCCGTCTACTCTCACAAGCAGGACAGTCCAAAGGTCATGACAAATCGTATGGAACGAACATCCATGGGACTGGAAATCCTGGTGGGTGCGATAAACCCTGCAATGCATACAGATATTGGAGTGTAACCATAATTGATAAACAGTCCTCACAAAAAAGATGATCTGGATACTTCAAAATATACAGACTGAATTGAGTGGACATACATTAACATAGACCGTTCTCAGGACTGACCACACACCAAAAGCGGCAGTACTAATAAACAATACAGGGTTCAAAAACACAAATCAAGTACTGAACAATAGTACTTACTACAGACAAGCAAAGTTGCACTAATTAAACTCTGCACACCATTTCTTGCCACCGACCTACGGGATGAACCCCGCATAACTGACTAGGCCATGCACTTCGTGAGAGATGTCTACATGCACCAGCACCATCTCATCAACCTTGGAGAACCTAACAGAGTGGTCTTTCCACTCATAAACATGATGATGAAGACAGGCCGCATCAGATTTGTTGGGAAGATTTACAAGAACCACACCCTTCGTAATCGAAGGCACATCCAGGAAATTGTTGTGGTCAAGTACAACCTCGAGAACACGCTTGACAACAATGCTAGAGGAAAACACTAGTTCAGGACACGTGGCGACAAGGACACAACAGCTGGATAGTTTAGCAGTAGAACTCATCCCCAGGTCTTCCAGTTCACACGTATGACTTTGAGAACTTCATCTCCACCACGGACCTGGTTCTAATTCAAACAGAAACCATATTTTATTACTACCTCTATTCAGAAATATAAGATGATTTTCGATATTATACTCCATATATGACTACATATACGCACAGAAATGAGTGAACAAAGACACTAGAACATGTCTTCAAAGGCATGAGAGCAGAGGATTACTTGCAATATCCATAACACAAGTTACTGAGGAAAATATACCCTCTTCAAAGGTAGCCTTGATGTTCATAAAGTACTCCCTCCGTCCCAAAATTATTGTCTTACATTTGTCTAGATACGGATGTATCAAGTCACATTTTAGTATTAGATACATCCGTATCTAGACAAATCTAAGACAAGAAATTTGGGACAGAGGGAGTAGTTGAAAGTAATCTATAAGAAATCAGTGTCAACCTCTCGCATGTTTTGGTCAAAAGAGGAATTTAGAACCGTCATTTGGCACACTAAAATCACATGCAAGGTGACCTGAAAGTTGTACTACCAGTACTAGTACTGCGTGTTAGATGAAAAACACGATCAAGATCGAGAAAAGATCGTCAACAAGAGACATTACCTGGACTTACTTAATGAGGGATCTCGGAGAGGGGGCTTGGACAGGCGATGGCTTTGAGCTTGTCATGATAGTCTTGGCGGGGTGCTTGCGCTTCTTCGTACCATGAGCCTCGACGGTTTTGGCCAGAGCCATAGACATCACGTCGGCCGGTGCTCCAGCGTCCATCCAAGAGAGGAAGTTGAGAGAGAAGAGTGAAAGGAGGAACGAGATGAGATAGAAGCGAAGCGAGTGGGGGTTTTCTTTAAGAGAGGAAGCTGAGAGAGAAGAGTGAAATGATGGTTGCTTCGTTCGTCCAACTTATCTTTGGAAAGGAGGGGTTTTGTGATTTGACGGCTCATTGGGCATTACTGCGGCGCTTCGATCGGGGTAGTCTACCGTCACTCTATTATAGAGTAATTTAGTGCATGGCTGGTGGACCCAGGTGGTGGCTGTCCCACACGTCGGCGAAAGTGAGTAATTTAGTGCATGGCTGGAGGAGGATCTGCACGGTAGAGTGTGTCCACTGTTTTTCTGAAGAAAAAAATGATTACAACAAGCATTTCCACTCTTACAACAGAGGAGTGCGAAACACGACAGCCACTTGAACATACACAGTGCTCCTAGTACTAGGCATGTGCAGTAGTTCATACGTCAGTACTACATATTCTTGTTGCTAGTGTAGTAAGATGTGACGATAACAAATGATGTTGTGCGCATGTCAACTAGTATATGTAACATAGTACCGCTTTTTCGACTGTCCAGTTGAGAATGAACGGTGATATCAATGTTAACAAAAGTAGGTCTACAGCGCACAGAGAGTACGGTGCTACAGTACTCCACGAAACATGAACCATATGAAGCACAAATAGTGTTAGGCAGGGTGTATGAAGGGTGCACGGGATGGGAGCAAAAGTTCCCTTCTCGACCCACTTTTGGGTGTTTGGCAGAGTGCATGAAGGGTGCATGAGTCCACACTAGTAGGTTAACAAAAATACACGAAGAGGAAACAACTATATTGAGATGAGAATGCAACCAATCACACCCACACTCTTTGTGCTCAAAGGATCGATCTGCACCGTCTCGAGTTTGATCCAACGGTCATGTTGCACCGAGACATGGACATGCCCATGCAGAGGGCGCCTAAACACCACCAAAGTCCCTCTGCTTCTCGAGGCGCACGACGTTGGTGATGCAGGGTGCAACCGCCCGCAGAGCCTGCTCCTGGTCGATGGGAGCCAGCTCGTCAAAGACGGCGTCCAATGGCACGAATGGATTCCGGTGACGGAGCCCTGAAAGGATTCGCCCGGCAACGGTGATGGCAGCCTGCAACCCCTCCTTGTCCAGCTCAGCCCCCACCATCGCGCAGAGACGGCTCAGCTCCTCGGAGATATAGGTGAAGAAGGAGACCAGGTCAGGAAGCCACAGCTCGTTGAAGTCGACCGGGTGGTCGAACGGGTTTAGCCTAACTGCTAGCATCGTTGCGCTGGCACGACAGTAGGCATCACGCAGCCGCAACACGTGCGTGGCAACTTGGTTCACCAAGTGGCTGAGGCGATCCTGGACCTCGTCACGATTGGCCCGCTCGCGCTCCGACCGGCTCCCCTGACGGCATATCATATCTCCTGCTTTCTGCAGCAACGCCGCCGACGCCTCGAGCATCTTTGTGGTGGACGCCTGCCACTTTTGAAGCTCCGTGAACTCCCGCACATAACGGAGGAGCATGGCACTCCTCTCCTCCTTGAGCTCACGGAGCTCCACGTCCTGGCCCCGAGCTCCGCATCTTTGGCATGGAGCTCCCGTGTCGAGCCTCACCTTGGACTCTGTGATCTCTTTCGCCCGCCATGGCACCGGTGTAGAAGTAATGGGGAGAGGAAGCAAAGGGGCGAAAGCGGGTGAAAGGCAATGCAATCTCTTGGAAGGCGGAGGAGCCAACCAAGGAGCGGGAATCTTTTGGTTTTCACCATGGTAAAACACCACGATCGGCGACTTCTCGCATCGAGGAGCGATGGGTTTTACTGGAGTCATCGTAAATAATTGCTGCCGCTACCGCTCCCGTCAATCAAAAATTAAAAATCCTGCGCTACCGCTCCGTCAATCAAAAAATTAAAAATCCCGCAGCACCCAAACACCAGAGCAACGCCGCGGTGGATATTTAAATTTACTTGCCGGCAAGTAGATAAAAAAGGGGTGAAAAAACAAATGTGGCGGCGGCCTAGCTAATCGGTCGAACTAGACCAACTAGCTAGCCACCGTGCTTCACGGATGTACTCGGCGGGAAAGGTGGTCTTTCATGATTTGACGACTCATTTACTTGCTTCAGTGCTACTACCGAGGAGGACCCAGAAAACACGCGGTAGGGCATCCCACGTCAGGAAGAATATATGCGTGCACCACCCGGGAGGACCCCGAAACCGCGCGGTAGGGTGTGCCACGTCTTGGCACGGAGGAAAAATGTGCGTATGAAAATATACTATATCAGACGTAGTACCTATGGTTCGACCTCAGGACCCAGCCAGTCGGTCAAAAACACCCCACTAGCCACACAGCTTCATCATGCAAACGTGGCACGGAGGATAGATGTGGTTAGCTCCGTCTCGACCAACCACAACGTCTCTTGTTCTAGGCGATTATTCTATTTTCCAAGCTTTTTTTAGTTGTAATAACACCACGGAAAGCTAGCGCCGCTCTTCGTGTGTGCCCGTGCAATGTTTAGACGATGGAGAGAAGAGAGATTGAGATCACAGACCTGGGACCCACCAGTAAGTGAGTCAACGGTCATGCAAGTGTTGATGAGGCACTCCCTCTACTCTACTCAACATAATAGGACAAAGCCAACAACCGTTGTTGTTTCAGGCTATTGACTTACGCTTTGTAGTCCAGGTTGCCAGTTCGAATCTCGTCTTTCAAATTTGTTAGTTTTAGGTCCAAATTTGATTAATGACAAGTGGGAGCCCCGTGTGTTGTTCCGATATTTCAGTGTAGGATGGTTTTTTTGAACAAACACTTTGCACGGTTAGACAAGTAACCACACGAGTTACACATAATTTGCAAGTTTACGCACAAAAATGACAGTGGCATAGAATATCACATCCACCCCGCAGCTTAGATGCTATGGTGATACGTGTTTTTGCACCGTTGGAAGTGAGATCCAATGGCTTGGGAGTAGCCTTTGTAATTATGCACAATTTCCAAACTCTCCAAAGGTATTTTTGCAAATAAAACATTCATGCCTCGTGTGTGCCGCTGCATCTTCGATCCAACGGCTCCTCGTTGCTCATATTAGGTGCTCCCCGTAGCTTAATTACCTGCTACGGTGATATGAGCATCTTGGTCGTATGACCAGTGATCAGATGGCACATGCGTAGTACTTGTACTTTCTGCGCATTTCCCAAACTCTATCAGCCGTATATTGCAAAAAACATTCAAACCTCTTACTATGGGCCGTTAGATCTCAGTGAACTCGTATCACCATAGAATCTATGGTGCGGGAGCACCTCATATTCTCCCTGTGAAAAAACATAAGGTGCTATCGCAGCTTGGATGCTACGGTGATACGAGCTTCGAGGTCGTCTAATCTGAGATTCAATGGCATCTGAGCAGTCTTTGTGCTTGTGGCGATTCCGAACTCTTTTGGGGCTTTTACGCAAAAACCATTCGAACCACCGAGGAGGTGTTGGGTCACAAATCCAACGGCTCCGAAGAGCTTGTATCACCAAAGCATCTAAGGTGTGGTAGCACATGATATTCTTACATACAGGAGAATATGATGTCCTCCTTCATCTTAGATGCTACGCAAGCTTCGAGGTTGTTGGATATGGGATCCAAGGGCATCCGAGTAGTTTTTGTACAAATTGTGTGCAAATCTCAAACTCATCAAGGTTTCCTGTAAAAATATTAAGACACATCATGTGAGCTGCTATATCTCAGATCTACAAGCCCCAAGCAACTCATATCGGCATATAGCATCTAAGGTATGGGGGCACATGATATTCTCCCGGGGAGGAGGGGTGGGGGTGCACAACCAATCGGTGGTTGGGAGGGTGGGGACAAATATAATCTAAACAACCCTAAACAGAGCTCCACAATTTTATCTGAGGCCGAGGGGTTGACCCCCGACAATCATAGCTCCGCCTAAACACAAGATTTGCATGCACTGTAGTACTAGACTTAATATTCATGTTTCAGTTTCATGTTCATTTTAAATATTGAACTGAGGACCATGCATGTCTTACATTTTACTCCCTTCGTTCCTAAATATTAGTCTTTTTAGAGATTTCAAATGGACTGGCACATACGGATGTATATAGACATATTTTAGAGTCTAGATTCACTCATTTTGCTCCGTATGTAGTCACTTGTTGAACTCTCTAAAAGACTAATATTTAGGAGTAGAAGTAGTACTTTTGAATTCGTGTCATACATGCATGGTTTGGAAAAATAGATGCACTATACTTATTGGATTGTTGTTGTGTTCGTGCGTGTGTGTCTCTGTCTGTGTGTGTGTCTGGACATATGCTTGATACATACAAAGTTTTCTCACCTCCATATTGTTCATCTTTTAAATTTGAATTTGCATTGGAAAACTTACTAGGGATACCGTGAAATGTGAAATCCACGTTGAGATCACTATATCACAAACTCACTCTAATTCAACAACTCGTCATAAATCAATTACCATGTTGAGATTAGTATTTGCAAGGAAAATATAGGCATTGTAATACACATAGATTCGTTCGGCAATTTAAAAGGTTCCTTTCGTAATCTCGAATGGTAGGACCCAATGGCATACCAGCCAGACCTTGGCTCATGTTGATCCTAAAAAAATATAAAAAAAATAAAAAACCGGGCTCGTGTCCTTCGGTGGCGTGCGTGGTACGCACATTAGGCAACCCCAACCAGTCGAGCCTCAGTGTTTCAAGCCGAAATATCTGGCGGCCAGAATTCCAGCCCTAGGAAATTCCCCTCATGTCCCCGTTCCATAATGACTACCGATGAACAACAGATGGATGCTTTAGTAACTAGACAACATTACCTACCGTGCTGAGCACGGTTCAATTCCCTCGGTCGCCGCTCGTCAAGGTCACCCGTCAACTGCATTGCCTAGTACTACTACTACTACACCACCAGGATGAACACAGAATTGAGCCCGTTTGTTCGTGCCTAGTACTTGAGTTAATATATCGTGCAATGCAATCGATACGGAGGGATTATCCTTTTACTCTGCATATATAACTTGTCTGAACTATAACTAAGCAAAATGTTTGACCAAATCCTTTCTTAAGAAATACAACAGGACAAATGTACGGCTTGAAAATTTACATGATGCAGGTTACGATATTGTTTCGAATCCTGGATCTTAACTTTTAGAAAATCCAAAAGTGAGCATAAATTCTTGAAATTGTGCATGGTCACGTGATATGTCAAAAATATTACTTCGTAAGTTTTTTCTTCAATTTGAGACAAGCTGCTTATGACAAGTTGCACAAATGAAACCGTGGGCGTTTATGTGCCGCCACGAGTCCCCGCTTCTCATCGACAGGTGCCGTCTGAGCAAGCGTGTGAGTCAACGGGAGGCGTCGCGAGCGCATCGCCGCGCCGGCTAACGAGGAGGCGTCGCGAGCGGAAGCTGCGCCCGGCCGACAGGGAGGCGTCTTGGCAGACCCTGTCTTGCAGAGCTCACCGGAGGCGAGCCCTTTGACCAGGCTCCGCCGCCCACCTTCGTCCCCAACTGCTCCCACTTTTAATGTCGCCGGTGCCGCAGCTTTAAAATCAACCCGCACTACCCGGTATCGCTACAATCTTCTCTCTTCCTCTCCGATTCTCCTGTCGTCTACCTCCAACTAGCCTGACCTAAACGTACGCCATGCCACATCATGATGGTCTGCCCTTAGTCTTCCAGTTTCCTGAGGAAGACACCCAGCCGGAGTCTCAAGAACATAAGGCGCTTTAGGACGAGCTTGAACTGGCCTTGCGGGAAGACGCCGCGCCTGTCCCCGCTCCCGTTCTGGCTCCCGTCACCTCGACTACGCCAGCGCCCATCTCCATGGCATTGATGGGCTGGGAGCCGCACATTGTCGCCGAGCTTGATCCCACGGGGTTCCACGAGGTCCCCGCCGACTTTCACACGCCTGCATCTGCGGCGCATGCAGCGCCAGCGACAAGCACGCCCATGCGGTGCCGTGCACCTGCCGGCATGCGCTTCAGCGATAGCAGCGTCTTGCGCCCGTGCGGTGCCCGTGCACACGAATGTCTCCGCCGGCGCCGTTGACAGCGCCTATCCTCGCGGGTGCGGTGCCCCTCGCGGCATGGATGGCCGCCGTCGATCACTTCCTTGCACCAACGCCAGTCGCCTCCTCCCGCCAGTTGACTTGCTCCGAAGTCCAGAACATTTTGGCCTTCCTTGAAGCTAGGCCAACGTCCAGGAGTACGCCAACAACGGCGCAAGACACTGCCGTCACCGTCGGTCAGTGGCCTGACGAAACACAGAACACGACAGAGGAGCCGCTTCCCACCGCAAGATGCCCCCGCCGCCGCCATGTAATCTAAATTTGCCATGAAAAATGTTCGGATTGCCATGCTTAAAATCCGAACGTTTATCATTTCCATTTATTTTATATCGACCATTGTATAATTTAAAGTCGGAGTCAGACTGAACGAAATCTATGGTTTGATCGATTGAATGTTCTGCTAGAGCCGTATCAAATTAAATATAAAACGTCATCAAGCCACATGTATCCCTTGTCATCCAACGACCTAGACTGCTTCAATGTCGAGCGCTCAACACGTTTAGCGTGCAGTTAATTTCATGCAAAATAGTGCTAATCACATAATAACACGCAAATAATATCCTACTTAATATCCACCTGCACTTAATATACTTCCAAATTAACGTGCATTGCACGTACACACTGACTAGTGCTGCTAGTACGTGAAACTGGTGCTGTAACTTGTGAACGCGTCCAGATATGGTCAACGACAACATCGCCCACGAGTTCATCGTGTTTGCCCGTTCGTCTAAACGCAGAAGAGGAGGAGGAGAGAGAGAGCACACGTGGAACCCACTAGTAAGTGAAGGTGAATAGTACTAAAAATAATATTACATGTTATCCATTAAAAAAGGTTTTGGTAATATAAAAACATTATGTGAACAAAGGGGGGTACAACAAACATTGCTGTTCTATGTATGTTGCCTATTGACATGCGGCTTGAAGGCCCAGTCGCATGTTCGATCCTCATCCTTTATTTTTTAATTTGTATATGGGTCCAAATTTGTTTCATGACATGTGGGCCCCTCGGTGTGTAGTTTGTAGCACTTTAATTTGTGGGTCGAAATTTGTTCCATTGCAAGTGGACTATCGGTGTGTAGTTTTGTAGCTTATTTATAATAATTAAAGAGAACAACGGAGTTTCTTGCAATAATACCATGGTGCGACGTTGAAGGCGAGAAAGGACGTGCGAGAGAGCGATGACCGAGCCAGAGGGAAATCAACTAGGGAGTTATGGGGTTGCAACGGTGTTTGGAGTAGTTGTGGGCCGAATGATACGAAAATATAATCTAAACCGACCGGAATAAATGCCTACACAAATTAATCCAAGGTTGGAGTGCCCCTCGCAATGTAAATAGCTTCGTGTTTGCAAGGGATGGAGAGGTACCTTCAATACGTGGAAGATGCGGTGTGAGAAAGAGGGGTCAATCGAGAGACATATAGATAGAGAGACAAAGTGAGTGTGGTCCGACATTCATTAAACATATATATATATATATATATATATGCTCTGGAGAGATATTGTCCGATTGAGCTTTTGGCAAGGGTGAGGGCTGTAAGATAGAGCTTGAGAGATGATCCGATCCGCACGTGTAGATATATTTTGTGCATGGGAGGAAGCAAGGTCAATCGATCACATAGTGTTGCCGTGCGATCGAAAGAGTGAGACGGGTTGGAGAGAGTGACCTAGATAGACAATGTGCGTGAGAGAGTATACAATGTGAATAGGTCGAATTGGGCTCAAACATGGTGATATATCGTTTTTGTCCGAGAAACAACAAGGTCAATCAAGACATACAAAGAGAGAGAGAGAGAGAGAGAGAGAGAGAGAGAGAGAGAGAGAGAGAGAGAGAGAGATTGAGTGAGCATGGCCCGCCATAAGGTCGAAAGAGTGGGGCCGGCTTGGATGGACTGACCTAGATAGACAACCTACGTGAGAGAGTATAGAGTGTGTCGATCGAGGCCCGAACAAGGAGATATATCATTTGTGTGTGAAAGAAAACGAGGTTAAACGAGACTCAGATAAAGAGAGCGAGATTGAGCGAGTGTGGCCCGCCGTGCGGAAGAAAGAGTGAGACAGTCTCGAGGGAGTGACCTAGATAGACAACGTGCGTGCGTGTGCACGAGAGGTTGGGGGGGGGGGGCTAGATAGGAATGCATGTATTTAGCGCGAGAGGGTGAGAGGGAGAGGGAGAGAGCTCGAGAGAGAGCTCGTCATGGGGTGCAATGGCGGGTGTGTGAGGTACAGGGGTTGTGTACTTGATAGACTTAGAGATCGAAACATGGAGAGAAAGAATGAACGTGTGTTGGAAACCGATAGCTTCCTAAGGTGGTTAGGAGAGGAAGATCGACCAATACAGGAAGTATGTAGCGTGTGTGCGGGGGGGGGGGGGGTAAAACAACATTTGAATGTACATAGTACGAGACTTAATATCGATGTTTCAATCCGGTGTACATTGTAAGATTTGAACTGGGGACCGTGCATACGGGTAATTATTTCGAATTCGTGCCATACTATGTTTCAAAAAGTTGACATTGACTCAATTTGTTGTGCTTTTTTGTAGGTCATATGTTTGAATCCATCCAAAAGTTTTCTCACTACCATGGTGTTCATCATATACATATGAATTTGTATTAAAAAGTAGCGTGGATACAGTGAAATGCGAAATCCACGTTAGAATTGGAGATCGCTACGTGACACACACTCTAACTCAAATAACTAATTATGTGACACACACTCTAATCCATGTTAGCGTGGATACATGGATACCGTTTTGATTTTTTTTCAAATAACTCCTCATTAATTAATTTATAGTATTCCCTCTGTTCACTTTTATAAGACCTTGAAGACATTTCAGACAATGTGCAAAACAGTTCATTTTAAGTTGTCTGAAACGAAAGTTGTCTGAAACGACTTTCAAAAGTGAACGGAGGGAGTATCTCGTTTCGAATGACTAATTATTACAAGGAAAACACGGGCATGGTAATACATACAGATTCGTTCGCATTCTCAAATGTAGGTGCACCAGGCAGACCAGGGTCATGTCGAGGTGGACGCTGCTTCGGTGCCTTAAAGGCACCTGCCTTTAGTCACCGACATGTGGGCCAGCCACCTGTTGGGCCCACATGTCATGGACACAAGCGCAGGTGCCTTAAGGCACCTGCATCGTCCTGTCGGGGTGGTCGCGTGTGTCGGACGGACGGGTAGCACCCAGCCACCCACCCCCCTCCCTCCCTCCCCCACTCCCCCACCCGCCCCCCCCCCCCAAAGGACTACGACAAAATAAGTTTCGCGCTTCCACGTTTCGGATTGAAATATCCGGCAGCCCCAATTCCAGCCCTGCAAAATCTCTCTTCTCCACCGTCCCCTTCCGCGCCCAGATTGCTCAAATCCCTAATTTGCCGCCAACCCAAGCAAAGTTCCAATCGCCCCTCGTCTCGTCTCTTTCCCCACATCTGTGCCAGACGACGACGACAAAGACGACGATCGCGCTTCACCACCGCACCGGAGCTACCTCATCTACGCCCTCGTCCACCGCACCGGGTGGTCCACCGACAACGTGGGCCGCCACAACCGACGTGCCTCACAGACACCGACTTCCACCGCATCAGGTGTGCTTCACCGATGCCGTCTCCCAGCTCACCGGGGCTACTTCACCGAGCACATCGTCGCACCTCCGCCCCCCGAGGCCGTTGGGGCTTCACCAACGGTCTCGTCCACCGCATCGTAGTGCTCCGCTGCCACTCAAGATCTGCATCCGTGCGCGGCCAGCCAACGCCAGCGCATCACCCTCAATGGCTCTGAAGTGACCCACACTCTAGCTAGGCGAGCATGCCCAAACGCCGGCCCTAACTAGGCATCCACACATCACTGCCTTGTGCACTGTTCCGATGATGTTTGGATATCCTTTCACTGCTCTCTTAGCTTACACGCCTATGCAACTCTAACTTTAACTCTTATTTCTTCCGAGATATCATCTCAAACAAGCAAATCCATTTTTTAGCGAAGCATGACGGCGCTTACAGATCTGATACACATCCTGCACACCGTATAACCTTGTAAGTATCATCCTCTGGTACAACATCAAGGTCGATTCCTCTTATTTGATCAACCATTCGCCGTGTCAAAAATGCAGAGGGGGATGCAAGGAGCACAAGTCCTGCACATCCAAGCAAGAGGTAACATGGACTTGTACATGGAACATCCCAAGCGCAAGCAGAGCTGCAGTGAGCCTTTACAACGAGCTAGCGTAAGTCCGTGCATTTCATTTAATTCGTACTGGCATTCATGTATGATTTGTGTGCAGTGGCGGATCCACGAATTCTAGTTACCAGGGGCAAACATTTAACTTAAAAAATACGAAGGCACTTGCACTCCGGAAACCAACATAACTTGAGAAATGTGAAGCTACATGCACTTTGAAAACCAGCTAATGATCGAAAGTAGTTCAGATTATAAACACTAAATGATGCAAGCACAAAAAGACACAAAATGCAACATGGTGGGCTACAAACATGGTATGTACCTTCTTGAATAATTCGTTCTCTGGCTGAAAATATCGAAGTGTAATTGCACCTATAACCAGTGCGCAAACTGCATATCAATATATCTATCATGCACAAGTATGCCAATAGTTTCAAACAACAGATTAGAAAAGTATTTATGCTATGTTGTCATGGTATGGGGACTTTCTGGTAGATGGCCTCGACGTTTCCTCAAGCTATGAAAATGCACTATAATTTGCTTGTCATCAATGCCTGCAAATCTCTGGCTCTCTCAACATAGCAGATCATCATTAGACACTAAATCCTTCAATGAGCTTGCAAAATGCTTGCATTAGATCCCTCATTAGACACTATATGTTCATCACCAGGAGCATGTAAAATGTTTGCATCAAATCCTTCATTAGGAGTCTGTTCATTAGACACTTCAGGCTCAAGAACAACATGAGCTTGTATGTTTGCACCGGAAACTTGATTAGATACATCAGATTCAAATTGCTCAAGATTGATTGGGGGAGTTATAAAATAAGTAGAAATTGGTTTCATTTTATCATGGATTCCCTACATACAAGCAGTTTTACAACACCGTCAGGTTTAACTATTGGCCAGAAATTGAAGAGTTGAATTAGATATAATCAGGGATGTGATGTACCTGCTCGTTGTGCATGCTACTCTTGCAAGCTGCGACTGTCCATTTGCGCAAGCTCGATGCCATGCCCATGCTGCCACCACTGCCTCCCACGCAGGCTACACCCAGGGTTGGATCATCATCTCCTTGTCCTTCCGTTCGCTTGAAGCCCGGCGACCGCCCTCCAACGAGGGCGCGAGGAAGTGCTGTGTCGGTCTGTCCTGTGGCGGCTAGGTTAGGAGAAAACCAGAATGGAGGCTGGAGTGAATGAATTGGGATTTTTCCTGCTGTCGATCAATATGGGAGGCGCTCGTTTGGGCCGCGAGCCTGCTATAGGGCCTGACTTGCACTTATGTTATTGGCCCATCCAAATTGAAACATTTTTCTTCATTTTTTACATTGCCTGCTCATGCGTTGGGACGAACAAAACTAGCGTGGGCCAACCTAGATGACTCAAACTAGGTGCACACTTTCCAGCCACCTGAGGCGGCCGCCCATACCAGCCCCTATGGTGGCGTCGCCCCTTTTTGCGTGTATGATTGGGTAGTGAAAAATATTCCAGGGGCGCTTTTGATTTACCCACAGAATGGTTGAATTGCTTGTTTCTATGAACTGAGTTCGCCAATAATGTGAAGGATGCCAGTCTTTTCATCCTATTGTAGATTGCTTAGATCTCGATATGCCAAAAGTAATCGCATGAAATATACAATAAAAGCCAGTGTGATGTGTGTGGCTACAACTAGTCTGACTACACGTCCTCATATAACATATCAAGGACGCACCATCTTACCAGATTAACCATTCGACTTACCAATGCAGTGTGGGAAGAAAGAACTATTGGGACTGCGTATCCAAGCAATTGATGCCATGGAGTCCTTTGTACAACCTTGTAAGCGAAAAAGAAGTTGCAGTTTGCCTATACAAAGAACTAGCGTAAGTTCAGTTACTTGCTTCCCGGAATTTTAGTTAGCCACTTATTGCGAAATTGTTCAATTATGTTGCTTGACTTAATTTAGTTTGCTACTGATTACATAATGCCACAGCCTGTTAATCCTATTGTAGACTGCGCCTATCTATGTGTTTGATACTTACTGTTAAGAAATACATGTTTGCCTTAACTTAAATAGCTACTTGTTTGTTTAACTACTTTGCTGCTGCAACAGCGGGTTACAATGATGTTAATAACTACTTTTCAGCGTCCAACTGAAACTCTTTAATTCCTTGTTTGTTTAACTGGTTTGTTGTTATAACTCCCAGTTGAGATATTTTGCTAACTTCAACTTTTCTGAATCCAATCGGAACTTTAATGGCAAAACAGGTTAGTCCAAGATCAAAGAGCGAGGTCCCCATGGACGGTGCATCATCCCACAGCAGTGGCACCGGCCCAATCGTGCATTATGAATTCCAACTGCTGATGCTCTAGAGGCTAAACTAGTGGTAGAAAGAGATTCTGCTTCTGCAATTAGAGATGAAGTTGACATGTTGAGGAAGCAAACAGCACAATCACAAGCAGTACTCAAGACAACCATTAAATATTTGGTGGATTTCAAAACGAAGCAAGCTGAGACTGACCAGATTGTTAAGGTCCTGAAGGAAAAAAGGAAATTAAATTCTTACTTGGTAAATCATAGGTGAAATGTTCTTTCCGTCGTTGAATAACCTTTGTGTTGTTTGTTCATGTAATCAGTCAAACCATCTGTTTTAGAGATCATGTAATAATTGTTTTTTGTTTTTTGTTTTTTGGTTTGTAATTTTATTTGAGCACAAGTCTGTGTTAATTGATAAGACTCAGAGACATTTCATTTGGATTGCTGTGCCCGACCTACAAATATGCCAATCGGGCTGAATGTGCATTGAGCAATAATAGTAGTATAGATGGACCATAAGTGGCACGCATCGGAAAGGGCCAAGATGCTGGATAAAAAAAGGATGCTGTTGTAGCCAAAAAAAAGTACAGCGGCCTGGCTTTGATATTATTGATCCATATACTCTATAAGCGTTTATATGTCTGTTAGTTCTGTACATACTCGGTTGATTGACTCGGTATTTGAATCTTGATACATCGCTTGTGTACATATCTAAATGGGAGTACACATTATGCTGCGTGTGACATTTGAGTTGGACATGAAGTGTTCCAAATATTCGAATTCACCTTAAAGCTGGATTCTAGCTTCGAATTTGAGTATCGGCATTTGTAAACCATATTCATATATGACAAGGAATACATCTTTGTCGTCCTTTTGAAGATATATAAAAACATATAGAATGGTTTATAAAGATTCGTATAGGAATACAAAATGGATTCGAATTTAGTTGCCAGGGTAAACGTGGATGCTTATTGTCCCAAAATTCGAAAGAAGCGGCAAAATGTCCACTCCCACGTTTGGGAGATGGAAATTACTGTCTACCCATTACATGGACAATCCATCGGCCCGATTTCCACTGCCCTAAATAGGGGTAGGTTGATAACTTCAATTAGACGTGAAACGACCGCCTCTGAGCCCATTCCAACATGGTGGGTGTCAAACATGGGCGGCAAAACACATTTGATTCAAGCTCGTCTAAAAGACCTCTGTTTCTCCCTCCATTCCCCATTCATACATGGTGGGCGGCAAAACAAACTCGACTCGGCCGAAATCGATGTAGGCAAATATTTTCAATAGGGGCAGGTTTGTAACTTCACTCAGACGTGACACAACCGCCCTACCTGTCAGCTCCGTTCATACACCGTGGGCGCCAACCATGGGCGCCAACCACCCCCTTTTCGCATGAAATCGCTCTGGGCAAATATTGGCGAGATGCGAGATTACCGTCCTATCCCCAACCGACGAGACGTCCAAATTTTGAACGGGGGCAAAGTTTGTAACTTTCCCATATTTCAGACAGGCGCGTCCCAAAAACATGGTTCCCCGTACCTCTCCCTGCATTTTCCCATTCATACACCGTCCGCCTAGTACACCATCCCCACACCAGCCTCCGTCCGCCACCCCATACATTGCCGCCGTCCTCCACCATATCCATCGCCACCGTCCTCCACCATGCCGGAGCCCCTACCAAGACCGCGTCGTCCACTTCTAGAGATGGACGTTTCTCATCCACGGCGACGGACCAATAACCTTGCATCACGTCCTCTCGCTTCATCGATGCCGTCGTCCTCTTTGCCGGGGCCGCTCACACGACCTTCTCTTCCACCGCAACGGGACTTATCCCCCGATGCACCCGTCTACCGTCGCAGATCTGCTTCAACGCCACCGACATCCATCGCACCCCAGATGCCTACATGGCGCCACAAGAGAGGTGGTACTTCCTATCTCCTCAACTTTTTGATCTCAACCAGAAAATAGATCTTAACTTGGTTACTCTACTTTCTTTTCAGCTCTTAGAATTTAGTTCTTAGTTCGAAGCAAACAATGGATGCTAAATATCATTTCTCCGGTTTGCAGCTTCAAATCTGCCATGGCACAGTCATAATACAGTTTAATTGATCATGCTTAGGGTTTAATTGATCATGTTGGTTCCGTGGTGGTTTCTTTAATAGAAATCGAAGGGGAAACCCTCTTTTGCTAACAAAAATACGCTTTGAGTTTCCCCCTTTTATGATCACTATATGATTAGAATACGTGCTTCGTGTCATAATAACACTGCTCCACCCATCAAGCTAAACAAGCTTAGTTGTTCAAATACAAATATGATATTATTAAAACGGATTCGTTTAATTGGTCAGCTAAATGTTCCTAAATTTGTTTCGAAAATGCATGTTCGCCGCTCGGGTGTGTATCTCTACAGGGTGCCCACGGTGGGCCGGCCCACCCTAGGATTTTGGGTCGTCCCAGGCCCCTATTCCCCTCTGTTCTGCTGCGCGCTTCCGATCTCTACTCGCCCCCAGCCACCTGCCTCGTCGGCGACTTGCCATCCCCGGACGGCATGACTCTAGGAGGAGACGCCGGACTAACAGGAGGTCAGGAGCCGCTCGCCCAACAGCGTCACCACTGCTCGGGCGCGCCGCCGTGCCTACCTTCCCAGTCCGTTCAGGGCTCAAGCATGCAGCACCCACCAAGCCAACCAGATTTATCCTGAGATACGTCCTCAACACTCAGCAACCACTCCTCATAACCCATTTTCGAATTGATTCATTACTCATTAGGCAGGACTGTCATTAGGGTTTGTTGTGTGCTCAGTGCTACCTACACTTAATGGGTCAAATGTATTTCGGTAATCTTTAGTACCTCTAAAGTTCACAGGGTTTTCAAAATTCCGGCCCTCGGAACAGACACTAGTCATTTTGGATTGTTGGTCATAGTGACATTGACTCAGATTACTACTGCAAGCCAGGTTTGTTGACAATTTTACTTGTCTTTCTTACTCATTCGATATAATATCCAATTATTCACGTTGATTAGTTGCAAACAATAAGTGCTAGACAAACTTCTTCATTCAGATTTTGGATGGTCTCTTACTGCAGTTACAATTCTGCAAACTTGTCCTAGTAAGCTCACAAGTAAATGATTGATTCACTACATCTATGCTTGCCTTGTCATATTTGTTATCAATATTCTTTTAGGGTGGACCACCCTGTTTCTAAATCTTTGGGCTGTAGACATGAGTGAATAGTATTTCTCTATGTGATCTCTTCCATCATGTGTGGGCAACGAACACTGCATTGTATAGAAAGAAAGTGTCATTTCCAGCTTTTACACAGGTTTCGATCTTTTAGATGGAATACAATCTGCCTACTTACTTTGTGTCGCACTACCAAGACTCCACCCTTGAAGCTAAACATTATGCCACTCATAATTCCTTAGTTTATTTGTTCAAATACGAATTTCATATGATTCTAATGTTCCTACTTCAGTTTTGAAATGTGTGTCACTGTTATAGAGACATAAGGGGTTTGTATTTATGTGTGTGGTCCGTCAAGACGGTTGGGAGGTGAACTTTGCATATGTAGGGGTTTATAGGGAGACACTCTTGAGTTGAATCCATAATGCATTCCGTAGATAATATGACTACTTTTTTATGTTTTCATGAATCTCAGATTCCGAACAGCATCATAATGATTATGAGCTTGCGCGCATGAAAAGAATAAAGCAGAACAATGCCATGGCTGTCAAACTTGGCATTAAGGGACTGAAATCAAGTCTGGATGCAATGCAATGCAAATGCTCTCCACCTATAGATTCATGCTCAGAATATGATCCTAACAGTGATTACGAGCTATAGGGAGACCTAAGTCAATGTAGCTCCCTAGTGGAGGAGTCGAGGAAGATGCCCTATCTTATTCACCCATCAAGGTGCTTGCTCTAACTTTCCAAGGTTACATTGGTCGCACATATCTCGCAGAATCGATGCTTTGCATTGCTTCTACTTTGTTGAACTGCCATTAGCTTAGTTTACACATCGTGTATGTGAATACGCCTGCCTATCCATTTTCAGTACATATTCCATCTGTCATCATACCATATTTATCCATTCAAATGTTGTTTTTGTGTATCAGACGTTCAAAAGGAAGAGGGCAATTGCTGATCATGGAGGAGCACAAGCAAAGTATTTGGAAAAGGTAGTGGCACCGATAAATCAAATAGCCCATTAGGTGTAGTTGCAATATCACCGACCCACAAAACACCCCAACGCTAGCAGACTCTAGCCCTACTACACCGGTCATTTCGATGCCCCAACTCAGCCAGACCCCAACCGCAGCAAACAATATGATTATGCCGATTGACATAGCACCAGCTCTCTGACGCATAAAACCCCATTCTAGCAAAGAGTACACCAAATCCATTTGCCAAATCCCTTTTCGAACCGTAGAGAGCCCCAATTGCAGCAAAATAGGACCCTGCTCCATTTCTTCCCAGTTTAGAAGACGAAGCTTATGTTGTTGTCAGAACTTTGTGCATCTTTCCTTCATGGAAAGATTATACCGCATGAACACATAACAATTTCCAGTCTTCCTCCGCAACTTCTGGCGTAAGTAATGTACTAATGTTATTCATGGTCATTCGCATATGTTTCTACGATGTAAGACACAAGATTTCATTCTTTTAAATAGGCGAGGAGCAAACTAGATTGTGAAGACGAGCAAGGGTTGGTTGCGCTTTTCAAGCACTCGTTGATGAAGTATCATTCCTACCTGAGGCAAGCGCACTTCGATGGCAAGCCTCTGAACAAAATTTCTGTAAAGTCTCCGGTGCTACATTTATCCGACGGTGACTGGAATAATCTTGTTACACATTGGTCCCGGCTACAGCGTAAGGTACCGCTTATGATATCACATCACAATTTGAACTACATTTCTGCATTTGCCTTAATGTCTCACTTGTACGAAAACTGTTAGCGTAAGAACATTCGTTCTCAAGGGACCACAGAATCTCGCAACTATACTGCACACTACATTGCTCTTGTGAGTACCTCTTGCCCTGTATGACCATACTTACTTTCATAGCTGTTTGATTATGTAGCATCACTGCACATGTTAGCCTCGTAATCGTCCATTTGGTGGACATTATAATATCCGTATGGACTCTTACATAAATTTAGAATCAACCCAATGATTTTGAAGAGTTTAGCTCTACAGTCCTCTTGCAAGGACTGAACGTGGTCTATCAATGTACTTACATTAACAACTACTCCCTCCGTCCCATAATATAAGAATGTTTTGTACAATACACTAGTGTTCAAAACACTCTTGTATTTTGGGAAGAGGGATTGGTTCATTGTGTAGCATTCTGCATCTTATCTCCCTCGTCCACCATTTACTAAAAAAGATCAGATCTATATTTAATCTTACCAACAAGTAGAATACACAGACAATACCAGTGTAGAAGTGTAGCCCATTGCTCTTGTCAGTACATTTTGTCCTGTAATGCTTGTACTTAAAGGGATTGGTAGTTGATTATGTAGCATCAATCTGCATCTTATCTTCATTATCCTCTATCCCTTCCAGTATTATCATATCTATAATTACTCCCTAAAAAATTTAGAGTACATGCAATGCTTATGATGAAGATTTTTTGTGCTGAAATCCTTGAGTTATCCTTCCCTTGCCATGGAGAAGGGCATTATAAAGCCGGTGTTAACTGTTAATGTAAGTCTTTCCCTAATAATAAAGCATAGATTGACTCCGTGGGTTCATCGTCACAATACGTTTTCTTCTCATGTCATTATACATTTTTACGATTTGTATAGACAAAATCGTAATAACTCCCTGTATTTTACACAAAAGTCCCTGTATTCTGGTGTCGGTGTACAAAAGTAGGGGCTCTCCTTTCCTACCCATTTACTTGTGCACGGACAGTTGGAGCCACGCGCCGCGGCCACACTTGGCAAAGCAAGGGAGGTGAACCGAGGTGGGACCAGAAGCACAAGACAAAGTGAAGTAACGCCAAGGCCAAAGACACAAAGAGCAAAGGAGCGGAGCAGGTTCCCCCGGCAAGGTCCTTGCCAGGGTGGCCTCTGCGGCCCCGGCAAGACCCTTGCCGGGGCAGCCCGCCCCAGCGCCAATGGAGTGAGCCACCCTTGAGCCCACGGTTTCCAACACCATCAACTGCGTTGGGCCAGGGCTCGGGAGGCACCTCCATGGTGGTATGCAGATCTTTGTGAACACAAGGATGACACTCTTAATCAGAAGAGTGAGAGAAGACGACCCACGGCAAGATCCTTGCCGAGGAAGCCTACAAGACCCCCGGCAAGATCCTTGCCGGGGACGACCGCAACGCCACGGCAAGACCCTTGCCGGGGCCCCGGCAAGACCCTTGCCAGGAGCGTCCGCGAGGCCACAGCCAGGCCCGCACCCACCAAGCTTTCCACTGCCAATCCCATGCAGCTGCCAGCCCACCAGCCAGGCAGGCACCTGCGTGTCGTCGCAGGGCTCCTTCGCCAACTCATCACGTGCTTACGTGGTACATGCAGATCTTCTTGAAGGATCCACCACCGTGCCACCTCAGCTGCTTGCCTGCCTACATGGCGCCGCATGCACCGCTGGCCAAGGCGCGTGTCGAAGCGAGGAGGAGCGGCGACGGACGGGACGGGCCTCGCCCCCGCACCCAATAAAGTGAGGGGACACCTAAGCTACGCATTAAGTGCGCTTTGTCCCGTAATGACTAGCGATAAGCATAGTCACAGTACCCCGATGCCACCTCCTGGTGCCACTGTGGCGGTCCCTTTGCCTATAAAAGGAGACCCAAGGCATCCAGGAGAAGGATTCGGATCTTTGGACAAGTTACGCTCCTGGTAGCTAGTACGAGATCCTCAAGAACTCAGATATACAACCACCAAAGCAGGACTAGGGTATTACACATCTCCGCGGCCCGAACCTGGGTAAATGACCCGTGTGTTTGCACTGACTGTTGATCCTGCTGTCCTCACCACTCTCAGCGCCCCGCAACCGTAGTAGGGATCCTCGTTGGTCCCATAGGTGTCGTTCCACACCGACATCTGGCTAATTTAACCCACAGTCCTCGATGAGTGAAGAAAAAACGGTTCGATATTTTTCCTCGTCAACCCTCTGTGCATGTTTGCCTTTAGATCGAGCGGCGGCGCTTCCGATCCAATCGGGACATGTATGACGATGGCGGCAGGGCTCCGAAAAGTGGGGAACGGCGGGGAGGCGGGGATCAGCGAGGAAGCGGTGGATGTCACGGCGAGGCGGGTCAGGCTAGGATCCAGCGCGGCGGCCGGCGCTCCATGGCCGTGGCGCCTCGGTCTCCTGGGAAGAAGAGACATGGGAGAGAGACGAGGTGAGATGGGGAGAAGAGAAGGCAGAATAAGGACGGGGCGGATTCGGTGGTGGCTCCGGTCAGCGGATCCAGGTATGTGTCCCGATTCCTCTCCTCCCCGTAAAAAACGTATGTCGCATCATTTCTAACTGCTAGAGATGCCCTTCATAAGTTCATCCTGTGGCCCACAACAACCCCAGGTTGCATGAGAGTTCTGTGGCATGGGCATACTCTCCCCTAATTGATTTTGAATCAAAGTTTTTTTTGTGGTGTGTGGGCAGCACCCATGAGTGTTGGAAATACATGTTCTATATACATAACAGCTTCTGTGGTGACTTACTCATCTAATAGTCAGATGCAATTTTAGCATCAGTGAATAGCCGCCTGATAGTTTTGTTATCTGCTTCTGAATGTTCATAATGTGTAAAACGAATCAATTTTACTATGATTTTACTTGAGAAGTTGAATTTGCAAAGTCTTGAGAACATTGACTATATACTCCAACACTGCAGGTCAACTCTTGATGGATTTCCAATGTGCTGCTGGCCTCCGAATTTTTTCTGTCATGTAGCCGCTCCCCATCTCAGCGTGTGCTATCCACGGAAACCGGCTCCTCCACTCAGGCCCTCCTCTGCAACGCCGACGAGGACGCTACTTCGTCTGAACCGATCTTCACGACCATGTGCATGTATACACATGTGCTCCCCTGCCACCCCTGTACTGATTTAAGGCAATTCCAATTGGGAGTTATTGATAGGCACCAATGTATTCTTGGTTCAGTTCCCCTATCTTGAATTACGTTAATCCTTTTGGTAAGATCAAACTGAACATGCTGAACATCACATGCCCAAACAAGCTGAACGCCTTGCTACATTATTTCCCAATTTTGTAAAATTGATCATAGCACTCCTGCTATCATGTCATGTTTTCTAATACTTATTGAGCTATAAAATGATGTTTTCTGTTTATAAGCTAGCCCTTCTTATTATGTTTCAGAAGATCGATAGTACCCATTACATTACTACAGTACAGTGTAATATGAGAACCTGAGTTTTGGTTGCCAAGCAAATGTTTGTGCTAAGAAATATCTTTTATATGGCTTCATGAAATAAAATTTGACACTAGATTTGTAGAATGACTAAGCAGCATAGGAAATTGATTTAGCACTACCTCATTAAACATGAAGGCTTATTCTTGATTTTGTGTTGATGTTTCAGATAGATTTTTTTCCATATGACATCAGGGATGTAGGATGATTGGGTGAACAAGATTCCTATGAAACATCTACATCCTGGTGGCAGTGCCTCCGTTCAGCATCCCACACGGCGATGTCCTCCGGCATAATGGCAAACACCGGCAGGGGAGAGAGCAGAGCGGGAGGGGTATTGGGTCCAGCAAAAGTGTTGGCCAGTGGCTTGCAGCAAACTCACGCTGTGGCATCTCTGTCGCGCCGCCGCAAGTGGTCTGCCACCAAAAAGATGTAACGCCTCGCCGCGTTAGGTCACCGCGTTCACTGGTGGCGGTGCTGTGGCCGCGCAGCAGCCGGGGCATGTGTGAGGGGAGGAAGATCCTCGCGAGAGGCCATCCATGGGAGCTCGCGAGAGCTTGTTGGTTGCATAGGAGGAAAGAGCGGCGGTGCTTCATCATCGGCTGCGCGCGGACGATGCCAGAAGAAAGATGGGGAATGGGTGCGACTGTGTTGGAGTAGAAAAATGAGTGGAGCAAAGCAACTCACGCGATAAGATAAGGCTGGTCAAAGCGACCGTGTGTCCAGGGCCCATGTGCGGACGTGGCTGGTCCAGGCGACCGACCGATACAACAAGCGTCTTCCAAGGTATAAATAAAATTCATAAGGATATGAAGGAAGCCAATCATGGTTGGTGTAAATTGGAGGAGACATATCATGTTTTAAATTCCGCCCCAGCGCCATGCCCATTCGCATTGACACCACACATAGAGATCAAAATCACATACGATTGTGGACGTCTTTATGACGCACTTTCAAGATATCAACTGGCAACCATGATTGCTACATTATAAACACGGTTACCCGTTGCATTCTTTAGCAGGACGGTGTAAGGACATTTTTTTCTCCCCTTGCAACGCACAGGCATGTTTTGCTAGTCAGTCCTAAAGCCTTTATCCTCAACTGCTGTTTAATTTGCTCATACTCCCTAGCGTTTAGTATTGTTTCTACCAAAATGCATGTTCGCAAGAATCGTAAGTTCTAAGTTTTACTTGTAAAACCAAATTCCTTATTCATACCATGCACATTACTTAATACTCCCTATATGTATGCTTGCTTTTGTGGATCTATAATCCAGTGTGTGTTGAAGCAGCTCACGTTTGCACCTTGTCATCTCCTGTTTTATCTTACTGATGTGGCTGATGATATGAACAACACGCCATGCACATTAACCAAAATTGATACAATGATATTCTTTGCCCTTCATCTATGCTTGTTAGGTTGACATGGTAATCCAGTAGTGTGGTGAAGCTCCCCGCATTATGAACAATGCCAAATTATGCTATTGATATTTTGAACTTACTCTTTTTTTCTAATTTGAAATTGGATGGAATTGACAGCACAGTTATCATATTTGTTTATACACGTGCAAAACCTGTCATATCTTTGCTTTGTTTCAAGGTGATATGCCTGATGGCATGCACAAGTCTGCTGAAGGCTGTGAGACAAACCCAACATATATTGCAGCAAAGAAGGCAAAACATCTTAAGATAGCGAGACAACCCCAATGTCTTGTCTTGATGCAGTGTTCAAGTTACTTGAGACTAGCAGTCAGACAAGCTCACAGAATTTGTTGTCTGAATCAGTTGGACTTCTCCAGTCCCAAGTTCTAGCAGAAAGGCATTCTGCAACTCAACTTCGACTTGAAGTCCTATCTCTAAGAAAGATTGCGAAGAACACCAATGAGAACCTCATCACTAAACAGCTACACCTGGAAGCTATGACCGACATGCTAGGCCGGTCTCACAGCCTTGCTCAACAGCTTGCGCAACAGTTCCTCCATAAAGGCTAACCTTTCTTGAACTGTCTTGGAAGTGGTCTCGATTCAAGATTATTTTGTTACGCTGCAATGGTGCCCAGCTTTGTAATCGCTTCTTCGCTATGCTTTATGATCACCGTGGCGAACTTCGATGCTCAAAGTGGATGTAATATACCTTAAATCCTTTATTGTATATTGTAGGTTTATTCTTAGTTACTATGCCATAATTTCTTTATTGTATAGAGTAGGTTTGTTCTTAATTCCTACTAGTTACTGCCATCATTCGCTATCTGAAAAAAAATCAGATGTAGTCGACCGGGCCGAAACATTCAACTCTAATGGGCCTGGTTTTTAGCGGGCCACAATTGGGCCGGCCTGCGTCTTTCTTGGGCCCGAATGATTGGGGCCTTCACACATTGCACCAGGCCCACAACTTACATCGACCTATATTTTAGTTGGGCCTTTTGTCGACCCAGCGCTTAGTTTGGCCTGTAGCGTTGGGCCATTAACAGTGAATATTGTATCGGCTGTTACGGCCAGATGAAACCACGGGCCTTTAGCAGTGACAATGCATGTTGGGCCTCAATTTTCACTAGTCGTCGACGGGCCTTCAAAGAGGTCAAGTGTAGACCGGGCCTTTTTGGGCCCAGTTAGCTCACGGGCCGTTACCAGGCTGAAACATATCTCGGGCCTTAGTTGGCCCACTGATATCATGGGCCTTTAGGAGGCCGAAAGCTTAGTACCGGCATCAACGGGCCAAATTACGCGACATGCCTTTAAGAGGCCCAAAGTCACATTGGGCTTAACTGTTGCCACCTTTAGCACGGGCCGTTAGTGGGCCCGATGTCCTATTGGACCATATATGGTCCATGGGCAGCACGGGCCATTCCCAAGCCGAAAGTCACACCGGGCTGAAATGGGCCCATGTCTACATCGGGCCTCTAACAGGCCGAAAGTCACTGGGCTGTAGTTGGGCCCAAATATTCGGTGAACAATTAACGAGCCAGATCTAGCTTCGGGCCATAAATGGGCCCAAATATTGGGTGAACAATTGACGGGCCAGATCTGGCTTCGGGCCGTAAATGGGCCCAAATATTGGGCGAACAATTAACGGGCCAGATCTGGCTTCGGGCCGTAAATGGGCCCAAATATTGGGCGAACAATTAACGGGCCAGATCTGGCTTCGGGCCGTAAATGGGCCCAAATATTGGGCGAACAATTAACGGGCCAGATTCGCTTCGGCAGTAAACGGGCCTTTATTAAGCAAACAAGTTATTGGGCCGCCCACTAGTACTGATTAATCTATGGGCCTTTGATGGGCCTTTTAACATATATGGGCCTCCACCACGTGTCGATGTATCATAGGCATGTCTCCTCCAATGGATGGGCGACATCTGGGCCACTGACGAGCTGACAGGTGTTCCCTCCGGCCAATCAGAATTTTACACGTGGAAATTTCCCATTGGTCTGGGCTGTTAACGGGTTATCGGATCCAAAACCCGACCCAATAGCTTAACGCGTTCCGTTACAGTGGATGCCACGTGTCGGTCACCCTTGATGAAAGCACTTCTGTGACGCGTGATTTATCGTCATTGAAGTGGACACTTCCGTGATGATAATTTTGGTAATGTCATGGAACACTTCTACGACAGCACAGGTATGACTATCTTGATTCTGTCATAAAATTGTCATGGATGTACATGCATGACAAAAAACGCGACCTACTGTGACAAACATGTATCATCACGGAAGTGTATTTGTTTTGTAGTGCTATGATGCTATCTTTTGAAGAAAATCTTGAATTATAAGTTTCTATCCCTAGAAAACTTTATGATGAGTGGGAACCTAATATTAAGTTTAGGATTAAAGATTATGAGTTCCATGCTTTGTGTGATTTGAGTGCTAGCATTTCCACAATTCCAAAAACTTTATGTGATGTGCTAGGTTTCCATGAATTTGATGATTGTTCACTAAATTTGCATCTTGCGGATTCCACTATCAAGAAACCTATGGGAAGAATTAATGATGTTCTTATTGTTGCTAATAGGATTAGGTGCCCGTAGATTTCATTGTTCTTGATATAGATTGCAATCCTACATGTCCTATTATTCTTGGTAGACCTTTCCTTAGAACGATTGGTGCAATTATTCATATGAAAGAAGGAAATATTAGGTTTCAATTTGCATTAAGGAAGGGCATGGAACACTTTCCTAAAAAGAAAATTAAGTGGCCATATGAAACCATTATGAGAGCTACTCATGGATTGCATACCAAAGATGACAATACCCAGATCTATGTTTTTATGCCTAGCTAAGGGTGTTAAACAATAGTGCTTCTTGGGAGGCAACCCAATTTATTTTTGTTCTTGCTTTTTATTGGTTCTGTTTTCAATCAATAATTCATGTAGCCTCTGGTTAGATGTGTTTTGTGTTTTAATTAGTGTTTGTGCCAAGCCCTGTTCAAGAATTCATCCGATTAACCAGTTAACTTGCCGATTAATCCCTACTCGTAGGGTCACCGAGTAGCCAATTAACCGGAAAATTGTCCGATTAATTGATTAAATGGCCGATTAACTTACCGATTTGCCGATTAATCCCCTACTCGCCAGCCAACCGAGAAGCTACCAGTTAACGATTTCCTCAACAATGGTGCCAAGTAAGACCTTTGGAATGGCTTACGGTGATAGTTGTTTTGATCTTGCTGAAAAACAGAAACTTTTGCACCCAGGAAAATAATTTTCATTTTCTACAGAAGCGTGATTTTGATAAAGATTGGTATAAGAATTGCCCAGGATGTCCTAATTGTTCAGAATTTTTGGAGTTACAAAAGTATTCAAAGTTTACAAATTGCTACAGACTATTCTCTTTTTCACAGATTCTGTTTTCTATGGGATGTTTGCTTATTTTGATGAATCTATGGGTTGTATCAGGGGGTATGAACCATGGAAAAGTTGGAATACAGTAGATATTACACCAATATAAATAAAGAATGAGTTCACAACAGTACCATAAGTGGTGATTTATTTTCTTATACTAATGGATCTCATGAGATTTTCTGTTGAGTTTTGTGTTGTGAAGTTTTCAAGTTTTGGGTAAGGATTTTATGGACTATGGAATAAGGACTGGCAAGAGCCTAAGCTTGGGGATGCCCAAGGCACCCCAAGGTAATATTCAAGGACAACCAAGAGCCTAAGCTTGGGGATGCCCCGGATGGCATCCCCTCTTTCGTCTTGGTCTATCAGTAACTTTACTTGAGGCTATTTTTTTATTCACCACATGATTTATGTTTTGCTTGGAGCGTCTTGTATGATATGAGTCTTTGCTTTTTAGTTTGCCACAATCATCCTTGCTGTACACCCTTGATACGTCTCCAACGTATATATAATTTTTGATTGCTCCATGCTATATTATCTACTGTTTTAGGCAATATTGGGCTTTATTATCCACTTTTATATTATTTTAAGGACTAACCTATTAACCGGAGGCCCATCCTGCATTTGGTTGTTTTATGCCTATTTCGGTGTTTCGAGGAAAAGGAATATTAGACGGAGTCAAAATGGAACGAAATCAACTGGAGAAGTTATTTTTGGAAGGAAACCCACCTGATGGACTTGGACCCCATGTCAGAAGATACGGGAGGTGCTCACGAGGGTGGGGGCGCCCCCCCCCCCGGGCGCACCCCTGCCTTGCGGGCCCCCCGTAGCTCCACCGACTTTCTCCTTTCACCCATATATACCGTCGTACCCTAAAACTTCTAGAAGAGAAGATAGATCGGGAGTTCCGCCACCGCAAGCCTCCAGAGCCACGAAAAACCAATCGGGACCCCTTTTCGGTACCCTGCCGGAGGGGGGATCCATCTCCGGTGGCCATCTTCATCATCCAGATGCTCTCCATGACGAGGAGGGTGTAGTTCACCCTCGGGGCTGAGGGTATGTACCAGTAGCTATGTGTTTGATCTCTCTCTCTCTCTCTCTCTCTCTCTCTCTCTCTCTCGTGTTCTCTCTCGTGTTCCATCTATGGCACGATCTTGATGTATCCCGAGCTTTGCTATTGTAGTTGGATCTTATGATGTTTCTCTCCCTCTACTCTCTTGTGATGAATTGAGTTTCCCCTTCGAAGTTATCTTATCGGATTGTACTTTTATGAGAACAGTTGATGTATGTCTTGGTGATTAACTTGCGGGTTTCGTGACATTGGGAACCTATGCATAGGGGTTGGCACACGTTCTTGACTCTCCGGTAGAAACTTTGGGGCACTCTTTGAAGTACTTTTATGTTGGTTGGATGAATATGAGATTGTGTGATGCATATCGTATAATCATGCCCACAGATACTTGAGGTGACAATGGAGTATCTAGGTGACATTAGGGTTTTGGTTGATTTGTATCTTAAGGTGTTATTCTACTACGAACTCTTTTATAGATCGATCTGAAAGAATAACTTTGAGGTGGTTTCGTACCCTACCATAATCTCTACGTTTGTTCTCCGCTATTAGTGGCTTTGGAGTGACTCTTTGTTGCATGTTGATGGCTTGTTATATGATCTATCTATGTTCTTATTATTGAGAGAACTTGCACTAGTGAAAGTATGAACCCTAGGCCTTGTTTCCTATCATTGCAATACCGTTTACGCTCACTTTTACCGTTAGTTACCTTGCTGTTTTTATTGTTTCAGATTACAAAAACCTATTTCTACCATCCATATTGCACTTGTATCATCATCTCTTCGCCGAACTAGTGCACCTATACAATTTACTATTGTATTGGGTGTGTTGGGGACACAAGAGACTCTTTGTTATTTGGTTGCAGGGTTGTTTGAGAGAGACCATCTTCATCCTACGCCTCCCATGGATTGATAAACCTTAGGTCATCCACTTGAGGGAAATTTTCTACTGTCCTACAAACCTGTGCACTTGCAGGCCCAACAACGTCTACAAGGAGAAGGTTGCGTAGTAGACATCAAGCTCTTTTCTGGCGCCGTTGCCGGGGAGGCTAGGTAAGTGAAGGTATATCTTTAGATCTTGCAATCGAATCCTTTTGTTTCTTGTTTTAGCACTAGTTAGTTTATAAAATAAAACTACCAAAAAAAATGGAATTGAGTTTGTCTCATACGCTTCACCTTTTTAATATCTTTCGTGAGAATGATGGAAAGGAAAATTGTGCTCAAGTACTAGAAGAAGAATTACATAGAATGCTTGGCATAAAATATGTGAATGATGAGCATGATTGCAATATTGTTAGTATGAATTCCTTGAATATCCATGATGCTAATGATATGCAAAGCCACAAGCTTGGGGAAGCTATGTTTGATGAAGATGATATTTTTTGTCCCCCAAGCTTTGATGAGCAAATTTACTATGATGAAAGCATGCCTCCTATCTATGATGATTATTGTGATGACATGTATGCTTTGAAGAATAATGATAACCATGAAACTTGTCATATTGATCTTAATTTTCAATCACATGATAGTTATTTAGTTGAGTTTGCTCCCACTATTATTCATGAGAAGAACTTTGCTTATGCGGATAGTAATAAAATTTCTATGCTTGTAGATCATGAAAAGTATGCTTTAGGTGCTGGTTATATTGTTGAATTCATTCATGATGCTACTCAAAATTATTATGAGGGTGGAACATATGCTTGTAGGAATTGCAATAATATCAAGTTTCCTCTCTATGTGCTTAAAATCTTGAAGTTATGCTTGTTTTGCCTTCCTATGAAAGATGATTCTTGTTCCCATAAGTTGTTTGCTCACAAAATCCCTATGCATAGGAAGTGGGTTAGACTTAAATGTGCTAGTCATATTCTTCATGATGCTCTCTTTATGTTTCAATTCTTATCTTTTATGTGAGCATCATTGAAATCATCATGCCTAGCTAGGGGCGTTAAACGATAGCGCTTGTTGGGAGGCAACCCAATTTTATTTTAGCTTGCTTTTTGGTTCTGTTTAGTAATAAATAATCCACCTAGCCTCTGTTTAGATGTGTTTTTGTGTTTTAATTAGTGTTTGTGCCAAGTAGAACCTTTGGGAAGACTTGGGTGAAGTCTTTATGATCATGCTGTAAAAAACAGAAACTTTAGCGCTCACGAGATTAGCTTCAACTTTTTACTGGAGAGTGCTATTTAGTTGATTCTTTTTGCAGATTATTACTAGAAAAATTCCTCAGGTCCACCAATTTATTTTAGAATTTTTGGAGTTCCAGAAGTTTGCGTTAGTTACAGATTACTACAGACTGTTCTGTTTTTGACAGATTCTGTTTTCATTGTGTTGTTTGCTTATTTTGATGAATCTATGGCTAGTAAAATAGTTTATAAACCATAGAGAAGTTGGAATACAGTAGGTTTAACACCAATATAAATAAATAATGAGTTCATCACAGTACCATGAAGTGGTGTTTTGTTTTCTTTCGCTAACGGAGCTCACGAGTTTTCAGTTAAGTTTTGTGTTGTGAAGTTTTCAAGTTTTGGGTAAGGATTCGATGGACTATGGAATACGGAGTGGCAAGAGCCTAAGCTTGGGTATGCCCAAGTTACCCCAAGGTAATATTCAAGGACAACCAAGAGCCTAAGCTTGGGGATGCCCCGAAAGGCATCCCCTCTTTCGTCTTCGTTCATCGATAACTTTACTTGGAGCTATATTTTTATTCACCACATGATATGTGTTTTGCTTGGAGCGTCATGTCATTTTGTTTTTTTGCTTTCTGTTAGTTAGAATAATGTTTTGCATCTTTATTTTCAATAAAAAATGTCAAGGATAGCCTTTGCCATGCTTATTTTGCAAGTATACATGTTGCTGTTTGAAAACAGAAAGTTTACCGCTGTTGCAAAAATTCCCTAGAAAAGTAAGAGAGTGGTATAATGTTGAATATTCTTGCATATTGAGATCTGATAAATTTATTACAGTGGAAATTTTAGTTCATAATTTTTGGAGTTAGGGAAGTATTTATACTCTTGCATTCTTTACAGACTGTACTGTTTTGGCAGATTGCTGTTATGTTTGCATTGTTTGCATATGTTTGCTTGTTTGATGATTCTATTTAAATATAGGAGTATTAAATATGCATAAGCATTTAGTATTCAATGTTGAATAATAATTTTAGTGATTTTTCACAGTAGAAAATGATAAGGTTTTGCATTGGTTTATACTAACCTATCTCACGAGTTCTTGTTGAGTTTGTTGTGAATGAAGCTTTTGATAAAAAGAGAAACCATGATATGAAAGGAATTAAGGAGACAAAAAAGTTCAAGCTTGGGGATGCCCAAGGCACCCCAAGATAATATTTAAAGAAGTCTCAAGCATCTAAGCTTGGGGATGCCCCGGTAGGCATCCCACCTTTCTTCTTCAACAACTATCGGTTAGTATCGGTTGAGCCTAAGTTTTTGCTTCTTCACATGAGTTGTGCTATCCTTGCATTGTAATTTTATTTAGCTTTGCTTGCTGTTTGAATAAAGTATCCAGATCTGAAATTCTTAAATGGGAGAGTCTTCACATAGTTGCATAATTATTCGACTACTCATTGATCTTCACTTATATCTTTCGGAGTAGTTTGTCGTTTGCTCTAGTGCTTCACTTATATCTTTTAGAGCATGGTGGTGGATTTGTTTTAAAGAAACTTGATCTCTCATGCTTCACTTAGATTATTTTGAGAATCGTTAATAGCATGGTAATTTGCTTAATGTTAATATACTTGGTGTTCAAGATATGTGAAACTTTCTTTGGAGTGAATTGAATACTAAGATAAATTTAATGCTTAATAATTGTTTTGAGATATGGAGGTGATAATATCAAAGTAGTGCTAGTTGATAATTGTGAATTTGAGAAATACTTGTGTTGAAGTTTGCAAGTCCCGTAGCATGCACGTATGGGTAAATTGTGTAACAAATTTGAAACATGAAGTGTACCTAGTTTGTGCATCCTTATGAGTGGCGGTCGGGGACGAGCGATGGTATTTTCCTACCAATCTATCCCCCTAGGAGCATTGCGTGTAGTACTTGATTTTTGATGGCTACTAAATTTTTGCAATAAGTATATGAGTTATTTTGACTAATGTTGAGTCCATGGGTTATACGCACTTTTACCTTTCCGCATTTGCTAGCTTCTTCGGTACCGTGCATTGCCCTTTATCACCTTGAGAGTTGGTGCAAACTTCGCCGGTGCATCCAAACCCCGTGATATGATACGCTCTTTCACACATAAACCTCTTTATATCTTCCTCAAAACAACCACCATACCTACCTATCATGGCATTTCCATAGCCATTCCGAGATATATTGCCATGCAACTTCCATCATCATCATTATGACATACATTACTTTTGTCATATTGCCATTGCATGATCATGTAGTTGACATCGTATTTGTGGCAAAGTCACCATGCATTATTTTCCATACATGTCACTCTTGATTCATTGCACCATCCCAGACATCACGAGGCATTCATATAGAGTCATATTTTGTTCTAAGTTTGAGTTGTAATTGTTGAGTTGTAAGAAAAATAAAAGTGTGATGATCATCATTATTAGAGCATTGTCCCAAGTGAGGAAAGGATGATGGAGACTATGATTCCCCCATAAGTCGGGATGAGACTCCGGACGAAAAAAATAAAAATAAATAAAAAAAGAGGCCATAAAAAAAGAGAGAGAAAAGGCCCAAATAAAATAATAATAATAAATGAGAGAAAAAGAGAGAAGGGACAATGATACTATCCTTTTACCACACTTGTGCTTCAAAGTAGCACCTTGTTCTTCATGTAGTGACTCTCATATATTGTGCTTCAAAGTAGCACTAAGATCTTCATGATAGAGAGTCTCTCATTTTGTCACTTTCATATACTAGTGGGAATTTTTCATTATAGAACTTGGCTTGTATATTCCAATGATGGGCTTCCTCAAAGTGCCCTAGGTCTTCGTGAGCAAGCAAGTTGGATGCACACCCACTTAGTATAAAAATTATATTGTAGAGCTTTCATATACTTATAGCTCTAGTGCATCCGTTGCATGGCAATCCCTACTCCTCATGTTGACATCAATTGATGGGGATCTCCATAGCCCGTTGATTATCCTCGTCAATATGAGACTTTCTTTCTCTTTGTCTTCTCCACACAATCCCATCATCATATTCTATTCCACCCATAGTGCTATATCCATGGCTCGCGCTCATGTACTGCGTGAAGGTTGAAAAAGTTTGAGGTTATTTAAGTATGAAACAATTGCTTGGCTTGTCATCGGGGGTATAGAAGTTGGGAACATCTTTGTGTGACGAAAATGAAGCATAGCCTAACTATATGATTTTGTAGGGATGAACTTTCTTTGGCTATGTTATTTTGAGATGACATAATTGTTTTGATTAGTATGCTTGAAGTATTATTATTTTTATGTCAATATGAACTTTTGTCTTGAATCTTTCGGATCTGAATATTCATATCACAAGTAAGAAGATTTATATTGAAAATATGCCAAGTAGCACTCCACATCAAAAATTCTTTTTTATCATTTACCTACTCGAGGACGAGCAAGAATTAAGCTTGGGGATGCTTGATACGTCTCCAACGTATCTATAGTTTTTGATTGCTACATGCTATATTATCTACTATTTTAGGCAATATTGTGCTTTATTATCCACTTTTATATTATTTTTGGGACTAACCTATTAACCGGAGGCACATCCTGCATTTGTTGTTTTATGCCTATTTCAAAGGTTTCGAGGAAAAGGAATATCGACGGAGTCAAAACGGAACGAAATCAAGCTGGAGAAGTTATTTTTGGAAGGAAACCCACCTGATGGACTTGTACCCCACGCCAAGATACGGGAGGTGCTCACGAGGGTGGGGCGCGCCCCCCCCTCCCCCCGAAGGCGTGCCCCCCGCCTCATGGGCCCCCGTAGCTCCACCGACGTTCTCCTTTCACCCATATATACCGTCGCATCCTAAAACTTCCGTAACAGAAGAAAGATCGGGAGTTCCGCCGCCGCAAGCCTCCAGAGCCACGAAAAACCAATCGGGACCCCTTTTCGGTACCCTGCCGGAGGGGGGATCCATCTCCGGTGGCCATCTTCATCATCCCGACGCTCTCCATGACGAGGAGGGAGTAGTTCACCCTCGGGGCTGAGGGTATGTACCAGTAGCTATGTGTTTGATCTCTCTCTCTCTCTCTCTCTCTCTCGTGTTCTCTCTCGTGTTCCATCTATGGCACGATCTTGATGTATCCCGAGCTTTGCTATTGTAGTTGGATCTTATGATGTTTCTCCCCCTCTACTCTCTTGTGATGAATTGAGTTTCCCCTTTGAAGTTATCTTATCGGATTGAGTCTTTTATGAGAACACTTGATGTATGTCTTGGTGATCAACTTGCGAGTTTCGTGACATTGGGAACCTATGCATAGGGGTTCCACACGTTCTTGACTCTTCGGTAGAAACTTTGGGGCACTCTTTGAAGTACTTTTATGTTGGTTGGATGAATCTGAGATTGTGTGATGCATATCGTATAATCATGCCCACGAATACTTGAGGTGACAATGGAATATCTAGGTGACATTAGGGTTTTGGTTGATTTGTATCTTAAGTTGTTATTCTAGTATGAACTCTTTTATAGATCGATCCGAAAGAATAACTTTGAGGTGGTTTCATACCCTACCATAATCTCTACGTTTGTTCTCCGCTATTAGTGGCTTTGGAGTGACTCTTTGTTGCATGTTTAGGGCTTGTTATATGATCTATCTATGTTATTATTGTTGAGAGAACTTGCACTAGTGAAAGTATGAACCCTAGGCCTTGTTTCCTATCATTGCAATACCGTTTACGCTCACTTTTACCGTTAGTTACCTTGCTGTTTTTATTATTTCAGATTACAAAAACCTATTTCTACCATCCATATTGCACTTGTATCATCATCTCTTCGCTGAACTAGTGCACCTATACAATTTACTATTGTATTGGGTGTGTTGGGGACACAAGAGACTCTTTGTTATTTGGTTGCAGGGTTATTCGAGAGAGACCATCTTCATCCTACGCCTCCCACGGATTGATAAACCTTAGGTCATCCACTTGAGGGAAATTTGCTACTGTCCTACAAACCTGTGCACTTGCAGGCCCAACAACGTCTACAAGGAGAAGGTTGCGTAGTAGACATCAACCCTTTTGAGAGGGACACACATGAATCGTGATTTATTAGAATACTCTATGTGCTTCACTTATATCTTTTGAGCTAGGCAATTTTGCTCTAGTGCTTCACTTATATATTTTTAGAGCACGGTGGTGGTTTTATTTTATAGAAATTATTGAACTCTCTTGCTTCACTTATATTATTTTGAGAGTATTTTTAAATAGCATGGTAATTTGCTTTGGTTATGAATTTAGTCCTAATATGATAGATATCCAAGAGGGATATAATAAAAACTTTCATATAAAAGTGCATTGAATACTATGAGAAGTTTGATTCCTTATGATTGTTTTGAGATATAAAGATGGTGATATTAGAATCATGCTAGTGAGTAATTGTGGATTGTAGAAATACTTGTGTTAAATTTTGTGATTCCCATAGCATGCACATATGGTGAACCATTATGTAACGAAGTCAGAGCATGATTTATTTATTGAATGTCTTCCTTATGAATGACGGTCGCGGATGAGCGATGGTCTTTTCCTACCATTCTATCCCGCTTGGAGCATGCGTGTAGTATTTTGTTTCAATGACTAATAGATTTTTGCAATAAACATGTGAGTTCTTTATGACAAATGTTGAGTCCATGGATTATACGCACTCTCACCCTTCTACCATTGCTAGCCTCTCTAGTACCGTGCAACTTCCGCCGGTGCCATACACCCACCTATTACCTTCCTCAAAACAGCCACCATACCTACCTATTATGGAATTTCCATAGCCATTCCAAGATATATTGCCATGCAAGTTCCACCGTTCCGTTTATTATGACACTCTTCATCATTGTCATATTGCTTTGCATGATCATGTAGTTGACATCGTATTTGTGGCCAAGCCACCATTCATCATTTTTATACATGTCGCTCTTGAGTCATTGCACATCCCGGTACACCACTGCAGGCATTCATATAGAATCATATTTTGTTCTAAGTATCGAGTTGTAATTCTTGAGTTGTAAGTAAATAAAAGTGTGATGATCATCATTTTTAGAGCATTGTCCCATGTGAGGAAAGGATGATGGAAGCTATGATTCCCTCACAAGTTGGGATGAGTCTCCGGACTTTGCAAAAATAAAAGAGGCCAAAGAAGACCACACAAAAAAAGAAAAAATGAGATAAAAGAGAGAAGGGGCAATGCCACTGTGGGTGTCAAAACCGGCGGATCTCGGGTAGGGGGTCTCGAACTGTGCGTCTAGGCAGATGGTAACAGGAGACAAGGGACACGATGTTTTTACCCAGGTTCGGGCCCTCTCGATGGAGGTAAAACCCTACTCCTGCTTGATTAATATTGATGATATGGGTAGTACAAGAGTGGATCTACCACGAGATCAGAGAGGCTAAACCCTAGAAGCTAGCCTATGGTATGGTTGTTGTTCGTCCTACGGACTAAAACCCTCCGGTTTATATAGACACCGGGTAGGGTTAGGGTTACACAGAGTCGGTTACAATGGTAGGAGATCTACATATCCGTATTGTCAAGCTTGCCTTCCACGCCAAGGAATGTCCCATCCGGACACGGGATGAAGTCTTCAATCTTGTATCTTCATAGTCCAGTAGTCCGGCCAACGGTGATAGTTCGGCTATCCGGACACCCCCTAATCCAAGACTCCCTCAGTAGCCCCTGAACCAGGCTTCAATGACGACGAATCCGGGGCGCACATTATCTTCGGCATTGCAAGGCGGGTTCCTCCTCCGAATACTTCATAGAAGATTTTAAACACAAGGATAGTGTCCGGCTCTGCAAAACAAGTTCCACATACCACCGTAGCGAGAATAACCTTTGCACAGATCTACTGACGTATTCCGCGGCGTGACATCACACCACGGCCAGGCCTTTATACGAATCGTTTTTACTGTTCCACCTCAGCGCGTTTAGCAAGGCGGTTTCCTTGGCACGTCTTATCGTATGGAGATCGTGCCCCTTATTCCGGATTCCCATCAATACGGACGTAGTAACCCAACCGCGCCATTGATTACGGCGCTTGGGAGATAAGCGGTTTTACCAGTCTGGCGAGGGACGCATAGCTTCGTCCGCCCATATAAGGGATAAGAATCCACCTTTAACCTACGCCTTCTTCCTCCTTTTCTCATCCATTTCCGCGCACACGAGCTCCAACGCCCAAGTCCGCACATCCCTTCTCAACCTCCTCCAGCCATGTCCGGAGCGGGAGGCAAGTGGATGGTATCCTCCGTCACGGAGGGACAAGTCAAAAAGCTGCGGAAGGCCGGATACTTGTCCAGCGACATCGCGCACCGGCTCCCCGACGAGGGGCAGATCATTCCACCCCTGTGCCCCATGAGAGGGTGGTGTTCCTCACCCACTTCCTCCGCGGACTAGGTTTTCCACTTCACCCATTTGTCCGGGGGCTCATGTTCTACTACGGCCTGGGTTTCCACGATCTGGCTCCGAACTTCATCCTCAACATCTCGGCGTTTATCATCGTGTGTGAGGCCTTTCTTCTGATCCAGCCCCACTTCGCTTTTGGTCAAGACCTTCAATGTCAAGCGAAGGTAGTGGGCGGCCGCCAAGCCAGTGCTTGGAGGTGCCATGGTTGGCAAGATGGCCAAAGTCCTATGGCTCGAGGGCTCCTTTGTGGAGACCGTGAAGGTGGCAATCGGGTGGTTCTACATCACCGAGCCGCTGACTCTCAATGGGCGGCGGCCCCGAATTCCGATCTAGCTTCCCCACACGGCTCACATCATGGAAAGAGACGGGCCTGACGTGGGGTGATTCGGAAGAGCTGTCCGGACTACAAACCTGCGTCCGAAACCTGGTGGACAAGAATCTCAAGCTTGTCAATGTAATCCAGGTAATGCTCATCCACCGGATTCTCCCATGCCAACAACGGGCCTTCAATTTGTGGGAGTTTGATCCGGCACAGCACCGAACCTTGAGCTGGCTCTTCGACACTACGTACGAAGATGCCTGGAAGGTGCTGTTCAAGGGCGCTGAAGCTCCCGCATCCGCTACCAAAGATCGCGGATTCAGCTCGCGGCGTCAAGCCAGCGAGGTAAGTTATTTTTACCCTTTATGGGACTCTTTTTTCATAGTTTGACTCTATGCCGGATCTAAAACTCCCTAACCTTTGACAGATCGGTGAAGACGTCCGAACAGATTAACTGTCCGCCCCTTGCCATAAGACCCAGCGGACGCCTGATTGACGGCTGCTAGCTCCGGCACCTCACGTGGTGCCGGAGAATAAGGCCAAGAAGAAGGCCACGGGAACTTGAAGGAGCTCCCGGCGCCAGGTGTTGTCGGACTCATCGTCCGACGACTCTGAGGCGGAATCCTCCCCTGAGGACGAGGAGGAGGAAAAAGAAACCTTTCCCCCAGCGGGGGGAGAGAAGAAAAGGAAGGCCGCCCCACTGGGAGGCCAGAGGGTCCAAGAAAGGAAGGACCCTTCCTCCGGACTTCTCCACGAACGCCGACAAGGACGAGGAGGAGTGGCCACCAAGGGCCAAGCCCCTGGCGAGATCGTAAGTGTCCGGGCTCCGGAATAGCTCATGACTTTTTATTTGTCGCATAGTGTCTTCTAACGCCGAATATAACCATGTAGCCCGCCCAAGGACGAGCTCGCCGCTTCGTCGAGCGGCTCCCTGGATTCGTCGGATGTGAATAGCACTTCACTTCCGACCGCCTCCTCTCCTCGTGACGCAGACGGCACCACGGTGGAGTCCCAAAAGGGGCCCCACCAGGAGGAGGTGGTCCTGGAGGCGCCGCAAGGCGACCTCCCGGACTCCGGGAGCAAAGGGGGCAAAACCCCAGAGGGCTCTAAGTCCGGCCCTGTGCCGGACTCCGTCTCGAACCTTCAGTGGTTTCAAGTCCGCAAGCGGCCCTTCGTAAGAAGGGCAAGATCGCGACGCCAGTGACCTCCGTCCATCCGGAGGCACCGGATAGCTTGCTGGAGGCGCTTAACGGCGCCTCCATCGACGAGGAGCACCGCGTTGTTATGAGTGTGGTGATCCAGAAAGTTCAGTCCGCCAAGAGTGGGCTGACTGAATCCTGTGCCAGCCTTCTAAGAGGCTTTGAGGTAAGTTTAGAATATGTAAAAATATTACCGCATAGACAGTAGCCCCTGATGCTTAGTTCGGTGTTCGGAAAGAAAACCGGACCGAGGATCTAAAAAGATATACGCAGGAGTCTAACATAAGTATGTAAAAATGGGAATTCAGGCTGCGCTGCTGACCTCTGCCGCACTGACTGCAAAGGTCAATGCATTGAAGCAGAGCCTCGAGCGGTCCGAGAACATGCTCGGCCTTGCCAAGAAGCAGCTCGAGGACAAGGAAGGTAAGTAATACCTTCTTAAAGTAATACCTTATAGAAAGGATTTGGTTGCAAAAATGACATGACTAACGTGGGTATTGTAGGGGCCACGAACAAGGTGGCGACCTTGAAGAAAGCGTGTCCGCGGCCGAAAGCAAAGCGACCACGGAGCACACTGAGCGAGAGAAGCAGGAGGCGCGGGTGGCGGAGGTGCAGCAAGAGCTCCGAGCTCTCGTGGAAAAACACGAGAGTTTGGAGCGTGACTCGAAGACTCGAGAGTCCGAGCTCGCCTCGGCTCTTGAGAGTGCCAAAGCCGCTAAGGCCGAAGCCCAAAAAGCCCTCCAGGACATTGAATCATTAAAGAAGATAGCGGCGGGTAAGGCATTCTTTATGCAAAGCAAGCATGTGAAAGTGGATTATCTGTTACTTACCCGAATCCGGAGCTCTCCAGGAGCATTCGCAGATCTGCCCCGTAGTGTGTCTGATGCTGCCGCGTTCTACCGCGCCAAGGAGGGGAGCTCGACGGAGAAGGTGTTCTGGTCTCGATGTCGAGGCCGGACATCCGGTGCCCCTGAGCGACCAGCTGAAGCAGCTGGTCGAGCTCCACAAGGTCGCCGAATAGGCCATGAAGGGCCTCATAATTCGGTTGTGGCCATTGGAAGCCATTCCTGGGAGCTATTTCGGGCTAGTGCGGCGGCTGATGGACGCGTGTCCATGGATTGAAGTCATCAAGCGCTCCATCTGCATTGAAGGTGCCCGTCGGGCCCTTGCCCATGCTAAAGTGCACTGGGGCAAGCTGGATGCTGAGAAGCTTGTGACGGACGGGTCACCGAAGGGCAAGGAGCATCGCAAGCCCGAAATGTACTATGAGGGCGTCCTGAAGGGTGCCCGCTTTATAGCGGTGAATGCTCCAAAGATGTAATTTTTGAATAGACTCGCATTTGTTATCCTCAGACGCTGAAAACTTGTTCATATGCGCTAAGCAAAGCTTGTGAATTTAAAATGTTACCTTCAGGCGGCCGTTTATCAAATTTGAGAGATGGCAAGTCATTGGCTTCAGCCCCCATGCCACGAGTCTTTGGGGTGTTCGATAAACTTGAGCGCTCTTGTTCCCATTATTGGGTCCTTCGAGGGAGGCGCTCAACGCAACGAACAAGGCAACCGGACTATAGTGCTTGAACACTCTCACTTAGCCATAGAATTCTATAATTTTAAATTTCGGCGAAGCCCCTAGTATTCGGAAGACCGAGTTCGGGGCTCTATCCACGCCTTGGCCGGACAATGCCGACTCCTCGCTCTAAGCGGCATAAGTCTTTAGGGACCCGAAAAAACCTCTCGAACAGCGACCGGCTCTCGCCCTATCATGACAGTTAGTTTTAGCTTTCTCCACCGAGGTGCTCAACCCAGCTCAACTGGTGCACAATCGCAGTGGTTCTCCCAGCGCTACCTTAGCTGATATAACGGAACGTAAGGTACCAAAACATGGGAGCCGGGCAAACCCAACTATTGACCCAAGACATGATTCGGAGCCGATGCATATAATGCTATAAGTTCGGGTGCCGCACTTGTGAAAGTGTTCGGACTTATCACACCATATTTTTGGGGTACTTAAGCCCCTGGTGTATTGGCCGTACCAAAGTGTACGGTGCAACATGTCATGAATGAACATATATATAGATAAAGAAAGGAGTGCAATAATAGGCAAAAGCTATGTATTGTTTATTCAAAAAGGTACTGCAATGAAAGCGGAACGATACAAATAGTGCGATAAGCAAGGGATGGGACTATTTAACATGTCCCCCTCCAAGGGTACGCTGCGGGATGGTATGTAAAATAGGTATAATGCTCGTAGTAGAGACCACCTGGACACTCGACGTAGCTTTCTGCTTCCCTGGCTGTTGCATCGTGAGTTCGGCAATTCTAGTGCTGGACAGGGCTTCTGGAAAATGGAGTCCTGAAAGTAAGAGAAAAGAAGAAAGAAAAATAATGACACAATCGGGAGCCCCTGGTGCGGTTGTGCCGCATTCTGGCCGTGCCGTGGTCATGCACCTCCCCTCATGCCCAAGGTATCTCCAGAGCGTAGTTATGTACGCGTAGTACTGGCTTCGCAATTTCGCGAGGGCTGGGGTTGGGGCCGGATTGCTACGCGTGCTCGGATCGTGCCAGGCAGTCTTGTTGTAGATTACTCCGAGCGCGCTTGACGGTGCCCGGACGTTTAGTAGCCGGACTCGAGAATTGCTGTGAGAGGCTGCTTTGCACCTCCGCCGCGAGGGACGCCGTATGCTCCTCCGTTCGGAGAGAGTGTCCGGTGTTTCCATTGACCGTGATTACTCCTCGAGGGCCTGGCATCTTGAGCTTGAGGTATGCTAGTGCGGCACCGAATTGAACTTTGCAAATGCGGTTCGTCCAAGCAGTGCTTGATAGCCGCTGCGGAATGGGACTATGTCAAAGATTAACTATTTTCTTCGGATGTTATCCGGGGATCCGAAGACCACTTCGAGTGTAATTGAGCCTGTACAATTGGGCTCTACACCTGGTATGACGCCTTTAAAGGTCGTCTTTGTGGGTTTAATCCTTGAGGGTCTATGCCTATTTTATGACCGTATCCTCGATAGAGCGGGTTCAGGGCTGCTACCGCCGTCCATCGTGACTCTAGTGAGGTGGAATCCGTCGATGATTGGGTCAAGAACCAATGCGGCAAATCCACCGTGGCGGATGCTAGTGGGTGGTCCCTTCGATCAAAGGTGATCGGGCAGAGGACCATGGGTTGAACTTTGGGGCGATCGCTCCATCGCATATACGTCCCTTTAGTGCACGCTTCCGCTCCCTTTTGGGTATGTGGGTTGCGTATATCATGTTCACCGTCCGCACTTGTGGGGGAAGCCCTTCATCCTCTATTGTTCGGCAGTCGGGCTCCTCCTCGTCATCGCTATGCAGCCCCTTGTCATGGAGTTCGCATTTAACTTGCTCATTGTTTGAAGACCCAACAATCCCTCTGGTGTGGTTGGCTAGTTTTTCGGGGGTGCCATGTATTTGGCATGAGCGATCGAGTATCCGGTCCAGATTGGACGGGCCCTGAGTATTTCTTTTGAATGGCTTTTTCCGCTGACCGGGTTTAGAGCCTCTGAATCCGGCATTGACTGCCGTATCTTCAGCATTATCGCCAAGCACGCGGCGCTTGTGCTTGCTTGCGACGCCGACCTGCCATTGCTGTCCTTGGTATCGGAACTACCAGGGTTTTGGGTCAAGTTGTTGCTACGAGCTAGCCAGTTGTCCTCTCCCGCGCAAAAGCGGGTCATGAGTGTTGTGAGGGCTGCCATGGGTTTCGGCTTTTCCTGTCCTAGGTGCCGGGCAACCCACTCATCGCGGATGTTACGTTTGAAGGCTGCAAGGGCCTCTGCATCCGGACAGTCAACAATTTGATTTTTCTTGGTTAGGAACCGTGTCCAGAATTGTCTGGCCGATACTTCTGGCTGCTGAATTATGTGGCTGAGGTCATCGGCGTCTGGTGGTCGCACATATGTGCCCTGGAAGTTATCAAGGAATTTGGCTTCCAGGTCCTCCCAACAACCAATTGATTCTGCTGGCAAGCTATTAAGCCAATGCCGAGCTGGTCCTTTAAGCTTTAGTGGGAGGTATTTGATGGCGTGTAGAACATCACCGCGGGCCATGTGGATACGGAGGAGGTAGTCCTCGATCCAAACTGCAGGATCTGTTGTGCCATCGTATGATTCGATGTTTACGGGTTTGAAACCCTTAGGGATTTGATGATCCATCACTTCGTATGTGAAGCATAGTGGGTGTGCGGCGCCTCTGTATTGAGCTATATCATGACGCAACTCAAATGAGCTTTGTCTATTGTGTTCGGCCCGGCCGGAATTGCTGTATCCGGCGTGACGGTTATCGTCGCGTGTCGTGGGGCGCCCATGCGATCCGTAGATCGATCTTGTTTGCCTTGCATTGTCCTCCAATATGTCTCGTAGGTCTGGCGCGTTTCCCCGTGCCTGGTACTTTTCGAGCGACGCCGGGGTGCGGCTTGAATGGAGGGTCTAGAGGCCTCTCTGTCACGACCACGGGGTGGCCGGTCGGCCGCATCATGCGCTGATGATGTAGGTTTGGGTGTTGCTTCCTCTAATTGGGGTAGCAGCCTGCGTTTTGGGTATCTCTTGGAGGGGCGTTCGAGTTCGTACTCTTCGGCTGCAAGGACTTCAGCATCCGCCGCCTAGCAGGTCTTGGTCAGCTCTAAGCTGCTGCTACTTTTCTTGAGGCTGCTTGCCGTGGCCATAAGCCTACGTTTGAAACGCCTCTGTTCGGCGGGATCCTCGTGCACGACAAATTGGTTGCGTCGTTGAGGCTTGCCTCATCTTCGGAGGGAGGCATATAATTATCGCCCTCCACCTCCCCGCCCGCCGCTCTATCATGAGGGCTGGCTTCTCCCTCCTCTGTCTGAATCCTGCTGGAGGGGTTGTCTTCGCACCGTCCGGTGTTATTATCTCCGTGCCGGAATCACCGCTTTTTCTTTGTGGCGGGATTCGAGCGGCGCGCGACGCCGGGCGCCTCTGGCTGTTTCTTGGAGGGTCATCCTCCGCTGTTCCATCGTCGTTCCCATCTTTTGGGATGTCCACCATGTATATTTCGTATGACGAGGTGGCCATCCAGTGCCCAGTAGGCGCTGGTTCTTGGTCGTCTCCAAAGATCGCCGTCCATACCGTCGATGTCGCCGGAGTCAAGTCGAGCATGTCGGTTAAATCATCGACAATGGCTACAAAGTGGGTGGTGGGTGAGCGTTGAATTTCTTCGTCGTCCGCATCCCAACCTTCCTGACCGTAGTCCGACCAGGGCTCTCCAGATAAAGAGAGAGACTTTAGTGAATTCAGGATGTCGCCAAAGGGCGAGTGCCGAAGATGTCCGCGATGAACTCCATAACCGACGCCCAATTGGATTCGCTTAAGGGCGCAGAGGGTTCGAGTCCGGAGAGGAGTCCGCACCTTGGAGTCACGGTCTTCGCATGCGACAGGATGGAGTTCGCTCAATCGCCGTAGAGATCGTAGGCCCCGAGGCGGTGTCCAACCACTCGCCCTCGATCGGCGGAGTCGGCTCCGAGCTAAGGGTCGGAGCGACATCGCGGTGCGCCATGGCAATCGCTCAGCGGCAGAGCTAGATCGTGCCCATCGAGACAGTGCGGCGCGCTTGGTTGTGGCTCGAATCCGTCGAAGATCAAGTCTTCGCGGATGTCGGCCGTGTAGTTCAAACTCCCAAATCTGACCTGATGGACAGGGGCGTAGCTTTCGATCTGCTCCAGATGGCCAAGTGAATTGGCCCGCAGCAAAGCCGCCGAATCGAAGATCTGTCCGGGAGAAAAGTCTCAACCTGGACCGCGTCGTTGTTGATGATCGAAGGAGCCATCGGGCCTAAGGATGACGACACGCAGGAACTCTCAATGAAAGCACCAATGTCGGTGTCAAAACCGCGGATCTCGGTAGGGGGTCCCGAACTGTGAGTCTAGGCGGATGGTAACAGGAGACAAGGGACACGATGTTTTTACCCAGGTTTGGGCCCTCTCGATGGAGGTAAAACCCTACTCCTGCTTGATAAATATTGATGATATGGGTAGTACAAGAGTGGATCTACCACGAGATCAGAGAGGCTAAACCCTAGAAGCTAGCCTATGGTATGATTGTTGTTCGTCCTACGGACTAAGACCCTCGTGTTTATATAGACACCGGTAGGGTTAGGGTTACAGTAGTCGGTTACAATGGTAGGAGATCTACATATCCGTATCGCCAAGCTTGCCTTCCACGCCAAGGAAAGTCCCATCCGGGCACGGGACGAAGTCTTCAATCTTGTATCTTCATAGTCCAGGAGTCCGGCCAACAGTGATAGTTCGGCTATCCGGACACCCCCTAATCTAGGACTCCCTCAGTCACTATCCTTTTTCCACACTTGTGCTTCAAAGTAGCACAATGATCTTCATGATAGGGAGTCTCCTCTATTGTCACTTCCATATACTAGTGGGAATTTTTAATTATAGAACTTGGCTTGTATATTCCAGTGATGGGCTTCCTCAAATTGCCTAGATCTTCATGAGCAAGCAAGTTGGATGCACATCCACTTAGTTTATTTTTGAGATTTCATAAACTTATAGCTCTAGTGCATCCATTGCATGGCAATCCCTACTCACTCGCATTGATATCTATTGATGGGTGTCGGTGTCAAAACCGGCGGATCTCGGGTAGGGGGTCCCGAACTATGCGTCTTGGTGGATGGTAACAGGAGACAAGGGACACGATTTTTTTACCCAGGTTCGGGCCCTCTCGATGGAGGTAAAACCCTACTCCTGCTTGATTAATATTGATGATATGGGTAGTACAAGAGTAGATCTACCACGAGATCAGAGAGGCTAAACCCTAGAAGATAGCCTATGGTATGATTGTTTTTCGTCCTATGGACTAAAACCCTCCGGTTTATATAGACACCGGAGAGGGCTAGGGTTACACAGAGTCGGTTACAATGGGAGGAGATCTACATATCCGTATCACCAAGCTTGCCTTCCACGCCAAGGAAAGTCCCATCCGGACACGGGACGAAGTCTTCAATCTTGTATCTTCATAGTCCAGGAGTCCGGCCAAAGGTTATAGTTCGGCTATCCGGACACCCCCTAACCCGGGAGTCCCTCAGTAGCCCCTGAACCAGGCTTCAATGAGGATGAGTCCAGCGCGCAGATTGTCTTCGGCATTGCAAGGCGGGTTCTTCTCCAATTTCTGTGTACCTGTTGAATAGTGTCCGGCTTCTCGTGAATATTGTGCTCCTTGGCTTCCACGCCCAATAATGGCCGTCTTCCACGTGTCAAACGAAATGTGAAAGGCTAGGGTGTTTTTACATTTACCCCCTAGCTGCGCAAATGAGCTGCATATAAAAGAGACGAGGATTCAGATCCAAATCACACCACCTTCCCTTCGTGAGCGTTCAGAAATTCATTCCATCATGGCCAGTCTACGCAGCTCCTCCTCTCATCCTCCCAGTCCTCAGCCTGGAGATTGGGAGAGATGTTCCGTCCCGCACAGCGAGCTAGTGACGCTCCAAACCAAGGGATTTCTTCCCCCAGCCTTCATGGTCCCGTTTCGAGCCGGACTCGCTACCTATAATGTCGGAAAGCAGGCGGAGAGCATCCCCAATCCCTCCAAAGGAGAGCGGGTATGCCTTGTCCCTTATTTGATAAGAGGGCTCAGATTTCCAATTCATCCGTTTCTCCGGGGGCTCCTGGAGTTCTCTGACCTCCGATTGCACAACCTTACGCCTGCCTCCATTTTGCATATTGCGGGCTTCGTAGCCCTTTGCGAGCTGTTTTTGGGCATCGAGGCTCATTTTGCGCTGTGGAAGAAGCTGTTCTGCCTTGTGCCCCATTCTCAGGAGGGGTCGATATATCAAGTGGGCGGAGCCGAACTATGGCGCATCGCCGGGACCGGATATCTATCCGGAACCCCAAGGAAGGCATCCGAAGACTGGCCTTCAGAATGGTTTTATATAGAAGACGTCCCCCTGCCGGACCCTGTTCAGATCGGCCTCCCCGAGTTCAATAATGCTCCCTTGAAGAAGCGCCTAAGCTGGCATCCACGGAGCCTTCAGAGGGAAAATGACAAGGACGTCCTTTAACTGATGAGCCGGATAAGGTTGTTAGCTCATTCCGGACTGACCATGATCGGAGTCATGGCCACATGCATTATGCGGGGGGTGCAGCCGCTTCAGTATAGAGGCCACCCCATGTGGGATTTCAACGGGGAGGAGGATGCCACCCGCTGCGGCCGCAAAGGGCCGGGATCGGTTGCTGCTTTGACGAAGGCCTTGTCCGCATTGTACAAGGGAGAAGAGGAGGAGTTCCTCCGCGTCAATCCACATGATGGATTTTCTATGTACAATCCTCCAAGATGGGTAAGCGGACACTTCTTTTTGCCCATCCGTTCCATATTCCCATAGTTAAGTAACTTATCTTGTGATTTCGACGCAGGAATTGCGCCGGGCCGTGAAGGATATAAACAGCCCTCCTCCACAACCCGAGGATCCAGAACGGTCCCTCGATCCGGCCTCCGAAGAGGATCCGGACATAGCCGTGGAGCTGATTGATGGGGTATTTTACCAACTGAGCATCGACAATGCCTTGGTCGCCATTACGGCCGATTACCCCGGAATACTTCCAGCCTCGTAGGTAACTGAGACCAAAGTCCCAATAGTTTGAAAATGATCCATCCGTGCTTATTTTTTATCACCGTATACCAATGGTGTTTTGCAGGGGGAGCCCGTGAGGTGGAAGGCCGAGCCTGCGGTGGCTAGCCAACAAGGGGCACCAAGGCCCAACAGGTTGAAAAGAAGTGCGTTCTGGGTCGAGACGCCGGCGCACGGTATGGCGTGCCATCTTATTCCCAGGTTTTATTCCCGGAAGGCATACTAACACTCATGCTCTCTTCAAGAAAAAGAGCGCTCGCCGGACTATGTCCGGAGAGGTCGCCAATCGGGCCTCCACCAGCTAGGCTCTAAAGCCAGGTCCGGAAGCGAAGGCAAACACGAGGCGTGCGTCGGACGCTCCTCCGGCTGCAGGATGCCGATGCATCTGCCACCAATTCCGAGGTGGAGAGTGCCATCAATCACAGGCGTCGCCAGACAATTCTTCGTGACGCATGTTTCTCCCAAGAGGCATTAGATGCCTTCAATTCGGGAGATGCGCACCTCCGTGCCGCTCAAAATGGTCTAGCCAGAGCCACGGAGCAGTATGTGAAAGACATACGGGTGAGAAAATTTGATGGTTATATATGCCAGTAGCCCCCGAGACTTGAAACAGTTACAATAACTGATTTAAGGATCATTTGTTATGCAGGATCTTACAAAAAAGAATACCCAACTGTCCCGGGAGCTGGAAGAGTGCAAAGCCCAACTTGTGGCCGCACTAGCCGCTGCAGGGGAGGCCAAGGAGACCCCTCCGTAATATACGCTTCGAAAGATAAGTATGTTGTGAAGTGCGGCGTGTGTGTAAATCTGACAATATCATTGCAGATGGCGCCGGAGTGGATCCGTACATGCAACAACTCTTGCGCCGGTTAAAGGCCGGCGAGAGCGTGCTTACGAGGGTGAGGCAAGAGAAGAATAATCTCCAAGATGCCAACACCCAGCTGGGCGAGGAACTGAAGGATGTTCGTGCCCACCTGTCGGACTCCGTGAAGGAGAATCGACGGCTTCGACGCTGCATTTTTAGTAAGTGCTTGAACAAACTTTGAAAAAGAGTTCTCGAGGAAGTCTACTAACAGAGTTATGTCTCAGAGGTATGCTCACAGTGTCGTCTGCAGAGGAAATGCCGGTTCTACGGGTGACCTTCTTCCGAAGTTTACAACTGCACGAACGAAGTTCGGCAGTGATGAAAGGCGTCGCCCAGGCCTTGTGGCCATCTGTCTCCCTGCCCGAAGGCCTTGGAGAGCTTGTAGAGAGGCTTAAGGGAGCACGGCGGCGCTTCCGATTATGGAAGATATCGGCCTGCCGTCAAGGCGCCAAGGAGGCCTGGGCCATGGTGAAGACACGGTACACGGTTGACCCAAACCACATGGCCGAGGTCGGACCTGTGGGGCCTGATGGGAAGGAGATCCTGTGAGCTTAGTGTGCGACCAAGTAGAATTGGCATAAAGTATTCCCAACAGGATCGTAAACTAGACAGCCTATTAGATGGTATTGAGGAGGAATACACCCAGTCAAATTGACTATGTAATTGAAGATGACATGTAAAAATGCCTTCTAGCCGGATTGTAGATCGTTTGTCATGGCAGACCTTTTCGCTTCAACCTCGGGACCCTATAGTCCGGAGTGTGTCCGAATACCCTTACAGTTATGTAAGAACCGGGGCATGCGTTGAGACCAGGCGTAGGGATCATTAGTGCTTGAATAGACAAGTGCCCAACTAGTTATGTTATATTACATGGTTAGTAAGAAACATCTTCCAGGGAGAATAGTTCCGTTAGGGGTTCCTTTCCACGAGGCATGCCTTAAAGTGCATGTACGGACTGCGAAAAAAGCAAAAAAGCATCTGGGGGCAGATAAATAAATAAGTGAGAAATCATCTTTAGTTCACCGACCGAATATTCCCTTAGAACGCTAGCTTTCGGCTTCACCCAGTCTGAGGTACACATCCGGCTGACCCGGCGGTAACAATCGCAGAGGTGCTCCCTTTACCACCTAGCCGAACAATCGGGAACGTAGGGGTAAGCACGTAAGCCGCAACCCAGCTTGGACAAAACTTAAGTCATATCGATGCATATAATGGTGAATAAAAGGTACATGCGGAAGCATGACACATGTGTGAGGCATGAAGCCCGTACAAATAAGCTTCTGTTAAAGAAGCCCCAGGTATAATGAGTGCGGACAGCACGTCAAGTTTGTGCGAACAATGCGCGAACAAGCCTTTGAAGGCTGTAAGAGAAAAAGAGGGAGAAGGAGAGAAATATAAGACAACTAATATGTAAAAAATAGACAGAGGAAGGAGACGAACTCAGAATCCGGCGCTAGGCATAGAATCTTCAAAGACGGGCTGCGTTCCATGGGTTTGGCTCGAGTCGGTTATCCGATGCATCTCGCAGATGCACGCTCCACCGGTCGAGGACTTGGTCGATAATAAAGGGACCTTCCCATTTGGGCTTGAGTTTGTCCTTTTTCTTGTCCGTGCGTAGAACTAACTCGCCAACATTGTAAGTTTTGGCACGTGCTTCTGCTTTGATATCTTCGAGCCTGCTGTTGATAGAATGCGGAACGGGCTTTTGCCACGTCACGCTCCTCCTCCAAGGCGTCCAAACTGTCATGCCGATCGAGCTCGGCTTCTCTTTCTTTGTACATGCGCATGCGAGGTGAGTCATGAATTATGTCGCAGGTCAGAACTGCCTCTGCGCCGTATACCATAAAGAATGGTGTGAATCCGGTGGTGCGATTTGGCGTGGTCCACAGCCCCCAGAGTACGGAGTCGAGCTCCTCTACCCAGTGCGTGTTAGATTCCTTGAGGGACCGTACTAATCTGGGTTTGATGCCACTCATGATTAGATCATTTGCTCGCTCGACATGACCGTTAGTTTGAGGGTGATAGACTGAAGCATAGTCGAGCTTGATGCCCATGTTTTTGCACCAGAGTTTGACCTCGTCGGCCGTGAAGTTCGTGCCGTTATCAGTGATGATGCTGTGGGGGACGCCGTAACGGTGTACGACCCCTGATATGAAGTCTATCACCAGTCCGGATTCGGCCGTCTTAACAGGATTGGCCTCTATCCATTTGGTGAATTTATCCACCATGACCAGTAGGTATTTTTGCTTGTGGGTTCCTCCTTTAAGGGGTCCAACCATGTCAAGCCCCTCAGACCGCGAAGGGCCAGGTGATGGGTATAGTTTGGAGGGCCGTGGGTGGCATGTGGCTTTGATTAGCAAAGAGCTGGCAACCGACGCATCGTTGGACTAAGTCCTGAGCATCTGCCCGGGCCGTCGGCCAATAAAATCCTGTACGGAAGGCCTTGCTTACAAGGGCCCGGGTTGCAGCGTGGTGCCCACCGAGTCCGGCATGAATTTCAGCCAGAAGATTCCGCCCTTCCTCTTCGGAGATACACCTTTGAAGGACTCCGGTCGTGCTTTTCTTATAAAGCTCTACCTCATGGACTTTATAGGCTTTAGATCGCCGCACTATGCAGCGTGCCTCGTTTTGGTCCTCGGGAAGTTCTTGCCTGGTTAGGTAGGCTAGGAATGGTTCCATCCACGGGGCAATGACTGCCATTATTACGTGGGCTGAAGATGTTACTTCGTTGGCAGAGCCTCCAATTGTGTCAGAATGTTCGGTGTTGGGCGGTCTTTGTTGGGTCAGGCTATTATTTCCGGACTCCTTCCCATAATACGGATGGCTTGAACAGCCTCTCTAAGAAGATATTGGGGGAGGGGGGGCATCGCGCTTTTGCCAATGCGTGCCAAGATGTCTGCTGCTGATTGTTTTCCCGAGCTATATGGTGAAATTGAGCCCTTCAACCGAGCTGACATTTTTAGGACGGCGTTGCGATAAGCTGCCATTTTCGGATCCTTGGCATCAAAGTCTCCATTTATTTGGGATATCGCAAGGTTCGAATCCCCGCGCACCTCTAGGCGTTGAATGCCCATGGATACTACCATCCGGAGACCATGTAGAAGGGCCTCTTATTCGGCTGCGTTGTTGGAGTCCGTATACATTATCTGGAGTACGTATTGAACTGTATCTCCTGTTGGGGACCTCGGAACAACGTCAGCCCCCAGACCAGCCAACATTTTGGAGCCGTCGAAGTGCATGATCCAGTTGGAATATGTGCCGTACTCTTTAGGGAGTTCGGCTTCAGTCCATTCGGCGACGAAGTCGGCCAAAACTTGCGACTTAATAGCTCGCCGTGGCTTGTAGGTTATGTCGAACGGGAGGAGCTCAATGGCCCATTTGGCAATCCGGCCCGTCGCATCGCAGTTGTTTATAATGTCGTTAAGAGGTACTTTGGAGGCTACTGTTATCGAACACTCTTGAAAGTAGTGTCGCAGCTTCCGGGATGCCATAAACACCGCGTATGCTATCTTTTGATAATGCGGATACCGTGACTTGCATGGAGTGAGGACAGTGGACACGTAGTAAATTGGTTTTTGAAGGGGGAACTTGCGTCCATCCGTTTCTCGTTCGACAATGAGCACCACGCTTACAACTTGATGAGTTGCCGCGATGTATAATGGCATTGGTTCGCCCATGTTGGGCGCGGCCAGGACCGGGTTTGTTGCCAATATGGCTTTAATTTCTTCGAGTCCGGCCGTGGCGGCATCCGTCCACTCGAAGTGTTCGATTGCACGGAGGAGGCGATAAAGGGTAATGCCTTTTCTCCCCAAGCGGAGATAAAGCGGCTTAGAGCCGCCACACATCGATCAATTTTTGTATTTGTTTGAGGTCCTTTGGGATATCCAATTGTGACAGAGCTCGGATCTTGGCTGGGTTTGCTTCAATTCCTCTACCGGATACAATGAAGCCCAAGAGCTTTCCGGCTGATGCGCCAAAAACATTTTTCCGGGTTAAGCTTGATGTCATATGTTCGGAGATTATCGAATGTGAGCCTCAAGTCATCTACTAGAGTTTCGACATGCTTGGTTTTGACGACCACATCATCTACGTATGCCTCCACTGTTTTTCCGATCTGGTTTGCCAGACATATCTGAATCATGCGCTGATATGTTGCGCCGGCATTTTTGAGCCCGACGGGCATTGTGTTGAAGCAGAATGGGCCGTATGGGGGTGATAAATGCCATTGCGGCTTGGTCAGGCTCTGCCATCTTAATTTGATGGTAGCCGGAGTATGCGTCAAGGAAACACAATGAATCGTGTCCTGCGGTAGCATCGATAATTTGATCGATGCGGGGGAGGGGAAAGGGATCCTTTGGGCAAGCCTTATTGAGGTCCTCGAAATCGACGCATTGGCGCTAGGATTTGTCCTTCTTTGGTACCATCACCAGGTTTGTTAGCCAATCCGGATGTTTTATATCTCTGATGAATCCGGCCTCCAGTAGTTTGGCTAACTCCTCTCCCATGGCTTGTCTCTTAGGTTCGGAGAAACGCCGAAGAGCCTGTTTGACTGGCTTGAATCCTTTTAGGATGTTTAGGCTGTGCTCGGCCAGCCGGCGTGGGATTCCTGGCATGTCTGAAGGGTGCTAGGCAAAAATGTCCCAATTTTCGCGTAGGAATTCTCGTAGTGCGGCGTCTACATCAGGGTTTAATTGTGCCCCAATGGAGGCCGTTTTTTAGGGTCCGTTGGGTGGACTTGGAATTTGACTATTTCATCCGCTGGTTTAAAGGAGGTGGACTTGGATCTTTTATCGAGTATCACATCGTCCCTGTTCACCGTGGAGCGTAGCGCAGTCAGTTCCTCGGCCGCTAGGGCTTCGGATAGTGCCTCAAGGGCTAGTGCGATCGTCTTACTTTTTGGCACGGAGTGCCATGTCCGAGTCACTAGCAAGAGTGATGATTCCGTTGGGCCCGGCATTTTGAGCTTCATGTACCCGTAATGGGGTATAGCTTGAAAAATTGTGAATGCCTCTCGCCCTAATAGAGCGTGGTATCCGGCTATTTGAACGGGGCCACTTGGAGCGTGACCTCCTCGGACCTGTAATTATCCGGGCGTCAACACCACATCCAGTGTGATTTTTCCTGTGCAGCACGCTTCCCGACTGGGTATTATTCCCCTAAAGGTTGTGCTGCTTCTCTCAATGCGGCTCCAGTCTATTTCCATTTTTTGAAGGGTTTCCTCATAAATGAGGTTCAATCTGCTGCCACCGTCCATGAGTACCTTGGTAAGGCGAAAGCCGTCCACTATTGGACTGAGGACCAACGCTGCTGGTGCTCGGGCTGTTCGGAATTTAGGTTCATCACTGGCATTGAAGGTAATAGCCATGTCGCTCCATGGATTTATTGTTGCTACTTGGTAGACTTCGGCAAGGCTGCGGAGTGTTCGTTTTCGCATATTGTTTGATGCAAAAGTCTCGAAGACTGTTAATACCGTACTGGTATCCCTGGGCTGGTGCTCTGTGGATCTTTGGGGTTAGAAGCTCTTCGCCACTTTTGGCCACCACCGGAGTATCCAACATGCTCTAAGGCTATGAGTTGGTGTGGCGCCCTCTGTACTATCAATTTTACAGGGTCCGTTGAGCCATCCCTCCAGTACGGTTCCATGCCCCGTAGGGGTTTTTGTTTTTTGGTATTAAACCCGGGTGATTGGCGATAATGCACCCTTTTATTTTGGACTGGGTTTGTATTCAGGGCCGGATTATCCCAAACTCTTACTTCGGTTTTCCAGGCGCTTTCCATCGCACAGTACTTTCATACTATGGATTCCAAGTCAGCAAAGCGTGTAATTTCACGGCGACCTATGGCGTTGAGGATTCCCTTGTCCATGCAATTCTTGTAGAAAAATGAAATTGCATCTTCCTCGCGGCAGTCCTTTATCCTGTTCATAACTGTGGAGGAATCGCCCAAGAATAATGTAATCGCTTTCCTCGGACTCTTGCCTAATTTTGGATAGATCGCCTATGTTCGGGTGGGTGAGTGGAATTAGATCCGAAACTTCACCCAATCTGAGGCTAAAGGGCCAAGGAGTTTCCGAACTTGGAAGCTTGGATTCTTGGATGTTGTCCAATGAATCTAGCCCGTTGCCTGACTCTAAGTTCAGGTCTTGAGTGACGTCCTCCCCTCCGCGGGTATCCGGCTTGGAGGGATTGGGAATCCGGACATAGCTAGTCCTTAAGATAGATGAAGGGTCGCCGCATTGTTCCTCCACCACAGCAACGTGATGGGTGACCTGGGGAGAGTTAATCTCTCTCAGATCGGGTTTAGGCCCAATCTGATCATAGTTTGTAGCGACTCCTGTATGCGGCGATGCGATCCAGGAGCTCGTTTAAGGAAGAGAGCTCCGTCGGATCTAACTGCTCGGCGAGTTCCGAGTTGACGTGAAGATTGCTTTCGATGACCCGAGAAGTCATCATCGGCGCGGCGGCCGAACAGGCGGTCATAAGAAAACCGCCTAGTCGGAGAGTTTGGCCGATAGCCAAAGCTCCTTTAGCAACAGTGACGTCTTTAAAGACGGGATGAGGCATCCTTCCTGATGGCGACGGCACAGAGGAGCTCTCAATGAAAGCACCAATGTCGGTGTCAAAACCGGCAGATCTCGGGTAGGGGGTCCCGAATTGTGCGTCTAGGCGGATGGTAACAGGAGACAAGGCACACGATGTTTTTACCCAGGTTCGGGCCCTCTCGATGAAGGTAAAACCCTACTCCTGCTTGATTAATATTGATGATATGGGTAGTACAAGAGTAGATCTACCACGAGATCAGAGAGGCTAAACTCTACAAGCTGGTATGATTGTTTTTCGTCCTACGGACTAAAACCCTCTGGTTTATATAGACACGGAGAGGGCTAGGGTTACACAGAGTCGGTTACAATGGGAGGAGATCTACATATCCGTATCGCCAAGCTTGCCTTCCACGCCAAGGAAAGTCCCATCCGGACACGGGACGAAGTCTTCAATCTTGTATCTTCATAGTCCAGGAGTCCGGCCAAAGGTTATAGTTCGGCTATCCGGACACCCCCTAATACGGGACTCCCTCAATGGGCATCTCCATAGCCCGTTGACACGCCTAGTTGATGTGAGACTATCTCCTTCTCAAGGTTGTCATAATCGCGATTCTGTTATACGATTATACGACTTTACGATCCAAACTAACCCCTATGATTCTACGACTTTAGTTCATAGAATCTGCGTTTCTACAATCCTGATACTAAAGATTCTATGATTTGCGATCCTACCATCGGAGCTCCGATCCAATTCAAAATCTTGATTCTGACATCCTTGCTCCTTCTTTTTTTCCTTCTCCACAACCACCATATTCTCTTCCACCTATAGTGCTATGTCCATGGCTCACGCTCATATATTGCGTGAAAGTTGAAAAGGTTTGAGAACATCAAAAGTATGAAAAAATTGCTTGGCTTGTCATCAGGGTTGTTCCATGCTATTATATTATCAACTTATCTATGATTATTATTTGAAACTTCTCTGAATTCTTGTATGCATGACTTGGTATGTTTGTATTTCTCTTCGAATTATCGATTTGGTTTGGCCAACTAGATTGGTTTTTCTTGCAATGGGAGAGGTACTTGGCTTTGGGTTCAATCTTGCGGTGTCCTCACACAGTGACAAAGTAGGGGTAGCGAGGCACGTATTGTATTGTTGCCATCGAGGATAAAAAGATGGGGTTTACATCATATTGCTTGAGTTTATTCCTCTACATCATGTCATCTTACTTAAAGCATTGCTCTGTTATTTATGAACTTAATACTCTAGATGCAGACATGAGTCGGTTGATGTGTGGAGTAATAGTAGTAGATGTAGGCAGGTGTCGGTCTACTTGACACAGACGTGATGCCTATATTGCATAATCATTGCCTTGGATATCATCATAACTTTGCACTTTTCTATCAATTGCTCGACAGTAATTTGTTCACCCATTGTATTATTTGCCTTCATGAGAGAAGCCTCTAGTGAAACCTATGGCCCCCGGGTCTATTTTCCATCATATTAGTTCAAATCTACTATTTTACAATTTTTTATTTTCAGATCTATATACCAAAAACCCAAAAATATTTTATCTTTCATTTAGTTTTATTTATCTATCTCTATCATATCTCACTTTTGCAAGTGGTCGTGAAGGGATTGACAACCCCTTTATCGCGTTGGGTGCAAGTGTTTGATTGTTTGTGCAGGTATAGGTGATTTGCGTGTTCTTCTCCTACTGGATTGATACCTTGGTTCTTAACTATGGGAAATACTTATCTCTACTTTGCTGCATCACCCTTTCCTCTTCAAGGGAAAAACCAACGCAAGCTCGAGAAGTAGCAAGTGTCACCGGAGTCGGCCAAATTCATGGCCCAGCGAAGGATGCCGAATGACATAGCGCTCTTTGCTGGGTCAGGAATCAGCGTCTTCTACTCCTCCGGCGTCACCTTCTTCGCCATCAGGTCCGACTCTTTCCGCATGTATGCCATGCTGGTGAAGTTGGAGCAGACTTCTGATACATCCATTTTGCATCATGCTTTTATATCGATATTTATTGCATTATGGGCTGTTATTACACATTATGTCACAATACTTATGTCTTTTCTCTCTTATTTTACAAGGTTTACATGAAGAGGGAGAATGCTGGCAGCTGGAATTCTTGGCTGGAAAATGAGCAAATATTAGAGACCTATTCTGCACAACTCCAAAAGTCGTGAAACTCCACGGAAGTCAGTTTTGGAATATATTAAAATTATTGGGCGAAGAAAGCACCAGAGGGGGGCCACCCACTGTCCACGAGGGTGGAGGGCGCGCCCTACCCCCCTGGGCACGCCCCCTGCCTCATGGGCCACCAGGAAGCCCCCCGATGTCCATCTTCTGATATAAGGCGTCTTTTGCCCTGAAAAAAATTAAGAAGGAAGCTTTCCGGACGAAGCGCCGCCATCTCGAGGTGGAACCAATCTAAAGCTCCAGCGGAGCTGTTCTGCCGGGGAAACTTCCCTTCGGGAGGGGGAAATCGTCACCATCGTCATCACCATTGATCTTCTCACTGAGTGGGGGTCAATCTCCATCAACATCTTCACCAGCACCATCTCCTCTCAAACCCTAGTTCATCTCTTGTATCCGATCTTTGTCTCAAAACCTCAGATTGGTACCTGTGGGTTGCTAGAAGTGTTGATTGCTCCTTGTACTTGATGCTAGTTGGTTTATTTGGTGGAAGATTATATGTTCAGATCCTTTATGCACATTAATACCCCTCTGATTATGAACATGAATATGATTTGTGAGTAGTTACGTTTGTTCCTGAGGACATGGGAGAAGTCTTTTAGAAGTAGTCATGTGAATTTGGTATTCGTTCGATATTTTGATGAGATGTATGTTGTCTTTCCTCTAGTGGTGTTATGTGAATGTCGACTACATGACACTTCACCATTGTTCAGGCCTAGGTGAAGGCAATTGGAAGTAATAAGTAGATGATGGGTTGCTAGAGTGACAGAAGCTTAAACCCTAGTTTATGCGTTGCTTCGTAAGGGGCTGATTTGGATCCATATGTTTCATGATATGGTTAGGTTTACCTTAATTCTTCTTTCCTAGTTGCGGATGCTTGCGAGAGGGGTTAATCATAAGTGGGATGCTTGTCCGAGGAAGGGCAGTACCCAAGCACTGGTCCACCCGCATATGAGCATGATGAAAACTAGCTTGACGATAATTCCCATGTGTCCTCGGGAGCGCTTTCCTTTATATAAGATTTTGTCCAGGCGTGTCCTTTGCTACAAAAAGGATTGGGCCACCTTGCTGCACCTTGTTTACTTTTATTACTTGTTACCCATTATGAATTACCTTATCATAAAACTATCTGTTACCGATAATTTCAGTGCTTGCAGGGAATACCTTACTGAAAACCACTTGTCATTTCCTTGTGCTCCTCGTTGGGTTCGACACTCTTACTTATCGAAAGGACTACAATAGATCCCCTATACTTGTGGGTCATCAAGACTCTTTTCTGGCGCCGTTGCCGGGGAGTGAAGTGCCTTTGGTAAGTGGAATTTGTTAAGGAAACATTTATATAGTGTGCTGAAATTTACTGTCACTTGTTACTATGGAAAACAATCCTTTGAGGGGCTTGTTCGGGGTATCTTCACCCCGACCAGTAGAGCAAATAGTTTCTCCTCAACCTACTAAACCTACTGAAAATGTTTACTTTGAAAGTCCTTCGGGTATGATAGAGAAACTGCTAGCTAATCCTTTTACAAGAGATGGAACATTACATCCCGATATGCACCTAATCTATGTGGATGAAGTTTGTGGATTATTTAAGCTTGCAGGTATGCCCGAGGATGTTATAAAGAAGAAGGTATTCCCTTTATCTTTGAAGGGAAAGGCATTGACATGGTTTAGGCTATGTGATGATATTGGATCATGGAACTACAACCGACTGAAATTGGAATTTCATCAGAAGTTTTATCCTATGCATCTAGTTCATCGTGATCATAATTATATATATAATTTTTGGCCTCGCAAAGGAGAAAGCATCGCTCAAGCTTGGGGGAGGCTTAAGTTAATGTTATATTCATGCCCCAATCATGATCTCTCAAGAGAAATTATTATTCAAAATTTATGCTCGGCTTTCTCTCAATAATTGCTCCATGCTTGATACTTCTTGTACTGGTTCTTTTATGATGAAGACTATTGAATTCAGATGGGACTTATTGGAAAGAATTAAACGCAACTCTGAAGATTGGGACTCGACGAAGGTAAGGAGTCAGGTAAAACACCTAAGTTTGATTGTGTTAAATCTTTTATGGATACCGATGTTTTTCGTGAATTTAGCACTAAATATGGACTTGACTCTGAGATAGTAGCTTCTTTATGTGAATCATTTGCTACTCAGTTGATCTCCCTAAGGAGGAGAGGTTTAAATATCATCCTCCCATTGAAGTAAAAGTAGTTGAACCTATTAAAGTTGAAGAAAAGACTATCACTTATAATGTTGATCCTATTGTTCCTACTGCTTATATTGAGAAACCACCTTTCCCTGTTAGAATAAAGGATCATGCTAAAGCTTCAACTGTGGTTCGTAAGAGTAATGCTAGAATGCCTACACCCCCTGACCAAATTAAAGTTGAACCTAGTATTGCTATGGTTAAAGATCTCTTGGTCGATAATATTGATGGGCATGTTATTTACTTCTGTAATGAAGTTGCTAGAATTGCTAGACCCGTACTAAAAATAAACATAGACCTGTTGTAGGCATGCCTGTTATTTCTGTTGAAATAGGAGATCATTGATATCATGGCTTATGTGATATGGGTGCTAGTGCCAGTGCAATACCTCATTTCTTATACGAAGAAATTATGCATGATATTGCACCTGCTGAGATAGAAGATATTGATGTTACAATTAAGCTTGCCAATAGAGATACTATTTCACCAGTTGGGATTGTTAGAGATGTTGAAGTCTTGTGTGGGAAAGTTAAATATCCTACTGATTTTCTTGTTCTTGGTTCCCCACAAGATGACTTTTGTCCCATTATTTTTGGTAGACCTTTCTTGAACACTGTTAATGCTAAGATAGACTGTGAAAAGGATATTGTTACTGTTGCGTTAGGGGATATGTCTCATGATTTTAATTTGGCTAAATTCCATAGACAACCCCATGATAAAGAATTGCTAGCAAAGATGAAATTATTGGTCTTGCTTCTATTGTCGTGCCTCCTAATGATCCTTTAGAATAATATTTGCTAGACCATGAAAATGATATGTTTATGAATGAAAGAAGGGAAATAGATGAAGTATTCTTTAAACAGCGACCTATTTTGAAACACAACTTGCCTGTTGAAATTTTAGGGGATCCTCCTCCACCCAAGGGTGATCCTGTTTTTGAGATTACCTGATACTCTTAAACATGCTTATCTTGATGAAAAGAAGATATATCCTATTATTATTAGTGCTAACCTTTCAGAGCAGGAAGAAGAGAAATTACTGAAAACTCTGAAGATGCATCGTGCTGCTATTGCATATACTCTTGATGATCTTAAGGGCATTAGTCCCAATCTATGCGAGCACAAAATAAAATTGGAGAAATACGCTAAACCGGTTGTTGATCACCAACGACGGTTAAATCCTAAGATGAAAGAAGTGGTAAGAAAAGAAATACTAAAGCTTCTGGAGAGAGGTATAATATATCCTGTTGCTGATAGTCAGTGGGTAAGTCATGTTCATTGTGTCCCTAAGAAGGGAGGTATTACTGTTGTTCCTAATGATAAAGATGAATTGATCCCACAAAGAATTGTTACAGGTTATAGAATGGTAATTGACTTCCACAAATTAAATAAAGCTACTAAAAAGGATCATTATCCTTTACCTTTTATTGATTAAATGCTAGAAAGATTATCCAAACATTCACATTTTTGCTTTCTAGACGGTTATTCTGGTTTCTCTCAAATACTTGTGTCAAAAGAGGGTCAGGAAAAGATCACTTTTACTTGCCTTTTCGGTACCTTTGCTTATAGACATATGCCTTTTGGTTTATGTAATGCACCTGCTACCTTTCAAAGATGAATGACTGCTATATTCTCTGACTTTTCTGAAAAGATTGTTGAGGTTTTCATGGTTGATTTCTCCGTGTATGGAACTTCTTTTGATGATTTCTTAAGCAACCTTGATCGAGTTTTGCAGAGATGTGAAGAAACTAATCTTGTCTTGAATTGGGAGAAGTGCCACTTTATGGTTAATGAAGGTATTGTCTTGGGGCCTAAAATTTCTGAAAGAGGTATTGATGTTGATAAAGCTAAAGTTGATGCTATTGAAAAGATGTCGTGTCCTAAGGACATTAAAGGAACAGATCCTACGCAAGTGTCACTCTGAGGCTTATGGAGGACAGCACGCTAGAGATAGAACTGCACATAAGGTATTGCAATCCGGTTTTTATTGGCCTATTCTTTTCAAAGATTCCCGTAAGTTTGTCTTGTCTTGTGATGAATGTCAAAGAATTGGTAATATCAGTAGACGTCAAGAAATTCCTATGAACTATTCACTTGTTATTGAACCATTTGATGTTTGGGGCTTTGATTATATGGGACCGTTTCCTTCCTCTAATGGGTATACACATATTTTAGTTGTTGTTGATTACGTTACTAAGTGGGTAGAAGCTATTCCAACTAGTAGTGCCAATAGTAACACCTCTATTAAGATGCTTAAGAAGTTATTTTTCCAAGGTTTAGAGTCCCTAGATACTTAATGACTGATGGTGGTTCACATTTTATTCATGGTGCTTTTCGTAAAATGCTTGCTAAGTATGATGTTAATCATAGAATTGCATCTCCATACCACCCACAGTCTAATGGTCAAGTAGAACTGAGTAATAGGGAGATTAAATTAAATTTGTAGAAGGCTATTAATAGATATAGAAAGAATTGGTCCAAGAAACTTGATGATGCATTATGGGCCTATAGAACTGCATATAAATATCCTATGGGTATGTCTCCGTATAAAATGGTTTATGGAAAAGCATGTCCCTTACCTCTCGAACTAGAACATAAGGCATATTGGGCCATTAAAGAGCTCAATTATGATTTCAAACTTGCTGGTGAGAAGAGACTATTTGACATTAGCTCACTTGATGAGTGGAGAACCCAGGCCTATGAGAATGCCAAACTGTTTAAAGAAAAAGTTAAAATATGGCATGACAAAAGGATACAAAAGCGTGAGTTTAATGTAGGTGTTATGTTTTGTTATACAACTCTCGTTTAAGATTTTTTGCAGGAAAACTCCTCTCTAAATGGGAAGGACCTTACGTTATCGAGGAGGTCTATCGTTCCGGTGCCATAAAAATCAACAACTTCTAAGGCACGAACCTGAAGGTGGTGAACAGTCAAAGAATGAAACATTATATCTCAGGTAATCCCATAAATGTTGAAACCAATGTTATTGACACCGTAACCCCGGAGGAGTACATAAGGGACACTTTCCAGAATGTTTCAAACTCCGAAGAGGAATAGGTATGTGGTACGGTAAGTAAACCGACTCCAAAACAGTTCTAATAGCAATTTTTCTCCGTTTTGGAATATTTAAGAAAATAGGAAAATAAGAAGTAGTCCGAAAGGGACAAGAGGCATCCACGAGGGTGGAGGGCGCGCCCTCTTGCCTCGTGGGCACCTCGTGTGCCCTCCTGACTCCATTTTCTTGCACGATACTTCTTTTGGTCGGTAAAAATTCATTATATAATCTCCCGAAGGTTTTAACCACCGTACCACGACACAACCCTCTGTTTTTGTTTTGAGTTGTTTCTGCCGCAAATTAGAGTAAGATGTCTTCTCAAGAGTCAGTCGGGGAGAGTCGGGTATCTCATCCGACACCAGGTCCAGGAGCAAACAACGATGACTATCACTTTTGGCCATCCACTGAGGAGGAGATGGAGGCCAACTTGAAAAGGATAGATGCCGTGGAGGAAGATCAAGAAGTTACCTCTCATCTCCAAGCCAGATTCACGATGGAGGACCTTCAAAACTCAGCAATTCCAAACTTGGTTATCCATCCCAATGCTAGATTTCTTTCTTAGAAGAGTGTTACTTGTTCTCCCGCAGCTTTGCAAAATCCATGGGTAAAGGAGCTTTAGCCGTCACGGGTAAGATCCGTAAGGAAATAATGTATCTCAAGCAGCAAGTCAATAAGCTCGAGGAAGAGAATCATATCCTAAGAGGCATCATCGCCAAGAATATCACATCATCACCACATCCTAAGAAAGAGACATAAATATATGGGTATGGGAACTCCCCTTGGCAACTGCCAAGCTCAGGGGAGGTGCCCCTGTATCGTATCACCATCACACTTCTATCTTTACCGTTTTTCTTAGTTCTATCCGTTTGGTTATATCTTGATCTAGTAGAATAAAGTTTAATATGATCTATCTTTGAGTTTTGTGTTGATCCTTATCTATGTACTCAAGTCTGTGAGCTATATATAATAAAGATTAGTCTTGAGTCGAGGGCTTGGTTATCTTGCTATGATCTTGAGAGAAAAAAGAAAAAAAGAAAGAATAAAAAGAACTAAGGAGATCATATTGATCTTATGGAGAGTAATGACTTCACATATAAAGAGTATGATGAATAAAAGTTGTTGAGTGCTCACAAACATAGTTTTGGTCATTGTTGCAATTAATAGGAAGTAATAAAGAAAGAGAGGTTCTCACATATAAATATACTATCTTGGACATCTTTTATGATTGTGAGAACTTATTAAAATATGACATGCTCAAAAGTTGATGTTGGACAAGGAAGACAACGTAATGGGTTATGTTTTCTTATATCATCCAACATGTTGAGCTTGCCTTTCCCCGTCACGCTAGCCAAATACTTTGCACCAAGTAGAGATACTACTTGTGCTTCCAAATATCCTTAAACCCAGTCTTGCCATGAGAGTCCACCATATCTACCTATGGATTGAGTAAGATCCTTCAAGTAAGTTGTCATTGTTGCAAGCAATAAAAACTTCTCTCTAAATATGTATGATCTATTAGTGTGGAGAAAATAAGCTCTATACGATCTTGTGATATGGAAGAAATAAAAGCCACAGAATGCGTAATAAAGGTCCCTGTCACAAGTGGCAATATAAAGTGACGTTCTTTTGCATTAAGATGTTGTGCATCCAACCGTAAAAGCACATGACAACCTCTGCTTCCCTCTGCGAAGGTCCTATCTTTTATTTTTGTCCTATACCTTATACAAGAGTCATGGTGATCTTCACCTTTCCTTTTTACACTTTATCCTTTGGCAAGCACTATGTGTTGGAAAGATCCAAATATATATATCCAATTGGGTGTGGGTTTTCATAAAGCATTATTGTTGACGTTACCCTTGAGGTAAAAGGTTGGGAGGCAAAACTATAAGCCCCTATCTTTCTCTATGTCTGATTAAAGCTTCATACCCATAAGTATTGTGTGAGCGTTAGCAATTGTGAAAGACTAAATGATAGTTGAGTATGTGGACTTACTGAAAAGCTCTTATATTGACTCTTTTCGATGTTATGATAAATTGCAATTGCTTCAATGACTAAGGTTATAGTTTGTTAGTTTTCAGTGAAGTTTTTGATTCATACTTTATACTTTGAATAGATTGTCACTTCAGCATAAAAAATCATATGACAATATATATATATATATATGTGTGTTGCTATTCTAAGAATGATCATGAAGCCCTCATGTCCGTATTTTATTTTATCGACACCTCTATCTCTAAACATGTGGACACATTTTTCGATATCGGCTTTCGCTTGAGGACAAGCGAGGTATAAGCTTGGGGGAGTTGATACATCCATTTTGCATCATGCTTTTATATAGATATTTATTGCATTATGGGCTGTTATTACACATTATGTCACAATACTTATGTCTTTTCTCTCTTATTTTACAAGGTTTACATGAAGAGGGAGAATGCGGCAAATTTGGAATTACAAATTTGGAAAAGGAGCAGATATTAGAGACCTATTCTGCACAACTCCAAAAGTCTTGAAACTCCACGAAAGTCAGTTTTGGAATATATTAAAATTATTGGGTGAAGAAAGCACCAGAGGGGGGCCACCCAGTGTTGACGAGGGTGGAGGGCGCGCCCTACCCCCCTTGGCGCGCCCCCTGCCTCGAGGGCCACCTGGAAGCCCCCCGATGTCAATCTTCTAATACAAGGTGTCTTTTGCCCTGAAAAAATAAGAAGAAGCTTTCGGGTTGAAGCGCCGCCATCTCGAGGCGGAACCAATCTAGGGCTTCGGCGGAGCTGTTTTGCCAGGGAAACATCCGTCCGAGAGGGGGAAATTGTCACCATCGTCATCACCATCCATCCTCTCATCGGGAGGGGGTCAATCTCCATCAACATCTTCACCATCACCATCACCTCTCAAACCCTAGTTCATCTCATGTATCAGATCTTTGTCTCAAAATCTCAGATTGGTACCTGTGGGTTGCTAGTAGTGTTGATTACTCCTTGTAGTTGATGCTAGTTGGTTTATTCGGTGGAAGATTATATGTTCAGATCCTTTATGCACATTAATATCCCTCTGATTATGAATATGAATATGATTTTTGAGTAGTTACGTTTGTTCCTGAGGACATGGGAGAAGTCTTGTTATAAGTAGTCATTTGAATTTGATATTCGCTCGATATTCTGATGAGATATATGTTGTCTTTCCTCTAGTGGTGTTATGTGAACATCGACTACGTGACACATCACCATTGTTGGGGCCTAGGGGAAGGTATTGGGAAGTAATAAGTAGATGATGGGTTGCTAGAGTGACAGAAGTTTAAACCCTAGTTTATGTGTTGCTTCGTAAGGGGCTGATTTGGATCCATATGTTTCATGTTGTGGTTAGGTTTACCTTAATAATTCTTTCGTAGTTGCGGATGCTTGCGAGAGGGGTTAATCATAAGTGGGATGCTTGTCCAAGGAAGGGCAGTACCCAAGCACTGGTCCACCCACATATTGTAGCGACCAGACCTCAAATAGTCTGATCTCTGTGCTCAGGTGTCATCCCTGGATCAGTAATGCTGACACCACACAGTACTTGAAGGATTTATAACAGAGTAGCAATCACACACTTATTACATCGAATGTCTCAAAAGAGAACTTAACAAAATAAATATGGCTTAAGGCCATCTAATAACGATAACAGCGGAAGGCTTGGAAGATAAGCGAGTCCATCAACTCCAACGGCATCACTGAGTATAGAACCACAACCTAAAAGCACCTTACTCGTCGTCTGAAAAGTCTGCAACATGAAAAGTTGCAGCCCGAAAACGTGTCAGCACATGGAATATGCTGGCAATGTAACACATAGAGAGTAATGAAAGAGTAAGCCTATACTACATGCATATATGGCTGGTGGAAAGCTCTATGGTTACAGTTTTGTGAAAAGCCAATTTTTCCCTACTACAAAGGAATATATTCTATTTAACTACAAAGTTGGTTGATAAAATATTGAGAAGGTAAACCCCCTCTCAACCCCAATTAAAAGTAATCATTAACCCAACAAATTAATTTAAGTAATATGATGAGATACTTAAGATACGCCAAGTACTAGATACTCAAGATTGTCCATAACCGGGGACACGGCTAACCATGATTAGATTGTACACTCTGCAGAGGTTTGTGCACTTTTCCCCACAAGACTCGATCGCCTCCGTTGGATTTCTCGCACTACATGATGTTTGAGAAACGGATGACCGAGACATAGTCTTTCGGAAACATTAACTCTTTACTCCGGGCAGACCATACCAAACCTACAAACCCACTACCTGCTGATCTACCTCTTCAAGAGCTTCACGTAACTTACTCAACTATGCTAGAGCCCATAATAGCTTGTGGCTGCACACGGAAGTTTCTAGCATGAAAATATCTCAGTTCCCTTTGAGCCTGGGTGGCGAACCATAGGATGATCACACGGTGTATCCCCAGGATCTCCTAGGACAACACTGGTATATCCCCAGGTGTCCGGGCAAGTCCACTGGTATATCCCCAGGGTGCCCCTACCAATCCACCCAGATGTGTATTAAAGTTGCCACCTTAAGTTGAACCATTAAGTAAACAATCTCACATCTGTCATGGAATACACTCAAACCCAATCCACGTCTACAAGCATAGCATGGCAATATAAGCATAACGTAGAAGTAACTCCCAAGGTTTGAATGCAGGACAATAGGTTCCTACCTCATCAACTACTTCCCAATACCCACATGTTATCAAACCTACTCATGCAATGTTTTAGGGTGAAACTAATGCATAAAAACTGGGTATGAGAGGGATATGATCAAAGTGTGAACTTGCCTTGCTGATGATCCGCGAAACCTAGAGACTCGAAGTAACAGGCGGCGCACTCAGGGTATTCTATCGCAGACAAACAAACAAGCATACAATAAGTACTCATCTAATTCACAGGTAAAACTCAAATAAGAGATCTAACCAGATAGTTCAACTTAAGAACTCCGGTAAGCAAAAAGAATCAAATCAAACGAAGCAACGAAAGTCAAACGGCGAAAGAAAACAACTTCGTTTTACTAATCTAGATCTAAGTCAAATTTTACAGAAGCAAAAACTTGTTTAAGTTGGTTATCCGAAAAGAAGGTTTCGAGACCAAACTCCAGGCGCTTGAATTGCCTGATTCTGATAAACGAGCAAAAAGTTATACTAAAACGAAAATCGGATCAGAAATCGCGATCAGAAATAATTGCGGAAAATCCGAGAAAAAGAAAAATGACGAACAGCTTAAGGAACGAACGTTCGTTAACTGGATCTAAACGACGAACACGTTCGTTAAAACGAACGAACGAGCGAATGCTCGCTATTTAACCGAACCGAAAATAAATAAACCGATCTAATAAAAAACGAAATCTAAAAAAAAACAGGTGAAAAACCAACGGAAAAACCGAACGGTTTTTCGAGAAAACCGGCGGCGCGGATTTCGAGGCACCTCGGGCGGCGGGCGGCGGCGGCGGCAGCGCGGGGCTCGAGGCGGCGCGTGCGCGGGGCTGGCGGCTGGGCTGGCTCCCCCCCGACTTATAAAGCCTAGACGGGCCGGAGTCCTGGTCGGACACGGCCCGTAGGTCGGTTCGCGTTTTTTTTAAATAATTCTGCGCAGAAAAACAAACGAAAGAAATACTAAACGGACTCCAAAAATCCCGAAATAAGTTTTCGCCGGCTTCTAAAATCAAGCAGACAAGTTGAACTTTTATTTGGGGCCTAAATGCAATTTTTAAAAAACGCACCTTTTTCCTAAATTCAAATAAAATGGCGAAAAACTCCTTAATAAAATATTATTTGATTTTATTATTAAATCCTCAATATTTCTTTATTTCGGGAAAGTCATTTTATTCCCTCTCTCATATTTTTGTAATAGAAATAATTGATGATAAAATAATTAAAATCAAATGATCCTATTCTCAAAATTTGAGAAAAACTCAAATATGAAAATAACGAATCCCCAACTCTCTCCGTGGGTCCTTGAGTTGTGTAGGATTTCTAGGATCAAAACCCAAAGCAAAAAAAATATGATATGCATTGATGATCTAATGTATAACATTCCAAATTGAAAATTTGGGATGTTACAAACCTACCCCCCTTAAGATGAATCTCGCCCTCGAGATTCGGGTTGGCTAGAAAATAGGTGAGGGTGGGCTTTAAGCAAATATTCCTCTCGCTCCCAGGTGGCTTCATCCTCGGTGTGGTGGTTCCACTGAACTTTGCAAAACTTGATGACCTTGCTGCGGGTGACTCGGCTGGCAAGGTGGCTCCTCAGGCTCCTCCTCAAGCACAAGCTCCTTTGCGACGAGCCGGAGACCCTCGACGAGCTGCTGATCATAGCAGACAAGTACGCCACAGCTGACTCCTCCATGAAGACGGAGATCGAAGTCGGTCTGTTGGAAAGGTGGCTCCTCGAGGCTCCCAGAACTCCGGTGGCGACACCCGGTCGGCAATGACAGAATGATCACTGGCGCAAGGCCCGCAGCCCGGCTTCCAACAGCCATGGTGGCGGCAGTCGAACCAACAGCGGAGGGCAGCCTCCGGCCAAGCGGCAGAAAGGCGGCAAGTCCAACTGGTTGCCGGCCTTCTCTTACGAGCAGACTCTAGATGGTCCCTGCAAGTTCCATAGCGGCGCGAAGCCGTCGAACCACACCACCCGGAAGTGCCACTGGCTCACCAGGATCGCCAAGGGAGACGGCCTCCTCCCTCCCATGCCTGTTGGGCCGCCGCCTCCATCGCCGCCCCAGCAGCAGGCTGTCAGGCCAGTCGGCGCAGTACAAGACGAGTACCCAAAAGAGCATGGAGCTTATGTAGTGTTCACCAGTGTGGCCGACGATCGCCGCAGCAGGCGGCTGCAACAGCAAGAAGTGAATGCAGTAGCATCAGATACCCCTGAATTCATGCACTGGTCCGAGAAACCTATCAGTTGGAGCCGAGCTGATCACCCAGAGGTGATGCCGAATCCGGGCTCCGACGCCCTGGTCTTGGGAGCCACCCTTGCCGTGGATAGGCGGGCCGCTCGCTTCTCGCGAGTGCTGATAGACGGAGGCAGTAGCATCAACATCCTGTACAAGGACACAATGGAGAAGTTAGGAATCAAGCAAAGACAGCTTCACAGCAGCCGGACTATGTTCCACGGCATTGTACCTGGCCTTTCCTGCTCACCGATCGGCAAGATCCTGATAGACGTCCTCTTTGGGGACAAAGATCATTTTCGCCGAGAGCCAGTCTGGTTCGAAGTGGTGGACCTCGAAGCCCGTACCATGCTCGCTTGGCCGACCTGCTTTGGCCAAGTTCATGGCGGTCCCCACTACGCCAACCTCAAGATGAAGATGCCGAGTACCAAGGGGATTACGACCGTGGCGGCGACTCATGAAAGTCGTCCGCTTTCTTGGTGAAAGCGATCGGTGGTGAGTCCCCTGGTGATCGCATGGTGAAGCGGCTTCTTGATCTGGTTGTGGCAATGGTCGGCAAGCAGCCAGAGATGTCGCCCAACCTCAAGGAGTCGGAAGCTGAGGGCTCGTTCAAGCCGGCCAAAGAGACAAAGAAGATACCCTTGGACCCAGAGCACCCGGAGAGTCTGCTGTCGTGGGTGCAAACTTGACGATAAATAGGAAGGCGAGCTCGTCGATTTCCTCCGTGAGAATCGGGACATTTTCGCATGGTCCCCTAAAGACATGCCAGTGTACCACGGAATTCGCCGAGCACAAGTTACATGTCCGATCTGATGTGAAGCCCGTCGAGGCAGCCCTTGCGCCGCTGTCGAGAGAAGAGAAGAGTTGTTGGAGAAGAGATAGCCCGGCTCCTCGCAGCCGGTTTCATCATGGAAGTGTTCTTTCCAGAGTGGCTAGCGAATCCGGTCTTGGTACTAAAGAAGAACAAGCAGTGGTGGATGTGTATTGACTACACAAGCCTCAACAAAGACTACCCCAAGGACCCGTTCGCTTTCCCGTGAATTGATCAGGTGATAGACTCCACAGTCGGATGTGAGCTGTTGAGCTTCTTAGATGCATACTCAGGATATCACCAGATCAAGCTGAACCCGGCGGACAGATTGAAGACCGCCTTCATCACGCCGTTTGGAGCCTTTTGCTACCTAACCATGACGTTCGGCTTAAGGAATGCCGGCGCCACCTTTCAGCGCTGCATGCAAAAGTGCCTCCTCAAGCAGCTTGGCAGAAACGCCCATGTTTACGTGGACGACGTGGTGGTGAAGAAGGAGAAGCGAGGAACGCTGTTGGAAGACCTCAAGGAGACCTTTGAGAATCTGCGCCGATTCCAGATCAAGCTCAATCCTGAGAAGTGCGTCTTCGGAGTGCCAGCCGGCCAACTCCTTGGTTTTCTGGTCTCCGAACGCGGCATAGCGTGCAACCCCGTGAAGATCAAGGCAATCGAGAGGATGGAAGTACCCCGCCCACTGCTAGATGTGCAAAAGTTCACCGGCTGTTTGGCGTCCATCAGCTGATTCATCAGCCGGCTGGGCGAGAAAGCCCTTCCTTTGTACCAGCTCATGAAGAAGACCACCTTGTTCGAATGGAACCACAAGGCGGACGAAGCTTTTCTCCAGTTGAAGAAAATGCTGACTACTCCCCCCGTGTTGACGGCCCCGACTCCCAAGGATCCCATGCTCCTGTATATTGCCGCCACCAGCAGGGTAGTCAGCACAGTCATTGTAGTTGAATGCAAGGAGGAAGGCAAGGCGCTACCTGTCCAGAGACCGGTATATTACCTGAGCGGCATCTTCGACCTCCAAGCAGAACTACCCCCACTACCAGAAGATGTGTTACGGCGTGCATTTTGCCGCCAAGAAGTTGAAGCCTTACTTTCAAGAGCATCCAATCACCGTGGTTTGTACTGTCCCACTAGCTGAGATCATCGGAAGCCGAGATGCTTCTGGCCGAGTTGCCAAATGGGCCATAGAGCTGGCCCCCTACACCATCTATTACCAGCCCCGCACCGCCATCAAGTCGCAAGCACTGGCCGACTTCCTCGTCGGACCGGGCGAGACCCGATACTGCCGCCGGCCCGACTCCAACCATTGGCGGATGCACTTCGATGGCTCCAAGATGCGCACCGGCTTGGGAGCAGCGTGGTCCTCACTTCCCCCAAAGGCGACAAGCTCAAGTACGCGCTGCAGATCCATTTCGCCGCCTCCAACAACGTCGCTGAATACGAGGCGCTCATTCACGGGCTCCGGCTTGCCAAAGAGCTTGGCATTCGCCGGATCCTGTGTTATGGCGACTCCGACTTGGTGGTCCAACAGTCATCCGGCGACTGGGACGCCAAAGATGCAAACATGGCGAGCTACCGTTTCTGGTACAGCAGCTGAGTGGATATTTTGAGGTGCGAGTTCCTCCACGTACCAAGAAAGCGACAACGACCAAGCGAGATACCACAGCAAGAATCGGCTCCACCCGCCAGCAATACCATCCGGCGTCGCCCTTGGCGCCTCCTCAAGCCATCTGTCAAGCCGTCACCAGAATCAGACTCCATTTTTGTGCCGGCTCCCCCTGAAGAAGTCGGATCCAACTCCAAAGCCTCAGCAGACGACACGAGAATCCTTGCAGACGGCCCCAAGAATGCCGCAATCAAAGTCGGCCCGGGGACTTCAGAGCCCGGCCCGGGGACTGCGGCGACCATTGCGAAGACTCCAGAACTCGGCCCGGGGACTGCACCAGTCGGCCCGGGGACTCCATCAACCCAGCAAGCGGCTGCAGACTCCAGCCCGCCGCCTCCCAGCCCAGCCGCCCTCGTCCAAGTAGCAGTACTGGCAGTTGAAGAAATAGCAGCACCCTCATGGGCCCAGCCCATCCTGAAGTTCTTAGTAAGCGGAGAGCTACCAACCGATGAGACCTTGGCTCGGCAAGTACAACACTGAGCGGCAGCCTACACTATCGTCAACAGAGAGCTGGTCAGGCGCAGCGTCACTGGTGTCTACCAGCGCTGCGTCGAGCCAGAGCAGGGCCAAGCGATTCTCGAAGACATCCATCAAGGTGAGTGCGGCCATCATGCGACCTCAAGAGCACTCGACGCCAAAGCCTTCCGACACGGTTTCTTCTGGCCAACTGCCCTAGAAGAGGCCAAGGAATTAGTTCAAAGATGCAAGGGGTGCCAGGTGTTCCGCTCCAAGCCGTTTCAGTCGGCTTCCGCGCTCAAAACTATCCCCATCGCCTGGCCCTTTGCTGTTTGGGGCCTGGACATGGTGGGACCATTCAAAACGGCACGAGGCGGCCTAACTCACTTACTCGTCGCGGTGGACAAGTTCACCAAGTGGATAGAAGCAAAACCCATCAAGAAGTTGAATGGTCCTACTGAAGTGACTTTCATCGCCGACATCACGACTCGGTACGGCGTACCACACAACATCGTCACCGACAATGGCACAAATTTTGCCAAAGGCGCCCTGGCCCGTTTCTGCGTGACGCAAGGCATCCGACAGGACTTAGAGTCCGTTGCCCACCCGCAGTCAAACGGCCAGGTGGAGCAAGCGAATGGCCTCATCCTGTCTGGCATCAAGCCTCGACTGGTCGAACCACTGGAGCGTTCGACCGGCTGCTGGCTTGAGGAGTTGCCAGCCGTCCTCGAGTCTGCGCCGCGACTCCAAACAAGTCAACTGGCTTCACACCCTACTTCCTCGTCTATGGTGCCGAAGCCGTCATCCCAACGGATATAGAGTTCGACTCCCCGCGAGTCACCATGTACACCGAAGAGGAAGCAGAAGAAGCACGTCAAGACGGCATCGATCTGCTGGAAGAGGGCCGGCTGTTGGCACTCAGCCGGTCCAGCATCTACCAGCAGAGCCTGCGCCGCTACTACAACAAGAAGGTCAAGCTAAGATCATTCCAAGAGGGCGACCTTGTGCTCCGGCTGATCCAGCGAACAGCCGGCCAGCACAAGCTGTCGGCGCCTTGGGAAGGTCCATTCATTGTCGACAAAGTCTTTGAGCAACGACTCCTACTACGATCGGCCTTTCGAAGCCCGAGCACGCAAGAGGGACGACTCCGGCAAAGAGACGGAACAGCCATGTAACGCGAATCTCCTCCGAAGATTTTACAGTTGATGCAGTATGTACCATGCTACCTTTTGTGTTTAAAGTACTAAGACTTCGGGCCCCACGAGACGAGGTCGGGGACTGCCCTCTTTTGTTATCTGTATGATAAGATTATGCCTACGAGTATATTACTCTTTGTTATGCTGCTTGGCACCGGGCTCGACTAGTCGGCCCGGGGACTCACCATATGAGCTATGAAATGCTTCCTGCAATCGGACAAGTAACGTCACGATTACCTAAGCCGTCTCCTCTCGAAGCCGCAGCTCATGAGAGCGGCCTTGGTGGGCGAGGAGTAAGGAAGAGCAGGCGCCCACACGAAAAAATGGCTAAGGACCCAAAGCATAAGCATAGTTTAAGCCGACTTCCAGCCCCTTTTGCAAAAACCGACTCTTAAGTAGTCGGGTTTGCCTTTCTACCCAACTTGTTTAAAAGACTCTAGAAAATGGCCAAGTACTTGCCTTCTCAAAGGTAGCCAAGCACTTGACCCAAATGGCGATCCATGAGCGGTTGTCCGACGGGCAAGGCGGCGACTAAGGGAAGGCGGCAAAGGAAAAGCCATAAAGAGCAATGAGCAAGGAAAGATAGAATTAAACTAATATTTACACTGACATAGGCCCTTGGCACGATCTTGAGCAGAGGTTCAAAATACACCCAGCGGGTGGAATTGTCTTGAATTAACAAGTTCTTTTCAAAGACTATCAAAGGAGATAAAATAAAAGCGAGACAGCGGCCTAGGAAGCGGCAGATGGGGTCGGAAGGCCGGAGGAGGCAGCGGCGTCGCGCCGGGCAGCAGCTGGGCGGTCTCGGCTTGATCGTCTCCGGCGGCAACCCGGCCCAGACAGCGCTCGTTCTTTGGAAGCGCGATCGAGCTGAGGCTGGTCGCCCGCTCCGTCTTCTGGCGCCTCCATCTCGTCTCCGTCCTCCGCCTCGTCTTCCTCCTCGGCGCTGGAGCCGATCACCTCCGCCGAGTCCTCGTCGTAGTCCGGGTTCATCCCGAACCACTCCGGCGGCGCCTCCCCACCGTCCTCAGCCCGCTCAGGGACGAAGACGCTGGTGTCCGTGTAGTCGGCAATCGCCACCGCACGCGCTCGGCGAGGGCGTCCTCCGCAGCCAGCTCCGCTGGGCCTCGATCGGAATGCGCCAGCGGTCCAGATCCAGCCACAGATACCATGCCTTGGCGAATTCCAAGGCCGGCGCTCGGCCGAGCAGCGGAACCCTTCCAGCCTCAAGGCGGCCAGCCGCGACCTCTATCCGGTCGGCGGTCCGGCTGGGAGTCAGAACCGGCATGTCCGCCAGAGCAGCGATCGCTGGCGCCGACACGCTGAAGCCGGCGCGGCATCCGATGGGCGACGCAGACGAGCCTCAATGCTCGGAGCTGCTCGTCAAGGGTCCGGGCGTTGGCAGCAATCTCGGCACCACCCGCCCGGCGCCTCGCGGTCAGCCTCGATGGCTTGATTGGCCGCCTGCGTGTGGCCGGGGAAGAAGTCTGCCAAGGCGAAAATGAAGCAAATCAAAAGCGAGGAGTCGGCCCGACCTATAGTCGGCGGCCCAAAGGAAGAAGTAAAAACAAACTCACCGTCAACGATGTCCTCAATTTCATGGAAGCCGGAGGTCAGCAGTGCTTCCTTGTCGGTCCAGGAGGCGCGCTCGCCCTCGAACTCGGCCAGGAGAGCAGCCTCTCTCTTCTCCGCCTTGTCCTGCGCCACCTTAAGTAGCTCCCTCTGCTCCGCCAGCTGCGTAGTCAGCAGGTCGCGCTCTACGGCGAGCTTGCGGCATTCCTCCTCCTTGGCGCGCAAGGCGGTGTCGGCTGCGCCCAGCTGCCGTTGAAGAGTGGCGTTGGCCTCTGAAGAATAAAAAGAAGAAAGACGCAAAGTCGTCAGCTAAGAAGGTCGCAAGGAAGATCCGGCCCGACCGCGCAGCAGTCGGCCCGAATCTCGGGGACTACAGCCCGCTGGTACGCCAGCGCGCCCCCGCGGAGACGAAACAAAACCCACCTCGGCTCCACGACAAGTCGGCAGTCTGCTTGCCCAGCTCCTCAATGTTGCGGTTGAAGGCAGTGGCGCGGAGGTTGTGATACTCCTGCGATGAGAACTTCAGGCAAAGGTAAAAATTTGGAAGTCAACAGATAGAGTTCCGAGCCGCCTGCTCAGCAGCCGGCCCGAAACTTCGAGGACTACACCCAGTGGAGTGCGCTGGCCGCGCCCCACAGAAGAAAACGAGAAAAACTCAAAGAAGAAACATACCCGCACGGGCTGACTCGCGGCGCCAGTGCGCCTGGTGCGATTCTGGATGGCGTCGTCCTCAGCTCGCAACCGCTGGGCGTCCAAGCGCCCGTGTTCAGCGAACTGTGCCGCCTCCTCGCACCCACCCAACGGGCGCGGCGCTTGTCGCCCCGACGTCCGGAATGGCCGAGCTGGCGGCGTCGGTCTCCAAAGGGCGCGGTGCTGAAGTCGCCTTCTCAAAACGGCGGCGCGCTGGCGAGGCGACTTGAAGAAGCAGCCTCGCCACGACTTCATCATCGGTCGGCGGCACAGGCGAGTCAGCCGGCTGTTTACCTCGCGCGCCCTCAGACGGCGGTGGAGGCGGTGGGGGCGGAACGGTCGTGCCTGACAGGGAGGCCTCTCCGCCTTCCCTCTCCTTGATGGGGAACTCGCCACTGGCTCCCTCCGTCTGCCCCGTGAACTCCGGCGACGGCGGCGCAGAGTTCAGCGGGGTGACGAGCAGCGCCGACTAGAGAAGCGCGGCCTCTTCGGCTCGCCTCTTGGCTGCGACGGCGGCTTCGGCTTCCTCTAGCCGCCTCTGGGCGGAAGCTGTCGCTTTCTCGGCCAACGCCTTCTCCAAGCGGGCGGCCTCCTCCTCGTCGCGCTTCTCCTGCGCGTTCTGCTCCGTCGCCTCCCGGAGGTCGGCCGCCGGGTCAATCCGCCGAGTATTGGCGAACGTCTCTGCCGACCCCATGACGGAGGCGGCGGCGACCCTCTCCAAGATGAGAGGAGCCTTGATAAGAAGAAGACATATAAAAGACTAGGACAAAGACGAACCAGAAGAAAACAAGATAAAGTAAGAAGCACTTACGCAGAGACCAGCGGCGGCTTCTTCACTTCCTTGTGGAAGCGGTTGGCCTTCGCGACCGCCTCCTCTCGCTGGGTCGCGGCAGCCGCCCCCCTGAACTTCTTCGCCCGGCCGCCTGGCAAGCTCGGCCCGTCCCGGCGCTTCTTCTCGCCGCCTCGACCACCCAAGCCGGCAGAGGAACTCGCGCCTGGATGACCGACCTTCTGTTGGCGGCGGGGGACGACTTCCCTTTCGCCGTCATCTTCAGGCCAGTCGGCGAAGGTTGCCGAAGGCCTAAAGTCGTCGGCTCCTCCTCCTCCCTCGGCGTAGGCCTCCATTGCCGCCGTCCCCAAGTCGGGGTCGTCGACGTCGCTCTCCGCCCGATCGGGGACGAACTCATGGGCCGGCCCCATGGTGCCGGCTGAGGGCTGCATGAGGGGGTTCTGACTCGGAAAGAACCAAAGAAAATCAGAGTCGGATTCGGCTGAAGAAGGAAACAGAAAAGCAAGAGAAAAGACTTACCACAGTTGGGGGGTTGGCGCGCGAGTACGGCTCCTTGCCGAACTGCCATTCCTCTGTGAGGCCGCAGTTCGCCAGGAAATTCACCGTGTCCACCACCTCCGCGTGGGGCATGTCTTTGGAGCACACCGGCCAGGGGTCGGCGGCGCTCATCCGACAAATCAGATGAGGTCGGCCTTGGAGAGGAAGAACTTCGGCGCCCGCGAAGGCGGCCAGCAAAGTCGGCCCAGTCGGGGCCCTCCGACTACGTCGGCCTTTCGGGCAGACGGCGGCGGCGGCGCTGCGAGTCGGCGTCCTGGCCCGATGGGACCAGCTTGAAGTCGCCCGCCATCTCGCCCGGCCTCGTAAAGGCGGCAGAGTTGACCCAGTCGCCTTACCGCGGCGTTCTTCCGCGTAGAAATCGTACACTGCCACATCTTCACCAACTTTATTAGTGGGATGGCGGGGAAGGGGTTGTCGACCAACGGCCTCCTCATTCGCGATGAAAGTGCCGCCTGAGCCAGACGCCGGCGGCGTGCGTTCCGAGCTTGGCTTGGAAGAATTCCCCCCACAGCTCGATGGTGGGGAGAACGCCAATGAAGCCCTCGCACAAGGAGGCGAAGGCGGCCAGCAGCACCACCGTATTCGGAGTGAGGTGGTGCGGCTGCAGCCCGTGAAACTCCAGGAAGGCGCGGAAGAAGCCGCTCGCCGGCAGCCCCAGCCTGCGCATGAGGTGCGAGCGGAATATGACCCGCTCGCCCTCCTCCGGCGCGGCGCAGGTCACCACGAGGTTGGAGCCGGGGATGCGGCGTGTCTGGCGGAGGAACTCGATGATGTCGTCGTCCACGACGGAGCCGTCCCACACGCCGGAGCGCGCAGCAGGAGGCGCAGCAGCGGAGGAGGAGCTCATCTCCGTGGCGCGGCGTGGTTCGGCACGGCGGAGGCGAGAGGAAGACGAAGCAAGGAGGAGAGGGAGCAAGAGGAAGCGAGGAGAGTGGGTGCGCGAGCATCGCCGCCCCCCCCCCCTCCCGCCTACTTATAGGCGCCTAGGCTGAGAAGCCGAGGGGGCAGGCGTGGGATTAACTGCGCCCAATACCCCATGCCCCCACGATTTAACCCCGATGTTCTTTGCCGCAGCGATAACGGCGTGGGGAAATAACCGCCCGCACGGCCGCAGCGGATCCGCCCGTCTTGCCGAAACGGCTGATGTGGCGAGCCCCGCTGACGGGCCTGTCCCATCGCTGCAGCGTGGGTGGGCGGGCCCAGCCTGCCGCGTGGCGTCACGCGATGGGCCCACGACGGGCGGACGCCCAGAAGCTTATCAGGCACGCTGCCCGGACCCCGCCATGACCTTCAAACCCTTTGAGGGGCAAGGCGGCCTCCTGCGAGACCGACTCCAGCTAGTCGGCCCAAGAGAAAGACGGCAAGCCAAGCCCAGATTCCTCTGCCGAAGAAATGAAACCGTTGAGGCTCCTCGACATGCTGCCCTTGACGCGTCACCAGCTTCGGGGACTACTATCGGAGTAATGGGCCACGGGTAGGAAAACCCGAGCCCCTGGATCTTTCAAAACATCGGGGCAGACTGCGCCCCTCAAGACCCCAAGACGAAGCGCCGCCTTCTGAAAGTCGGCGGCAGAGCCGCCGACTGCCCCTCCCAGCCGAGTCTCAGAGACGGCCTCAAGATAAGCCGACTCCCAGCCAGCGACTTACGGAGAAGCCGACTATGGGGAGTTGGCCCGCGACTCCAACCACCTCCTCCCCATGCGACTACGAACGGGATGGGATGAGGCCGCCTCGCAGCCCGTCCCTGACCCGTTCACAAAGGACAGGCATGGCCACAGAGCGACGTACTGACGGAGATCTCCGTCCGGCGCGGCACTATTGCCACGCCGGCCCTGACATCCAGCCCGTGGGCGGATCCCTGTACCCACGATGGCACATGTCATGCGACCGAAGGCGGCGGGACCCGCTTTGTCGGCAGGAGTCTGAAAGATGGCAGCGCCCCAAAACGGACCCGCTGGGAGTCGGCCTCAAGAGTCGGCCGGCCCCTCCACGGTCTCCGTCGCCATTAACCGAACAAGGCGAGGGAGTAGCAAGGATCGCCCGTCGGTAGCGGCGCTGCTTATTGCCATGACCCCATGACCCAGCTCGTGTCATTAGAAGCACGGCTACGATAATCCATGGCCGGGCAAGACCCGCCCGCGGCGGACAAGGGCTGTCGGCCCCATGCTAGACCGTCGGCGAGGCCCACTAGTCGGCGGGCCCCAAAAGTCGGCGGAGAAGACGGCGACTTAAGAGACTGACGTCTGGGACCTGCGCCCAGCGGGATTACCATTGTACCCCCGGGGGGTAGGCCTATATAAGCCCCCCGGGGCACCCATGCAAGAGGTTGGACCCTAATAGTTTTAGACACACATAGAGGGAAGAGAAGAGCTAGTCGTCCCCTTCTCCTTCCTCACCCCGAACAGCTCAAGGAGCAACCTTGTACCCACTTTGCCATAGTGATCATGCGGAGACCCCGCAGAGCAGCAGTAGGGGTGTTATCTCCACGGAGAGCCCTGAAGCTGGGTAAGATTCGCCGACGTGCATGCCTTCGCCTCATCCCGTTTCCAGGCACCGGCGACGTTCTACTCGCCCCCACCATGATAAGCCATCCTTTGGCATATGTCGCACCCAAACCCCGACATCACTGGTGTGTACCAGCGCTGCGTGGAGCCGGAGAAAGGCCAAGCAATCCTCAAAGATATCCAGCAGGGCGAGTGTGGTCACCATGCGGCTTCAAGATCACTTGTTGCCAAAGCTTTCCGCCATGGTTTTTTCTGGCCGACTGCTCTGGAAGATGCCAAAGATTTGGTCCAGAAATGTAAAGGATGCCAGAAGTTCCGCTCCAATCCACATTTGCTGGCTTCTGCGCTCAAGACTATCCCCATTGTGTGGCCCTTTGTCGTCTGGGGGCTGGACATGGTGGGACCATTCAAGACAGCATGTTGCGGCATGACTCATTTGCTTGTCGTCGTAGACATATTCACCAAGTGGATAGAAGCAAAGCCAATCAAGAAGTTGAACGGTCCGACTGCTGTGACTTTCATTGCAGACATCACCATTCGGCATGGCATACCTCACAGTATCATCACCGACAACGGCACAAACTTTGCCAAATGTGCCTTGGCCCGTTTCTATGCGACGCAGGGCATCCGACTGGACTTAGCGTCCGTTGCCCATCCGTAGTCAAATGACCAAGTGGAGCGAGCAAACGGCCTCATTTTGTCCGGCATCAAGCCCCGACTGGTCGAGCCTCTAGAGCGTTCGGCCGGCTGTTGGCTCGATGAGCTGTCGGCCATCCTCTGGAGCCTGCGCACAACTCCGAACAAGTCAACCGGCTTCGCGCCATTCTTCCTCGTCTACGGTGCCGAAGCCGTCATCCCGACGGACATAGAATTCGATTCCCCTCGAGTCACCATGTACACCGAAGAGGAGGCAAAAGAAGCACGAGAAGACAGCGTCGATCTGCTGGAAGAGGGCCGGCTATTGGCACTCAGCCAGTCCACCATCTACCAGCAGAGCCTATGCTGATACTACAACTGGAAGGTCAAGCCAAGATCCTTCCAAGAGGAAGACCTTGTGCTCTGGCTGATCCAGCGAACAGCCGGCCAGCACAAGCTCTCGGCACCTTGGGAAGGCCCCTTCATCATCAGCAAAGTTTTGGGCAACGACTCCTACTACCTGATCGATGCTCAGAAGCCCAGAGCACGCAAAAGAGACGACTCCGGCAAGGAGACAGAGCGGCCGTGGAATGCAAATCTCCTTCGAAGATTTTATAGTTGACGCAGTATGTACCACACTACCTTTTGTATTAAGTACAAAGACCCCGGGTCCCCCGAGAAGAGTTCGGGGACTACCCTCTTTTATCTATATGATAAGTATTATGCCCATGAATGTGTTATTTCATTATTCCGCCTGGCACCGAGTTCGACCAGTCGGCTTGGGGGCTCGCCGCCTTGAGCTATGTGGTGCTTCTAGCAGTCGGACAAGTAGTGTGTTGGCACCTAAACCTTCTCCTGCCAGAAGCCGCAGATCACAGAGCGACTGCCCGGTGGGCAGGAGTCAATGGCGGGGAAAGGGTGTCCACATGAAAAATGGCTGAGGCCCAAAGCATGTACATAGCTCAAGCCGGCTTCCCGCAACACCGAACGGCTGCTCAGCAGCCGGCCGGCCGGCTTCTACTTAACTTGCTAGTGCTCTAGTCAGCTAAGTACTTGCCCTCCAAAAGGTAGCTAAGTACTTGACCTAGCCACAATCGCAGAGCGACTGTCTGGCTGGCAAGATGGCAGCTAAGAGAGGGCGGCAAAGGAAAAAAGCCAAGGAGCAGAAAGCAAGAAAAGTCATAACTCGGCAGAAGCACAACTTGTGTGGAAGAATATTTACATGTCAAAAGGCCCATTGGCCAGCATTCAACAGAGCTTGAAATACACCCCGTGGGTGGAATTGTGCAAATTTAACAAAGTTTGTCGAGACTGATAAAGCAAGAAAAATAAAAGCCGACGGCCTAGGGAGCAGCAGAGGGATCCGGCTGGGTGGCGGAGTCGATGGTGCCGGTTGGTGGAGTGGACGGCTAGTCAGTCTCCGCTTGGTCGCCTCCAGCAGCAGTTGGCACGCTCGAGCGTGGCTCGTTGTTCGAGGCGCGGTCAAGCTGAGGCTAGCCATCCGCTCCGACCTCTGGCGCATCTTCTCCGCTTTCCTCATCCTCCTCGTCTTCTCCCTCGTCGCTGGAGTCGATCACCTCGGCCGAGTCCTCGCCATCCTCTGGGTTCAGCCCGAACCACTCCAGTGGCGCCTCGGCACCATTCTCAGCCAGCTCAGGGATGAAGATGCTGGCGTTGGTGTACTCGATGATCGCCGCCACCCGTTTGACAAGATCAGCTCCACCGCCACCAGCTCCTCCTGGGCCGCCTGCCGAAACGTGGTCAACTAGGCTAGATTTAGCCCAGGGTAGCACGCCTTGACGAACTCCAAGGCCCTGCGCGCTTCAGCCCAGGCCGAGGAACCCTTCCAAGCCTCCATACGGTCGGCCACCACCTCCAGCCAGTCAGCAGTCCGGCTAGGAGTGCGTGGAGCCAGCATGTCTGGCCAAAGGGCGTAGATCACCTGGGCCCCAACACGCTGAAGACGACGCAACATATGATGAGCCGGCCGAACGGGGGCCTGGATGCTGAGAAGCTGCTCGCTAAGTGTCCGGGGGGCATCGGTGGCTCAAAGAAAGAAAAAAGAAGAAGCTTACCATCAACCATGTCTTCAATGCTACCGAAGCCGGCAGTCAGCAGCGTCTCTTTGTCGACCCAGGCAGAGCGTTCGGTCTTGGACTCGGCGAGGAGATTGGACTCTTTCACCTCCGCCTCCTTCTGGGCCTTCTAGAGAAGCTCGCTTGCTCTGATAGTTGGGTGGCCAGCCGGTCACGCTCTTGGGCCAGCTTGCTGCAATCTGCCTCCTTGGAACGCAACGCGGTGTTGGCTTCACCTAGTTGCTGCTGTAGGATGGCGTTGGCCTCTGCAAAAGTAGAGGAAGACAAAGACATCAGCAACCAACAAGGAAGAAGTGCAGTTGCCAGGGAGATCCGGCCCGACTACTCAGCAGTTAGCCCGAATCTCGGGGACTATAGCCTGCGGGTGCGCCAGCATGCCCCCATAGAGAAAGAAAACGAAGACTTACTCCGGCTTTCCGACAAGTCAGCGGTCCGTTGGTCTAGCTCCCGGACATTGGAGTTGAAGGTGGCCGCGCGAAGGTTATGATAATCCTTCAATGGGGATATCGGACGAAGTTAGCACTCGGAGCTTGCAAATTAAAGTTCCGAGCCGCCTGCTCAGCAGCCGGCCCGAAACTCGGGGGCTACACCCAGTGGGTGCACTGGCGCGCCCCCACAGAGAAGTACAAGAATCAAAGACGGAGAAGTAAGAAACATACCCGAATGGCCGCTCGCGAATCCAAGAACGCCTTGTTGCAATGCTTGACAGCGTCAGCCTCAGCTTGGAGCTTGGCCTGGACGTCTAGGACCGCCTTGTTTAAGGCTCCCGCCCCGCCTGCCCGCACCAAGTCAGCGGGCGCGGCGCTGGTCGCTTCGACATCAAGACTTATAAGCTCGCGGCGCCGGCTTCCAGCGGTCATGTCGCTGAGGCCGCTTTTGCGCCTCGGCGGCGTGATGGTGTGTGGGCCTCAGGAGTCAGGCCCGTCGCCATCTCACCTCCAGCTGGCTGCACCAGCGGGCCAGCCGGCTTGTGGTCCTGCGCTCCTCCAGACGGCGGTGGTGGAGGCGCGTCCACGTACGGCATGACGACATCGCCGGCTTCCCTCTCCATGATCGGGTGCTCGTCACCGGCTCCCCCAGTCAGCGCCGTGAACTCTGGAGGAGGCGGCGCAAAGTTCAGGGGAACGCCGAATAGCGGCCCCTGGCGGCGCGTGGCTTCTTCAAGCCGCTTCTTCGCTGCGGCATCAGCCTCCGCCTCCGCCAGCTTCTTCAGCGCGGCGGCCTCCGCCTTGTCTGCCTTCGCCTTCTCCAGGCGGGCGGATTCCTGCTCCTCGCGTGCTTCACGCGCATTTCGTTCTTGCGCCTCCCGGAGGTCGGCCACAGGGTCGATTCGCCGGGTGGTGGTGCAGGTCTCCGCCGACCCAATAACTAAGGCGGCGGCCGACTTCTCAAGGGAGAGCGGGGCCCTAAGTCAAGAAAAATAAAACAAGGAAACTTAGACAGAATCAACAAAGAAGGAAAGAACAAGGAAAAGATACTTACGCCGACACCAGGGGAGGCGCCTTCAGGAGCTTCTGAAACTTGGCCGCCTTCACGGTGGCCTCCTTCTGCCTAGTCGCCGCGGTCGGGTTCTTGGTCTTCTTTGGTGCGCTGCCAAACAAGACAACACCCTGTTTACGCTTACGCGTGCCTCCTCGAGCAGTCGGCTCGGCGGAGGGACCCACATCCGCCTTGCCGGCGCCTCGCGCAGGGCGCGGCTCGTCCTCCTCATCGGCATTGTTGGGCCAAGTCTCGATGCGCCTCCTTCTTCGGAGCCGCCTGCTACGTCACCGCCGCCTATGGCGTCGTCCTCCAAGCTAGGAGGCTGCCCCCAAGTCGGGATCGTCCATGTCGCTCGCCTCCCGGTCTGGCTGGTAGTTTCCGCCCGACCCCACGATGGCGGCCATCGCCGGAGACATATAGATCTGCATCCAAAGGATCGACTGTTCAAGACCGAGATCAAGACCAAGACAAGTACTAAAAAGAAAAAGTTGAAGAACTTGCAGCAGGCGGCGGGTTGGCGCGGGAGTATGTCCGCTTGCCGAACCGGCAAGACCCTTCCGACAGCTTGAGGTCGGAGATCTCATTCACCATCTGGGTCACCTTGGCAGTTGGCATGTCTCTCGTGCACATCCATCTCGGGTCGCGGTGCCCGCTCATCCGACAAATCAGATGAGGCCGGTGTTGGGGCGGGAGAACCCGACGCTCAACAAAGGCGACCAGCAGGTCGGATGCCTTGAGGCCCTCCGCCTCCGTCAGCACCCGGAGCCGGTTGATGGCGGCGGTGGCGTCGGCGGATATGGGCTTCGGCTTGTAGCCCCAGTTGTCCCGAGGCTCAGCCGGAGGGTCGGTTTCGTAGGGCGGCAAGTTGATGAAGTCGATTGCCGGGTCGATGTTCTCCACATAGAAATATGATTTCTGCCACAGTTTCACTAACCATGACAGCTTGATGGCGGGGAAGGCGTTCTTCACCGACGGCTAGTGCACCGCGACGAAGGCACCGCACTGGGCCGCCTTCTCCTTAGCGGAGGTGCCCAGTTTGGTGTAGAAGAAGGCTCCCCACAACTTGATGGTGGGGAGGATGTCGAGGTAGCCCTCGCACGCTATGACGAAGGCGGACAGCAGCATCACGGTGTTGGGCGTCAAGTGATGCAGCTGAAGATGGTTGAACTCCATGAAGGAGCGGAAGAATCCACTCGCCGGCAGGCCGAAGCCACGGAGGAAGTGCGAGCAGAAGATGACCCGCTCGCCTCCTTGCGACACCGGCGAGATTTCCTTCTCCGGCGGCACGCGCACCTTGACGAAGCCCGCGCTGGGCAGTTGACGTGTGGCCCGGAGGAAGGTGAGGTGGTCGTCGATCACCACCGAGCCATCCCAGTCCCCTCCCTTCTCGCGTGCCATGGAATCCGAGCGGGATCGAGCGAGAAGCTTGGAGCAAAGGAGCCTAACGTCGGCAAGCTGCGGCGGCGCCTCGGCGGAGCACGGAGGTGCGGCAGCATCAAGGAGAGGAAGAAGATGAGAATGGCGAAGGGAGAGGAGGGCGCGCGTGCTCCGCCGCTCCCCCTCCCCCCCTACTTATAGCCTTTGGGCTAGGAAGCCGAGGGGGCGGGGCGTGGGATCGTGGGATTAACTGCGCCCACGACCCCATGACCCCCGTGGTTATTGCACGAGTTACTACGCGCAGTAACTCCACGCAGAATCGGAACAGTCAGCCTCGGTCGCAGCCGATCCGCTCATGCACTGAGGCCCGGTAGTGGCGGGCCCAGCCTGCTGTCTCGTCCCATCGCGCCTGTGGGCTGGCAAGCTCGCCCGGCTGGCTAACGCCGCATGACATACTTACAGCGGGCGGCGGGCCTAGAGGCTTAGCAAGCATGCCACCTAGTTCCAGCCTTGACATTTCGAAATTGTCAGACGATACCGCCTGGTCATGGCTGACTCCCAGCAGGCGGCACACCAGGAGGAGGACCAAGCATTTAGCAAGAACACTTGGAGAAGGAAACTGCTGAGGCCTCTCGACTTATCAGCCGCGACGCTCACCAGCTTCCGGGACTACAGTCGGAGTAATGGGCCACGGGTAGCCTAACCCGAGTCCCTGAGCATTTCTAGACATTTGGGCCGGCTGCGTCCCTCAAGCATCCAGAATGAAGTGTCGCCTTCTGGTGGCTGGCTGGCTCAAGCGTTCGGCTGCCAGAAGACGGCCAAGCACCAGAAGACGGCACCAAGACGAGCCGACTCCTAGCAGGCGGCCTCCAAGGAGGCCGGCTCCTAGCAGGCGGACCACGATGCCCTTAGAGTCTGCGCCCCCCATTAAGAAGACAAGACAGGATGTGGCTACAGTGAAGCCCATCACCCCCGTATCCAGGGCTTGGCGTGGCCATAGTGCCCCATACAGGCAGAGATCTCTGCACGGCACTGCACTTTTGCAACTCTATCCTTGACGTCACTATTGTCAGGCGGAGCCCTGTTCCCACGATGGCCTGTCAGTAAGCCCTGCAGGCGGTGGGCCCAACCAGGCAGTGAGAGCCCTGAGGGTGGCATAGCCTGACCAGTCGGACCCAAGGGAGGCCGGCCTCTAGCAGGCGGCCTGCTCCTTGATACGTCCATTTTGCATCATGCTTTTATATCGATATTTATCGCATTATGGGCTGTTATTTCACGTTATGTCACAATACTTATGTCTATTCTCTCTCATTTTACAAGGTTTACATGAAGAGGGAGAATGCCGGTAGCTGGAATTCTGGGCTGGAAAAGGAGCAAATATTGGAGGCCTATTCTGCGCAACTCCAAAAGTCTTGAAACTCCACGGAATACCTTAAAATAAATAAATAAAAATCGTCGCCAAAGATGAAGGCCAGGGGGCCCACACCCTGCTCACTAGGGTGGGGGGCGCCCCCCCCCCCCCGGGGCGCGCCCCCTACCTCGTGGGCCCCCTGATGGCTCTCCGACACCCATCTTCTCCTATATGAAGTCTTTTGTCAAGAAAAAATAGGAAGCAACCTTTTGGGACGAGACTCCGCCGCCAAGAGGCGGAACCTTGGCGGAATCAATCTAGGGCTTCGGCGGAGCTGTTCTGCTGGGTACACTTCCCTCCGGGAGGGGGAAATCATCACCATCGTCATCACCAACGCTCCTCTCATCAGGAGAGGGCAATCTCCATCAACATCTTCACCAGCACCATCTCATCTCCAAACCCTAGTTCATCTCTTGTATCCAATTCTTGTCTCCAAGTCCGGGATTGGTGCTAGTAGGTTAGTAGTAGTGTTGATTACTCCTTGTAGTTGATGCTAGTTGGTTTACTTGGTGGAAGATCATATGTTCAGATCCTTTATGCATATTATTACCCCTCTGATTATGAACATGAATATGCTTTGTGAGTAGTTACGTTTGTTCACGAGGACAAGGGAGAAGTCTTTCTATTAGTAGTCATGTGAATTTTGTATTCGATTCGATATTTTGATAAGATGTATGTTGTCTAGCCTCTAGTGGTGTTATGTGAACGTCGACTACATAACACTTCACCATTATTTGGGCCTAGAGGAAGGCATTGGGAAGTAATAAGTAGATGATGGGTTGCTAGAGTGATGAAGCTTAAACCCTAGTTTATGTGTTGCTTCGTAAGGGGCTGATTTGGATCCATATGTTTCATGCTATGGTTAGGTTTACCTTAATATTTTTGTTGTAGTTGCGGATGCTTGCAATAGAGGTTAATCATAAGTGGGATGCTTGTTCAAGTAAGAACAGCACCCAAGCACCGTCCACCCACATATCAAACTATCAAAGTACCGACGCGAATCATATGAGCATGATGAAAACTAGCTTGACGATATTCCCATGTGTCCTCGGGAGTGCTTTTCCTATTATAAGAGTTTGTCCAGGCTTGTCCTTTGCTACAAAAAAGTTGGGCCACCTTGCTGCTCTTTATTTACTCTTGTTACTTGTTGCTCATTACAATTTATCTTATCACAAAACTATCTGTTACCACTTATTTCAGTACTTGCAGAGAATACCTTGCTGAAAACCACTTATCATTTCCTTCTGCTCCTCGTTGGGTTCGACACTCTTACTTATCGAAAGGACTATGATAGATCCCCTATACTTTTGGGTCATCAAGACTCTTTTCTGGCACCGTTGCCGGGGAGTGTAGCGCCTTTGGTAGGTGGAATTTGGTAAGGAAAAATTTATATAGTGTGCTGAAATTTCATTGTCACTTGTTACTATGGAAAGTAATTCTCTGAGGGGCTTGTTAGGGTATCTCCGCCCGTCGATGAGAACAAAGAGTTGCTCCTCAACCTCATGAACCTATTGAAAATGAAACTCCTTTTGAAGTTCCTTGTATGATGGAAAAACTGCTAGCTAATACTTTTGTAGGAGATGGAACAAAGCATCCTGATGAACACTTAATATATGTGGATGAGGTTTTTGGATTATTTAAGCTTGCAGGTATACCCGATGATGTTGTCAAGAAGAAGGTCTTCCCATTATCTTTGAAGGGAGACGCATTGACATGGTATAGGCTATGTGATGGTATGTGTAGGACCTTGAAGTATGTCTAGAGGGGGGGGGGTGATTGGACTACTTGACCAATTAAAAACTTAACCTTTTCCCAATTTTAGACTTTGGCAGATTTTAGCTATCTTTGAACAAGTCAAGCAATCTTCAAGCAATTCAAGAAAGCATGCAAAGAGTATATAGGCAGCGGAAAATAAAGCATGCAACTTGCAAGAATGTAAAGGGAAGGGTTTGGAGAACTCAAACGCAATTGGAGACCCGGATGTTTTTTGTGTGGTTCCGATAGGTGGTGCTATCGTACATCCACGTTGATGGAGACTTCAACCCACGAAGGGTAACGGTTGCGCGAGTCCACGGAGGGCTCCACCCACGAAGGGTCCACGAAGAAGCAACCTTGTCTATCCCACCATGGCCGTCGCCCACGAAGGACTTGCCTCACTAGCGGTAGATCTTCACGAAGTAGGCAATCTCATTGCCCTTACAAACTCCTTGGTTCAACTCCACAATCTTGTCGGAGGTTCCCAAGTGACACCTAGCCAATCTAGGAGACACCACTCTCCAAGAAGTAACAAATGGTGTTTTGATGATGAACTCCTTGCTCTTGTGCTTCAAATGATAGTCTCCCCAACACTCAACTCTCTCTCACAGAATTTGGATTTGGTGGAAAGAAGATTTGAGTGGGAAGCAACTTGGGGAAGGCTAGAGATCAAGATTCATATGGTTGGAATGGAATATCTTGGTCTCAACACATGAGTAGGTGGTTCTCTCTCAGAACTGGTAAGTTGGAAGTGTAGGTTTGTTCTGATGTCTCTCTCTACGAATGAAGAGGAGGTGGAGGGGTATATATAGACTCCACACAAAATCTAACAGTTACACACAATTTACCAAACTCGGTGGGACCGAATCATCAAACTCGGTCGGACCGATTTAGTAAACCTAGTGACCTTTAGGGTTTTCGGTGGGACTGGCATGCAACTCGGTAGGACCGATATGGTTAGGGTTAGGGCATAACGTAATCTCGGTGAGACCGATTACACAAACTCGGTGAGACCGAATTTGGTAATTAGCTAACCAGAGAGTTGGTCAGGTAAACTCGGTGGGACCGGTTCGCTCTTTCGGTGAGACCGAAAAGTTACGAAAGGGAAACAGAGAGTTTACATTGCAATCTCGGTGGGACCGATCGCTCACTTCGGTTAGACCGAAACGTTATGAAGGGAAACCGAGAGATTACAATCCCATCTCGGTGAAACCGAGATCCCTATCGGTGAGACCGATTTGCCTAGGGTTTGTGGAAGTGGCTATGACATTGAACTCGGTGGCGCCGGATAGAAAGAATCGGTAGGGCCGAGTATGACTTTAGGTTTAGGTCATATGTGGATGTGAGAAAGTAGTGGAGGGTTTTGGAGCATATCACTAAGCACATGAGGCAAAAGGCTCATTAAGCAACACCTTATCCCTCCTTGATAGTATTGGCTTTTCCTATAGACTCAATGTGATCTTGGATCACTAAAATGTAAAATGTAGAGTCTTGAGCTTTTGAGCTTGAACCAATCCTTTGTCCTTGATATTTTGAGGGATCCACCTTCATCATCCATGCCATGCCATTCATTGAGATTTCCTGAAATATTTGTCTTGGAATAGCATTAGCTCAATGAGCTATATGTTGTTATGAATTACCAAAACCACCTAGGGATAGTTGCACTTTCAGTATGGGATCATGGAACTACAAAAGATTGATATTGGAATTTCATCAAAAATATTATCCTATGCATCTTGTTCATCGCGATCGCAATTATATATATAATTTCTGGCCTCGTGAAGGAGAAAGCATCGCTCAAGCTTGGGGGAGGCTTAAATCAATATTTTCCGTAAGGTAAGGAGTCAGGTATGACACCTAAGTTTTAATCGTCGCCAAAGATGAAGGCCAGGGTGCCCCCTGGGGCACGCCCCCCTACCTCGTGGGCCCCCTGGTGGCTCTCCGACGCCCATCTTCTCCTATATGAAGTCTTTCGTCAAGAAAAAAATAGGAAGCAACCTTTCGGGACGAGACTCCGCCGCCACGAGGCGGAACCTTGGCGGAATCAATCTAGGGCTTCGGTGGAGCTGTTCTGCTGGGTACACTTCCCTCCGGGAGGGGGAAATCATCACCATCGTCATCACCAACGCTCCTCTCATCAGGAGAGGGCAATCTCCATCAACATCTTCACCAGCACCATCTCATCTCCAAACCCTAGTTCATCTCTTGTATCCAATTCTTGTCTCCAAGTCCGGGATTGGTGCTACTAGTTTGCCAGTAGTGTTGATTACTCCTTGTAGTTGATGCTAGTTGGTTTACTTGGTGGAAGATCATATGTTCAGATCCTTTATGCATATTATTACCCCTCTGATTATGAACATGAATATGCTTTGTGAGTAGTTACCTTTGTTCCTGAGGACAAGGGAGAAGTCTTGCTATTAGTAGTCATGTGAATTTGTTATTCGTTCGATATTTTGATAAGATGTATGTTGTCTAGTCTCTAGTGGTGTTATGTGAACGTTGACTACATAACACTTCACCATTATTTGGGCCTAGAGTAAGGCATTGGGAAGTAATAAGTAGATGATGAGTTGCTAGAGTGACAGAAGCTTAAACCCTAGTTTATGCGTTGCTTCATAAGGGGCTGATTTGGATCCATATGTTTCATGCTATGGTTAGGTTGACCTTAATACTTTTGTTGTAGTTGCGAATGCTTGCAATAGAGGTTAATCATAAGTGGGATGCTTGTTCAAGTAAGAACATCACCCAAGCACCGGTCCACCCACATATCAAACTATCAAAGTACCGAACGCGAATCATATGAGCGTGATGAAAACTAGCTTGATGATATTCCCATGTGTCCTCGGGAGCGCTTTTCCTATTATAAGAGTTTGCCCAGGCTTGTCCTTTGCTACAATGTAACATCCCAAATTTCCTATTTGGAATGTTTTACAATTATAGCTAAGCATCTATGCATTCTGTTTGAATTTGAGTGGCATTTGAAGTTTCAGAAGTTTTGGAGTTGTTGGAGTTTGAATTCAAATTTTGGCAGTGGAAAGTTATTTCAAAACTATACCTGATAAATACTTGAGAAAAAGTATGAGAGGAGTAAACATGACACTCCAAAAATATCAGAGGAAAAACATTGCCAAAAAGTTTGAATTCAAATTTGAGTTTTATTTGGAATTTTGAAAAAAATGAATTTTTATAAAGTTTGAGTTTTGCCTCTGGAAAAATGTTCAAATTATAGGGAATATTCCCCTGATCATTTTGATATATATATGTCCTATATAAAATATTTATATTTATATTTTTTTTCCTCTCTCTAATATTCAAAAAAAATAGAAAAATACCCAGCGCCCGGCCGAACCAGTGATCGGCCACTGGGCACCAAACCCGGCTTGACCGAGCCCGTGACGGCCACCAAAGGGCCGGCGAGCCCCTCGCCCGAACCGACTCCGGGTCGGCCGACCGACCGAACCCCCTCTCCCCCTCACTCGCTGACGGGTGGACCCGCCCCCTTCTTCCCCCTCGTGCACGCCACCCGCCCGCGCCGCCGCTCGCCGGATCCCGCAGGATCCGGATTCGCCAAATCCCTCCCCGATTGCCCCTCGTCCAAGCCGGTCCCCCCTTATAAATACCCCTTCACCCTGCTCCGCCCCTTCCCGACCTCAAACCCTCTCCCTCGCCCGAATCCCTTGGAGCCTCGACGCCACGCTGGCCATTGCCACCGCCCGACCGCCCGGTAATCCCCGAGCTCCATCAACCCCACCAAACCAACCCCTCGCTCACGAACCCGCGGAGGTCTCCGACACCCCGACCACCCGGAGTCGCCGGAGCACTTCGCCGCCCGAGCCGCCCGTCGCCGTCGCCGCCTCGATAACTTCATGGGACCCCTCCCGCCGTTGGATCTAGGTGTACGGTTAGGATTAGATCCCCGAAGAATAGGTTATTTCTAATAAACCGGTCCGGTTTATTTTGTTTAGTTAGGTTTTTATTTAAACCGGCCGATTCGTTTAACCCCTCGGCGCTTTTTAGTTATTTGACGCCCGATGCGTTAGATAGGCCCATTAGCGCCGGTTTTCTTTTTAGTTAAATTTTTTTCGTTTATGTTTTTAACAGAATAGTTTCAGTTTTGTAAAATCCATATCTTTTAATCTACTTAATATTTTTAATTGATTTTTTTTGTTAGTTTGCAAATTTGTTGTAGTTTCTGTAGAAAATATGTTTAGTCATGTTAGAATTATTAGAAATTGTTTTATTTTAGTTTTAGACAGATTAGTAATTCTGCTATAAAAGGAGTTAGGAATATTATTTTTTAATGATTCTTTCTGTCACAACTTTGTTTTGACATTACCTAACCGTAGGTATTTATTTGGGCATTTTAGATTTAATAAAAAAATAGTTTTAGTCAGAATCATGTTATTCTTAATTATTTAACTAGCTACTGTTTTCCTATTGTTTTACTTAGCAAATAAATTTATTTTTCAGGGGAGATAGTTTATTCTAGGTTAGTTTCTGTAACTTTAGAGCATGAACTTTTATTTGCAATAAATAAAACTTTTATTTTATTTTTCTTGCTAGGAATTGTTTTAGGCATAATAGGAGTTCTATAATAGATTTTAATGTGATTCTTTTTGCTCCTAGTTGCATGATGAATTCTTTTCTGTTAGTTAGCAAAAACCCATGCTTAGGTTCTGTTAAGAAAAATTTTGTTGTGTAAAACTATTACATGGTTGTTGTTTGATGTGGCAAAAACATTGAGTTGGATTTCTTCGAGTTTTCCTTTGGGTTTTGATTCGTTTGTTTGGTGTGTTATGTTAGCATGCTATTATGTTAAGTGATCATATGCTATATGCTTATTGTGATATTTGTTTGTCTCGGTAGAATTTACGGAGTGCGAAGCTTGCTACCACGAGTCCCTAGCTTATGAAGATCGTCAGCAAGGCAAGTCATTGATCATGTTTCTTTACAATACCTATGATTTTGTTGCATTAGAATTATACCTCCCCACCATGCATGCAGTAGGTGAAATTTTGAAGTTATGTACTTGAGTAGTATCATGAGGTAGGATGAACCAATTCCCTTGTTACCATGACCCGGGACGAAGTAGTTTATTATTGCTATGCTCGTGAAGCGGGATTGGTTGAGTGAATTCATAAGGGAGATGTGAGAGTCAAGATGATGACAACCCCATGAACTTCAAGCTCAAGATGGACTTGAATTCACTCTTTGGGTGGAGGACGGTTGGACGGGCACCTGGAGAACCCGGTGGTTGGCGGGATGCATGGAGAAGCGCCATGACATCTTGCGGAAAGCTTCACCCAGCCACGAAGAGACGGATGGATACCCCATTGACGGAAGCTTACTGTGCAGCCGCAAGCCATTATGGGCTCTGGCTTGGTCGACCCTAGGTGTGACTCTGGCTGGGCCGGTGCTCTGAGATGTAGAAGAACGATAGGATTGGATGGGCACCGCAAGCGGCCCGGAGGAACTCTTCAGCAGACCCTGTTTACGTTCGTCCGTCTTCAAACACCATGAAGTGCGAAGACTTAAAAGGAGGGAACGATTCTTGCGGGTAAAGTCGCAAACCTCTGCAGAGTGAAGATCTAATCGGTTAGCCGTGTCCCCGGTTACGGACAATTTGAGCCTCTGGAACTTGGAAGTATTCGGAAATCTCAACACTGAAATTAATAAATTAATGGAGGGGGTTATTATTGAATAATTGGGAATGAGACATTGGTTGGCGGAACCATCTCAATAACTACCAACAATTTTGTAGTAAATGCAAACAAGTCCATTATTGTAGGGAAAAACTGGCTTTTTCGCAAAACCATGAAACTTAGAGCCCCACAGCCAAATTGCATATAGTGTTAGAAATTTTATTATTGTTCTCTCTTCATGACTTGCCAGCATATTCAAAATGCTGACCTACACGGCTGCAACGTCTTATGTTGCAGAGGAGTTTTCCGATCAGGAGTGAGGCTACGATCCACGCTTGGCGATTGCCCTTTGGAGTCGGATGGACTCGCTATTCTTCTACGCTTCCGTAGCTTTACTTAGTTTATTTCTCATGAGTTGGCCTTCAGCCAAATTTATTCTATTGTAATAAAGACTCGATATGAGAATCGTGTAATAAATTCAGGTGTGATTGAACTTTGATTATTTCATCAATGTCTTTGTGAGTGCCAAAGCATGATCTTGGGATGGTACGCATACGTAGACTTGACCGATTTTGGGCCCGGTCGCTACAGAGATGGTATTCAGAGCACACGCTGACCGTAGGACGTAACCCCTAGGATCGGAAAGCCATAGGAAGAGACTATTTATTTTATGTCCTTATCATTCCGTAATTCTGCCCTGTTCATTTCGACTTCTCTCCGATTTTCAACATTTTAGATGGCCGCGAAGTTCAGCCCGGTTTGCTACCGGAGTTTTGCCACCAGATGAGACGATGCCCTTCGGCAGGAAGCTGGTCCAGATCGTGAAGAAGCTGAAGATTGCTCTGCCCTCGATCACCGGGAAGCCTACCAATGCACTTCCGACGGATACCCGCTACAGGATCGAGGTGCACATTCCAGGGAGAACCTTTGGAGGACATACAGAGCCCATTGATTTTGAGTTTACGGAGTTCAATTGGATCATCGGAAGAGACATGGCGATTTATCGTGCACTTGGACATCTCCGAGAAGAGTACAGGGCCGAGCTCGATCCATCAGATCTCGCCATGGTTTCTCGCAGAGCAAGAATGGAGATATCATCCGTACCGTGGAGGACGACTCCATTATCTCATACGTCCAAGACTTGGAGTGTCTCCTCAGGAAACGGGAGATCCAGACTCGCCGTAACTCGAAGGTACACAGAAGGCTATTGTTCCGTGAACTGGAACTGGAGGAGAAGGCACGCGCAGATTTCCTTGATCATGAATAAGAAATCGCGGACTTCATGGAGAGAGTCGACGACCTGAAAATGAAGGTTGCCGCGTTAGAGGAAAATATGGACTTGGGAGAGGACCTTTTTCCGAGTGGAGATGACGGACCTCTCGTGAGCAATGATCAGGATTATGAAGGGAGTTCCACTGGAGAAAGCCGCAAGAGGAGGCGCCAGATCGGAGGACGCCACACCGGAGGACATCGCACTGCAGGACGCAAGGATTATTGATGAAGACATTTAGCCGACCACCATGTTATTTTATTTTCCGTCGATCGCTTAGGGCCGTTATTTTCGATTAGTCGTGAGATATTTTGTAATCCGAGATTGAACCATGTTTGAGATGATTGAATAAATGATTGGTGTGATTATGATTGTGCATTCATATGGGTAGTGATATTTCTCATTAGACCATTGTTCTATTCTAATTTTCTCATCCACTCCAAAACACCAGATGCCTCCGAGACGTGACCCCGGTCTCAACTTCCCACCGGAGCTCACCCAGCTGATTCAGTAGCAGAATGCCCTCATGCAGATGCTCATCCAGAACCAGAACAACAACAACAACAATCCACCGCCACCACCCCCTGTTGACAACTTGACTCGGTTCCTAAAGCTTAATCCGCCAGTGTTCTCTAGCAGCACTGAGCCGATTGTGGCCGATGATTGGCTCCATAAGGTCGGAAGGAGTTAGTCACCGTTGGATGCACCGATGCGAGAGAAGGTGCGCTTTGCCGCACATCCACTTGATGGACCTACAGCGTCTTGGTGGGAGAACTACCCCGCCACTTACCCCATCGGCACCATCACCTGGGATCAGTTCCAGCAAGCCTTCCGCACCGCTCATGTCTCAGCTGGAGCCATGAGTCCAAGAAGCGTGAGTTCCGCAACTTACGCCAGGGAACCGTCTTTGTGGGGCAAGATGCGTGGATGAGTTCAGCAAGTTAGCTTGCTATGCCCCGGATGATGTGGCCACAGATGCCGCAAAGCAGGAAAAGTTTCTCGAGGGACTCAATGACGAGCTGGGTATGCAGCTAATGGTGGCTACCTTCACCAACTACCAGGAGCTGGTAGACAAGGCCACCATACTCGAAGGCAAGCAGCAGCAGATTGATAGCCGCAAGCGGAAGTATGGCCAGGGGAAGTACAACTCTGGAGCTCAGCAGAAGCCCCGTTATGCCCCATACTCAGGAGGGCATACCCATCACAACCATGGAGGACATAACCATGGAGGAAATGGGAACAACCGCAACCAGGACAACAAGTCAGGCAATGGAAATGGCAATGGAAACGGTAATGGGAACCAGCATCGTCCTGCCCCGGCTTAGAAAGATCTGAGTCACATCACCTGTTTCAAGTGCCAGAAAAAAGGACACTATGCCACCGACTGCCCGGAGGCCAAGCAGAGGAATGGAAAGCGGCAATGGAAGCTCAAATAAGAAGCCCAACCCTTTCCCTCGTGCTCGGGTGAACCACATTGACATGGAGGACGTCTATGATCAGCCGGACAATCGTGGTAGGTAAGTTTTATTGAATTCACGTTCGGTATTGGTACTCTTTGATTACGGTGCAACGCATTCATTCATATCAAGGGTAGTTGTGGAAAAGTATGGGTTGCCCACTAAAACCCTTAGAAGCCCCCTTCAGCGTCGATTCCTTGGAGGAGAGATGATGGCAGGCTTAGGTCATCATGCAACCCTCAACATCGGGAACCATAAATTTCCCGCAGACCTCATAGTATTGGAAACCCAGACCTTGGATGTAATCCTAGGCATGGATTGGTTGACGAAGTTTGAAGGAAACATAGACTGTGCTCAAGAAGTCGATTCTCGCTCACCACCCCGGAGCAGAAGAGGATCAAGTATGTATCCAGACATAGCCAGATGAAGAATCAGGTGAATTCCCTCACGGGAGTTGTTCAGGAGGAAGTGTCAGTAGTGCAAGATTTTCCTGATGTGTTTCCGGAGGAATTAACAGGAATGCCACCGGACAGAGACATTGAATTTCTGATTGAGTTATTGCCCGGCACAGCCCCAATATCCAAGAGACCCTATCGGATGCCACCGAACGATCTGAAGGAGATCAAGAATCAAATTAATGAGCTATTGGAGAAAGGATATATTCAGCCAAGCTCATCACCTTGGGGAGCCCCAGTTCTCTTGGTAGAGAAGAAGGATGGAACCTTGAGAATGGTTGTTGATTATCGTTCGTTGAACGACGTGACTATCAAGAACAAGTACCCTCTGCCGATGATTAATGACCTGTTTGATCAGCTAGTTGGAGCCAGGGTATTCTCCAAGATCGATCTTCGATCAGGGTATCATCAGTTGAAGATCCGTGAAAAGGATATACCCAAAACAGCATTCACCACCAGGTATGGTTTATATGAGTATACCGTCAAGTCATTTGGATTGACTAATGCCCCTGCATACTTCATGAATTTGATGAACAAGGTATTTATGGAATATCTGGACAAGTTTGTCATGGTGTTCATCGATGATATACTGATTTTCTCCAAGAGCGAGGAAGAGCATAAGGAACATTTGCGTCTAGTTACGGAGAAACTTCGAGAACATCGATTGTATGCCAAGTTCAGCAAATGTGAATTTTGGCTGAAGGAAGTCGGATTCCTCGGACATGTTATTTCAGGAGAAGGAATAGCAGTTGACCCCGCCAAGGTTGAATTAGTCACCGATTGGCAGTCACCCACCTCAGTCAAGGAGATCCGCAGTTTTCTCGGACTCGCAGGATATTATCGGAGGTTTATTGAGAACTTCTCGAAGATTGCCAAGCCCATGACTGAGCTGTTGAAGAAGGAAGCCAAGTACATTTGGACCGAGGATTGTGAAGCCAGTTTTCAGGAATTGAAGAAACGTCTGGTTACAGCCCCGATCTTGATTTTGCGGACATACACAAGGATTACGGTATATTGTGGCGCTTCTCGTCGAGGGACTCGGAGGAGTACTCATGCAGGAAGGAAAAGTTGTAGCTTATACCTCCGCATAGCTACGACCTCACGAGATGAATTATGCCACACATGATTTGGAGTTAGCAGCAGATGGTGCATGCACTCAAGACACAGAGACATTTCCTCATCGGAAACCGCTGTGATGTTTACACGTATCACAAGAGCTTGAAGTATATTTTCACGCAGAAGAGTTGAACCTCAGGCAGAGGAGATGGCTAGAGTTAATCAAGGACTATGACATGAGATTGCATTATCACCCAGGGAAAGCTAATGTTGTAGCAGATGCTTTGAGCCGTAAGAGTTATGTGAATACTCTTATAGCAGGAGGATTACCCCAGGAGTTAGTCGATGACCTCAGAGATCTCCGACTGGAGATAGTTCCGAGAGGATATGTTGCAACTCTGGAAGTTCAGTCCACTTTGGCGAAAGGATTCGTGAAGCCGGAAGTCGGACAAGGAAATTGATGAGATAAAGAAAAGGATGAATGAAGGAAAAGCTAAAGGGTTTCGTAAGGATGAATACGGAGCTATATGGTACGAGGATCGTATTTATGTACCCAATGATCCCGAACTCGTAAAGCTAATTCTTCAGGAGGCTCATGATTCACCGTACTCGATTCACCCCAAGTAACACCAAGATGTATCTGGATTTGAAGGAAAGTTTATGGTGGGCGGTATGAAGAAGGATATTGCTTTGAGTACGTAGCGTATGTCGATGTTTGCCACGAGTAAAGGCGGAACATCGGAAGCCACTGGGTTACTTCAACCCTTGCCGATTCCCGAGTGGAAATGGGAAAAACTTGGAATGGATTTTATCACAGGATTACCAGACCCGTTCAGGTTATGATTCCATCTGGGTAGTGGTTGATCGATTGACCAAGGTAGCTCATTTTATTCCCGTGAAGACTACCTATACCAGCGCTAAGTTAGCCAGGATATACATGACCAGGATCGTATGTCTGCATGGAGTTCTGAGGAGTATCGTGTCAGATAGAGGAACACAATTTACCTCAAAGTTTTGGAATCAGTTGCATGAGACTTTGGGTACGAGGTGGAGTTCAAGATGACCTTTCATCCGCAGCAGATGGATGACCGAGAGAGTCAACCAGATTCTGGAGAACATGTTGAGAGCTTGTGCGCTAGACTATGGGTCTAGCTGGGATGATAATTTGCCATACGTGGAATTCTCGTACAATAACAGTTATCAGACCAGTCTGAAGATGGCCCCTTTTGAAGCTATATACGGAAGGAGATGCAGAACATTATTGCTGTGGGATGGTGTTGGAGATCGAAAACTTCTCGGTCCCGATCTTATCAGAGATTCCGAAGAGAAAGTCAAGCTGATTCGATATAGGCTCAAGGTGTCTCAGTCGAGGCAGAAGAGTTATGCCGACAGTAAACGCAAGGAGGTAACATACGAAGCGGGAGACCGGGCATATCTTCGTGTGTCCCCACTTCGTGGAATCAAGAGGTTCGGTGTTAAAGGAAAGTTAGCACCCTGGTTCATTGGCCCCTACAAAATCCTCGAACGTCGTGGAGAAGTTGCTTACAAGTTGGAATTGCGGAAGGATTGTCCGGAGTTCACGATGTCTTCCATGTTTCTCGGTGAAGAAATGCCATGCCGAGATGGCCGATATTCCGTTGAGAGACACGGTGCCCTAGAGGCCATACAGCTCGACAGTGATCTGACTTATGAGGAGAAACCCGTCCGAATTCTCGAGACTGCGAACAGAGTCACCCGAAGCAAGATCATCAAGTTTTGCAAGGTGCTGTGCAGTCATCATTCCGAGGAGGAAGCTACCTGGGAGCGCGAAGAAGACCTCCTTCGAGACCACCCGCACCTATTTGCTAGCCAACCCGAATCTCGAGGGCGAGATTCATCTTAAGGTGGGTAGGTTTGTAACATCCCAAATTTCCTATTTGGAATGTTTTACAATTATAGCTAAGCATCTATGCATTCTGTTTGAATTTGAGTGGCATTTGAAGTTTGAGGAAGTTTTGGAGTTGTTGGAGTTTGAATTCAAATTTTGGCAGTGGAAAGTTATTTCAAAACTATACCTGATAAATACTTGAGAAAAAGTATGAGAGGAGTAAACATGACACTCCAAAAATATCAGAGGAAAAACATTGCCAAAAAGTTTGAATTCAAATTTGAGTTTTATTTGGAATTTTGAAAAAAATGAATTTTTATAAAGTTTGAGTTTTGCCTCTGGAAAAATGTTCAAATTATATGGAATATTCCCCTGATCATTTTGATATATATATGTCCTATATAAAATATTTATATATATATATTTTTTTTTCCTCTCTCTAATATTCAAAAAAAATAGAAAAATACCCAGGCGCCAGCTAGGCGGCCCAGCGAGCCAGCGCCCGACCCCCTCGCCCGAACCGACTCTGGGTCGGCCGACCGACCGAACCCCCTCTCCCCCTCACTCGCTGACGGGTGGACCCGCCCCCTTCTTCCCCTCGCGCCGCCACCACCGCGCCCTTGCCATGGATCCTTGAGATCCGGATTCGCCATAAATCCCTCCCCGATTGCCCCTCGTCCAAGCCGCCCCCTTATAAATACCCCCTCACCCGTTCCGCCTCCCGACCCGAAACCCTCTCCCTAGCCCGCAATCCCTACTTGGGAGACCGGCCTTGCCCGCCAGCCACATTGCCACCGCCCGCCCGGTCATCCCGAGCTCCATCAACCCCACCAAACCAACCTCGCCCGTCGGAACCCGCCGGAGGTCTCCGCCGACGCCCCCGACCACCGGAGTCACCGGAGCACTCGCCGCCTGAGCCGCCGTCGCCGTCGCCGCCTCGGTAACTCGCCGGACCCCTCCCTGCCGTTGGATCTAGGTGTACGGTTAGGATTAGATCCCCGAAGGGGTAGGTTATTTCTAATAAACCGGTCCGGTTTATTTTGTTTAGTTAGGTTTTTATTTAAACCGGCCGATTCGTTTAACCCCTCGGCGCTTTTTAGTTATTTGACGCCCGATGCGTTAGATAGGCCCGATGGCGCGGTTTTCTTTTTAGTTAAATTTTTTCGTTTACATTTTTAACAGAATAGTTTCAGTTTTGTAAAATCCATATCTTTTAATCTACTTAATATTTTTTATTGATTTTTTTTTGTTAGTTTGCAAATTTGTTGTAGTTTCTGTAGAAAATATGTTTAGTCATGTTAAAATTATTATAAATTGTTTTATTTTAGTTTTAGACAGATTAGTAGTTCTGCTATAAAAGGAGTTAGGAATATTATTTTTAATGATTCTTTTCTGTCACAACTTTGTTTTGACATTACCTAACCGTAGGTATTTATTTGGGCATTTTAGATTTAATAAAAATAGTTTTAGTCAGAATCATGTTATTCTTAATTATTTAACTAACTACTGCTTTTCCTATTGCTTTACTTAGCAAATAAATTTATTTTTCAGAGAGATAGTTTATTCTAGGTTAGTTTACGTAACTTTAGAGCATGAACTTTTATTTGCAATAAATAAAACTTTTATTTTATTTTTCTTGCTAGGAATTGTTTTAGGCATAATAGGAGTTCTATAATAGATTTTAATGTGATTCTTTTGCTCCTAGTTGCATGATGAATTCTTTTCTCGTTAGTTAGCAAAAACCCATGCTTAGGTTCTGTTAAGAAAAATTTTGTTGTGTAAAACTATTACATGGTTGTTGTTTGATGTGGCAAAAACATTGAGTTGGATTTCTTCGAGTTTTCCTTTGGGTTTTGATTCGTTTGTTTGGTGTGTTATGTTAGCATGCCATTATGTTAAGTGATCATATGCTATATGCTTATTGTGATATTTGTTTGTCTCGGTAGAATTTCTGGAGTCTAAGCTTGCTACCACGAGTCCCTAGCTTACGAAGATCGTCGACCAAGGCAAGTCATTGATCATGTTTCTTTACAATACCTATGATTTTGTTGCATTAGAATTATACCTCCCCACCATGCATGCAGTAGGTGAAATTTTGAAGTTATGTACTTGAGTAGTATCATGAGGTAGGATGAACCAATTCCCCTTGTTACCATGACCTGGGACGAAGTAGTTTATTATTGCTATGCTCGTAGACGGGATTGGTTGAGTGAATTCATAAGGGAGATGTGAGAGTCAAGATGATGACAACCCCATGAACTTCAAGCTCAAGATGGACTTCGGAATTCACTACTGGGTGGAGGACGGTTGACGGGCACCCTGGAGAATCCAGTGGTTGGCCGGGATGCATGGAGAAGCGCCATGACATCTTGCGGAAAGCTTCACCCAGCCACGAAGAGACGGATGGATACCCCATTGACCGGAAGCTTACCTGTGCAGCCGCAAGCCATTATGGGCTCTGGCTTGGTCGACCCTAGGTGTGACTCTGGCCGGACGGTGCTACGAGATGTAGAAGAACGGTAGGATTGGATGGGCACCGGCAGTGGCCCAGAGGAACTCTTCGGAAGACCCTGTTTCGTTCGTCCCGTCTTCAAACACCATGAAGTGCGAAGACTTAAAAGGAGGGAACGATTCTTGCGGGTAAAGTGCGCAAACCTCTGCAGAGTGAAGATCTAATCGGTTAGCCGTGTCCCCGGTTACGGACAATTTGAGCCTCTGGAACTTGGAAGTATTCGGAAATCTCAACACTGAAATTAATAAATTAATGGAGGGGGTTATTATTTAATAATTGGGAATGAGACATTGGTTGGCGGAACCATCTCAATAACTACCAACAATTTTGTAGTAAATGCAAACAAGTCCATTATTGTAGGGAAAAACTGGCTTTTTCGCAAAACCATGAAACTTAGAGCCCCACAGCCAAATTACATATAGTGTTAGAAATTTTATTATTGTTCTCTCTTCATGACTTGCCAGCATATTCAAAATGCTGACCTACACGGCTGCAACGTCTTATGTTGCAGAGGAGTTTTCCAATCAGGAGTGAGGCTACGATCCACGCTTGGCGATTGCCCTTTGGAGTCGGATGGACTCGCTATTCTTCTATGCTTCCGCAGCTTTACTTAGTTTATTTCTCATGAGTTGGCCTTCGGCCAAATTTATTCTATTGTAATAAGGACTCGATATGAGAATCGTGTAATAAATTCAGGTGTGATTGAACTTTGATTATTTCATCAATGTCTTTGTGAGTGCCATGATCTTGGGATGAATGCATACGTAGACTTGAACGATTTTGGGTCAGGTCGCTACATACAAAAAGGATTGGGCCACCTTGCTGCACTTTATTTACTCTTGTTACTTGTTGCTCGTTACAATTTATCTTATCACAAAACTATCTGTTACCACTTATTTCAGTACTTGCAGAGAATACCTTGCTGAAAACCGCTTATCATTTCCTTCTGCTCCTCGTTGGGTTCGACACTCTTACTTATCGAAAGGACTACGATAGATCCCCTATACTTGTGGGTCATCACTCCTCCCTCGAGGTCCGTGCGCCATTAATCGGACAAGACACGGTGTGGCTACAGTGATCTCCCCCACACAGCGGGACTGTAGCCACGCCCCTCCCCGACCAAGCATGTGTCATTAGCATTGCGACTACAGTAACCAGCAGCCGCCGATCAGACCCGCAAGCGGCGAAGGCGGCCTATCGGCTCCATACCAGACCAGTCGGCAGGGCCCACCAGGCGGCGGGCCCCAGCAGTCGGCGGAGAAGCCGGCGACCAGAGACACATGCAGCCGGGTCCTGCACCCGGCCAGATTACCATTGTACACCTGGGGGTAGGCCTATATAAACCCCCCAGGGCACCCATGCAAAGGGTTCCCAACCTGTTAGAATTTGACTCATACATAGAGAGAAGGGAGAGCTAGCCCTGCTTTCTCCTACCTCTAGCGTACAGCTCGAGGAGCACCATTGTATTCACTAGTGCCTTAGTGATCATGCGGAAACCCCGGAGAGCAGGACTAGGGGTGTTATCTCCTAGGAGAGCCCCGAACCTGGGTAAAGTATGCCGGCGTTCGTGTCTACGCCTCATCCCGCTTCCGAGCACCGGCGATGTTCTACTCACTCCCACCATGATAAGCCATCCTTTGGCATATGTCGCACCCAACTCCCGACACTAGCAATGGTGGAAGGGTGAGAGTGCGTATATTCATGGACTCAACATTAGTCATAAAGACTCGTATACTTATTGCAAAAATCTATTAGTTATCGAAATGAAGTACAACGTGCATGCTCCTAGGGGGGTAGATTGGTAGGAAAAGACCATCGCTCGTCCCCATCCACCACTCATAAGGAAGACATTCAATAAATAAGTTATGCTCTGACTTCATCACATAACGGTTCACCATACGTGCATGCTACGGGAATCACAAACTTTAACACAAGTATTTCTCAAATTCATAATGTAGGACCTTGAAGTATGTCTAGAGGGGGGGTGATTAGACTACTTGACCAATAAAAACTTAAGCTTTTCCCAATTTTAGAGTTTGGCAGATTTTAGCTATTTTAGGACAAGTCAACCAATCATCACACAATTCAAGCAAGCATGCAAAGAGTGTATAGGCAGCGGAAATTAAAGCATGCAACTTGCAAGAAAGTAAACGGAAGGGTTTGGAGGATTCAAACGCAATTGGAGACACGGATGTTTTTGGCGTGGTTCCGATAGGTGGTGCTATCGTACATCCACGTTGATGGAGACTTCAACCCACGAAGGGTAACGGCTGAGCGAGTCCACGGAGGGCTCCACCCATGAAGGGTCCACGAATAAGCAACCTTGTCTATCCCACCATGGCCGTCGCCCACGAAGGACTTGCCTCACTAGCAGTAGATCTTCACGAAGTAGGCGATCTCCTTGCCCTTACAAACTCCTTGGTTCAACTCCACAATCTTGTCGGAAGCTCCCAAGTGACACCTAGCCAATCTAGGAGACACCACTCACCAAGAAGTAACAAATGGTGCGTTGATGATGAACTCCTTGCTCTTGTGCTTCAAATGATAGTCTCCCCAACACTCAACTCTCTCTCATAGGTTTTGGATCTGGTGGAAAGAGGGTTTGAGTGGAAAGCAACTTGGGGAAGGCTAGAGATCAAGATTCATATGGTAGGAATGGAATATCTTGGCCTCAACACATGAGTAGGTGGTTCTCTCTCCGAAATGACAAGTTGGAAGTGTAGGTTCGTTTCGATGGCTCTCTCCACGAATGAAGAGGAGGTGGAGGGGTATATATAGCCTCCACACAAAATCTAACTGTTACACACAATTTACCAAACTCGGTGGGACCGAATCGTTACTCGGTCGGACCGATTTAGTAAACCTAGTGACCGTTAGTGATTTTCGGTGGGACTGACATGCATCTCGGTGAGGCCGATTCGGTTAGGGTTAGGGAATAACGTAATCTCAGTGAGACCGATTACACAAACTCGGTGAGACCGATTTGGTAATAAGCTTTCCAGAGAGTTGGTCAGGTAAACTCGGTGGGACCGATTTGCTCTTTTCGGTGAGACCGAAATGTTACAAAAGGAAACAAAGAGTTTACATTGCAATCTCGATGGGACCGATCGCTCACTTGGTTAGACCGAAAGCGTTACGAAGGGAAACAGAGAGATTGCAACCCCATCTCGGTGAGACCGAGATCCCTATCGGTAAGAGTGATTTGCTTAGGGTTTGTGGCGTTGGCTATGACTTTTGGAATCGGTGGCGCGGATAGAAAGGATCGGTGTGACCGATTTTGGCTTTAGGTTTAGGTCATTTGTGGATGTGGGAAAGTAGTTGAGGGTTTTGGAGCATATCACTAAGCACATGAAGCAAGAGGCTCATTAAGCAACACCTCATCCCTTGTTGATAGTATTGGCTTTTCCTATAGACTCAATGTGATCTTGGATCACTAAAATGTAAAATGAAGAGTCTTGAGCTTTTGAGCTTGAGCCAATCCTTTGTCCTTAGTATTTTGAGGATCCACTTTCATCATCCATGCCATGCCATTCATTGAGCTTTCCTGAAACAATAGTCTTGGAATAGCACTAGCTCAATGAGCTATATGTTGTTATGAATTACCAAAACCACCTAGGGATAGTTGCACTTTCAGTCTCCACCTTTTTGGTAATTGATGACCACATATAGATCAAAGCTTCGACAAATGATAATAAAATTTAAATAACATCGTCGCTTTGAGAAGTATGTGATAAGCAAGAGCTCCCCCTAAATTTGTGCATAGTTTTGGATTTGCTTTGGACTGCAAATGCACAATGAATTAGGCTCATGGGTTACTCTTCCATGTCACATACATCTTGGTGGAGCGCTCAAAATAATAAACAATGATACATGCACTCATCACCAAGCATAGTGAGTATCACATAAGATAGATAGGATAATATCAAGCATGCATAAGTGTAGCTTATGATCAAACACATGATCATCAATGTCTCACAAGCATAGTATCTCAACCAAAAGCAAACAAAGATTGAGAAACCACCAAATAAAGAAAGAGAGAACAAAAGCAACACTCTCTCTCTCGAAGCCTATGATCTATACATTTTTCTCCCCTTTGGCAACAAGTTACCAAAAGTTCATAGAAAATGCATAGTGCTAGATCGACTCTCGTGCTAGATCTTCCGGTGGTGGTGTAGAGATGGCTCCTTGGATGAAGGCTTCAGTTGAAGTGGATGGAGCTGGAGGAGTTTGTCTTTGGAGCTGGTTGCCTTTGGGCTGTAGGGGCAGTGGCTGGTGCTGAAGTTGTTGCTCTAGTGTCTGTCACTGGCACTGCAACTGACCTCTGGGCTCTGGGCATTCTGGAAAACACATTGGTGGTAGTCTTGCCCTTCCTCTCCTACATGTCATCCTGCAGCTGCTCCACAACTGACTGAATCTCAGTTACCTTGACATCTAGATCATAGAATTTTTGTTCCATGATTCTTTCCAGGCTCTCCTGGTTTTGAGTTAGGGTGGCCAACCCCTTCTCAATCCTCAGAGATGATGCTATCAAGTAACCAAGCTGCTCCTGTTTGGTTTTCAAGAAATATTCAGATGCCTCCTCTTGAGTTGGCATCTTTGCAGCCCTCTCCCTCTTTGCCTTCTCCTTCTTCTCCTGAGCTTGAACTGATTGTGGATCATCTTCATTCATGACAACCTCATTGTCCTCAAAGTCTGGATAAAGTGGAAAGTGTTCCTTATCAAACTGATATTTTCCTGTACCCATTTTTGAGTTTATCAATTCTTGAATCTGAGGTGCATATCCACAGCTCCTCTTCTGATCTGCTGCAGTCCTCTTGATTGTTTCAATGATCGGGCTCATGACTTTGAACTTCTGTGGCACATCAAACACATGCAACATGTTGATGGCATGCCCTCTGATCATGTTATGGTCACGGACTTGGGCAACAAAGTGTGCCTCGGAATCCAATTTATGGTTGGCAACCCTGACAGCAGAAAGTGAACTGATCCAAACTTGTGAGTCTCTAATGCCTTGTCTGGAATTTCCTTGTACATGTGAGCCATTGAATTGTGACCCAACTTCTTCTTTGCATAAATGTCTAGGTCATCCTCATTCTCCTTGGGGGCATTGATCAGACTTGCCCATTCTTCAATAGTGGACTGGTACCTTGTACCTTCAGACATCCAAACTATTCTTCCATCTAGGTAAAAGTGTGCTGTGGAGTAGAACTGCATGATAAGCTCATCATTCCAGTTGGTGAATTTTGTCCAACAAAATCTGCAACTCCACAAGCAACAAAGCTGTCTTGCACTCCAGGATAGTGATGTTCATTTTCCTTGATGAATTTCCAGTCAACCCACCTCATGTCACAGACTATGGGCTTCTTGTCCAACAGAATTGTTTCATAGAAGTACTGTTGTTCCTTTGTGTGGAACCTGTAGTCAACAGCAGTTCTTCTTCTTGAAGCATATGGATCTTCCATTCTCCACAGTCTCAGCCCTAAATCCTTCCTGATTCTCATGTCCTCAGCCACACGATGGGCATCATTGTGGTCTGGTATCTTGGGCTTGAGCTTTCTTAGAACCTGTCCTTCTTCTTACGAATCTTGACAACATTGGGCCTTTGGGGCCTTGTTCTTCTCAATTTGGAATACTCCTAGTATTCCTCTTTGAAATTGATTGGCCTTGGAGGCAGCTTTGGGTGTTTCCTTGGGCTTGGATGTTGCAGCCCTCGATCTGATTGCATCTCCCATAAGCTTAGCTGCCTTTGGAGCTGGTGCAAAGAAGCTCTTCCTCTTCCATCATGGAAGGTTGACCAACAATTTTGGCCATGGTCTTCTTGACCCTTTCCTTCCTCTTCTTTCCTTCAAAGAATGGCTCTTTGGGATCAGGCCTTTTAGGCGCTTGAGTTGATGCTCTGGCCTTGGACATTGGTTATCTTCCTGCAGGCCTTTTGGTCTTCATGCACGGCTTTGTATTCTTTCTTTGAGCCATATTCCTTCTTGAGCACCTCTTTCTTGGAAGTAGCCTCATCTTCCTCAGCTTTGTAATCTTCATCCTCTGAATCTGAAGTTCTTTTCCACCTTTGCCTAGTTGTAGCCTTAGGCAAATTGCTAGGAGTACTTCTGCTCCCTTCATCTGAAGTTGAGGGACTATTGCACTCACTCAAGTCCATCTGCTCTTCTGACCTGTTCTGGCTGTCACTTTGATCAGACATATACCGCAAAAGTCGATCACGACCATGTGAAGAGTTATAGATGAGATAGAAAAGATGAGCATCACAAAATGCAGAGGTTGTTGCAAAGAATGACTCAAAAGTTCAGTCTTAGTTTTCCACGTAAAGCATTTCAGATCCACCGATTTTCAAACTTGGTAATACCGAGCAGTTTTGGAACCTAAATCGATGATCTCGGTTGGACCGAGTTTCAGTTCGATGGTACCGGACTGCTAGGGTTTCACAGAATCCTCAAATCGGTTGCACCGATTAGTAATTGTCGGTCGGACCGAGAGTCACTAGTGCAATGGCATAAGCCAAATCGGTGAGACCGAGTTTTTCAACTCGGTGGGTCCGAGATGGTTTCATGAAACCTAACACTAAAAATTTGAATCACATCTAATCTATGAACTACTTTGGCTGGATAGAAGAGTTCCAACCGTGGCAAGAATCAATATGAAAACAATGTGCCAGGAATCAGACGTGGATAGCACAAAGATTAAGTCCATACCCTAACTTGGCGGTGGACTTGCTACGGCGGCAACGGCGGGGACGAAATCCGTTGACGGCAGCGGAGACCAGCGACAGGAGGCTGCTGGCAACGAGGAGACGATCCGGAGACCACGATGGCAGAGCGAGCTGTTGCGCGGGCGAAGGGTTTCGGAGAAATTTCCAAAATTTTGCCCGTGGCTATATATATAGCTCGACCCTGTCGGTGTGACCGAGTGGAACAACTCGGTGGCACCGAGATGCATAACTTGTGTTCGATTCGCAAATCGGTGAGACCGAAAAGTTCAAATCGGTTGCACCGAGATTGAAAACTCAGATCAACTTGATGATCTCGGTAGGACCAAAATGGAAGGATCGGTCAGACCGAGAATCACTAAGACGTTTTGGAAGTTTAAGTCTATGACGAATCGGGGACTCAGAGTGCTCCTCACACAGAGTGGTTCGAATCTGACTTGATCAAATTTTGTGATGTAGCATGAATAGAGTTTGAGACGAGAAAAGCAAAGATAGCTAAAGAAGGTTCTTAGGCATTCTTGTCCATCCACTTGGCACAAAAAAAGAATCCAAACAAACAAAACAACAAGTGGATGTCCTTGAATGAGTAAAATATGCACCAACATGCTCACACAATAAGATGGCAATTGAAATATGTGCAAAGCATGCACAACCAATTTTAGCATCTATCAAGCAATTGGCGATGACTAGGTCATCTATATATGAGTATATTGACTTAGGAGTCAAATGAGAACATTTGATCATAGGTCATACTCATCGTTTAAGCTCAGGTGGGGTTACCACTTTTACATAATGCATTAATGTGTTCACACCATTAGAGTTGCTTTGACTCAATTCTTAGAGTTAAGCTCCCCTAGATGTGAGATCCCCCTTAGAGGGATGAACTAACCTTGGGTTTTGTCGATGATGACTTCATGTAGATGTTGAAGATGTAGATGCTCAATGTTGATGTAGATCATTTGGAGCAATCCTTTGGAGTGAGTTGCACTTTCAACTTGCCTACATGGGTTAGTCCCACAAGGAACAAACAAGAATATCCATAGACATAGAGTGATGCACACACAAGATGATGTCCATGAAAACATTAGGTTACCTTGTCCCTTGCCTTACCAACATGAGGGTTTGTGACTCCTTGAACTAGTGCAAGATGTGAAAGTTGATCGCACTTGTTCTTGCCAAAATGATATGAGTGAAGAATGTTGGCGGAGTCACCCTCAAGAACTCTCTAGTTCTTCTTCTTCGGGATCCACATCATCTTGATGGGAACCCTTGGAGTTGTAGTTGTACTTGATGAAGTAGAACTTGACGTAGTCTTGGGGACCCACTTGAACGAGGCTTTAGGTGCTTCTTCAAATGCATCAATCTCTTCTTGAAGCTTGTCCTTGCCTTTGTTCTTGTGGTCTTGTGGTGGAAGATCATCTGGAGCTTGTGTCCCCTTGAAGGAAGTAGGATCATACTTCTCTTGTTGAGGAACAAACTTTGTCTTGGGGTATTGATCTTCTTCCCACTCAACTCCATTGGCGTTGAACTTTCGTTCAAAACCAACACCTTGATTCTTCCGTGCCTTCCTTGCTTATGCATAATTTCCTCGAATTGCTTACTCCCGGCAAGGCTCTTGTAAACACCTTTCTCTATAATTCCCTTCAATAAACTATTTTCTTGCTCAAGTGTAACTTGGCTAAGAGAATCATTAGCGGAATCAAGAGAACTACTAGAAGCAACAACATTGGATTTGACATTATTATTGTTACTACTAGAGGAAGTATCTTTCTTGTACTTGTTTCTAGACTTGACTTGAGGCATGTAAGTAGATAAGAGTAAAAGCTTGGCAATGTAAGAAGAACTTTTCTTGCGGAGATCATGATTGATTGCCTTTAAGAACTCATGCTCTTGCTCAAGATTGAGCTTTTCAAAGCGTAACTTCTCATGAGCCCTTAAAAGTTCTCGATGATCTTCGAAGATAGTTTCATGGCCCAACTTAAAAATGTTTAGTTCTTTAGTTAGAAGCTCAATTTTCTCCTTATCATTGTCATTCGTTTGATTAGCATGATTAATTGACGTTTCATCATAGTATTCATCACTAGAGTTGTCAACAAGTAAATCATCATCCACAAGCAAGTCATATTCATCACTATTAAAATAAACATACTCGGGATGTGTTACCTTTGGACCTTTGGCCATGAAGCATCTTCCAACACCTTCATTTGGTGAGTTAAATATGTCGTAGGAGTTGGTTGACACAAGTGCTAGACCAGCAACACCTTCATCTTGAGTATATTCGAGTCGGAGTGATAGCTTCTCTCGAGTGATTGTCGGAGTCGGGCCGGAAACCCATTCACCAACATGAGCTTGATGTCTTCGTTTTGTGTAGCTCCTTCATGACTTGTCATTTCTTTCTGAATCCTTACTTCTCCGTGAGGGTCTTCGTTCATAACGATCATCTCTACTCCTCCTCTCTCTTGGTGGTGATTCTTCTCTTTTGCTCCTTCTTCTTGGAGAATCTTCTCTTCTTTTGTAGGGTGCCGTACACTCATTGTAGTAGTGTCCGGGTCTCTCACAATTGTAGCAATTGCGCTCTCGACTAGAAGATCTCTTGTCATTGTAAGACCTTGACTTGGAGCTTCTTTCTTTGCTTCTACTTTTGTAGAATTTGTTGAAGTTCTTCACCATTAAGCTCAATTCTTCATTGAAGGTTGGTTTCTCACTTGATGATGTGGGGGCTTCACTTGAGGCTTTGTAAGCACCACTTGACTTGTTGTGAAGTTCCTCCTTATCCTTGAGTGACATCTCATGAGCAACAATCCTTCTAATGACTTCCGTTGGCTTAAGATCTTTGTAGTTTGGCATCATTTGGATCAATGTGCACAGTATCATACTTTCCATCCAATGCTCTTAGGATTTTCTTGATGATGAATTTGTCGGTCATCTCTTCACTCCCTAAGCCGACAATCTCATTTGTGATAAGAGCAAGCCTAGAGTACATTTCAGCGACACCTTCACCATCCTTCATTTTGAACTTGTCAAGCTGACTTTGGAGCACATCCAACTTGGATTCCTTGACGGACTCGGTACCTTCATGCATATCAATCAAAGTATCCCAAATTTCCTTTGCATTCTCAAGACGGCTGATTTTGTTGAATTCTTAGAGGCACAATCCTTTGAAGATGATGTCACATGCTTGAGCGTTGTATTGCAGCATCTTCAATTCTTCCGCATTAGCTTCACGGTTCGGTTCTCTCCCATCGAAGAATTCACCTTGCAAGCCAATACAAATAATTGCCCAAACGGCGGGGTTATGTCCAAGAATATGCATTTTCATCTTATGCTTCCAACTAGCAAAATTAGTACTATCAAAGTAAGAACCTCTACGGTGATAATTTCCCTCGCTAGACGCCATACTCTCCTAGGTTGTGAAACCAAGGCTATGACCACCAAAATCTATGGAAATCAAAGCAAATGGAGACCAACGCTCTGATACCACTTGTAGGACCTTGAAGTATGTCTAGAGGGGGTGATTAGACTACTTGACCAATAAAACTTAACATTTTCCCAATTTTAGAGTTTGGCATATTTTAGCTATTTTAGGACAAGTCAAGCAATCATCACACAATTCAAGCAAGCATGCAAAGAGTGTATAGGCAGCGGAAATTAAAGCATGCAACTTGCAAGAAAGTAAAGGGAAGGGTTTGGAGGATTCAAAACGCAATTGGAGACACGGATGTTTTTAGGCGTGGTTCTGATAGGTGGTGCTATCGTACATCCACGTTGATGGAGACTTCAACCCACGAAGGGTAACGGCTGCGTGAGTCCACGGAGGGCTCCACCCACGAAGGGTCCACGAAGAAGCAACCTTGTCTATCCCACCATGGCCGTCGCCCACGAAGGACTTGCCTCACTAGCGGTAGGTCTTCATGAAGTAGGCGATCTCCTTGCCCTTACAAACTCCTTGGTTCAACTCCACAATCTTGTCGGAGGCTCCCAAGTGACACCTAGCCAATCTAGGAGACACCACTCTCCAAGAAGTAACAAATGGTGCATTGATGATGAACTCCTTGCTCTTGTGCTTCAAATGATAGTCTCCCCAACACTCAACTCTCTCTCATAGGTTTTGGATCTGGTGGAAAGAGGGTTTGAGTGGAAAGCAACTTGGGGAAGGCTAGAGATCAAGATTCATATGGTAGGAATGGAATATCTTGGCCTCAACACATGAGTAGGTGGTTCTCTCTCGAAATGGTAAGTTGGAAGTGTAGGTTCATTCGATGGCTCTCTCCATGAATGAAGAGGAGGTGGAGGGGTATATATAGCCTCCACACAAAATCTAACCGTTACACACAATTTACCAAACTCGGTGGGACCGAATCGTTAAACTTCGGTCGGACCGATTTAGTAAACCTAGTGACCGTTAGTGATTTTCGGGGACTGACATGCATCTCGGTGAGGCCGATTCGGTTAGGGTTAGGCATAACGTAATCTTGGTGAGACCGATTACACAAACTTCGGTGAGACCGATTTGGTAATAAGCTTTCCAGAGAGTTGGTCAGGTAAACTCGGTGGGACCGATTTGCTCTTTTCGGTGAGACCGAAATGTTACAAAAAGGAAACAGAGAGTTTACATTGCAATCTCGGTGGGACTGATCACTCACTTCGGTTAGACCGAAACGTTACGAAGGGAAACAGAGAGATTGCAACCCCATCTCGGTGAGACCGAGATCCCTATCGGTAAGAGCGATTTGCTTAGGGTTTGTGGCAGTGTCTATGACTTTTGGAATTGGTTGCGCCGGATATAAAGAATCGGTGTGACCGATTTTGTCTTTAGGTTTAGGTCATTTGTGGATGTGGGAAAGTAGTTGAGGGTTTTGGAGCATATCACTAAGCACATGAAGCAAGAGGCTCATTAAGCAACACCTCATCCCTTCTTGATAGTATTGGCTTTTCCTATAGACTCAATGTGATCTTGGATCACTAAAATGTAAAATGAAGAGTCTTGAGCTTTTGAGCTTGAGCCAATCCTTTGTCCTTAGTATTTTGAGGATCCACTTTCATCATCCATGCCATGCCATTCATTGAGCTTTCCTGAAACAATAGTCTTGGAATAGCATTAGCTCAATGAGCTATATGTTGTTATGAATTACCAAAACCACCTAGGGATATTGCACTTTCACATAACTAATCACTAGCATGACTCTAATATCACCTTCTTCATATCTCAAAACAATCATAAGGAATCAAACTTCTCATAGTATTCAATGCACTTTATATGAAAGTTTTTATTATAACCCTCTTGGATTCCTATCATATTAGGACTAATTTTATAACCAAAGAAAATTACCATGCTGTTTGGAGACTCTCAAATAATATAAGTGAAGCACGAGAGTTCATTAATTTCTATAAAATAAAACCACCACCGTGCTCTAAAAACACATAAGTGAAACACTAGAGCAATATTGCCTAGCTCAAAAGATATAAGTGAAGCACAAAGAGTATTCTAATAAATCACGATTTATGCGTGTCTCTCTCAAAAGATGTGTACAGCAAGGCTGATTGTGGCAAACTAAAAAGCAAAGACTCAAATCATACAATACGCTCCAAGAAAAACACATATCATGTGGTGAATAAAAATATAGCCTCAAGTAAAGTTACCGATAGACGAAGACGAAAGAGGGGATGCCTTCCGGGGCAGCCCAAGCTTAGGCTTTTCGTTGTCCTTGAATATTACATTGGGTTGCCTTGGGCATCCCCAATCTTAGGATCTTGCCACTCTTTATTCCATAGTCCATCAAATCCTTACGCAAAACATGAAAACTTCACAACACAAAACTGAACAGAAAATCTCATAAGCTCCGTTAGTATAAGAAAATAAATCACCACTTTAGGTACTGTTGTGAACTTATTCTTTATTTATATTGGTGTAATATTGAAAGTGCAACTAATCCCTGGGTGGTTTAGGTAATTCATAACAACATATAGCTCATTGAACTAATATCCTTTCAAGATGATTATTTCAGAAAGTTCAATGATTGGCATGGCATGGACTAGAGATGTGGACCCCTCAAAATGCTAAGGACAAATATTGGCAAAATCTCAAGACTCTTCACTTCTATTTTAGTGATCCAAGATCACATTGAGTCCATAGGAAAGCCAATACTATTAAAAGGGGGTGAGGTGTTGCTTAATGGTCAGCTTGCTCAAAATGCTTAGTGATATGCTCCATAACCCTCAACCACTTTCTCATATCCAAATATGTCCTAAACCTGAAGTCAAACTCGGCCCCACCGATTTATTCATCCGGCGCCACCGAGTTCACTTGATATAGCCATAGCTAGAAACCCTAATCAGTTCGGTCTCACCGATAGGGATTTCGGTCTTACCGAGATGGGATTTCAAACTCTCTGTTTCCCTTCGTAATGTTTCGGTCTCACCAAAATGAGCGATCGGTCCCACCGAGTTCGCAGTGCAAAATCTCTGTTTCTCTTTCGTAACGTTCCGGTCTCACTGAAAGGAGCGATCGTTCCCATCGAGTTTTTCTGACCAACTCTCTGTTTGCTTATTATTGAAATCGGTCTCACCGAGTTGAAGTAATCGGTCGAGCCGAGATTAAGTTTTGCCCTAACCCTCGATCATCAGTCCCACCGAGTTGATCATGCCGGTCCCACCGAAAATCCTAACGTTCACATTTTGAACTAAATTGGTCTCACCGAGTTCACCTATTCGGTCTGACCGAGTTGGCTCTTTTATGTGTAATGGTTAGATTTTGTGTGGAGGCTATATATACCCCTCCACCGTCCTCTCCATAAGTGAGAGAGCCATCAGAACGTGCCTACACTTCCACCATTCATTTTCTGAGAGAGAACCACCTACTCATGTGTTGATACCAAGACATTCCAATCCAACCACAAGAACTTGATCTCCGGCCTTCCCCAAGTTGCTTTCCACTCAAATCATCTTTCCACCATAGCCAAATCTATGAGAGAGAGTTGAGTGTTGGAGAGACTATCATTTGAAGCACAAGAGCAAGGAGTTCATCATCAACACACCATCTATTACCTTTTGAAGAGTGGTGTCTCCTAGATTGGTTAGGTGTCACTTGGGAGCCTCCGTCAAGATTGTGGAGTTGAACCAAGGAGTTTGTAAGGGCAAGGACATTGCCTACTTCGTGAAGATCTACCCGAGTGAGGCAAGTCCTTCGTGGGCGAGGGCCATGGTGGGATAGACAAGGTTGCTTATTCGTGGACCCTTCATGGGTGGAGCCCTTCGTGGACTCGTGCAACCGTTACCCTTCGTGGGTTGAAGTCTCCATCAACGTGGATGTACGATAGCAGCACCTATCAGAACCATGCCAAAAATCTTCGTGTCTACATTGCGTTTGCCTTTCCAAACCCCTCCATTTACCTTCATATGCAATGATTTACATTCCGCTGCTATACTCTTAGAATCTCAGGTGTAGGTTGATTGCTTGACTTGTGCTAAGTTGCTAAAATCTGCCAAGACTTAAAATTGGGAAAAGACTGGATTTTTATTTGGTCAAGTAGTCTAATCACCCCCCTCTAGACCTACTTTCGATCCTACAAGTGGTATCAGAGCTTTGGTCTCCATTTGCCTTGATTTCCATAGCTTTGGTGATCATAGCCTTGGTTTCACAACCTAGGAGAGTATGGCGTCTAGTGAGGGAAATTACCATCGTAGAGGTCCTTACTTTGATGGTACTAATTTTGCTAGTTGGAAGCATAAGATGAAAATGCATATTATTGGACATAACCCCGCTGTTTGTGATATTGTGTGTATTGGCTTGCAAGGTGAATTATTTGATGGAAGGGAACCGAATCGTGAAGCTACCGCAGAAGAATTGAAGATTTTGCAATACAATGCTCAAGCTTTGCGATATTCTCTTCAACGGATTATGCCTCGAAGAATTCAACAAAATCAGCTGTCTTGAGAATGCAAAGGAAATATGGGATACTTTGATTGATATGCATGAAGGTACCGACTCCGTCAAGGAATCCAAATTGGATGTGCTTCAATGTCAACTTAACAAGTTCAAAATTAAGGATGGTGAAGGTGTCGCTAAAATTTACTCTAGGATTGCTCTCATCACAAATGAGATTGGCGGCTTAGGAAGTGAAGACATGACCAACAGATTCATCATCAAGAAGATCCTATGAGCCCTGGATGGAAAATATGATACTGTGTGCACATTGATCAAAATGATGCCCAATTATAAAGATCGCAAGCCAATGGAAGTCATTGGTAGAATTATTTCTCATGAGATGTCACTCAAGGATAAAGAAGAGCTTCATAACAAGTCTAGTGGTGCTTACAAAGCTTCATGTGATGCTCCTACATCATCAAGTGAGAAACAAGTCTTCAATGAAGAATTGAGCCTAATGGTGAAGAACTTCAACAAGTTCTACAAGAGTAGAAGCAAAGAGAGAAGTCACAAGTCAAGGTCCTACAATGAAAAAAGATCTTCTAGTCGTCATCGCAATTGCTACAATTGTGGAAGACCCGGACACTACTCAAGTGAGTGTACGGCTCCCTACAAAAGAAGAGAAGATTCAACTAAAAGGAGAAGCAAAAGAGAAGAATCACCACCAAGAGAAAGAAGGAGTAGAGATGATCGTTATGAACGAAGATTCTCTCACAGAATCAAGGATTTGGAAAGGAAGGACAAGTCATCAAAGAGCTACACAAGACGAAGACATCAAGCTCATGTTGGTGAATGGGTATCCGGTTCTGACTCCGACAACCACTCCGAGAGAAGCTATCACTCCGACTCTGAATATACTCAAGATGAAGGTGTTGCCGGTCTCGCACTTGTGTCATCCAACTCCTACGTCATATTTGATTCACCAAATGAAGGGATTGGAAGATACTTCATGGCTAAAGGTACAAAGGTATCACACCCCGAGTATGTTTATTTCTATAGTGATGAAGATGATTTGCTAGGTGATGATGATTTACTTGTTGACAACTCTAGTGATGAAAACTATGATAAACTTGCTATTAATCATGCTAATCAAGATAAAACAAATGAAGATGATAAGAAGGAGATTGAGTGTCTAACTAAAGAACTAAACACTCTTAAGTTAGCTCATGAAACTACCTTAGAAGATCATCGGGAGCTTTTAAAGACTCATCAGAAGCTACACTTTGAAAAGATCAATCTAGATCAAGAGCATGGGTTCTTAAAAGAAATCAATGATGATCTTCGAAAGAAAAGTACTTCTTACATTGCCAAACGTTTACTCTTGTCTACTTACATGCCACAAGTAAAATCTAGCAACAAGACTAAGAAAGATTCTTCCTCTAGTAGTAACAACAATCATGTTAAATCCAATGTCGTTGCTTCTAGAAGTTCTCTTGATTCCACTAATGATTCTATTAGCCAAGTTATACTTGTGCAAGAAAATAGCCTATTGAAGGGAATTATCACTACAAAAAAATACACTTCTGTGATGATACGTGTTTGTCACAGTAGGTCGCATTTTTTGTCATGCATGTACATCCATGACGATTTTACGACAGAATCCAGATAGTCATACATGTGTTGTCGTAGAAGTGTTCCATGACATTACCAAAATTATCATCACGGAAGTGTCCACTTCCATGACGATAAATTGCGCGTCACAGAAGTGCTTTCGTCAAGGGTGACCAACACGTGGCATCCACCGTAACGGAACGCCGTTAAGCTATCGGGTTGGGTTTTGGATCCGATAACCCGTTAACAGCCCCGACCAATGGGGATTTTCCACGTGTAAAATCATCATTGGCTGGAGGAAACATGTGTCGGCTCATCGCTGGGACAGATGTCATCCACTCATTGGACAGAAGGCGCCTATGATACGTCGACACGTGGCACGGCCCAACAGAGGCCCATTGCTGTGAAAAGGCCGGCCCAGTAAAAATTAGCAGGCCAGCCCATATAAGGCCTACTTGTGTCAGGTCCATTTAAGCCCACGACCCATACGAGATGTGTCAATTCGGCCCGTCAACAGCCCATTAAAGATTTGACACCATTGCAGCCCATCGTCAGTTCGAGCCCGTTAACAGCCCACTATATATTTGGGCTCAATATCGCCCCGATGAGATTTCAGCCTGTTAACGGCCCATTTTAATGGATGGGCCAATTTTCAGGATGTACATCTTTTGGCCTTTTAGCGACCCATTTAAATGTTGGGCTAATTTCCGGCCCGGTGTGTCTTTCAGCCTATTGACGGCCCATAAATCTGATGGGCCATTTGTTGTTGGACCTGAGTTTCGGCCTTTTAGCGGCCCATTTAAGTGTTGGGCCAATTTCAGGCCCGGTGTCACTTTCAGCCTATTGACGGCCCACAAATCAGTTGGGCCATTCGTAGTCGGGCCTGAGTTTTGGCCTTTTAGCGACCCATTTAAGTGTTGGGCCAATTCACGGCCCTGTGTGCCTTTCGGTCTGTTAACGGACCGTAAATGAGTTGGGCCATTTGTAGTCGGACCTTAGTTTTGGCCTTTTAATGGCCCATGCCCTTCATGGTCCAATACCAGCCCGGTTTCTCTTTCGGCCTGCTAAAGGCCCACAACACAGTTGGGCCATTTACAATACGACCTGACTTTCGGCCTCTTAGTGGCCCATGGTCTTCATGGTCCAGTACAAGCCCGCTGTCTCTTTCGGCCTGCTGAAGGCTCATGAGATAGTTGGGCCATATGTAGCCCAAACTTAGTAACGGCCTGTTAACGGCCCGTGAAATAAATTGGGGCCACCTGTTGCCCGCTTCGATGTCGGCCTATTAACGACCAGGGAGGTAAGAGGGCCGACTATTAACTTCAGGCCTAGTAATGGCCCATTAACTTAATGGGCCCACTAAAGTTCTTACATGTATTTAGGCCAAATTAGATAATTTGAGCCCATTACGACGAGCAATTATGCACAGGACCAAAACCGATCAAGCAAAGGTACGGCATACAGGGAATAACGTTGCACATCCAACATATATTACATGAATTACATCCATTGGGCAATCAAAGATTGATGCCAGTGCAAATAAATGAGCGTAACCTAACCATCTACAACGTCACAATCTGCAACCTCAAGATAGATGACGCCCATAAGCATGTGGGCAAGTTGTTTCGCTTTGCTACACTGTCTCTCGAAAACATTGATCGCTTGTTGTGTCGCATGCGACTCTGCACCTCGATTCATCCACCATTTCCATCATTGCTTCAGCCATTAATTGGTTCACAAACATATATTTATTCTGTTGCATTCGAGATGAGGATACTTTGAATGTATTCAGATGGCGATTTTGGCAGGCTTGTATTATTGATAGTGGAGAGTGTCTCGACCACTGCATCATAACATAAATTAGGACGGGAACCAAACAGATTAATCATGAGTTATTGCCATATTACCTGGCCTAGATTTACTAGAAAGAAACAATGGGGTTGCCTTGCTGTTTTCAGAGTTTGTCTTCTTATCTTCAGTAGCCTGCACAAAATTAACACACTAGCATTGCTATCATTGGCCAAGTCAGATAATAGGAAAGCAACATTGACACAACGAACGTTTGGGCAACTAGCCTACACCAAATTAACACAATATGGCACAGCTATCATCAGCCAGGCAAGGTAGTATGAAAGCAACATTGACACAATAAATGAATGGGCAACCTGAGAAGCACTACAATTCAGTAATGTGCGTGATATGAGATAGTACAGTCATGCAGCTCAGTATGCAAAACTACCAGCCAGTTTTCCTTACAAAAATCAACATTGGCACCTTTAACATTTTGCTACAACTAATTTTAGATCAGATAAAGGTTAGATTCACGCCGATTAACAAAATACATGTTGATGTAAAAATATAGTGATATACAATGTACTTACATCAAGCATTGGAGCACGTAGAATTCCCGCAAGATATTTTCCTCGAATACGATCCCAATGGAGGAAGTCTTCTATTGTTTAACCTTATTTTCTAAAAGAGAGATGGGTAAGAAACATGTAGAAAATATGATCAGAATGCTATAAAATTTCACGATGCGAGGATACGTACACGCTTCTTAGAATGGAGTTGACATTCTTTTGCTGGACTAGAGCGGACTAGTTCTTTGGCCACTGGAATCTGCTTATTATCGATTGGGAGTTGGGTTTCTCTGTCTTTGGAGCAGTATCTATGAAAAATGGAGTTGGTTTATTATCTCCTGGCGTTTGGATCTTTTGCAAATACCTGGTTTGTAACCCTTCAGATTCTAACATAGCCGTCTTCCCCTTGCATGCCTCATAAAGAAGAATGGTGATTCAGTTATAAAACATGCTACAGCAGAGATGGAATAGGTACTGAAGAATAGAAAGGCATGACATATTGACATGTATTCCCTCCATCCGGAAATAAATGGACGGGTCTAGGCGTATTTCAGTTCTAGATACATCCAGTTTTATCCATTTCTGCGACATTTAATCCGGACGGAGGGAGTATGATGTAAGAGCTAGGGATACGACAGGACAACATAGTAAAAAATATATAGAAAATATAGTGATATACAACAGGAACTTACATCTACATTGGAGCACAGAGAATTCCTGCAAGAATCTTTCCTCATAAACGATACCATTGCAGAAATTCTTCTATCTGTTAAGCTTATTTTCTAAAAGAGAGATGGGTAAGAAACATGTATAAAATATGATCAGCATGCTATAAAATTTCATGATGCAAGGATAAGCACACGTTTCTTAGAATTCACTAGACATATTTTTGCTAGATCGGAGCGGACTAGTTCTTTGGCCACCGGAATCGCTTATTATCGTGAGGATTGGGTTTCTCTGTCTTTGGAGCAAGATCTATAAAAAGCTGGAGTTGGTTTATTATCTCCTGGCGTTTGGATCTTTTGCAAAGGCCTTGTTTGTAACCCTTCAGATTCTAACATAGTCGGCTTCCCCTTGCATGCCTTGTATAGAAGAATGGTGCTTTAATTATAAAACATGCGACAGCAGAGAGATGGAATAGGTACTGAAGAATAGAAAGGTGTCGGTGTCAAAACCGGCGGATCTCGGGTAGGGGGTCCCGAACTATGCGTCTAGTCGGATGGTAACAGGAGACAAGGGACACGATGTTTTTACCCAGGTTCGGGCCCTCTCGATGGAGGTAATACCCTACTCCTGCTTGATTAATATTGATGATATGGGTAGTACAAGAGTAGATCTACCACGAGATTGTAGAGGCTAAACCTTAGAAGCTAGCCTATGGTATGATTGTTGTTGTGTCCTACGGACTAAAACCCTCCGGTTTATATAGACACCGGATAGGTTAGGGTTACACAGAGTCGGTTACAATAGTAGGAGATCTACATATCCGTATCGCCAAGCTTGCCATCCACGCCAAGGAAAGTCCCAACCGGACATGGGACGAAGTCTTCCATCGTGTATCTTCATAGTCTTGGAATCCGTCACGATGATAGTCCGGCTATCCGGACACCCCTAGTCCAGACTCCCTCAAGAGTCTCTGAACCAGGCTTCAATGACGACGAGTCCGGACGCATATTGTCTTCGGCATTGCAAGGCGGGTTCCTCCTCCGAATACTTCATAGAAGGTTTTGAACACAAGGATAGTGTCCGCTCGCAAAACAAGTTCCACATACCACCGTAGAGAGAATAACTTTTGCAGATCTGCCGACGTATTCCGCGGCGTGACATCAAACTACGGCCAGGCCTTTATATGAATCATTTTTTACTGTTCCACCTCAGCGCGTTTAGCGAGGCGGTTTCCTTGGCACGTCTTATCAAAGCATAGATCGTGCCCCCTTATTCTGGGATTCTCATCAATACGGACGTGGGTAACCCAACCGTTCCCGTTGGCACGCCTCCTCTATCAAAGGCGAGTCCTAATCGACCACGGGGTGGGCTCTTGGTATCCAACCTCTCTATAATGAGACCAAGGCCCTCTTCTTTTTACACCCTCCATCGAGTTCGCCTCACGCTTTGAGTTCCAACACCCAAAGCTTCAAATTCAAGCGCTTCGGACCTTCGACGATGTCCGGTTCCGACCAGCACGGCCGATGGATGTCTTCCTCCGTCACAGAAGAAGACGTGCTAAAGCTGCGAGACGCCAGGTATCTAACCGGCGATATCTCGCATAGGCTGCCTGCTCGTGGCAGGTCATTCCCACTCCCGAGCCCGGCGAGAACGTGGTGTTCGTGTCCCACTTCCTTCGGGGTTTAGGCTTCCCGACGGATCCCTTTGTGCGGGGGCTCATGTTTTATTATGGGCTTGATTTCCATGACTTGAATCCGGAGTCCATCCTCCATATCTCGTCATTCATTGTCATATGTGAGGCTTTCCTCCATATTACCCCTCAATTTGGATTGTGGCTCAAGACCTTCAAGGTGGAGCCAAAGATGATCGAGGGGCAGCAGGCAGAGTGCGGAGGGGCGGTCATAAGCAAATGTGCTGATGCTCCGTGGCCCGAGGGCTCTTTTCAAAAGGAGCTTGGTTTGTGGCAACGGGAGTGGTTTTATATCACCACTCCCAGGGGCACCAAGTGGGTGGCGCTCCCCGCCTTCCACTCAGGGCCACGACAGTGGCTGGCGTCATGGGTCTACAAGGGGCTCGACTAGGGGCCGTCCAAGGACGTTCCTTTGCTGCAGGGCCGTATTCGAGACCTCCAAGAAAGAGAGATCAATCTGGTTGCAGTGGTGCAGGTTATGTTGATCCGGCGCCTTCTGCCCTGCAAACGTCGCCCCCTCCGCCTGTGGGAATTTAATCCGGAGGGACCACGAGCTCTCCAAAATTTTATGGGCACGACGCTCGTGGAGATGTATAAACTGTTCTTCGGATCACAAGAGAAGTGTCCGGACCTGACTGAGGACGCAGGACTAAGCTTCAATCGCCCAGATACTCAAGTAAGTAGTCCTGTAACCGGACAAGCTGTTCATTCATTTATCATATATACATGCCCTTTAAAGGAGCCGTTTCTTGAACAAGAGTGGATAGCCAAGGCAAAGTTAATAAGGTGTCCGGCTCCCCTCCCAGAGAACACGCCGGATCCCATGCTGGCTAAGATGTTGAAGGCCGCGCCTTTTAAAGAAGGCAAGGGGAGAGGGGTGGCAACTGCCTCCACGAAGGAGGTCTTTGAGGAGGGAGGGATCAAAAGTCCCACCCTCCAAGGAGAGAAGAGGACCGCCTGAAGATCCGAGGTCAAGGCCTCGAAGAGGGGAGAAATCTTCGTCAGAGAGTCCGGCGCTGGGAAGTAACCCAGCCGCACTATTTCCCCAAGGGGATCAGCCCTCCAGCGAGCCGTAAGTAAAAAGTAGGGGTCTTGTAAATAAGGAACATCCCTGTATTTATTTCTAAAGATAACCGAAATTGTACCTTGTAGTTCGGATCTCAGCCCTTCTCAGCAGAGCTCGTCTTTGAGGGATCTTCTTCCGGAGATGATGGAGAGCGAAACGCCTCCACCTGTCGCACCCTCATGCGAGGCGGACGACCCTGAGGTGTCGTCGCGGAGGGTTCCCCCAAGTCCGGCGTGGCCGGAAGGTCCGGCGCCAAGTGGTGTGCGGTCGAAGGAGCTGAAGGATCTGCTCGGGCGAGCTGCTATCTCGGAAGATCACCGTGTTCTAATGGGTACGGTGATTGAAAGAATTGCATCCGCGGAGAGAGGATTGCATGAAGCCGTCAGAAGCTTACTGATGGGGTTTGAGGTACGCAAAAATGATGTACCTTCTAACAGTTATGCATATAAAATGCGCCCTGTATAGATAGTAGCCCCTGAGACTCGGTATGTTGTCAAAATTGATAGCGTGCCGAGGATCAAAATCTCAGTTGTAACATATCGCCGCTCCTAAACAGGTGACGGGGCGTCCGGTGGCCAGCCGGACTGATGAATATGCCGAACTAAAGCGGCAGCTTGACGAGGCGGATGCGGACATCGCGCTGGTCAATAAACGGTTCGACGAGTCACAAGGTATGTGACTTCTACGCAGACACCTGGTAAGGGAGCTTGACGCCCATGTCTTACTACTTGTATGCTTAATGCAGATGGTGCCGCTGCTGTGGAGGAGCTTCGGGCGGAACTCGCCCGAGCAAAAGAGCAAGCCAGAAATAGTAATGCGGCCGCTTTAAGGGCGGCCGAAGAGCTAAAAGCCGAACGGGCTGCTCATCGCCGGGTTAGGAGGAAATGGCCGATATGGCCAGAAAGTTGAAGAATATTACCGACCACTGCGAGGTTCTTGAAAAAGAACATCAAGCGGAGCAAGAGGGCCTGAAAAAGGTCACCACCGAATCCAAGGATGCCCATTCCGCTTTGAGAGCTGCCAAGGAGGAGCTGAGTCAGGCCGGGGCTATTACGGCTGGAAAACCGTTTTTGCTGCGGAGGAAATATACGGATCCAAAGTATGCTCAGTTGGACAAGTTGTGGAGTTCGGAGGATGCTTATCTGGACTTGGCAGCGAGCGCTGCGGACGCAGTTGAGCACTTCCGGGGAAAGAAGGGGCACAGAAGGGAAGAGCTATATTGGTCGCAATTCCATAGTCCGGAGCATCCTCTTCTGTTGATCGATCGGTTGCCGAATGGGCCGAGCTGAATCGATTATCCGGATTTGCCATGAAGCATGTCTTGACTCATTTGTGGCCAGGCGGACCCCAGCTGAAGAGTTATTTTGGTTTAGTGCAACAGTTCCTTGGTGCGGTACCACGTATCGACGCAATGAAGCAGTCGGCGTGTATTGAGGGAGTGCGGATGGCTCTGGCCCGTGTCAAGACATACTAGGCAAAGATGAAGGCCACCGACATTGCATCCCAAGATTCGGACAGAAGCCGAGTACCTGCCGAGCACTACTTTGAAGAAGTCTTGCATGGCGCTCGTTTAATAGAGACGCGGTGCTCGAAGGATATTATGTTTAAATGACATGTATGATTTGTGAAAACAATGTTTCAATATAATATAAGAGCTTTTTATACTTGTGTGTTCAAGTAGTAAACTACTCCCTGTATGGCCGCTTATGTATATGTATATATAACTTTGAAAGATGGCAGTCCTTGGCTTCAGCCCCCACACACATAGTGCGGGGTGTTTGCAAAGAACGCGCTTTGTCACACTTAATCCAACGCCTTGGTCCTGTTAAGGAGGTGATAAGCGTAGCAAACTAGGCAACCGGACTATAATGCTTTATCACTTTCACTTAGCCATAGGAGTTCGAGGGTGGGGCTACTATATAGCCCACAGGGCACCGCACTCTCCGAATTCGAGTGCGTATGTGCCTGACCAAAACCGGTCCTTCGTTAATGCGGAGGAATCCTAAACATTCCAAAGTGAGTCATCGAGTGGTTGACCAGTCTCTTGCTATATCATGACGGTCAGTTTTCAGCTTTCTCTCGAGGTGCTCGCCGGCCGAACCGGGCACAATCGCAGAGGTTCTCCGGTGCCGGCCACCGATAAAACGGAACGTAAGGCAGCAGAACACAAGAGCCGGGCAAACCCAACATTTGACGAAATACATGATTCGGAGCTGATGCATATAAGGCCTAACTTGAGACGCCGAACACACCCTAAGGTATTCGGTCTTTATAAAAGCAGGCAGAATAATGCCCTAAGCCCTGGTGTCCAGTGCACGCAAAAATTCTGGTGCGGCCAATGCCAAAACGCCAGCCTGCTCCTCGGTTATAGTAAGAAACCAGGGGATGTATATCAACAAGAGACAGTAAAAAAGGTTTACGCAGGGTCTTAATCTGAAAAGAATCCTTGCAACGGGTACCTACTGCACGTCTGTGCCTGTGGCTCCGTTGTGCCGTATCCTGGACGGGTGTAGCACGTTGTTCATCTGTAGAAGAGAGGAACTTAGTTTAAAAGAAAAAGTATTGTGCGAAAGATGTACTTTATATTAAATAAACGGAGTAAAATTCGAAGAAATGAATAAAATTGAGCTTTAGTGTCTCTTGTGATACATGCGTGCAGCCCCTTGTATGGGGGTATGCCGATAGTAGGCGCCGGACTCGTCTAGCCGTGTCCGGGGTTTGAATGACCAATTCAGGTTCTTTGACTAGCGGGGCCGGATAGGTGTGGGGCTGTCAAGGCAGTCTCCCATTCTTCCGTGCTCGAGTAACACTTAGTACTTCCTCTTAACGAGATGATGCCACGTGGACCGGGCATTTTAAGTGTTAGAGATGCATAATGCGGTATTGCGTTAAAGCGGGCGAAAGCTTCGCGTCCCAATAGTGCTTGATGGCTACTTTTAAATGGGGCGACATGGAAGATTAACCTTTCACGACGGAAGTTGTCGGATGAACCGAACACAACTTCTAGCAAGATGGAGCCCGTACAATGGGCATATGGGTCTGGCATTACTCCTTTAAAGGAGGTGTTGCTACGACGAATTTTGGTTGGGTTTATCCCCATCCTGCGGATTGTGTCCTGATATATCAGGTTTATGTCACTGCCGCCATCCATGAGGACTTGTGTAAATTTGAATCCGTTGATTATAGGATCCAATATCAAGGCAAGACATCCTGCGTTAGGATACTTTCGGAATAGTCCTGATGGTAGAAGGTGATTGGTTTTGACAACCAGCGTGCGGCGCACATTTTAGTGGGCGCCGCTCTGTTTTTCCCTTTGATCACGTGAAGTGAGTTTACTGTTTTAACCTCTTGTGGGAAATTATTTTGTTTTCTGAGGCTCTGCTTGTGGTGCTCGTCATCATCTTCACTTGGTGTGTCGAGCCCCTTGTGTTCGGCGTTGAGTCTGCCGGACTGTTTGAAGATCCAACAATTTCTGTAGGTATGGTTTGCAGGCCTCCCAGGAGTACTGTGGATTTGACATATCTTGTCCAAGATTTTGTTGAAGTTGGATAGCTCATCGCTATTGTCCTTAAGGGGCAGTTTTTTGTTGTTCTGCCATAAGCTTTTGAATCTGGCGTTGACCGCCGCGCTCTTTGGACCGTTCCCTTTAATTCGGCGCTGGTCCTTGTTGCGCCGTGGTTTCCCGTTTCCGTCCCTGACTTCGGATGTACTTGGGTCGCTGGTGCTGCATCTTGCTAGCCAGCTATCCTCTCCCTCGCAAAAGCGGGTCATGAGGCTTGTTAATGCGGCCATTGTTCTTGGCTTCTCTTGGCCGAGGTGTCTGGCGAGCCATTCGTCTCGGACGTTGTGTTTGAAGGCTGCTAAGGCTTCGGCGTCCGGACAGTCGACTATTTGGTTCTTTTTAGTAAGGAACCTGTTCCGAGATTTCCGGCTGACTCTCCGGGCTGTTGAGTTATGTGACTTAAATCGCTCAGATCGGGAGGGCGGACATAGGTCCCCTAAAAATTTGCTCGAAACGCATCCTCGAGCTCTTCCCAGCTTCCAATGGTATTTTCGGGGAGGCTTTTAAGCCAATGCCGAGCTGGCCCTTTGAGTTTGAGGGGTACGTATTTTATGGCGTGGAGATCATCTCCTCTAGCCATGTGTATGTGGAGGATGTACTCCTCAATCCAGACTCCAGGGTCTGTTGTTCCGTCAGATGCCTCTATGTTTACGGGTTTGAATCTCACTGAAATTCATGATCCAGCACCTCATCGGTGAAACATAGGGGATGTGCGGCGCCCCTATATTTGGGTGTGCCGTGATGTTTGGATTTTTGGCCTGTTGCATTCCTTTGAAGAGCTTGCCTTCTTGGCCCATAGATGGACCTAACCGGGCCATCCTTTTGATGTGAATCCTTATGCGGATCGCATACTAGCTTGTGTGCGGCGCCATTTGCCGCTTTCTTTTTGTCGTGGGGTCGTTCATCCGGCCGGGTGGCCTTCTTATTTTTTGATTGCGGGGGCTCTAAGGCCTCCTTGTCACATTCCGGCAGTAGCTTTCTTTTTGGGTAGCTCTTTGTTCGGCGACTGTCGCCGTATTTGTCTGCGGTGTTGAATACTTTGCTCCATCTGATCCTGAGTGCATCTTTCGCTGTTTTGAGCTTCCGCTTCTGCTTTTTCAGGCTACGCGCAGTGGCGACGAGCCTTTTCTGGAGGTTATTTTGCTCCAACAATTTGTCCGGCGTGAGATCGTCCGGACTGTTGTCTTCGCCGGGGACGGGTTGTTTATCCAAGTTGTCTTGTTTGGACGATTGCTCGATAGCGTGTTCGTCGTCCACCGGTTCGCCCGGCTCTATGGCTGGGTCTCTGTTGAGGCGGGACTTGGTCCTTCGTTTACGTTGACGTTTTGACTGCTTTTCGAGGGATTTATCCTTCGTAGCATCACGTTGTTCCTCGTATTCATTTCCTTTAGGTGTATCCACCATGTATACATCATGAGATGAGGTGGTTGTCCAGCATCCTATAGGTGCTGGTTCATTGTTGTCTCCTACATCGTCGTCCATACCGTCGATGTCTTCAGAGTCAAAATCGAGCACGTCGTGTAAGCTTTCAACGGTGGCTACGAAGTGGGTGGTGGGTGGGCGTTTGAATTTCTTCGTCGTCCGCATCCCAACCCTCCTGACCGTAGTTCGGCCAGGGCTCTCCGGATAAAGAGAGAGACTTTAGTGAATTTAGGATGTCGCCAAAGGGCGAGTGCTGAAAGATGTCCGCGGCCGTGAGCTCCATGACCGGCGCCCAATCGGATTCGATCGGCAGGGGCACGGAGGGTTCGGAGTCCTGAAAGGAGTCCGGCACCCTGGAGTCGAGGTCTTCGCAAAGGACAGGGACGGAGTTCGGCTCAATCGCCGTAGAGATTTGTCGGTGTACTAGAGTAGGGGTACCCTAGTACCCCGAACTCGTGCACGGGCAGTTGCAGCACCCCGCGGCAAGGCTTGCTGGTCACCGCCAAGATCCTCCGTGGTTCCTTTGGAGCCATTCAAGAACAAAGTATTTAACCAAGAAGACAAGGCCCCGACAAGAGGAGCTTGTCGGGAAGGCCACTCAAGGCACGCAGAAGACAAGACCCCGGCAAGAGGAGCTTGCCAGGAAGGCTCGGAGAGCGACAAGCCTCCGGACGCGACAAGGATTCAGCCGTGGCAAGGCACTTGCCGCGGCAGGCAACCTCTCTTCATCTCCGCCCCAGCTCATCCACCAACGTGTCGCCATGGGACCATTCCATGCGCGTGTGTCAAGAGGCTGTGCAGCCAGCGGGGAGCAGTGATAAGCGGCGCTGACAAGCTTACCATCGTGGCAAACGGTGGCGCTCCTGAGGGTCCCTGTTGCACTGTTTTGGCGACAGGGACGGGCATTTAATGCTTTTGTCCCTTGCCGTCAGGGTTAGGTATGTTGCACCTTTGCATAATCGCTCAAGTAGGTGTACCAACCATCTGTTTTTCCATTTGTACCCTCGCTCACGTTGCCACCTGCCGGAGACCCTTGAGCATATAAAAGGAGGCCCATGCACAACGTAGAGGGGGTTCGAGTCCAACGTAACCAGAGAACACTCACGCTAGGTCTTGTAGCTCTCATCGCTCCCTAGCAAGAACACAATACAACCAGACAAGCAGCAGTAGGAGTATTATCTCTCCGGAGAGCTCCGAAGCTGGGTAAAACTGCTCGTGTGCTTCGCCTCGATCCGCTCTTCGTGCGATCTCCGCCCCCCTCCGAACCAAAAAGGGACTCGGTCCGCCGGTCCCATAGGTGTCCGTGGGTCCGATCAGCCTCCCCGACATCTTTGGCGCGCCAGGTAGGGGGCGTTGAGGCTGTGTGAACCTGATCCGGCGTTCACACGAGCAACATCTACATCATCTTCAACATCTTCATCAACATGCCACCGAAGAAGAAGGCTTCGGCGGTAGCGGAGCCGTCCGCGTCGAACCCACCATCGCCGGAGCAAACGGGTGGTGGAGCAGACGCTGGCGGAAGAACGGGCGCCGGCGAAGGAGTTCGTGACGCTGCCAAGTCCAAGGACAAGGTCGCGCAAACCTCGGCGTCCGTACATGTCCCGCGCCCATCTCAGAGCAGCGGGACCAACAACGCCATGGTATTCACAATACCATACGCTCGTTGGATCAAGACCGAGCCGGAGGATCTCGAGACCCTCAAGACCAGCGTGCACGCTAACATGCTGGCACGAAGCGAGATACGGTCGCTCGACGGGATGCTGCTCCTTCTAACATAGTTAGAAGTCCGAGCATATCCGCTCCTCGCACCGTTCACCATTGCCACCCACTACTCCAGCAGAAGCTTCGCGAGAGCTCAATCGCTCTGGATTACCCTCCAACGGCCGACAAGGTTGGCGAGTGGAGGCCACCATACAGAGTTTCATCGGCCGCTTAACGGCGACGCTCCCGCGGCAACCGAGTGCGTTGCTGCCGCGCAGGAACGACAAACGCGAGCCGGTGGCGGCGAGACCGTGGGGTGCAACCACCATGCACTCTCCGCCCGAAGACCAAGGTCGCCGACTCGCCGGATCCACCTCGACAGCGACTCCATCGTCGCCGGATCCGCGAGCTCATCGTGATCAGCGCCAAGTGCTACACGATCGACAAAGAAGAGGACGCCGAACTCGCATCGAGCGCCAAGAGAAGCGCGACGTCAATCCGACAAGCGCCGCTGGGCCCTCTGTTGACATGCACGCGCCAGAGGAACCAGGCGACTTGCCAGACGCGGTAGGTTGCCCTGCGTTCACTCGTGAGCTGCAAGAAGTCCAAAGTGGCCCAAAGAAGAAAAACTTCAAACCAGACGCATCGGAGAAGTACGACGGCAAGACGCATCCGTCGGAGTTCCTCAAAGCATCTACACCATCGCGGTGAAGGCTGCAGGGGGCCTAGACGACAAGATCCTTGCCAACTACTTCCCGCTGGTGCTCAAGCCCAACGTCAGGTCCTGGCTCATGCACTTGCCGGACAACTCCATATCTTCTTGGGCAGATCTATGCCATCAGTTTGTCGGCACCTTTACAGGCGGCCACAAACCCCATGGCCAAGAAAGTGACCTTCATATGCTCGCCCAGAAGGAAGGAGAGCCCCTGCGCAAGTATATTCAGAGATTTAGCCGTGTACAGAACAACATCCCAGATGTCCACCCTGCCGCAGTGATCAGCGCGTTCCATCAGAACGTGCGGAACCGCAGGATGCGGGAGGAGATAGCGATGTGCAAGATCAGAGACGTCAGTGAGCTATATGCCCTGGCCGACAAGTGCACACGTGCTGAGGAAGCGAGGAGACTCCCAGGAGAAAATGCAGAAGGAGGATCTGACAGTGAGGAGACCGCGTCGGCAAAGAAGAGCCGGAGGCGGGGCAACAGGAAGAAGAAAGGCAGAGATGTGCTAGTCGTCGAGCAGTCCGGCAACGGAGGTGGCGACAAGAACGCCAAGGCTGGTAGCTCCGGCAAGGAGGTTGCCGCTGGCACCAACCACCAGCCTGTGGCGGCCGCCGACAAGCAGGACGGCTCCGGCAAGCAGTACTGCAAGATCCACCGCACCAAGGGTCATGACCTCCAGAGCTGCAAGAAGGTCGAGCAGCTTGTCGAGCAGCAGAAAGCTGAATACGAGCGACACAACAAGGAGAAGGCCCAGGAAGGTGCTGGAGGAGCCAGCAAGAAACGTCCAGGCCGGGGAGGGCGCCGCGGCAAGGCCAAGCAGCGGCAAGGAGAAAGGCCTCCCCGCGGCCGCGACAAGGATGAAGACGAAGACGACGATGAAGATATGGAAGACGACGAGACCGATGAGCAGGAGTTTCAGAAAGCTACAGAGGTCCTCTGCGTTGACGGAGGTGCTTCTCTGCACACCTCCCACCGCCAGCTCAAATAGTGGATGTGGGAGGTCAATGCAGCAGAACCATCCGTAGAGTCACGCAAGCCTCTGAAGTGGTCCAGCACGCCTATCATCTTTGATATTGAGGACCACCCTGATCGCATAACTGCGGTCGGGTGCTTGCCGATGTTGGTCTCACCAACTATCCGCAACCTCAAGGTCACCAAGATTCTAGTTGACGGCGGGGCCGTCTTGAACCTGATCTCCTCCGCGGTGCTCCAGAAGCTTCAGATCCCTGACAGCGAGCTCGAAGAGAGTGGCACATTCCAAGGAATCAATCCGGGAAGGAGCAAGCCGAAGGGGAAGATCACGTTGTTTGTAACATTTGGCAGCCGAGCTGAACTTTAGGACCGAGAGGGTCGATTCGACGTTGCTGATTTCCCATTGCCTTACAATGGGATACTTGGCCGCCCAAAGACTCGCTAAGTTCATGGCAGCCTCTCACTATGTCTACAACTTACTCAAGATGCCAGCCCGATAAGCATCATCTCCGCCCATGGCGACAAGAAGGATGCTCTTATCTGTGCCGACAAAATCTACCGGGAAGCAAAGCATGACAGATTGCAAGCCGCTTGCCGCTGAAGCTCCCGGGAAGAAGACCAAGTCCGGCAAGAGCTCGATGCCCACTCCGCAAGCGCACCTCTTCGAGTGTTGCACTACCGTCGAGGACGCACCATCGAGCTCCACCGCAAGTACAAGAAGACGGCGGCAGCTCCGCCAAAGACCAAGAAGGTGTCCACCAAGGAGGACGGCACCGGTGGTACCTTCACCATCGCTGCCTCTCTCGACCCCAAATAGGAAGGCGCGCTCGTTGCTTTCTCATGGGCAAACGTCGACGTGTTTGCATGGCAACCGTCGACATCCCGGTGTTCCTGTGAAAGTAATTGAGCACCATCTTGCCGCTTTGTCCTCATGCGCGGCCCGTCAAGCGTAAAGTCGAAGCAAGCGGTGGAGCGTCAAGAGTTCATCGCAGAAGAGATCAAGAAACCGGAAGCGGCGGGCCTTGTCGGAGGAGTGCTCCATCCCACGTGGTTGGCCAATCCTGTAGTTGTGCGCAAGGCTAATGGGAAATGGAGGCTTTGTATCGACTTTACAGATGTCAATAAAGCTTGTCCCAAAGATCCATTTCCCTTGCCGCGCATCGACCAGATTGTTGACTCCACAGCTGGATGTGATTTGCTTTCGTTTCTTGATGCATATTCAGGATATCATCAGATCTTCATGGCAGAAGAAGATGAGGAGAAGACCACATTCATCACCCCATGTGGCACATACTGTTTTGTACGGATGCCCTTCGGGTTAAAGAATGCTAGTTCAACGTTTGCAAGGGTAGTTCATGACGCTTTCAGCCGCAAATGCACAGAAATGTAGAAGCCTACATGGATGACATAGTGGTCAAGAGCAAGGACAAAGCAACTCTGGTTCAAGATTTGGATGAGACCTTTGCAAATCTGCGCAAGATCAACCTCAAGCTCAACCCCGAGAAGTGCGTGTTTGGAGTACCTTCCGGCAAGCTTCTCGGGTTCTTCGTGTCTCAGCGGGGGATTGAAGCCAATCCCGACAAGATCAAGGCCATTGAGCAGATTGAAGCACCAAAGCGCGTCAAGGATGTGCGAAGACTTGCCGGTTGTGTAGCTGCTCTCAGCAGGTTTATCTCTAGATCTGCTGAGTGCGCCCTGCCATTTTTCAAGATTTTGAAAAAGGCAGGTCCAATGAAATGGACTCCCGAAGCGGAGGCAGCGCTACAGGACTTGAAGAGATACCTGTCCTCCACTCCAACACTTGTCGCACCTAAGCCACAAGAGAAGTTGCTGCTATATATAGCGGCAACCAATCAAGTGGTTAGTGCTGCGTTAGTAGCGGAGAGGGAGGCGGATGATGAGCTAGCAACCACGGCAGACACATCCAGCGACAAGCAGGGGGCTTCGCCGGCAAGCTCTGGTACCGACAAGGACGGATCTGCGCAGACGCATGAGCAAATGCAGAAAAGGATGGTGCAGCGCCCAGTTTACTTTGTCAGCTCTCTCTTGCAGGGGGCTAGGTCAAGGTACTCTGGTGTGCAGAAATTGCTTTTCGGCCTCCTCATGGCCTCGAGAAAGCTGCGCCATTACTTTGAGGCACAGGAGATCACAGTTGTCACTCGCTTTCCGCTGAAGAGGATACTGCAGAATCCAGAGGCGACAGGCAGGATTGTCGAGTGGGCACTGGAACTGTCAAGCTTTGGCCTCAAGTTTGAAAGCACTTCAACTATCCAAAGCGTAGCATTGGCGGAGTTCATAGCAGAATGGACGCCAACACCGGATGAAGAAATTCGAGACGAGCATTCCCGTCAAGGAAGCAAGCAAAGAGTGGCTGATGTACTTTGATGGTGCCTTCTCTCGCTGCAAAGGCGCCGGCGGTGCCGGGCGTCGCTTGTCGCACTAATCGGAGAGCACCTCAAGTACGTAGTCCAGATGCACTTTCCCAAGGAGCAAGCAACAAACAATACTGCGGAGTATGAAGGTTTGCTTGCCGGTCTCAGGATCGCAGTAGACCTTGGGATCAAGAAGCTTATTGTCAGGGGTGACTCGCAGCTTGTCATCCGCCAAGTGAACAAAGATTATCAGAGCCCATTGATGGAAGCCTACGTTGATGAGGTGAGAAAGCTAGAAGAATACTTTGACGGCCTACAAATGGAACATGTTCCAAGAGCTCAGAATGATATTGTTGATGGCCTGTCAAAGTGTGCTGCACTTAAGTTGCCTGTGGAACCAGGGATTTTTGTGCTCAAGCTAACTCAGCCAACCGTAACACCATCAACTGGACAGGACAAGAAGAGGAAGTTGATTTCCGGTGACTACTTTCCGGCAGAGCTTCCCGAAGCCGCCGCCAAGAAGGTCCCCAAGATCGACACCAACAGAGCTGAGGGGCAGTCTGCTCCGACAAGCCCCTGTGGTTTGTTTCGTTGAAGCGAGCGCTCGACAAGTTTTGCTCCGGCAAGCTTGCGGGAACGCCAAGCTCCGGCTGGGCCGCGAGTTCTTGCCGTGGAAGCTGATGTTCCCGCATCGATGAGATGTGCCTTTAGTCCTTGTTGTCGAGCCGCAAGCTCCGGCATGGGCGCAGCAGATTGTCCATTTCCTTGAGATAGGGAACTTCCGAAGAGCAAGAAGAAGCGGAAAGAGTAGCCCGGCAGTCAAGTATGTACCAGTTTGTCGACAAGACACCGCATGTATGAGACTCAACGGTGTGAAATTGAAGTGTATTTGCGGGAAGATGGACAAAAGCTGTTGGCGAAGATACATGGAGGCATATGTGGTCACCACATTGGCGCCAGAGCACTTGCCGCAAAGCGTTGGCAAGGTTTCTTTTGGCCGACAGCCCTCCGTGATGCAACGCACAAGTAACCAAGTGTGAAGCGTGCGGTTCCATTCCAAATGCAGACACATCGATCGGCTCAAGCTCTCCAGACGATCCCTTTATCCTGGCCATTTTCGGTCTGGGGGCTCGACATCCTCGGCCCCTTTCCCCGAGGCGTCGGGGGCTTTGAGTACTTGTACGTTGCGATCGACAAGTTCACAAAGTGGCCGGAAGTGGAAGCAGTGAGGAAGGTGACAGCACAGTCAGCAGTCAAGTTCTTCAGGTCGATTGTTTGCCGCTTCGGGATCCCTAACAGGATCATCACCGACAACGGCACACAGTTCACGAGCCGCACCTTCATGCAGTACGTCCAAGATCTTGGCGCCAAGGTCTGCTTTGCTTCTGTTGCTCATCCAAGGAGCAACGGTCAAGCGGAGAGGGCAAATGCTGAAGTGCTGCGCGGGCTCAAGACCAGAACTTTCGACAGGCTGCACAAGTGCGGAAGAAACTGGATTGAGGAGCTGTCGGTGGTTCTTTGGTCGATCAGGACGATGCCAAATCGAGCCACTGGCCAGACACCTTTTGCTCTAGTCTATGGAGCAGAGGCAGTTCTCCCCACGGAACTTCAGATACGGATCGCCTCGAGTTCTCGCTTATGATGAGCTTGAGCAAGAGCAGCTGCGACAAGATGACGCTACCGCTCCTTGAGGAGGACCGTCTTCAGTCATTGTACGAGCTGCTCGTTACAGACAAGCTTTGCGTCGCTACCATAGCCGCAAAGTTAGTGCCGAAGCCTCGAGGAAGGCGACCTTGTTCTTCGCTGCTCAGTCCGCCAAGAATTCAAACAAGTTGACGCCAAAGTGGGAAGGCCCTTATCGGGTGAAACGAGTCACTAGGCCTGGCGCTGTCCGCTTTGAGACCGAAGATGGCATTCCGTGAGCAACTCCTGGAACATTGAGCATCTTCGTAAGTTTTACCCGTAGAAGCGCGGTTGCCGGAACCTGTTCCAAAGAACCACCTTTTGTACAAGTCTTGCCGCTGTTGCATGTAATCCTTTGTACAAAGCCGGGCATGCACCCGTGCATCGAAGAAGCTAGTGTGTTGCGCACAACTTGTCAAATTCATGCTTTCATCATTTTATTGCATGTTTTGGCTAACACTTTGTGCAGCACCCACACCCGGTAAGAAATATCGAGCCGCTGGGCTCCATAACTTTATTTTTCTCTTCTTTCTCTTTTCTCAAAGAAAGGAAGGTCCCCTCGCGCACAAGTTAACCAGGGGGGAAGGAGAAGATAATACTATGGACCAAGCGTTGCTCGAGAAAGTTTCGCCTTATCGGGAAGCAAATGACAGAAAAGCTAAGTTGCCCAAATTTGAACAATCAGTTCTTAAATTTTTAAGTTATCTTCCTCGAACGATAGTACTTTGTATGGAAAACATGTGCGCGGAGGAACCAACTCGCGGCTAGTCGCGCCCTTACTTTGTTTCGAGTCCGCTCAACAACTTAAGTGAGCTGCAGCTAGTCGCGACAAGGTTTCTTGTCGGAGGCGGCACCGCCAGAAGCTGTGACGTTCGCACTCAGCGCCATGACAAAGGTGCCTGCACCGACAAGTTCCCTAAATGCGTAGGGCAAAAACGTACAAAGGAAGGAATCAAGTAAAGGAAATAACATTGCAATCATCGCCTAAGATAGAATTATATTACAAAATAGCTTGTCGCAGATCTAATAAATTGTTCTAAACATGATCAAAAGCGACAAGGGAAAGATAAAATTGGCGGCCTAGTCTACGCGGGTCGCCATCAACCCGCTTTGATCTTGCCCACCTTGTCCACAATGGGTGCGACAAGGGCTTTGAGCGCCTCCACATCGGCATCTGGCGGCAAGGATCTGAGGACACCGTTGAGGTTGAGGCCTGGATTGCGGAAGGCCACCTTCATCAACACCTTCTGGAGGGCTTCTGCACAGATTTGACGCGATTCCTCGGCCAGCTGCTTTGGGATCTCCTCCCGGAGTCGCTGGAGAGCCGTCACCACGCCCTTCAAGAATAAGCTAAGCTTGGTGCTGGGTTGGAGGTGCTCGTCGGAGGAGTATCCGAGATCCACCATCCCCAGCTCCATCAGCTCGTTGTGGATGGCGGCAGCAGTATCCACAAGACCTTGATCCAAGGCTCCACACTCTCCCTCAAGGCGCCTGGTGGCAACAGCATTCGCCAGCAGCTCCTCGTTGGCCTTGATCTTCTCCAACAGGCTCACCTCCCGCTCCTTGGCGCCGTCCAGCGTCTGCGTCAGAGTGGTCAGCTTCAGCTCAAGCTCTGCCTTGGAATCCTTGGCGGCGTCGAGCTCCTTGCTCCTATCGGCGAGACGACCCTGCAGCTCGCCGAGAGTGTAGGCGTCCTTCTCGCGCTCGTGCTTGAGCGCAGCGAGCTCCTCGCCACTCTTCTGGAGACTGGCCTCCAGCTGCGTCACCTTCATCTCCAACTCTTTCTTGGCGGCCTCGGCGGCTGCGGCAGCATCCTTCGCTTCCTTAAAAGCCCCGCCAAGTGACTCCTCGCGCGCGACAAGCTCTTCCTCGTGGATGTCCAGGTTGACCTTCCGCTGCGCCAGCTCGCTTTCCTGCGCGGACAGCTTCTCGGCGGCAAGCCGCTGCTCCTCCTCAGCTGCGGCCTTCTCGAGGATGAAGGCCGTGCGCTCTTCAGCAAGTCGCTCCCGCTCTTCCGCTGCGTTCCTGAGAGCTTCTTGGTTGGCGCCCCGGAGCTCTTCTGCGTGTTTCTCCATGTCTGTTCCCGCCCTCGCGACAAGTGCTTCCCGGGACTCCAACTTGGCTTGTCGGGCGCGGTAGAGCGATAGCAGCTTGTTCAGCAGCTGCTCCTCCTCAGACTCGCCGCTGCTGCTGCTTGGCACGTCCACCAGCGCCAGCCCAGCGGAGGCGAGCAGCTCTCCGTCGAAGGTCTCTCCTTCGACCGGCGCCCTGGAGCTCGACTCCCATGGGAGCTTGATGAAGACGCCGTCGCCGGCCTTCAAGTAGGCGCCGGGCTGGGGCTCTTCGGAGCCTGACACTGCAGCAGCGGCGGGGGAATCGGCGGTCGGTGTAGCGCCTGGCGCTCCTGCGGCCCCAGGGCCGTCAGTGCGATCGCCAGACCCCTCGCCAGCTTCTGCGGCGGCAGCCTCGGTGGCCTCCTCGTCGGCAGGCTCGTCAGCGCCGGCCTCTTCTTCCACGACGGCGGCTTCGTCAGTGTTGCCGCGCGCGTCCTCCTCGCCGACGACCTCAATCTCCATCGGCTCTGTGGCGGACAAAGAAAGAACAGGCAAGAAAATGTTCAAAAAGAAAAACAGAAGAAAACAAGCCCAAGGGAAATTTTCGCGCAAGAGGATTACCTGCAATGGGATCTACAGCCATGGTCTCGACCACTGGAGGATCACTGGTGCTGTCCCTTGCCGGAGTAGTCTCCCTTGCCGGGGGGCGCTCCCTTGCCGGAGAATCCTCCCTTGGCGGCGTAGTCGAAGCAGATAGAATTTCAGGGGCGCAGAGAAATCAAACTCCGGCTCGCCTCCAGTGCGACGAGGCAGAGAGGTGGGATCTCTTGGCCGCTTGGCGGAGGTGTCGGCCGTGGCACAGGAGGATCCGCCCGGTTGTCGCATAGCGGTGTGGGGTGCTCCAGCGGCAACATCGCTTGTCATGATAGAGCGTGGCGCTGGCGCTGCGGTCAGCCGTCTGCCGCTTCATCTCGTCTCCGGCCTTGCGGAGACGCTTCTTTGGTGGAGCCGGGCTCCGTTTGCGTAAGCCGCTGGATGGTGGGGAAGAAGCGCCCTCGGCTGGTTCGCTCGACTCGGCCTCGGGTTTGGCAAGCTCTTCCTCACCGGCGAACTCCCTTCGCTCGGCAAGGCTTGCCGCCTCTGCTGTATCTGCCTCCTCCACGGTGTACCCGAAGACGCCAGCGGCAGCAGCTGGTGCCGCCTCCTCCAACCTTGTGGCAATGCGCACCATCTCTTTGTCGGTGGTGTCGCGGGTGAGCTTCTTCGCTACGTCGGGCGGATCGGCATTTCTTCCAAGCTGTCGAAGAACCGCCGCGACGATGTCGCCGGAAGGCTCTTGCCAGTTGGAACGATCCCATGGGAATCGCACAACGGCATCATGGCACGGATGCGGTCGAGCGCAGAGTTGTTGCACAATGGGACGACCCCCCTCGGCAACCTAAACCACTCGGGGTGATCGGGATCATTCTTGAACAGCTCTAGCAGCATCGCATCCAACTCCAAGACAGTGAAATTCCAGTTAAGGCCCAGGCGCAGCCTCATGATGTCCGCCGCATTCTGGAACTCCCAAGCAGGTCTCCTCCTCTCCTGCAAGGGGGCGATGAGGCGGCGAAGGAAATCTGCACCAATGGCGCCTACAGTGAGTCCGGCAAGCCTGAGGCGCAAGATCCAGGTGACGGCTATCTTCAACCTAGCGTCTTCCGGCGCCAAGTTGCTCCAATCGTTGCCGCGCACTATTGGGGTTTTGGCGACGGCAAAGTGAAGGGCTGCGGGTTCTCCTCACGATCCAACACCAATTGGCTCTCCACTCCTCCCATTTGCTGCGGAACTCTCCTTCCGGATAGGCCACCTTCTTGCCGACCACGAGACCCAAGCAATCCCTCTGGCAAGCGGCTCCCCTCTCTCAACGCGGGGCATGAAGAAGTGGCGGAAGAGGGCTACGTTTGGGCGGATCCCGACAAAGTTTTCGCAAAGGTGTGCGAAAACTGCCATGGTCAGGATGGCGTTGGGGGTGAAATCAAGGAGGCGGAACCCGTAGGTGTTCATGAATGTCGCAGAAGAATTCAGAAAAGGGCGGGCAGAGCCTGCAATAGAAGAAAAGCGCAAAGAAAGGATACCCAGTTGGGGCTAGTTCCGAAGCGGTGGCGGGGAGTACCTTCGTGCGCGGATGCGCACGCGTCTCCGTCGACCAGAAGAGGTAGAAGCCCTCCCCCAGCTCCTTTGCGTCGAGCTGGGGGAGAAGATGGCCCGCTCCTTTCGCAGCGCAGCGAGCCGCTGCGCCTTGGCCGACTTCACGCCCTTCCCCTTGTCGGCTTTCGGAGCCATGGCGGAGGCGGTGGAGGAGACCGACGGCGTTGATGGCGTTGTGGCGGAAGGGGGCGGAGCGCTGCTCTCTTCGCACTGGAGAAGAAGGGGGGAGCGGCTGTGGTTTTCAAGACAAGACATCAATGGCGAGGCGGGCGACCTGCCCCTGTTTCCCCTGTTTATAAGGAGGGAGAGGGGGCGGATGTTCCGCTTTTCCTAATAAAGAAACCCCCCACGATCTCTCCCACGACGCCATGTTCGGTGCGTGCTGCCTGTGGGGGACGTGGTGGGTCTAGGAGCAAGTTACGGCGTGATCAAGGCCGCGTGTGACTGCAGACTGCTTTTGGGCCTGGCCCGACAGCCGCTCGGCACTGCAGTGTCGCCCAGTTCGGGGCTCTGCCGGTGTACTAGAGTAGGGGTACCCTAGTATCCCGAACTGCAGCACGGGCAGTTGCAGCACCATGGCAAGGCTTGCCTAGTCACCGCCAAGATCCTCCGTGGTTCCTTTGGAGCCATTCAAGAACAAAGTATTTAACCAAGAAGACAAGGCCCCGGCAAGAGGAGCTTTCCGGGAAGGCCACTCAAGGCACGCAGAAGACAAGACCCCGGCAAAGAGGAGCTTGCCGGGAAGGCTCGGAGAGCGACAGGCCTCCGGACACGACAAGGATTCAGCCGCGGCAAGGCCTCTCTTCATCTCCGCTCCAGCTCATCCACCAACGTGTCGCCATGGGACCGTTCCATGCGCGCGTGTCAAGAGGCTGTGCAGCCAGCGGGGAGCAGCGATAAGCGGCGCTGACAAGCTTACCATCGTGGCAAACGGTGGCGCTCCTGACGGTCCCTCACAGACCTTTTTGGCGGCTGTGGACGGGCATTTAATGCTTTGTCCCTTGCCGTCGTGGTTAGGTATGTTGCAATCGCATAATCGCTCAAGTAGGTGTACCAACTACTGTTTTTCCATTTGTACCCTCGTCTACGTTGCCACCTGTCGGAGACCCCTTGAGCATATAAAAGGAGGCCCATGCGCAACGTAGAGGGGGTTCGAGTCCAATGTAACCAGAGAACACTCACGCTAGGTCTTGTAGCTCTCATCGCTCCCTAGCAAGAACACAATTCAACCAGACAAGCAGCAGTAGGAGTATTATCTCTCCGGAGAGCTCCGAAGCTGGGTAAAACTGCTCGTGTGCTTCGCCTCGATCCGCTCTTCGTGCGATCTCCGCCCCCCTCCGAACCAAAAAGGGACTCGGTCCACCGGTCCCATAGGTGTCCGTGGGTCCGATCAGCCTCCCCGACAAGATTGTAGCCCCCGAGGCGGTGTCCAATCACTCGTCCTCGATCGGGGAATCCGGCTCCGGATTAAGGGTCCGAGTGGATGCTGGTGCGGCCTCCAGGGCACTATTCGGCTGCAGAGCTAGATCATGCCCATCGAGACAGTGCAGCACGCTAGGCTGCGGCTCGAATCCATCGAAGATCAAGTCTCCGCGGATATCGGTCGTATAGTTTAAACTTCCAAATCTGACCTAATGGCCAGGGGCGTAGCTTTCGATCTGCTCCAGATGGCCAAACGAATTGGCCCGCAGTGCAAAGCCACCGAATACGAAGATCTGTCCGGGGAGAAAAGTCTCACCCTGGACCGCGTCATTGTTGATGATCGAAGGAGCCATCGGGCCTATCGGTGACGCACACGCAGGAACTCTCAATGAAAGCACCAATGTCGTGTCAAAACCGCGGATCTCGGGTAGGGGGTCCCGAATCTGTGCGTCTAGGGCGGATGGTAACAGGAGACAAGGGACACGATGTTTTTACCTGTGTTCAGGCCCTCTCGATGGAGGTAATACCCTACTCCTGCTTGATTAATATTGATGATATGGGTAGTACAAGAGTAGATCTACCACGAGATCGTAGAGGCTAAACCCTAGAAGCTAGCCTATCGTATGATTGTTGTTGTGTCCTACGGACTAAAACCCTCCGGTTTATATAGACACCGGATAGGTTAGGGTTACACAGAGTCGGTTACAATAGTAGGAGATCTACATATCCGGATCGCCAAGCTTGCCTTCCACGCCAAGGAAAGTCCCATCCGGACACGGGACGAAGTCTTCAATCTTGTATCTTCATAGTCTTGGAGTCCGGCCGCGATGATAGTCCGGCTATCCGGACACCCCCTAGTCTAGGACTCCCTCAAAAGGCATGACATATTCACATGTATTCCCTCCATCCGGAAAAAAATGGATGGGTCTAGGCGTATTTCAGTTCTAGATACATCCTTTTTTATCTATTTCGGCAACATGTAATCCGGATGGAGGGAGTATGGTGTAAGAGCTAGGGATACGATAGGACAACACAGCAAAAAAACACTAGTTGAATGTAAAACTATATGCTAGCGGAATACGTATAGAAATAAGTAAGGCAACATACACATGTATGATTGGGAAAAAAAGATGGCATTGCAACAGAGCACTAGAACAACACTTCAATTTAAAAATCCATGGTATGGCAGACAGATGAAGTACATACTGATGAATAACAATGCATAAGATATTCAGAAGCATGATGTCCAAATTAAGCAGATGGCATTGTGATAGAGTAGAATGACAAGATTTTGAATTTGAAAACATGTTATCATGAATGGAATAGGTACTGAAAAATAGGAAGGCATGACATATTTACATGCATGATCAGCATGCTAAGCACATGGCATTGCAACAAAGTAGATACACTCCGTGACATTATATGCATGTTGTACCCATATCACAGGCCAAGTTAGAGCAAGGACCTTGTGGGTGAAGAGGATTCATCATCTTTCTGCAATTCTTCTGAAGAATTGCCTTTACATGTTCCATCATATTGGGTATCATTGACATCAAGTTTATTGGCCTTTACATTGCTCCGTGAGGTTCTTGTGGATATATCAGTGTGTGCAATTATATCTGACATGCATGGAACACAACTAGTAGTTAGATTTATGTAAATGAGTGCCTGTAGGAGACGACATAAATAGTAGGACTAGGGTTAACTAGCAGCAACAGGTCTCATAAACTCAAGGGAGAACATGTATGAAAGCTACGTAATATGTATCGTTTGTACTCGAGATTAACTAGATGGCACACAAAAGTATTAAAGAACAACATAGGTAATACTAGAAGTGGTATAATACTATAATCACCAGCCTGTGGGATAGCATTGGCTGATGGATGATAGCTATGGAACAGCGTTACCTAAAGAACAAGGATCTTAGCTGAACTATGGAACAACGTGAACTCCTGAACAAGACCCGTAAGAGATCAACATGAATATATAGTGAAATGTGATGATCTATTTTCCGTGCTTAGATGAATAACAAAGCCATAAATGTTGCAAACAAGTAAGATGAGGGTACAACCTATCTGGCTGCCATCCATAGGAGTGAGCATCATGTGCTGACTTGTCGATGGCCCTGCAGTTGTTGTGGCTGTCCATGTCGGGCACGCGCCTTCCATGCGGGGAACTGTTGAGTGGGGACTGTAGCTCCCTTCTGGTGTATGATTCCCTTGTTGGAGCAGCTGCGGTGAGTCGGAAGACGGTGTGTCTGAAGATGCAGATAATGCATAATGTTAAGAATGACATATCTCTTTGATCTGAAGAAATACACTAAGAGATCAACAACAAGGTACGAGAGTGGTCACACGTCTGTTGACTGAAGGCTAAATTGGGGTCACACGATTTTATTTTATTTTGGTACTGTCCGAGCTACGCCGGATGGCTTGATGGCCGTCTTGTGCCTCCCGGCTAACACTGTTCAGAATCATCCCCGAAGAGCCAGCGACCAACGGCAGATCAGCAGCCTGCCTCCGCCGTCCGTGGCCCTGACCAAAACCCGCCGCCTCGCCCCCACCGCCTTTGTCAGTGGTTGCGCCCGGGCCAATCCACAAAGACTCCCGTCATCCAGATCCGGCGGCAGTACCTTCAACCCACACAACTCTAAAAGATAGTTATCTAAGCGCTGCTTACACGCAGCGAATTTGCGGCCCCGCACTTACGTTAGACACCAGCCAACCGGCAGCCTAGGAGCTCCACCGCCGAGGGGTGTTGCTTCCCATTGGGAATCGATTGGCCCGTAATAAAAATTCAGACAACCGACGCCTAAATAAAGTGATTTGAGATGAGGGTGTGACCTATCCGGCGGCATGGTGAAGTAGGCAGGTCCAGCTTGCCGAGTCGGTGAGGCCGGGCCTTGCGGTGGCGACCGGCGGCAAGAAAGAGCGATGTCGCGACGGTCGACGGCTACGCGGAAGCAGCTCCAGGACTCTGGACGGATCCGAAGTTGGAGCCGCTCCGGCGCCGTGAACAACGGCGGGGTTGAGTTGGCTCTGGTATGTTTCACGCGGCCGTCATCGAGGCAGCACCAGCAGCACGGAGTAAGAGGCACACGGCCCAGTGCACAACGGCAATTGGACAGCATCTCCGGCATTAGGGAGGAGGGCGGCTGTGAAATTGGTGCGATGGGGGCGCCATGGAGGTGGGGCTGAGGTTTCGCGGCTCAGGAGAAGGGAGCTTCCCGGGGAGAAGGTGATTTGGTGCCCACGAGGTATGAATGAGGGGCGGGCGGGGGGGATGGGGAATTGGGAGGGGAGTGGAACCATGTCTTATGGATGCATTTGTCTGAAATGTGAGGGGGAGTTACAGTTCTACCCTTGCCTATAGGCTTCTCGGCTTGGGTCTGTGTACTGAGGGTCGGGGATAGTAGAGTAACTTTGCTTCCCCCCAAATAGTGGGCGGGAGCGATTTCGGGCGAGGAGTGCGTGTTTTGAACTATAGTGGGCGCAAGTGATTTCGGGCGAGGAGGGCGTGTTTTGAAATATAGGGGGGGTGAGCAATTTCGGGCGAGGAGAGCGTGTTTTGCCGACCATGGTTTATGAATTATTCGGCACATGTCATTTCGGACGAGGAGAAGGCGCGCTTGGATAAAGTTATGAACCTACCCTCGATGTATAACGGGCCAATTGATGTGTGTCCCACATAGGACAATAATTTCGTGTCTCCCATTTATTTGCTCGGGCGAATTCCATTGAGCAGAGAGGATGCTTAACGGTTCGTTCAAATTTTGGGAGAACAAGCATCCACGTCTACCTTACCAAGTCGTTTTGAATCAAATTTTGAAATATTAGCTTGCCACTTCTTTTTTAGATGGAGAGATGATGCTCGGGAGTAATGTGTTTTTACATGCTCGTTGCTAGCGATTTACTATATGACAAATAGTTGACCCACTCAAAAACGCGAATCAAACCCAAAATGAAATATCTCGATTCAATGAACTAGCTCGCTCAAGAGGGTCAAAATAGTGAACTAAATCCAACATTGAACACCTCAATCGAGTAGCATGTTGTACAAGATTATAGTACTCCATGAACATGTTGAAAGTCAAATTAATGAACTTGTTTGATATACGCATATATCCGTTCATGTGTGGATTGCAGACAACATGTTCTCCAATTTAAATATTTGAATGCAATTTTATATTGAAACATGGTTTATATCAGTCTTTGATGCATAAAACGCGACCTCCCCCTCTCCCGGACTCCATGTTCTCTCTCTCTCTCTCTCACTCACTCTCTCGCCGACAATCTTCAATTCTGTTGCACGCATCCGACACAAAAACCTTGTTGGTCCCTCTTCCTTTCTCTCCATCTCTCTCTCTCTCTCTCTCTCTCTCTCTCTCTCTCTCTCTCTCTCTCTTTGCGTGTGTGTGTGTGTGGGGGGTCTTTCTAGTTCGCATTCATATATACACCATCTATAGGTCTCTCTCACACACTATGTATGATACTCTAGCTAGTCCAAGCTAGATATCTTGGGTGCACTCATCAGACGCACACAAATTCCTTGGCTCTTTGCCCGTAACTCTCTCACGCACCACTATGTCGCCCTCGAGCTCTTCCCCCTCTCAAACTCTCGATCCACTGGGTCACACATACACATGCATATCTCACTCGCACTCGATAGGCCCATCTAAAACTCTATCTCTCTCCCTCGTTCTCTCTCCATCTCACACGCACACACACACAATCTCATGCCCAGCTAGCCAAGTATGATGGTCTCTCACTCAATTGTAGGCACACGCAATCCCCCCTATATGTATATGACTAGCTAATCTTAGTCTCCATCAAAAACATGTGCATGGTCTATCTTGATTTCTCTTGGGGCATCTTTCTATCGTGCACGCACTCCCTCCATCTCCCACCCATATAGTCCCCTCACGATCTCGAGGGGATCTCTCTATCACAAACACACCCTCTCTCCCTCCCCATGCGTCCATGCCATCCATGTGTCCCTCTCGACCTTTTTTCTTTGTTGGCTAGACCTCTATTGGACATGTGCTACAGGGGTGTCTCCCTCCGTTGCAAACAATCACACACTAGCTATCTTCGTGTATCTCCTCGCCTCGCTTTTCCATCACGGAGATGCATGCGTGATATGTTCGCATAAGAAACGAAAAACACACTCTCTCTTTAATTTATCGTTTGTTGTCACTTTCTCTTTCACACACATACTCTTTTTGCACACTTACTCATTCTCCTTCACACGTACTTGATCTGTCTCGACTGAGGCACTCTCCTCCGTCCATAGCATATAGATTTATTGAAAAGTCAAACATCACAAAGTTTCACCATGTACATGGAGAAAAAGAATTACATCTAGTACGACAAACATATACCATTAGATTCACAATGAGATGTAGTTTTGTATGATGTATCTTTGGTATTGTAGATATAAATAACATTTGCGTAAACCTGATCAAAGTTTCCAAAGTTTGACTTGTAAAAATTTACATGCAATCGCATTATCGAGCGGATGGAATATCTCTTTCCCCTCTCAGCTATCGGCGCACCACTCAGCCTTATCGGGGCTCCTCAATCTCTCTCAAACTTTACTGGTCAGTTTGGTTCGTGACCTGACCCTCATGCCTTGATGGCCGGTACTGCCTGGTGTGGACGTGAGATGTAAAATATTTATGCCTGGCCAGGCTTGTGTGGTGCTGAAGCGTTTGGTTCATGCCTGGGCCACGCAAAGCATCAATGTCCCATCACGCAATCCATGCATCAATTATTTAATGCTAATATCCATCCATGTTGCTGTTAGCCTCGTGGTCAAGACAACCAGGAACGGCCAAAGGCTCGAAATCGGTCGCTTGGGGCCGTGCTACTTGCAAGTGTCTAGAGTTCAGCCAAAGCTAATTAAAGTGCAGGAACCCAGCCCAGCGGGCTTTCTTTTCACAGAGTAGCAACCAAACAAGCGTGTATGAAATCCAGCCACAACCCAGCCAAGCAAAAGATGCTCACGACGCAAGCCAAACTGGCCTTATATCTCCCTGGTTCACACATACACATGTCTCGCCAAGGCTATACATATAGACCCATCCAACACTCTCCGCCCTTGTTCTCTCTCCATGTGACACACACCTCCCTAAGTACCATAATCCCTCACTCCATCATAGGCTCTGTTTGGATCCATGGGTTAGAGTTAGTTTGGGTTAGTTTGGAGTCAACTAACCCAAAAAGATCCAAACAGGAGGGTTAGTTTGGGTTAGATGCATCTAACCCATCCAAAAAAACTAACCCATCCAAGAGGTGCTTATTTGGGTTAGTTCTTCTCGGGACCACTAATAAACACGTTTTTCTCTCGCTCTCCCCGCAGCAGATCCCTCCCCACTTCCTCGAAGCTTCCTCGATACATATAGACCCATCCAAGAGGTGCCTCACCGTATCCGCGCTCCATCTAACCCTGCCATCCAAACACCTCTTTACTTAGAGTTAGTTCAGGGTTAGTTCAGGGTATGAATCTAACTCTAACCTCTAACTGAGTTAGAGTATCCAAACAAGGCCATAGGCGCAAGCACTGCCCCCCCCCTCCTAAGTATGATTATCTCTTACTAGCCATCAGGAACACACGTATTGTCTCCTTCCATCCATATGTCTATCTCGATATCTCTCGGGGCATCTTATATCACGCACACACCTTGTCACTCGATCTCCCACCCATGTAGTCCCATCACGATCTCCAGGGGATCTCTCTATGACAAACATACACTCTCTCCTCCCCATGTCTGGATTTTCTCCGTACGTCTGTCTCGACATCTCTCCCTTGTTTGTCAGACCCCTCTTGGCCACATGCTAGGGGTCTTCCTCTCTCGGTTCCAAACAACCACACACACTATATCCTCACCTTGCCTCCGTTGTCGAAGATGCATGTGTGATATGTTTGCATAAGACACGCACGCTTTTTCTCTACTTTTATCGTGTGTTGTCCATGTCTCTTTCGCACGCACACTTTTTCACCCTCTCTCTCTCTCTCTCTCTCTCTCTCTCTCTCTCTCTTTAGGGACTCTGTCACGTCCATAAGCATATGGATGTTTTGAAAAGTCAAACCTCAAAAAAGTTTGACCAGGTATATGTGGAGAAAAACATTTACATCTGGAACGATCATTAGATTCATCACAACATGTACTTACTTCATACTATCATTTATCTTTGGTATTGTAGATATAAGTAATTTCTTTATAAACTTGGTCAAAGTTTCAAAAGTTTGACTTAAAAAAATGTTGTAACTACATTATCGAACGGAGGAAGTAGCTCTTTCTCTCTCTCTCTCTCTCCCTCTCTACTATCTCTCATGGGCCTCCCCTCTCACTCGAACTCTCTATACCGGCGGATTATACACTCACTGTGTTAGCGTGTAGCTCCGTATATTGTTTAGTTTACCGGTCAACCAATCCACATGCTGCGTTCTCACCGTGTTCTCAGATCTTGGTGTGCTGGCCCATGTGGCAAGGTGAAAATAAGTAAACTAGAGGCCCATCTGACACGCGGTGAAGTAAACAAAGTTGAAACCACTCGGGGTAGCACCCCGCACGCTAGTAAATTGAGGGCGCATTGAGGACAAACTTCTTGCGCGCGAAGGATGCACTCGCGCACAATTCACCACTACGCGGCATGCATGTAAGGGCCTTTTCGCGCACACCCAGCACACAACACACACCAGCACACGTGTCCACCGGCGTCGCCACCAGCTGAGATGGACGGGGAGGCAGCCAACAAGCGGAGGCGGCTCGAGCCAAAACCGCATTCGGCGAGCCTGGACTTCATCAGCAGCCTCCCCGACGACATGCTGCTCGTCATCATCGGCCTCCTCCCCACCAAATCTGTCGTGCGGACCGCCCTGCTCTCCCGGTGGTGGCGCCCCCTCTGGTGCTGCGTCCCCCTCAACCTCACCGTCGACAGCTGCCTCTGCGACGGGGATTGCAAACGCACGTCATAGCCTCCAAGATCCTTTCATCGCACCCTGGGCCAGCCAGACGCCTTGACATCCGCATGTTCAGTACCAACTACAAGGTCCAACCCAAGTTCGACGAGTGGTTCTTATCCCCCGCCTTAGGTCAGCTCGAGGAGCTCAGCTCTGAAGCTGGACAATGTCGCTCTCTGCCGCCGTCCGCGCTCCGCCTCACGCCAACGCTGCACCGCGCCAGCTTCAGCTCCTTCTATCTTCCCCAGATTAATGCCGCACCTGCCCTTCTTCTCCCTCAACTCAAGCAGCTCGACCTCTTCGACGTTGTCATCTCGAAGAAGGCTATGGAGCACCTGTTCCGCAGCTGTACTACGCTCGAGTACCTTCGTCTTGAGCAGATCCACAGGTTCATTAGCCTCCACATCACTCGACAAATCTCCGATGGATTTATGTGTCTTGCTGGCCCCGCAACAAGACATCAATTGGGAAGAGATCACTCCAGCTGTTCCACGTTATGGTCATTGAGAATGCGCCTTTCCTTGAGAGTTTGCTTGTATCGGATCTAGAAGGTCCAACAAAAATCAGGGTCATTGACACGCTGAAATTGACAGCGTTGGTGTACTCGTCTGCCGAATTCTCCGAACTCTTTATTGGATCCGTAATCGTTCAGGTACAGCACTCATCTTCTTCCCCGTCTTCTTGAAATTAACATTTTTAAATTTCTTCTTGATGTATTTACGACCGTCTTCTAGAAAATGATTCCCACAAGCTTGACCAGGTTCATGCGCCAAAGTGAAGATCTTAGCACTAAAATCTATCGGCCCCAATCTGGATCAAGTTGTTGGATTCCTTACATGCTTTCCGTGCACGGAGAAGCTACTCATCGAGGTGAAACTTGTTTCCTATAAGTAAACAGTAATCACAACGTAGCTCAATTTTTTCGTAATTTTCCCAAATTACGATGACAAGTGTAGTGTTCAAACCTGCATCTACGCACTGCACCGAAAGAAATGTTTTTAGTATTTTTTTTCTCACGTGATCACCTGCATCGTTTTTATGATGTACTACTATAGTAGCCTAGGCTAGTCATAGTGGAAAGTAACTTAGACTACTCCAGTAACTCTATGGTTACCCTAAGAGCAAGTACTACCTCCGTCCTAGTTTACTCTTCCAATTTTGTAGTATCAAAATTTGACCATAGATTTAACGGACAAAATGTTAATGCATGTCACTAAGAACTATATTGTTCGATTCGTATTTGAACATAATTTCAAATGGTGTAATTTTTAGTGACATGCATTGGCATTTTCTTAGGTAAATCTATGGTCAAAATTTTATACTAAATACGAGGTAGTATTCCCTCCGTCCCAAAATTCTTGTCTTACATTTGTTTAGATACGGATGTATCTAACACTAAAATGTAACTAGATACATCCGTATTTAGACAAATTTAAGACAGGAATTTTGAGACGGAGGGAGTACAAAAGTGGGCTATGTAGGCCAAAACATGTGCCAAATTCACTTGTGATGCATTTGGCATCGATGCCCCTCCATTGCTCACCTGGTGCCCCAATTTGGATCACCTACTTTGCTCCGGTGCCAAATTAACTCACGCAATGAAAAAACACTACATGGGAGAGAGAGAGGACTGAGGCAATAAAAAACACTTGTTTGGGAGAGTGAGAGGCTGGTGTAGTTGGTTTGATTGATTTGTTTATACATGTGGGTGCATGTGCTGTGATTGCCAACTCTCTCACATCACGAGAGCGGTGCCAAAATCTTTTGATTTGACATCGATGCGTATTATGTGGCATACTTTTGCGAAATATGGCATCGGCCACATAGTGGAAGGCAACAAATGCCCAAGCTCTTCACGTGCTCCTAGTTAAATGAGAGGAAACAGAAAGAGAGAGAGTGAAAAAATATCACTAGCCAGCCAACCTTGTCGTATGAGCGAATGATATTGGTACCTCTTGATGACACGGCAATCTTATGCAGCCAGCTGCTCTAATATGTTCTCTTCTTTTGCAGATAAAAAAAGACCCAAAAGTAAAAGATGTGCTACACTATAAGAATCTCATCGAATGCCTTGATCTCCATCTTACAGAAATTGATTTGATCGACTACCGAGGCAGCACATCTGAGATTAAATTGGCCAGGTTCTTTGTTCTGGAGGCAAGTGTGCTCAAGGTAATGAGGTTTGGCGTTCTCGGGCGCAACAATGAATGGCGTGCTGATCACCGCAAGCGTCTAAGCCTAAATGACAAAGTCTCCACGGAAGCTGAATTTGTTTTTGAAACATCAAGTGGCCAGAGACTCGAAAACTTATTTGCCCATTAGTGACTTGTCGTAGGTGGATTTTAGTTTGTACGATAATGTCTGCATCCACCTAAAGTAACAAAAGTTCTTACGTAAACTTCCTAGTAATTCCCTCTTCCTAGGTGCAGCATTACTCCTAACATTTGTAATATCAGTTTGAAACTTGTAATATTGCCGTGTCCTATTCCCACGTTTTCAAAATCCTGCGAATCAAACAGGTCCTGAGTTGGTGATGATGTTGTGCCTCCCATCTTTCACCAATAGCCGTCGGATCTAGATCTGACGCATACAAACCAAGCTTCTCCATTTTTGCAAAAAGATGGCCGCACTTGTTCCCTATTTACAAACAACTCCTTGTCTCTCACAATCGGCCTTATCTCCTCCCCACCACATCTAGAAGGCCGTGGAAAAATCTAGCGCGATGGCCGCTGCCGGAGCCGTCCACCCCCAATCTTGGTGTTCCGTGCAATGTACGGGCATCTATGCACGGGAAATTATGTCGAACAGGGCTAGTTGTAAGTAGGCTAGCTCTACAGCCATGATGATAGTGACTGCAGACGGTGAGGCTGACTATGGTATGCCGAACACGGCGCCTATACTCAAGTGTCATCTCCGGTAGCAGGTCTTGTCACTTCAACCGTGAAGAGCAAAGACGTAATAATTTGACCAACGGGTAGTACAGTGCTAGTACTCCTACTACTACATTGGTAGTGCTACTACTAGTACTAGTCGCACCACCGTCTGGATTTAGGAGTACTACCACATCCATCTGGATTTTAGTATTTGACTAGCAATATCTAGTAATGCATGTCACAAAAAATGTACTACTCCCTCTGTAAATAAATACATGGTGTTTTATTCCTCTCGGCGAGAGAACTTAATGTTTTTTTTGCTAACTAGAATACTAATAGGATTACATGCAATGAACTAAACACTGCATGTCATGTTTGGTAGTCTCAAGTCATTGAAAGCATGACATCTCTCATTGGTTGATATGTCACGAAATAAGAAACAAGGAGGGAGTTAATGCACCGTGCCTAAGTGTTTTGGGATTATTTGGTTTCGTAATGTGACTTACACAACATTTTTGTTTACATGCATTAACATTTTATTAGTTAAATCAAAGGTCAAAACTTGGCGCAAAATGCAAAGGGGACCAATAAACCAGTAAACATCAAACTTCTCTCGTTTGGACCCAACTAGAGGTCCGGTGAGATGACTATACTGCACCGGCACGGAGGGGGACGCAGCTTCATTGACTTACGGCAACTGCCTTTGGGTGAATGACACGTGGGCCCAGGGGGTGGCTGGCCCACCTATCATACAGCCAAAGGCAGGTGCAGTAGAGGGCTGAGGAGTAGTACAAAATCCTACGCACCTACGCACGCTAACCAAGGGCAAGAGTGATCACTCGAATCGCAAGATCAGTTGACTAGAAGCTAAGCTAGACCCATGGAGGCGATGAGCGCGAGCATCAGCCGGTTGTGCCAGATGGTCCACGACGGCGGCCTGCGGCCCGACAACGAGGAACGTCTCCAGGTAGTATTGCTTGAGGCTGCCAGGGCGAGGGGCCGCTTGGACGACAGTTGCGTCTCCTTGTTCGACGAGGTCCTCGTCGGTTTCCTCGACAAGTTCACCGTCGTCAAGAAGCTCGCGGACGACTTTGACGTAAGCCTCCAACCGACGCGCCCAGGCTCTGCGATGCCCGCCACCCACAACAGCCACTATGGTGACAACCTCTTCGACGCACTGGTGGCCCTGCGACTGCCCGCCGTCGCGCCGGAGAATGTCCACCTCGAGGCCGCGCTCACCACGCAGCGCCTGGCGCAGCAAGACACCATCGACATAATCACCCACGCTCACGCCGCAAATCATCCACAAGGACTACTACATGCAAGAGGAGGACGATAGGACGCTGGCCTTCTTGGACCGCAGGGCAACCTTGGACGGCACTGTTCAGAAGCACGTCGGTTGGTGACCCGACGCACTAGGGCGTGAGGATGTCGTTGATGGATCCGTATGTATTTTTATCTTTCCGTCAAATCCATGTAGTAGTATATGATACTACAGTAATTATCTTACCTTTCGCATCAACTTCATAATTTTCGTACGTACTCCATGCATAAACTTCTCATTACTCTAGGAAAAATCGTTATTTTCTATCTATCGATCGCGCCATGGAGCAGAACCAAATTTTACAAGTTACGAGTTCAAAAGGAAAAGCCTGCCATGTTCACGTCGCACCCCCACACGGTTGGTCCGCACGCGCCGCTCAAGCGGGAATGCGTGCGGTGTTGCATTTTCACTTACAAGTTGGACCGCAGTTGAGCAAACCGACTATCGGCAAACCCCCACCCCGCCCACCGCGCGATGGCTGAGAAAACAGGAGGGACAAGAGATGGTTGTAGCACGGACTCCAAGAAAATTGGTGTCGGGTGGGACTCATGTGCGTGACGTGTGCCGTACTGCTAGACGTGAATGCTAGTTATGGCCCATGCCACCCCACTATATCGAGTCTATATGGAGGTACGTAGAACAAATTTCCTGCAGTCCATGCTCAGCCCTCCTCTATCTCTCTTCTCAGCCAGCCAGCGGACGCGCGGAGCCCATCGTCTGTTTGCTCACATGCGGTCCCACATGTCAGTGAAAACGCAAGCGGACCCACTGAACCTGCACATCTTTCACCTCGACGTGCTGGTGATGAAAAACAAATCCAAGAAAGATCTTCGGTGGCCGCTTTTGGAGTTAATCAAGAGTAGTAAGATTCTATTTACAGTTTAACCCAAGATGCACATCTCGTGGCTTCAACTACCACTCTATTTTCTTTCATGACACGACCTGGATGCCGGATGTCCCACGTGTCGGCAAAAGGAGGAAGAACCCGACCAAATCTTCGGTTGTGCTCTCGGATTAGACTAGACTAGTTGTGCTAACTTAAAATTTTTATTGTGTACTCCCTCCGTTCCAAAATACTTGACTTCCATTTGTCCAAAAATGGATGTACCTATATACTAAAACATGTCAAGATACATATATATTTTGACAAATAGAAGGCATGCATTGGGCAACGGAGGGAGTAGAATGGATGCAAGTTTTTGTATTGGGAAGAAGAGTACATCCATATATTGATAGAGCGCAATTTAGTAGATGTTATATCACTTTTAGCTAGCACAGAGGCTATAGATGAGATTAGTGCACTTTTTGATACTCCTACTTGGTATGCGTGTTGCTGCTTAGACGCAGAGAAAAACGGACCGGAGGGAGTACTAGAATAGAGGCTAGACATGAGACTAGATGCGAGGAAGCAATGTCTACTTATTTACACTCGAAGAAGAAAGAAGCACGCAAGATCGAGCCTCCGCAGATCAACAATGAATGCATCGAGAAGGCACTAATCATAAAATGTATTCTTGTGGTTCTTGTTTTCTTTGGTCTTGCTTTTCTAGTCAAAATTATCATTGGAGTTCGTGCAAAACGGAGGTCCGTTTGGGGTCGTGCGTTGCAGTTGGACTTACAAGTGGGACCGCAGTTAAGGAAACCGACTATCGGCAAACCCCCACCTCGCCCGCCGCGCGATGGCTGAGTTAGAGAAATGATGAGGTTGAAGAGATTGCTCTAGCACGGACTCCAAGAAATATGGTGTCAGATGGAAGTCGTCTTTGGTGGCGTGTGCCGTACTCCTGGACGTGAATGCTTGTTCGCCCATGCCACCCTACTACTCCTACTACTTACTATATAGTACTACTAGTATCGAGGATTCGAGGTGCTGGTTACGTAGTACAATATGGCTACAAGAAAACACCGCATACGCCTTGAAGCATGTGAAGCTAGTACAATTAGTCTACTACTTTTGTTGATTGGCATCATCCTATAAACTTTTTAAATGCACTTAAATTTATTTATTTGCAAAATTTTTTTTTGCCTCGTCGCACCAATAACTCTTATAAGCGACTCGAAAGCCATTCATAAATTTAGTAAGTTTATCACAGGCATATCATTTTATTACATACAATGTATCAACCCACATCAACAACGAGGATACATTATAAATACTAAAGTTTTCACCACACAACAAATAACAAGCAATGAAATGAACTTCAACTCAACCATTCCTCGGCGTTGGAAACGCTTGCTTTGAACCACAAGTGATTCTCTCGACGGGCCATCCATTGTCGATCCGAGACCAACGCAGGATCGATCATCCAGTGAAGCGGCCTACTATATCGATGCAGGGTAGGGAACCACCCAAATGTCCGAGGTATAGACACAGTTGCTTCTCATAAATGGTAGTAACGTTGTGTCAACAGCAGTTGGATCGCCTTTCACCATCATTGGATAGTTTTGTCCAAGGAGGAGCGAGTTTTCTCCAAGACTATCAATTCTGTACCAGGGAGGAGTTGGCGCTAGCACACTAGTATCCATCCCGAATACCATGCAACGGGTGTTGGAATAGGTCCGGAGAGTGCGACCATGGGAAACTACACCTGCTTCCTTAGCAGTAACATCATCAGTGGGCTGTATACACACGAGAAGAGGTGATCCCTCGTAATTAGTTGCCAGCGCCAAATAGTATATGGGCGCTGCTCGTCCTCATGCTCGTGATCATCACCATCGCCATCTCCCCATTGGTTATAAAAATCTTCAAGTATAGGTGGTGGAATGTTCGCAGGACCTTGGAAACACAAGAAGAAGGTTAATTAGTAAAGGGAAACTTGCTAACCCGCATGCATGTGGATGGAACAATTATAATTACGGTGGAACACAAACGCATCAAACAACGATTCCATGCAAAAACAGTGCGAGTGGTGGCAGCAAACACAAGGCCCTCGTATTCAATTGCATCACAAGACTCATCCGTGTACAGAAACTGATTTTTGAGCAATATCCATCGAGTCAAACCAGCAAGGACGGCAACAAGCTTGTTGAAGATAGCAACAACTTCATAGTTGTTGTAATTCCAAGAGAGGTTGGGAACTCGAGAAATTGCTATCTTCCGTAGAAGACAGTCACCATGATTGTATTTGAACGTGTGTACAATACTGATGTGCTCAACCTCTGGGCATCAACTTGCACAGGGCGAGGCCTCCGTCGTGACGGCACCAGTCATCAGGGACACGACGAAGAAGATAGGGGAGATCAAACCGCTCCTTGACTCTTGGGTTCCTTGTAATGATGTTATTAGTTGAGTCAAGAATGGGCTTGAACGAACCTGCCATGCTAGCCGAGGTGATGACGTCGCACCGATCAATGAGTTCCTCCACCACGTCATCTTTCAGGTCGGGGCAAGAATAACGGGGTCGTTTTCGTCTTGTTCCCTCCATGGAGAAGACGATCGAACAATGGCAGAAGAAAGGGTGAAGGGCTGAAGGAAAATGGAGGAGGGAGAGGAAGAGCGTGTGACAACAGTTCCAAATCGAGAGGGAAAGGCGAAGTGTCGGTGGACGGTTGCCAGTTTGCCACGGTTCACGAAGGGGTGCCTCGGCCTACACGTCGGTTCGAAAATACTCCTACTACTCGCCGTCGTCTCACTGATATGTTGGAACGGGACCACATGTCAACGAAACATGGTGTGTAATTTCTCGTGCAAAATGCGGTCTGTCCGCGTTGGCCCGAGGTGCCGCATTAGTTATCAACCTTTATTTTTTTAATGGCGTGCCATTCAGTTTTGAAGCACGACTAACTAGTACTGTACGGAGAGAAAATATAAACTACTCTACCACTACTCCACCTCCAGTACTAGTAGTATAAAACAGATATATAGGCTGGAGCTTCAGCGCTTTCTTGCCAAGGGATGCCCACTTGCTTCTCACACTACCACCCTCTCTCCAGATCTAAAAAATACGGCCCCTCTCTCCCTCCTCACCGGTGGTCACAGATCCGCCGGGGAAGAAAAGGACGTGCAACGTTGATGCACTCGTCGTCGGCGAGCGAGGTCACGCACTGATGACAAGGCCGTCCTCTCAGACCTAGCGCCCGTGTGGGATGGCCTCCGTCCCCAAGCTCGCTGTCGTAGTGTGTGCGGAGGACAACGACCATGAGCGAAGCCACTTCCCGCCGACCCTCAGGTATGCTACCTCTTTTCGAACCATACCCTTGTTCTATTGCCCCATCTGGCACGTCGTTGCATGTGGATATTTTTCCACTCCACCATCTTCCCAATTTGCTATCCTCTGCTCTGCTGGCCACGCAGCATTTAAAACCATAATTTGCACTATTAAAGGAAACCCTACTTCATGCGTACTAATCCATGTCCGGGTTGAATAAGGAAAGGAAGGGAGATTGTACCGTCCAAGAGAGTAGGCATCGAACCCGCATCTAGGTTGAAAAGGGGAAATCAGTAGCTAAGGAACGAGTCTCGTGTCTCTTGGTTGAAGAAGGGTAGAAAGGCATGACAACGCAATAGAGAATGACCAGGTCGATCGGTTTGTTATCCTCACATAGGAAAAAGGTGGCTAAAGAGAACAAAAATGGGACGTAATCCACATATGCTGCCTGGATATTTGTTGCTTTGGGCAACCATACCTCCCTCACCACTCTGCGTCCATGGAGGTACATCGTACTGGTGCGCCCACTGTCCGAATGGGCCTCCCATGCTCTTATTGCCAGTTTTTTGCTGTTAGTATAACGCCAGCAGTCAAGTCAAGCAATGCTACTGCTAAAGTGATGCCACATTTAATTAATGTCGCTCTTAGTGTAATGCCACCGATAAATTTAAGCAATGCCATTTAATGTCACTGGATTATTTCAGGGTTAGCTGTTGATTGTGGATGTATTAAAGATTTTTCAGCTAAGGCATTCTAATGTTGTTTCATAGCCAGTATACCAACGATGAAACTTGTTACTACCTTCAGATTGTTGCACTGTTAATGCTTATAGATTACATACCTCACTTTCATGAGATAAGTTAATATTTTTGTACAGTGTCACCAAAATGCCAAGCCGCTGATGTCATTTTATTTTGGTTAAACTGCACAGACAATTACAAAGACAAGAGGAAAGGTCAAGAGTGGGCACCTCCTCCTCCGGCTGTTCTCTTGATTCGTTCGATCAAGTTTTTATGTTAGATCGATTATCAAGATTGGGATAGCAATTTTTAAGGTCCCCCCGAGTTCGAAATGATATTTACCTTGGAGGTACATGGTTTGCAATTTTTTATACTGTCATTAGTTAATAAAGCTAGTTACCTTCAGACTTCTGTATTTGGTTTAATGCTCATGGACAGCTAGTATACCAATGCTGAAACTTGTTACCTTTACATTTTGTATTGTTAATTCTTATAGAAACCTTCCAGTGCTAGAGTTTATTGAAATCTGTTAAGTAAAACCATTGTACTGTACCCTGTAATAAACTAACTACTCTCTGTTGCACTAGCCACTTTGGATTAGTGTATATTTGTAGTATTCAAATGGTGTTGCATTAGCATATGGACATAAATAAAGTGTGGCAAGCTTTCCCAGATATGTGCTCAAGAAAACTACTACCTGTTTTTCTAAATACTAGACGTTTGGGTACTTTAAATTGAACCGCAAAAACGTCTTATATTAAGGAACTGAGGGTGTAGAGTTCACTCAAATTATCCCGGTAAAGCTAGTCACACCTTTGTTAAAACTAATGTTCATTATGTTATCGGAGGAGGTCTGTATGTTTGTCTCTAATGCCTGTCGACTACATACCCGACATCATGATGTAATGTTAAGTCATTTCCTTTTGTACAAAGTGTCACCGAATTGTCAAAGGCGGTGATGGCATTTTATTTTAGTAGAACTGCACAAAATTTGCTTAAAAGAAGAGGAAAGGTCAGAATGGCTCAGTTTTTCGAAAAAACTATGTATGCCTTCCCGACATCACCGTTGTTGCTTTATTTATTCCTTCAAACAGGTGGTTAGAAATAGTCTTGCTACCTTTTCCCATTAAGAAATTGGAATGCTTATATTTGTGAGTCTATGCTTCAACTAGTGCCACTTTTACAAAGTAATCACACTTTCAATATCTATGCAAACAGGGATGCTCGATTTTAGTGGAACTGCACAAAAGTCCAACTGGTTCAACATTAGGAGCATGTTTTTTCCAAACCTTTATATCCAATTGGTGGCACTATGAGCTGTTCATTAGGAAGGTACATGGTTTGCTACTATCTTGCTACTCTTTTTGTACTGTCATTAGATACTAATACTAGTGGTTTGCATGTGAATTTATTGGCAGGGTGGACCTACATTGGAGGTGCAGGACAGGATTCAATGATTGGATGCTCAATTTCGGTTGTATCGATTTCACCTCTTCCATCACTGCGAACATGGTGTGGTATATGTTTACTAGCTGCTTGATATTTGTGCAGACAGAGATGTCTGCCCGTTGCTATTTGGCAAACAAACAAAGTGTCCGCAATTTTGGTTGAACTGCACAAGAGAATAGTATAGTCACTGCATGCAGTGCCATTTGAAAATAGACACAAAGATTGGATAGTCACTTCATGGACTGCAAAAAAGTAGTACTGTACTATTTACTGGCCAACACTAGGTGATTCATTGCTTTTGTCTGATTATACAATGGGCATCATTTTCCCTAAGTTAACGTTTGTATTCCGAAAATAGTCTCGCAGTGTGATCGAGAGAAGACCATATCATATTGCAGTGGATGTTCCTCCATCATGTTTGGTTCATTCTCATGGTTTCGGCTGTTGGTGAAACCACTTACGTTTGCAAGAGGAATTGTAGACTTCACAAACAAATTTGTCTTTCAGTCTGTACTGAATGTTGGCCAAGAGAAGCATCCATGTTAGTAGGAAGAACAGATGTTTTTTTCTAGATCTTTGCTTTTGGAGCTACATATTTGTATATGATCTGTGAATCATTGAGATGCATTAACGTGTTGATCTTATGTATGGGAATCGTACTAGTTAGTTTTAGTTGCGAGTCTTGCAACGCAAGATCCGAAGTGGCTGATCTTTGCTTTTGGAGCTACATATTTGTATATGATCTGTGAATCATTGAGATGCATTAACAATTACTTATTTATGTTCGCTCAGTGTTTACAAGTTACTGATCGATCACTAGCTAGCCTACAAATGCGCTCCTGGCAGTTTTATTTGCGATGCAAGATGCGAAGTGGCAGTTTTTTTAATAAAAATGCCTACCTCCGAAGAAACTGACAAGCTACACTATCGATCCTACACGGATAAAAATGCCTTCCTCTGAAGAAACTGACAAGCTACACTATCGATCCTACATGGATAAATAGCGGATCACGCATGTACTACCTCCTTTCCGGTTTGCAGGGCTCAATTCAAGAAACGACCTACTCGATCGTACACGAATAAACAGCGGATCACGCACGTACTAGTACCTCCTTTCCGGTTTGCAGGGCTTAATTCAAACCTCTCACCAACCAAGGTGCTCCATCCGTCCGGGTTTATTAGTCCCGTGAGCAAAGCAGCAAGACCAAGGCATGGCAATAATTAATGGCATGCAGAAGTTTAAGCCTAATTAATTCCAGCGATTTAAGTGGCTGCATGCGTGCCCTCGGCTGCGACTCGTTGCATGCTGCTTCGTCTTGCCTGCGGCGATTACGAGTGCTCGCATGCAGTCGGCCGTAATTAAGGCAGCTAACTGATGCGAAAAAAGATACGATTTAATTGTTGCGGGCTTTTTAAATCCGTGAAATCATTATTGATAAGGAGGGAGATGATTCGAGTGCACTAGTTTGACCGCCATGCCGGCGTGCGACCCAGACGGGACGGGACGACACAGTCATAATTTTAGTTTCCCTAGTTTTCCACGGCAAGCTGGCGCGCTAAGCCATTATGCATTGAATTCCGATGACCGTCGCGCTACCTTCCCCCTATAAGTACTGTTTCCCGGCCTTCTCCGGTGCCACCGTGACCCAACTCGCCATATCCTCATAAGCCCCCGCCCTTCCGCGGTAGGCGACGCCGGAGGCGGTCACCGCCGGAACTAGTGTTCGGTTTTTCACCGGAAGGCAGACGGAGGGTGGAGGCATTCTATCTGTCTTTAGATGGCAATGCGCAGATCGAGGAGTTGTTTGAGCGCGACCGCATGGCGGAGGAGCAGGAGTTGTTGGAGCGCGACCGCCTGGCGGAGGAGCAGCGTATCACCGATTTGCGCCGCCAGCGGGACATGGAGCAGCAGCGCACCGACGCTCTGAGTCGCGAGCAGAGCGCCCATTAATCGGGCCGACTACATGGAGGCCGGGCGCCCGGCAAATAGCCCCGAGGCTGTCGGCACGCACGCAGCGTTCGCGACGCCAATTTTTACTACCAGCTCGTCAAGTGGGTTTCCCGCTTGGAAGTCGAAGCTTCGGTGGACCACGCCGGCATGGAAAGGGCCAACGGGCGTGAGCAACGCGCCCTATCGCACCTCTGGAAAGTCCGAGGCGAGGCGCAGGACGGCGGTGCCGGCGTTTAGCGTGTACTACAGATGGCGGCCGGCATCGTCTAGTTAACTAAGAGTAAGTTAGTACTTGTCTAGTGGGAGTAGATAGTTAACTTGGCTAAGATGGTTGTCAACGTGGAAGTTCAGTACTCTATATGTGGATCAGACCTGTTACTTTGCTCTGAATGTTGAACTTTCCGTTTGAACGTATGGAATGGGCTGTTATTTTTTAAATGGGTTGTATTTGTCCTCCACGGGTTTAGAGGCTGACTTGTGGGCCTAGCAAGTTGACGCGTACACAATCAGGAGATGATTGTACGTGGAGAGGATGACGAGGACCCGCCAAGGTCATGGCGACGCAAGCAGGTGCCTCCTTATTTCAAGCCAATAAAAAAATGGCTCCTCCTAGTGGATTTCTGACATCTGGGTCCCATGCCATTGTCAACGTAGTCAATAAACGAGAGAATTGCACAACGAGCGGCTGACACCAGGGACCCAGTAGCTCGCCCAGTTATTTTTGTTTTGGGTTAATTTGATAAATGCCTCCGAGAAATGCCACTGCAATTTACAAACTTTGAAAAATGCCATTTCATCCCATTTCTAGTGGCATTTTTCAAAGTCTGGAGTGGCGTTTTTTAAAGTTTGCAAAAAGTGCAGTGGCATTTTTCAAAGTTTGGAAATTGCAGTGGCATTTTTATGAATCGCCATAATTGGAGTGGCATTTATCTAATTTGTTTTTGAGACGGAAGTGGTGTCAATCAACTGGGCTGTGCGGGACACTCTGGCCTGTCTAGACAGCCTTTTCTTTTATGTTTACCATGGACCAGCCCAGTACTTTTTTTTCTTTCTGAAAATGGCTAGCCCAGTTTTTTTGTGATTTGTCAAGTAAGTCGCTTTATCGGGCCTGTTGGGATGCAAATCTCTCAAGACGAGGAGAGCTTCATTCGGCTGGCCGAGAAAATGGCCTATCAGTAATGAGAAATGGGCTGTACATTTTTAAAACACATCAAACCGGTAACTAGTTTCAAATATCTTTTTTTATTTCGATATTTTAAATTGCATTGATTTTTATGCGTGGACAATTTATTGGATTTTATATTGATATACATTTATTTTTAAAATCAGTCTGAATGTGACTCGAAATTTCGGGATTAAAAACAGTTCGGACCGCATCGACATATGCAAAATTTCATATAATTTTTTAACCGTGGCCACAATATGAGCTGTAATGCTAACAAAAAGAATATGGGCTCCCAAAAAACCTGTAAGAATTAGCAAATGGGCTGTAAACTATTTGAAATAATGGCAGATGGGTTGTATGCTATTTTCCACAGATTTGAGGCTTTCCACAGATGGCTTGTATACTGTTGGATGTCCATCCAACTACCGTCGTCTTCTTCAATCTCTGCTCTTCCTGCTCCAGCCACTCAAACAAGCACCGCGGGACTGCTGCTTCCCTCCTCCCCTCATGTCGGCCAGGTTGCCAAGCAGCCTCACCACCCCACCGTACTCCCATCGCTGGCCTAGCCATCCCTCTACTCACCCACAGTCCCACACCTGCTGTTATTCTCCGGCGATGGCAGACGAACCAGTAAACCCTCGTACAGTCGTACTCCCCTCCGCGTGGGAAACAACTGCCGAGTCTTCCCTGCCTCCATGTCGTTCCCTTTCTAGGCCTCACCATCGTCCACCGCCTGGTGCTCTCGGCGTGGCCTGGTCAACGTGGTCAACGACTGACATGCATCTGAAGTGGACTGTACGTGGAGAGGCTGACAGCTGGGTCCACGGCCGCACGCAAGGAAATTCCTCCTTATTACGCGCAAAATAATGATTCCTCCACCTGACATCTGGGACCCACCGAAAGGGCCTTTGTATTTCGCGAAAAAACGTTACCGCCGCTGATAGCTCGGACCCACCAGCTATATCTTCGCACCGAAGGAAGTGCCTCCTTATTACGCCCAAAAAATGAATACTCCCCGTACGATGTCCACTAAGTTGACGGGGCCTACTAAGTTGACGGGGACGAAGGGCTTTGTCAACTTAGTCAATATGCACGATTCTAGCTCGACTGACCGTACGATGTCCATCCAACGACCGTAGTGTTTCTTCAACGTCTGGTCTTCTTGCTCCAGCCGCCCAAAAGCGGCGCCCGTGCCGCTTGCTCCTGCCTCCCGTGGCGGCTGTCTTTGCCGGAGGCCTCACCGCCCCCATACTACTCCCACCGCTGGCCAGGCCATCCCTCCACTCCACTCACCCACACCCCCTGTTATTCTGTGGCGACGGCAGTGTAGCAGAAACAGTGAACCCTCGTACTCCTCTCCGCGTGGGCATCCACTACCGCATCTTCCCCGGCTCCGCGTCGTCCCCTTCCTAGGCCACGCCGTCGTCCACCGCCGTGGTGCTCTCGGCGCGGCGTGGTCAATGTGGTCAACGACCGAATTCCATCGGAAGAATACTGTACATGGAGAGGCTGACAGCTGGGTCCACGGCAGCCGCAAGGAAGTGCCTCCTTATTACGCGGAAAATAATTATTCCTCCACCTGACAGCAGGGACCCACCGGACGGGCCACTAGTATTTCGTGAAAAAACGTTTGCCCCTAACTCCTGGGACCCACCCGATCGCCACGGTATTTCGCGAAAAAACGTTCCCCCTCGTCATTTCGGACCCACGGAAGTGCCTCCTTATTACACACAAAAATGAATACCCCTGCTAGCTGGGACCCACCTTGGTGGGAGGCTGACTTAGGCGCCTACTAAGTTGGCGGGACGGAGGGCTTTGTCAACTTAGTCAATATAAACGATTCTAGCTCCAGTGACCGTACGATGTCCATCCAACGGCCGTAGTGCTTCTTCAACCTCTGGTCTTCTTGCTCCAGCCGCCCAAAGCAGCGCCGGTCGTGCTGTATGCTCCTGCTTCTGCTACGTCTTGAGCTTGCGTTGGTTTTCCCCGAAGAGGAGAGGATGATGCAGCATAGTAGCATAAGTATTTCCCTCCATTTTTGAGAACCAAGGTATCAATCCAGTAGGAGGCCACGCACAAGTCCCTCGTACCTGCACAAAACGATAGCTACTCGCAACCAACGCGATTAGGGGTTGTCAATCCCTTCACGGTCACTTACGAGAGTGAGATCTGATAGAGATAATATTTTTGTATTTTTGGTATATAAATGCAAAGTGAAAATAAAAGGCAAAGTAAAAACAAAGCAAGTATAAAAGTGATGGAGATTGATATGATGAGAATAGACCCGGGGGCCATAGGTTTCACTAGTGGCTTCTCTCAAGAGCATAAATATTCTATGGTGGGTGAACAAATTACTGTTGAGCAATTGATGAGAATTGAGCATAGTTATGAGTATATATAGGTATGATCATGTATATAGGCATCACGTCCAAGACAAGTAGATCGACACTATTATGCATCTCCTACTTTTACTCCACTCATCGACCGCTATCCAAAGATGCATCTAGAGTATTAAGTTAAAAAAGCAGTAACGCCTTAAGCAAGATGACATGATGTAGAGGAATAAATTCATGCAATATGATAAATACTCCATCTTGTTATCCTCGATGGCAACAATACAATACGTGCCTTGCAACCCTTTACATCCTTTGGGTAAGGACACCGCAAGATTGAACCCAAAGCCATGCACTTCTCCCATTGCTAGAACTACCAATCTAGTTGGCCAAACCAAACGGATAATTCGAAGAGACTTGCAAAGATAACTCAATCATACATAAAAGAATTCAGAGTAGATTCAAATATTATTCATAGATAAGTTGGATCATAAACCCACAATTCATCGATCTCAAAAAACACACCGCAAAAAGAAGATTACATCGAATAGATCTCCACGAAAGAGGGGGAAAACATTGTATTGAGATCCAAAAAGAGAGAAGAAGCCATCTAGCTACTAACTATGGACCCGAAGGTCTGAGGTAAACTACTCACACTTCATCGGAGAGGCTTTGATGATGATGTAGAAGCCCTCTGTCTTTGGATGCCCCCTCGTGAGCTCAAACAGGCCCCAAGATGGGATCTCGTGGATACTGGAAGTTGCGGCGGTGGAATTAGGTTTTGGGTCCCCTCGATCGTTTGGGGGCGTGAGGTATATATAGGAGGAAGGAGTACGTCGGTGGAGCAACAGGGGCCCACGAGGTGAGGCGCGCCCAGTGGGCGCGCCCACCCTCGTGACCGCCTCTCTGGTTCCTTGGCGTGAGGTCCAAGTCTCCTGGATCACGTTCGGTGAGAAAATCACGTTTCGAAGGTTTCATTCCGTTTGGACTCCGTTTGATATTCATTTCTTGAAACACCGAAAAAGGCAAAAAATAGCAATTACCTGGGCCTCCGGTTAATAGGTTAGTCCCAAAAATAATATAAAAGTGGAAAATAAAGCCCAATATAGTCCAAAACAGTAGATAAAGTAGCATGGAGCAATCAAAAATTATAGATACGTTGGAGACATATCAGCTTCCCGTGGTCGGATGTGCTGCCGTGGAGGCCTCACCGCCCCCTACTATTCCCAACGCTGGCCAGGCCCTGCGGCGACGGTAGCCTCACACCGCAGCCAAACCAGTGAACCCTCGTACTCCTCTCCGCGCGGGCTTCCACTGCCACGTCTTCCCCGGCTCCCCATCGTCCCCTTCCTAGGCCTCGCCGTCGTCCACCGCCCTGGTGCTCTCGGCGTGGCGTGGTCAACATGGTCAAGGAAAGACTTCCATCGGACGTGGATCAGTATGTGGAGAGGCTGACAGCTGGGTCCACGGCCGCAGCAAGGAAGTGCCTCCTTATTACGCGGAAAATAATTATTCCTCCACCTGACAGCGGGGACCCACCGGACGGGCCACCGTATTTTGCAAAAAAAAAACGTTTCCCCCCTGACTGCTGGGACCCACCAGCTGCACCTTCGCATGCAAGGAAGTGCGTCCGGGAAAAAAAATGATTCTCCCCCCTGACTGCTGGGACCCACCAGCTACATCTTCGCACGCAAGGAAGTGCGTCCGGGCAAAAAAAACGATTCGCCCCATACCTGCTGGGACCCACCAGCTATATCTTCGCCCGCAAGGAAGTGCGTCCGGGAAAAAAAAAAACTATTTTCCCCCTGACTGTAGGGACCCACCAGCTACATCTTCGCAGCAAGGAAGTGCACGGCGGTCGGGACCAACCTGGTCGAAGCGTACGTAGCGTTGTCATTCTGGTCACGAACGTGTACATACATACTGGTCGATGTAGAGGCGCGCACGTGTCGTAGTAGAGGCGCGCATGTGTCGTAGTAGAGGCGCGCACGTAGCATGTACACGTACGTACAGCGGCGAGGGTGCAACAAAGAAAATATGGCCACGTACGTACATACGGGCAGGGTCTCGAATGCCTACTCGCGCATACGTACATGGCTAGGTCAGAATGGAGAAACAGTGTCATCGTTGTGTTCATGGGGAGCCAACCAGCAGGGTCGGAACGGAATGTGTGGTCGTGTTCATCGGGAGGGCTTGGACAGAACAGGCGATGGAAACGACGCCTGGCATACTGCACAACGCAGGAAACGGCCTTGTGTTCGACCGGCCACGTTAGAAACGGGATCCTGTTGATCGGGAGTGGCCTGGCATACCGCAAACGGAGGAATCGGACCTCCTACAGTCGAAACGGGGGTCCTGTTGACCGGGAGGGGTGTGGCGTACGGTAAAACAGAGGAAACGGACCTCCAACGGTTGAAACGGGGGTCATGTTGGTCGGGAGGGGTGTGGCGTACCGCAAAACGGACGAAACGGACTTGTGTTGGAGCCCTACGGTCGAAACGGGGGTCCTGTTCATCGGGAGGGGTGTGGCGTACCGCAAAACGGGACTCCACGGGATACTGTTCATCTCCACCGTCGACCTCCTCCAGCCTTCACGGGCTACCGTCGACCTCCTCCAGCCTCCACGGGCTCCTGTTCATCCAGCCTCCATCGCGCGCTACTCCACCGGCTACTGTTCAACCACCCCTCCATGGGCACCCCTCCACCTTCTACTGTTCATTCAGCCCTCCACACCACGGGGTCCTGTTCAACCACCCCTCCACGGCCACCCCTCCACCGTCTACTGTTCATCCAGCCCTCCACACCACGGGGTCCTGTTCATCCAGAGGCAACGCCACCGCTCACTGTTCATCCAACCCCCCCCCCCCCCGCAATGCTCACTGTTCATCCAATCGATCGGCTTCAGTTAGCAGCGATGGCGAAGAATCGCTCCAACGGGTTCGATTAACAGCCATCGATCGATCACTCGGGTTCGATAACGCGTAGCCTGCGGTCTGTCGCCGGGTTCGATTAGAGCCCAACGCCTCGCCGGGTTCGGTTAGAGCCAACGCCTCGCACGCAGCAGCGTGCGTGTATGAGAAACGCGCATCGCTCCGCCCCCGACCTCCCACCGTAACCGGCAACTCCCTGAAATTTTCCTCCCCCTCGCTTCTACCACGGGTTTTTCCGTCATGGACGGCCCAAAGAATGTTATGCAGCTGCGTCTCTGGCCCGCCCAGGATGAAAAGCCCATTTTACGTCATGTTTTTTGTCATAGAAGTAGGAGCCCACCACATCTATGATGATACCGGGTTTTGTCACAATTATCGTCATAGAAGTGTCATATGTATGACAAATTTTTTTTTCGTTCGGCCCAAAATGTCACGGATGTGTCTTTTTTTTTGTAGTGTATAGAGAAAAGGTGTTTACAAGAGCCTTGCCAGGAGTAAGCAATTCGAGGAGATTGTACGCAAGCAAGGAAGGCACCGGAAGAACCACGTTGTTGGTTTTGAATGCAAGTTCAGTGCCAATGGAGTTGAGTGGGAAGAAGATCAATACCCCAAGACGAAGTTTGTTCCTCAACAAGAGAACTATGATCCCACTTCTTTCAAAGGAACACAAGCTCAAGATGATCTTCCACCACAAGACCACAAGCTAAAAGGCAAGGACAAGCTTCAAGAGGAGATTGATGCATTTGAAGAAGCTCCAAAGGCCTTGGTCAAGTGGATTCCCAAGACTACATCAAGTTCTACTTCATCAAGTACGACTACAACCCCAAGGATTCCCATCAAGATGATGTGGACCCTGAAGAACAAGAACTAGAGAGTCCTTGAGGGTGACTCCGCCAACAAACTTCACTCATATTCATTTTGGCGAGGACAAGTGCAATAAACTTCCATATCTTGCACTAGTTCAAGGAGTCACAAACCCTGTTGTTGGTAAGACAAGGGACAAGGTAACCTAATGCTTTCATGGAAAACATCATGCGTGAATTTCACTCTATGTCTATGGATATCCTTGTAAGTTCCTTGTGGAACTAACCCATGTAGGTATTGAAAGTGCAACTCACTCCAATGGATTTCTCCAAATGGTCTACATCTACATTGAGCATCTAAATCTTCAACACCTACATGAAGTCATCATCGACAAAACCCAAGGTTAGTTCATCCCTCTTAGGGGGGGTATCACATCTAGGGGGAGCTTTGCTCTAAGAATTGAGCTCAAACAACTCAAATGGTGTGAGCACAACAATGCTTTATGTACAAGTGGTAACCCCACTTGTGCTTAAACGATGAGTATGGCCTATGATAAAATGTTCTCATTTGACTCCTAAGTCAATATACTCATATACAGATGACCTAGTCATCGCCAAATTGCTTGATAGATGCTAGAGTGTTTGTGCATGTTTTGCCACATATTTCATTTGCTATCTTATTGTGTGAGCATGTTGAGTGCATATTATTTTTCATTAGAGGACATCCATTTGTTGCTTTGGTTGTTTGGCTTTATCTTTTGCCAAATGGATGGACAAAAATGCCTAAGAACTCCCTCTAGCTATCTATGTTTTTCTCGTACCAAACTCTATTCATGCTACATCACAAAGTTTGAACAAGTCGAATTCGGACCCTCCGGGTGAGGAGCACTCGGAGTCACCGATCCGTCAAGGGCTTAACTTCCAAAAACCTCTTAGTGCATTTCGGCCTGACCGATCCAATCCATTCGGTCATACCAAGTTCATTAAGTTGATCTAGTTTTTGATCTCGGTGCAACCAATTAGAACAGTTCGGTCTCACCGAGTTGCAACAACCGCTTGCGATTCTGCATCTCGGTGCCACCGAGTTGTTCCACTCGGTCACACCGAAAGTGTTTGGATATATATACACGAGTTGAAAATTTTGAAATTTCTCCAAACCCCTTTGCTCGCCCCTGTCCAACTCTGCCAATTCGTGGTCTCCGGATCATCGCACGCGACCTCCTGCCACTGGTGTCCTCCGCCGTCAACGGAAGTCTTCGCTGCTGTTGCTGCCGTAGTGAGTTCATCACCAAGCTAGGGTATGAACTAGACCCTTTGTGCTTTCTACACTCCGACTCTTAGCACAAAGATCAATGCATATATTCTTGCCACGATTGAAATGACTCAATCCACTCCAAAACTTTGTTAAATTAGATTTGATGAAGAAATTTAGGTTTAGGTTTCCGCCGAACTCATCTCGGACCGACCGATATTAGGATTTTGGTCTCACCAATTTGGCCCAGGCCATTGCGCATGTACTACTCGGTCTGACCGAAGTGTACGAATCGGAGTGACCGATTTTACTTTCTCTGTGAAACCCTAGCATCTCAGAGCCACCGAACTGTGTCTCGGTCTGACCGATTTCACATGTTTATACTCTAAAGCTGCTTCGGTGTCACCGAGTTTGTAATACGGTAGCTCCGAAATGCTTTCTGTAGAAAACTAAAACTAAGTTTTTGACTCATTTGTTTTGGAAAATGGTTGTGCTTTGTGATACTCATCTACACCATCTCAACCAATCTATTCACATGGTCAGCTTTCTGTGTCAGAGATGTCAGACCTTTGTGACAGCCAGAACAAGTCTGAGGACCACCAGAATCTCAGTGAGGCCACTAGTCCCTCAAGCAGTTATGATGAGGGTAGCATAAGCACCCTAAGCAACCTGCCCAAGGCAGCAACAAGGACAAGGAGGAAGAGAAATTCAGATTCTGAGGATGAAGACTTTGTAGTTGATGAAGAGGTCACTTCAAAGAAAAAGTTGATCAAGAAAGAGCAAGTTGCTGCTGCTGCTGTCGGCGTCCTGGGAACAGGGGTACCCAGACTTGCCTGCCTGCGGCCCACGGCATGGCTCCACCCGGCCCGGTATGGCCCAGCTTCAGCAACAACAGCTCAAGACCCTCGCGAGGGGCCAAGCCTCGCGAGGCGGACGACAGCAAGACCTCCCTGGGTTCAGCCTCACTAGGATGGCTCCCGAGGAGCGGAGATATCAATGCAAGGTGCACCTCACGAGGTTCACGTGACGTGAGCCATGACGACCAAGGTCGGGTGGGCGCCAGCGGGCGCAGCGTACCAGTTTCCCCTTTGGTGCTAAGGGGGCAAGCTCAGGTGTGGAGTCCTGAGGAATCGGGCAAAGGTTTCCATATCGGTGCAACAAGACCAAGGACCGCCAGGACGGTAGGACGGAGGTCATCGTGGAGCCCGGAGCAGCGTCACCACCAGACCCTTTGGCAACCGAAGACTACTTTTGTCAGGATAGCTTGTACTAGTTGACTCCCTTCAAAATTGGCTGTTGTGGGATCCCTTCCCGCCTATATTTGGGAAGAGGACCATGCCTCTATAAATAGCACTAGCCACCACCATAGGAGGCAACTCATTGATAACCCACAAGTATAGGGGATCGCAACAACTTTCGAGGGTAGAGTATTCAACCCAAATTTATTGATTCGACACAAGGGGAGCCAAAGAATATTCTTGAGTTTTAGCAGTTGAGTTTTCAATTCAACCACACCTGGATAACTTAGTATCTGCAGCAAAGTGTTTAGTAGCAAAAGTGGTATGATAATAAAGGTAACGGTAGCAAAAGTAAAGATAAATTTTTTGGATTTTTGTAGTAGTTGTAACAAGAGCAATGTAAAAGTAAATAAGCGAAGAACAATATATGAAAAGCTCGTAGGCAATGGATCAGTGATGGAGAATTATACAGGATGTGATTCCTCATGCAATAGTTATAACATAGGGTGATATAGAACTAGCTCCAATTTATCAATGTAATGTAGGCATGTATTCCGTAAATTGTCATACGTGCTTATGGAAAAGAACTTGCATGCCATCTTTTGTCCTACCCTCCCGTGGCAGCGGGGTCCTAATGGAAACTAAGGGATATTAAGGCCTCCTTTTAATAGAGAACCGGAATCAAGCATTAACGCATAGTGAATACATGAACTCCTCAAACTACGGTCATCACCGAGAAGTATCCCGATTATTGTCACTTCGGGGTTGTCGGATCATAACACATAATAGGTGACTATAGACTTGCAAGATAGGATCAAGAACACACATATATTCATGAAAACATAATAGGTTCAGATCTGAAATCATGGCACTACGGGCCCTAGTGACAAGCATTAAGCATAGCAAAGTCATAGCAACATCAATCTCAGAACATAGTGGATATTAGGGATCAAACCCTAACAAAACTAACTTGATTACATGGTGAATCTCATCCAACCCATCACCGTCCAGCAAGCCTACGATGGAATTACTCATGCACGGCGGTGAGCATCATGAAATTGGTGATGGTGGATGGTTGGTGATGATGACGGCTACGAATCCCCCTCTCTGGAGCCCTGAACGGACTCCAGATCAGCCCTCCCGAGAGAGATTAGGGCTTGGCGGCGGCTTCGTGTCGTGAAATGCGATGAAACTTTCTCTCTGATTTTTTTCTCCCCGAGACGGAATATATGGAGTTGGAGTTGAGGTCGGAGGAGGTCCAGGGGCCCACGAGATAGGGGGCGCGCCCTAGGGGGGGCGCCCCCTGTCTCGTGGACAGGCCCTGGGCCCCCTGGTGTATTTCTTTCACCCAGTATTTTTTATAAATTCCAAAAACTGCCTCCGTTGATTTCCACGACATTCCGAGAACTTTGCTTTTCTACACATAAAACAACATCATGGTAGTTCTGCTGAAAACAGCATCAGTCCGGGTTAGTTTCATTCAAATCATGCAAGTTAGAGTCCAAAACAAGGGCAAAAGTGTTTGGAAAAGTAGATACGTTGGAGACGTATCAACTCCCCCAAGCTTAAACCTTTGCTTGTCCTCAAGCAATTCAGTTGATAAACTGAAAGTGATAAAGAAAATCTTTTACAAACTCTAATTGCTCTTGTTGTTGTAAACATGAAGAGCCAGCATTCAAGTTTCAGCAAATATTATGAACTAACCATACTCACAATAACACGTAGGTCTCACAATTACTCATATCAATAACATAATCAGCTAGCGAGTCATAATAATAAAACTCGGATGACAACACTTTCTCAAAATAATCATAACATGACATAACAAAATGGTATCTCGCTAGCCCTTTCTGAGACCGCAAAACATAAATGCAGAGCACCTTTAAAGATCAAGGACTGACTAAAAGCTGTAATTCATGGTAAAAGAGATCCAATCAAGTCATACCCAATATAAACCAATAGTAATGAATGCAAATGACAGTGTGCTCTCCAGCGGGTGCTTTTTAATAAGAAGGGTGATGACTCAACATAAAAGCAAATAGATAGGCCCTTCACAGAGGGAAGCAGGGATTTGTAGAGGTGCCAGAGCTCGGTTTTAAAATAGAGACTGAATAACATTTTGGGCGGCATACTTTCACTGTCAATGTAACAACTATGAGATGGTTGTATCTTCCATACTACATGCATTATAGGCAGTTCCCAAACAGAATGGTAAAGGTTCATACTCCCCCTCGTCCACAAGCATCAATCCATGGATTGCTCGAAACAACGAGTGCCTCCAACATTCAACGGGTCCCAGGGGGAGTTTTGTTTGCAATTATTTTGATTTAGTTTGCATAAAGCATGGGACTGGGCATCCCGGCGACCGGCCCTTTCTCGTGAATGAGAAGCGGAGTCCACTCCTCTTGAGAATAACCCACCTAGCATGGAAGATATAGGCAGCCCTAGTTGTACATGAGCTGCTCGAGCATACAAAACAGAATTTCATTTGAAGGTTTGGAGTTTGGCACATACAAATTTACTTCGGAACGGCAGGTAGATACCGCATATAGGAAGGTATAGTGGACTCATATGGAACAACTTTGGGGTTTAAGGAGTTTGGATACACAAGCAGTATTCCCGCTTAGTATGTGAAGGATAGCAAAAGACCTGGAAGCGACCAACCGAGAGAGAGCGACAATAGTCATAAACATGCATTAAAATTAATTCACACCGAGTACAAGCAGGAGTAGGATATAATCTACCATGAATATAAATATCATGAAGGCTATGTTGATTTGATTCAACTACATGTGTGAACATGTGCCAAGTCGAGTCACTCAATTCATTCAAAGGAGGATACCATCCCATCATATCATATCATAATCATTCTAATAGCATGTTGGCACGCAAGGTAAACCATTATAACTCATAGCTAATCAAGCATGTCACAAGCAACTATAATCTCTAAATGTCATTGCAAATATGTTTACTTCATAATAGCTGACTCAGGAACGATGAACTCAACATATTTACAAAAACAAGAGAGGTCGAGTTCATACCAGCTTTTCTCATCCCAATAAGTTCATCATATATCGTCATTATTGCCTTTCACTGCATACGACCGAGCGATGTGTATAATAATAAGAGTGCACGTGCATTGGACTAAGCTGGAATCGCAAGCATTCAACTCAAGAGAGAAGACAGGGTAATATGGGCTCTAAGTTAAATAAACATTCATGCATATGAGAGCCACTAAGCATTTTTAATATGGTCTTCTCGACCCCCAAAAGAAAGAAAAGAAAATAAAACTATTTACACGGGAAAGCTCCCAACAAGTAAGAAGAAGAGCTAGAAATCTTTTTGGTTTTTCAATTTTAATTCTACTACAAGCATGGAAATTAAACTAACTAATTTTTTGGTTTTTCTTAAGGTTAATCAAACACACAAGAAGAAAACTAGAAAAAAAGAAAAATAAACTAACATGGATAATACAATGAAAGAGTATGAGCACCGACGACTAGTGTGTGAACACGAATGTAAAGTCGGTGAGAAATACGTACTCCCCCAAGCTTAGGCTTTTGGCCTAAGTTGGTCTAGTACCAAGGACCGTCGCTACTCTCCCCGGTGTACTGGGAGGTGTAATCAGGATACCACTGGCTGGTCATCTCCAGATCCCACTGGAAAGATGATGCACGATAAGGATCCAGCTCAGGTTCCGGTTCTGGAGTAAAAGCTTGAGCTCGATGATTGTTCACCGCTTCAGGTGTGACAAGAAAATTATCTGCAGTCAAATCAAACAACAGAGGCGCAGGCAAAATAATAGTCTCATTGTATTTCTTATTAAATCTAAGGTTATACAAGAGCATCTTCTCTTCGTTGTCAACAATAAACTTGTGCGCTACCATGCTCTTGTAATCTAAAATGTGAGGAGGTAATTTTGTCTCCTCCTCCTCATAGTGCCTAATGGGTATCTGAAAATGTTCAGCGAGACGTGCAGCATAGATACCCCCAAATATGGGGCCTTTTGTATGATTCAGGGTTAGCCGTTTAGCAATGACGGCACCCATACTAAAAGTATTGTCTCCTAGCAAAGCATGTTGAAGAATAATAATATCTGGAACGCTCAAATTTCCACTATTTCCACGACTAACCAAGCATCTACTAGCAAATATGGCATAGTAACGTAAAACAGGAAAGTGTATGCTAGATACCTTCGCCTCGGAGCCTTTCTTTGGCTCCTCTACAGCAATAGTATTAACAAAGCCACCCACATCTTCATGATGGGGTTCATCTAATTCTCCCGTATAAGGTATCCTACATACCGCACAAAAATGACGTAAATACATTTCTTTGAACTCATCATATAAATGAAATGATACTGCAGGCGGTGATTTCTTAGGATAATAATAAAAGTTTTGCACGAAAGTATTGGTGAGTAAGAGATACTGATCGATTCGGTCGTTGATGAAACCGGTGAGGCCTACAGTCTCGATTAAAGCATAAAAACCTTCATGAATTCCGGCTTCTTTCAAGAAATCCTCGCATGGACATTCACACGACCGTACTTCCACTAAGCGAGGAAGATTATACTTGGGTTTTTCCTTTTCTTTGTCTTGTTTTTCCTTAGAGCTTTGGCTAGAAGAGCCTTTAAAGAGCCTCCTTAACATTTTCTGAAAAATTCTGAAATTTTAGTAACTTCAAAATAAAAATGAATAAAACTAAACAAGATTGATAGCAACTACTCCTACAAGTGCCTAGAGCCTATATCATGCATTAGAATTGCTTGGGACCTCAAAATTTTAACATGCAAGCTCAAGAACATGGTCACCTGTGCAGCTAAAATTTGCAATGAATAAAGCACTAGAAAAAAACTAATTGGACCAATGGAGGAGTCACATACCAAGCAACAATCTCCCAAAGCAGTTTTGTGAATGGAGCTTTGAGCAAGGAGATCGAAAATCGCAGCAAAATGAGCTAGAACTCGTGCTTGAGCTGGATGGGGATTTTTTGGGTAGAAGAAGAAGTGTGTGGGTCTTTGGCATAAGTGGAGGGGAGCCACCAGGGGCCCACGAGACAGGGGGGCGCGCCCTACAGGGGGGGCGCCCTCCTCTCTCGTGGCATGGTGCTTGCCCCTTCTGCAATGTTTTCAATGCCTAAAATCCTCAAATATTCCAGAAAAAATCATACTAGATTTGCAGGGCATTTGGAGCACTTTTATTTTCGGGCTATTTTTTAATGCACGGATAATTCAAAAAACAGACGGATAATACTATTTTGCTTTATTTAATCTAAATAACAAAAAGTAAAAAGAGGGTACAGAAGTTTGTGCCTTCTAGTTTCGTCCATCTCGTGATCATCAAAATTAACCCACTAACAAGGTTGATCAAGTCTTGTTAACAAACTCATTCCGAATAACACGGAACCGGAGAAATGTCGAATGACACTAAGTTACCTCAATGGGGATATGAAAATCCCCAACAATAAGAATATCATACTTTTTCTTGACAGTAGGGAGAGGAAATTCAAAACCTCCAAAAATGATAGTTGGAACTTTTCCAATTGAATTGATGCTATGAACTTGAGATTGTTTCCTCGGAAAGTGTACCATATGCTCATTACCATTAACATGAAAAGTGGCATTGCCTTTGTTGCAATCAATAACAGCCCCTACATTATTAAGAAAAGGTCTACCAAGGATAATAGACATACTATCGTCCTCAGGAATATCAAGAATAACAAAGTCCGTTAAGATAGTGACATTTGCAACCACAACAGGCACATCCTCACAAATACCGGCAATTATAGCAGTTGATTTATCAGCCATTTGCAAAGATATTTCAGTAGGTGTCAACTTATTCAATTCAAGTCTACGATATAAAGAGAGAGGTATAACACTAACACCGGCTCCAAGATCACATGCATAAAGCAGTCTTAACATAATTTGTTTTAATAGAGCATGGTATAGTTGGTACACCCGGATCTCCAAGTTTCTTTGGTATTCCACCCTTAAAAGTATAATTAGCAAGCATGGTGGAAATTTCAGCTTCCGGTATCTTCCTTTTATTTGTGATGATATCCTTCATATACTTAGCATACGGATTTACTTTAAGCATATCAGTTAAGCGCATACGTAAGAAAATAGGTCTAATCATTTCAGCACAGCTCTCAAAATCCTCATCATCCTTTGACTTGGATGGTTCAGAGGAAAGGGCAAGGGTTACTGAACCCATGGTTCTCTTTCTTTACCGTGCTTCCTAGCAACAAAATCTCTCTTATCATAACGTTGATTCTTTGATTGTGGGTTATCAAGATCAACAGCAGGTTCTATTTCTACATCATTGTTTTTGCTAGGTTGAGTATCAACATGAACATTATCATTACCATTATCACTAGGTTCATGGTCATCACCTGATTGAGTTTCAGCATCAGAAATAGAAATATTATTGGGATTCTCAGGTGTGTCTACAGTAGGTTCACTAGAAGCATGCAAAGTCCTATAGTCTTCCTTTTTCTTCTTCTTAGAAGAACTAGGTGCCTCTAAATTATTTCTCTGAGAATCTTGCTCGATTCTATTAGGGTGGCCTTCAGGATACAAAGGTTCCTGAGTCATTCTACCAGTTCTAGTAGCCACTCTAACAGCAAAGTCATTTTTATTATTTAATTCATCAAGCAAGTCATTTTGAGCTCTAAGTACTTGCTCAGCTTGAGTAGCAACCATAGAAGCATATTTGCTAACGCGGTGAAGTTCGTCTTTAACTCTAGCCAGATTATCACCTACGCGTCCTATTTCGAAAGCATTATTCTTTAACTCTCTACCAACATAAGCATTAAAACTTTCTTGCCTAGCCATAAAGTCATCAAATTCATCTAAGCATGGGCTATGAAATTTAGTAGAGGGTATTTCAACCTTATCATATCTATAGAGAGAATTTACCTTTACTACCTGTGTCGGGTTATCAAGACAATGTGGTTCTTCAGGCGGTAAATTAAGACCATGTATTTCTTCAATAGGAGGTAAATTCTTAACATCTTCAGATTTAATACCTTTTTCTTTCATTGATTTCTTTGCCTCTTGCATATCTTCAGATCGAGAAATAAAACACCTCTCTTCTTGAATTGGGTTTAGGAATAGGCTCAGGAGTTGGCTCAATTGGTTCAGGAATTACTTCAGGAACTGGCTCAGGAAGAGTCCAATTATTTTCATTAGTCAACATATTATTCAATAATATTTCAGCTTCGTCGACTGTGCTTCCCCTGAAAACACAAACAACACAACTATCCAAGTAGTCCTTCGAAGCATCGGTTAGTCCATTATAAAAGATATCAAGTATTTCATTTTTCTTAAGAGGATGATCAAGCAAAGCATTAAGTAACCGGAGAAGCCTCCCCCAAGCTTGTGGGAGACTCTCTTCTTTGATTTGCACAAAATTATATATTTCCCGCAAGGCAGCTTTTTTCTTATGAGCAGGAAAATAGTTAGCAGAGAAGTAATGAATCATATCCCGGGGACTACGCACACAACCAGGAGCAAGAGAATTATACCAAGTCTTAGCATCACCCTTTAATGAGAACGGGAATATCTTAATGATATATAAATAGCGAGACTTCTCATCATGAGTAAATAGGGTGGCTATATCATTCAACTTGGTAAGATGTGCCACAACAGTTTCAGATTCAAGGCCATAAAAAGGATCAGATTCAACTAAAGTGATAATATCAGGATCAACAGAGAATTCATAATCCTTATCAGTAACACAAATAGGTGAAGTAGCAAAAGCAGGGTCGGGTTTCATTCTAGCATTAAGAGATTGCTTCTTCCATTTAACTAATAATTTCTTAAGATCATTTCTATCATTGCAAGCAAGGATTTCCAGAGCAGCTTTTTCATTCATAACATAACCCTTAGGAACAACAGGTAAAACATAATCATTGGGGGAACCTTCATCATCACTATCATCGGTAATAGGATCTTCAGTAATTTCATCCCCTCTAACTCTAGCAAGTTGTTCATCTAGAAATTCACCTAATGGCAAACTAGTATCACGTACAGAAGTGGTTTCATCATGCATAGCAGAAGTGGCATCATCAATAGCATGCGACATATCAGAACTCATAGCAGTAGCAGCTTTAGGTGTCGCAAGCTTACTAATAATGGAAGGAGAATCTAGTGTAGAGCTAGATGGCAGTTCCTTACCTCCCCTCGTAGTTGAGGGAAAAATCTTGGTCTTAGCGTCTTTCAAGTTCTTCATAGTGATCAACAGATATAAATCCCAAGTGACTCAGAGAATAGAGCTATGCTCAAGAACGGGCGCTTTAAATTAGTCTTGATAACCCACAAGTATAGGGGATCGCAATAGCAGCTTTCGAGGGTAGAGTATTCAACCCAAATTTATTGATTGAACAGTAGTGGAGCCATAGAATATTCTTGAGTATTAGCATTTGAGTTGTCAATTCAACCACACCTGGATAACTTAGTATCTGCAGCAAAGTGTTTAGTAGCAAAAGTGGTATGATAATAAAGTTAACGGTAGCAAAAGTAAAGATAAATGTTTTTGGATTTTTGTAGTAGTTGTAACAGTAGCAACGGAAAAGTAAATAAGCGAAGAACAATATACGAAAAGCTTGTAGGTAATGGATCAGTGATGGATAATTATGCCGGATGCGATTCCTCATGCAATAGTTATAACATAGGGTGATATAGAACTAGCTCCAATTCATCAATGTAATGTAGGCATGTATTCCGTAAATTGTCATACGTGCTTATGGGAAAGAACTTGTATGACATCTTTTGTCCTACCCTCCCGTGGCAGCGGGGTCCTAGCGGAAACTAAGGGATATTAAGGCCTCCTTTTAATAGAGAACCGGAACAAAGCATTAACACATAGTGAATACATTAACTCCTCAAACTACGGTCATCACCGAGAAGTATCCCGATTATTGTCACTTCAGGGTTGTCGGATCATAACACATAATAGGTGACTATAGACTTGCAAGATAGGATCAAGAACACACATATATTCATGAAAACATAATAGGTTCAGATCTGAAATCATGGCACTCGGGCCCTAGTGACAAGCATTAAGCATAGCAAAGTCATAGCAACATCAATCTCGTAACATAGTGGATACTAGGGATCAAACCCAAACAAAACTAACTTGATTACATGGTGAATCTCATCCAACCCATCACTGTCCAGCAAGCCTACGATGGAATTACTCACGCACGGCGGTGAGCATCATGTAATTGGTGATGGAGGATGGTTGATGATGATGACGGTGACGAATCCCCCTCTCCGGAGCCCCGAACGGACTCCAGATCAGCCCTCCAGAGAGAGATTAGGGCTTGGCGGCGGCTCCGTGTCGTGAAACGCGATGAAACTTTCTCTCTGGTTTTTTATCCCCGAGACAGAATATATGGAGTTGGAGTTGAGGTCGGAGGAGGTCCAGGGGCCCACGAGATAGGGGGCGCCTGTCTCGTGTGGACAGGCCCCACCCCCTGGTGTATTTCTTTCGCCAAAGATTTTTTATAAATTTCAAAAGTGCCTCCGTTGATTTCCAAGACATTCCGAGAACTTTTCTTTTCTACACATAAAACAACATCATGGTAGTTCTGCTGAAAACTGCGTCAGTCCGGGTTAGTTTCATTCAAATCATGCAAGTTAGAGTCCAAAACAAGGGCAAAAGTGTTTGGAAAAGTAGATACGTTGGAGACGTATCACTCATCTTGGATCGGATCCATTCCATCCTAACCCTCACCAGCTCACCGGGCACAAGAACACCTCGCCCTCCTGAGGCTGTTCATCCACTCCTTAGCCCTCGAGGCAATCCACCACCACACTTGAGTAGGGTATTACACCGCAGGGTGTCCCGAACCAATATAAACCCCTGTGTCCCTTGTTCCTTGAGTTCGTCGAGCTAGGCAGTGGGATCGTTGAGCGAGCACGCTGGGGAGAGAGTGTTCTTTGTGCGCACCCCAGAGTTCGAACCTCTCAAGGGTCTGCGGAACCCGAAATCCATCATTCGGCACGCCAGGTAGGGGTGCGCCGAATCCTTTCTTCCGTCGACCAACGCACCACCGCTCCACTACTTCCATGGCTGACGCTCGTCGGGCTCATGCTGAGCGATAGGCCGCCCTCGCCGCCCGCATCACCCAGACGGCTCCCGCCGGCGGGCCTCCCTGCCTGTCTCCATCACCTTCTGCCAACGCCGCCACCGGCCCGGCGGGGCACGAGCAGCAAGCCTCGTCGCTGCACCCTTCCTACAGCGGGATGGACACACAGCCACCCCATCGCTGACTCCGGCCGGCTCATCGTCTCACGGTCATCGCGGGCCCGCGAACGCGCAAGCTGCACTGCTACTGGCACGCGAGCTCCTGCGCTACCGCCCCGTGGACGACCTTTACGAGGACTGGCTGGACCGCATCGCTGAGCTCGTTAGCGCCGCTGGGGGCTCTCCTGCATCGTCCCTCTCGCTACCTCGCCCACCTTGTGCCGTAGGTGACATAGCCCGTGGAGCGCCTCCACCACCTCCACGTCAAGACGTCTCCCTCGCACCAAGGTGTGCGGCCCCGCAGCGCGACCCATCGTACAAGGCGCCCGCGCATGAAGAGGGAACCTTCCAGGAGATTCATCGGCCGCGACAGGGGGCACGCGCACTTCCAGCGCAGCCGTGCCAAGACTGCGCTCCGCTCATTGCGACGGCGCGCGAGCTCCAAGACCAAGCACCACCTCCACGACATGCTCTAGTGGCCACAGCGGGCTACCAAGCCTTCACTCTCGAGCTGCGCAGCATCGGCTGGCCCGGGAAGTTCAAGCCCAACCTGCCTCTGCGCTGCGATGGCACCCCCGACCCAGCTGAGTTCCTGCAGCTTTATGAGTTGAGCATCGAGGCGGCCAACTGCGACGAGAAGATTATGGCAAACTAGTTTCCCATGGCTCTCAAGGACGGCGCGCGCTCGTGGCTCCTGAAACTGCCCATGGGAAGGATCTCCTCTTGGGGCGAGATGCGCGAGCGTTTCGTCGCCAAGTTCCAGGGCACTCGCGACCGCCTGCCAGTCGCGGGTGACCTGTGGCGCATCAAGCAGCAACCAGGGGAACCCTGCAGAAGTACATCCAGCGCTTCAACAGCGTCCGCCTCAAGATCCCCAAGGTGACGGACGAGGCCATCATCTTAGCATTCTTTGATGGCGTCCGTGATGTCAAGATGAAGGAGGAGGTCGCCATCCATGAGGACCTGTGCACAGCCTTGGAGCTATTCAACATAGCGACCAAGTGCGCAAGAGCTGAGGAAGGGCACCTTTCCCTCGTCGAGCTCCCAGTTGCTGACCTAGAAGACAACAAGGCCAAGACCAAGGACGTGAAGCGCAAAGGGGTGGCTGTGCTCGCGGCCGAACCGGAGATGAAGCGCGGCCACGACCACCCAGAATGATCCAAGGGCATCCGCCCATTCTGCGCCTTCCACAACGTACACAGCCACAACACCAGCAATTGTAGGAGCTCAGGGCCATCCGCAACGGGTGCTTCAGCCGACGCCCAGAGCGCAACGGCCGAGGCTACGGCCATGGTGGAGGCCGAAACGGAGGGAGCTGGGACGACCACGGCCCCCGCCAGGAGTGGCGCGACCAGCCTCGTGAGGATCGTTGGCATGACCAGCCTCGCGAGGGCGCCTGGAGGGACCAGCATCGTGAGGACCGCCCTCAGGGCAAGGCCGGCCTCCCTCCGCTGCCACCACCACCCAGGAGAAACCACGACCAAGACGAGGGGGCTGGGGGTTTCTAGGAGCCTCGCGCCACCGCCTACATCTTAGGCGGTGCGCAGGCCCGAGCCTCCCAGCGCATCTTCAAGCAGTTCACCTGAGAAGTGAATGCGGCTCTCCCCAGGCTCGAGGCCACGCGACTACTCAGGTGGTCCAAGTGCACTATCACCTTTAGCTCGGTGGACCAGCTCAAGTGCGCGCCAACCCCCAGCGCACTCCTGATGCTCTTCTCACCCGTCATCAGCAATGTCCAAGTCACCAAAACCCTCATCGATGGCGGTGCAGGGCTCAATGTTCTCCCTGTCGACACGTTTGACCGTCTCCAAGTACCATATGACCAGCTGCAGCCCACCAAAGCTTTCTCAGGAGTGACCGACGGCTCCACCACCCCAATAAGGAAGATCCATCTCCTAGTCACCTTCGGCCAGCGCGACAACTACCGCACCGAGCTCATCGAATTCGACGTCACCCACGTTCGCCTTGCATACAACGCAATCCTAGGGTATCCATCTTTGGCCAAGTTCATGGCAGTGACTCACCACGGCTACAACGTCCACAAGATGCCAGGGAACCGCGACATCATTACTACCGCGTGCGAGGAGAAGGACGCGGTGTGCTCCCTTGAGCGCGCCTACCAGGCCGCAGCACTCGAGCCACACAACGAAGGCTCCATCTACCCTCCTGAGGCTGTCCCCAAGAAGAAGAAGCAGCTGCTCCGCCAAGAGCCCCAGGAGAGCGGCGTCTCCAGCCGCACCACCTCAGGACCTCCACCCACGGAAGGGGCGCCTCCCTCTCTCGCATAGGAAGGCGCGCCCGGCGCCTCCCTCAGGTTGGGCTCGGGGGCTCTCCTCTAGAGGGCCTCCGACCTGGCTAATGTCACGAGGGAGGCGCTCGGGCACCATGTCGAGGCATGCTTTGCCGCGCGCTTCCCTCACCAGGGCACAAGGCACGAGGTGCCTGGTGCTCGGGAGTTCATCACCAAGACCACCAAGGAGCTTCAAGAGGCAAGAGCCATGCGCGGCAACCGCCGCCCACCACCTGGCGCAGCTCCTTGTCCTGGCAAGGACGACGAGCTACGTGTCTGCGTCGACATTCCAGGGCTCAACAGGGCCGCATCTCAGGGGCGCTTCTGGCCGTCTTACGTTGGTCGGTGTGAGGGCCCCCCTCACAGCTACGTTCGCATGCCCTTCCACCGGCTCATGCAGGACGCCCTGGTGGCTCGCGAGGCCAGGCGCCAGGCAGTCCCGAGAGAGGAGGAGCAGGAACCTCCGGGTCCCCTGGGAACCGGCCATTGGACGACACCTAAGGAGCAACTTCTTCAGCACGCGTCTTCAGCTACCTCAACATCCGTCCAGCAACGGTGCCAGGTGACTCTATTTCAGTTTGATTCAGTTGGGGGCGCCCCTCGGGCTGCATTATCCCCAAGTCGCACGGGCTTGTCCCTGCGAGGTGTATCCTTTTGCATCTTTAGCTTAATTTGCTGGGAGCACCCCTTGGGCTGCATCATTCCCAGGCCGCATGGGTCCATCCCTGTGGCGTGTATCGTTCTCGCATTACTTGAACTAGCTTGCTTCCTCCTATGAGTTGCTTCACGATTATTATATGCATGTCTAGTACTTCGATACCATGAACGCTTGTGCCCTTGCGAGGCCGCCCACGACCGACTCATGAATAAGGACTGGAACGGCATATGTGCTCGGGTCCGTCCATGCAGCATCGCTAAACACAAGAGGTTGAGCTCTGGCTCGCAGGCCAGCTCCCGTGTACGTCACCTCCCATGGCCCTTGGTGCCGTGTTCTCGCATGAGCTAATCGCGGACGAATGAACTAGGGCGCACGTCCTGGTGCCTCGCCACCACGGGAGCCCACGCCGGTTGTCTTTTTTCAGGATTTTTCGCATGAGAAGTCTAGGCATGGCGTCTGTGCTCGGGTCCATCCCTGCAGCGTCGATAAACCCAACGACTGAGCTCTGTCTGGCGGCCCGACCCCATTCACGTCACCTCCTGGGGTCGTTGGTGTTTGGCATTCTCATGTGATCGCCTCAAGAGATTCACTCGGCGCAGGTTACCTAACCATCTCGCAGGACCACCACAGCTGTCAAGAATCAAATCTAGGCGCAACCCGCCTTGAGGTAAGGCCTCGTGAGTCCCGCGCTGGCTCGCAAGTGCCCAGACACACCTCGTCTAGCCCTGCCATGCAAGCCACGTGTCAGGGCGGGGCTGTACACGCCCCGGGGGCTCCACTTAGAGGGAGCCCTCACCCAAGCACCAGTGGAAGCACCATGGTCCGTGCTGGCAGTCGACACGGTCGAGGAGCGGCTATGCCCGTGCAAGTGGGGAAGCGCTATGCTCCGCACTGGTGATAAACAACTGAGGGCGGCCCCATGGCCGTATCAACCTCAGGGAGCCTCCAGGCTGGTGTCCAGCCTCGTCGCAACACTTTCCCCTCGGGAGAGTCACGCGAGGGGGCTGGGCACGGGGGCTACGGTCAGGTCACGCCTAGCGTACGCGCCGCCAGGTCCCTTGGACCTTGTCATCGCTCGCCCCTCCTAAGCGGGACCTCGACGAGGACAGGTATGGAGGCATGTTCGTACATCAAGGGGGACTCCTGAGCATCGCGACTCAGGAGCCTAACTGGTCACGTAGCCCCTCACCCCCTGGCCTCGTCCTGGTGATCCGGATGAGTCAGCGACGGCTGAGGTACGCGCGGGGCCGGGCCTTGCTAACGGTGTCCTGGACTAGGGGGTACTCACCACTTCGTCTCCCGACCAGCTGGATCGGGCCGAGGACCCCCATGGCGGTTCACTATTGGGCCAGTTCGGACAGCCCATGCCGCATACAAGGAAGACTCCACAAGACTTGGCGCTCAAGCCAAGGACTCTCCTAAACCCTAGGCCTCCGGTGTGTTATATAAACCGAGGCCAGGCTAGTCAATAGCACATCTCATATTCATTACTACAATCTCGTGGTAGATACATGTACTCTGTACTACACCCATATGAATACAATCAAAAGCAGCATATAGGGTATTATCTCTTCCAGAGAGCCCGAAGCTGGGTAAAACCCCGTGTCCATGTTACCATCGCTCCAAGACGCCTAGCTTAGGACCCCTACTACGAGATACGCCGGATATTGAACCGACATTGGTGCTTTCATTGAGAGCCTGCTAGGTGATCGACACGGATCGATGTGATGATCAGGTGATATTTTTTCAGTTAGATCTATTCCATATATATTATCTCTTTTTGCAAAATCGTTGGTTCCGCGTCGTGCTACTTTATTTGCAGAACAAGATCAAGAAACTTTCTAGTGGCGGCGGCCTTGTCCGCTACCTGCCAGAACGTTAGATCCGAGGTGTGATGCTACTAGCAGCATACCCAAAGGCAATTTATATATACCCCGTGCTGCAGAGGCGATCCGGCCAGCGTCGTTGATCACGCATGCACAGTACTTTTGGCGTACGTCAATACACCAGGCCAGCGGTAACTCATCTATGCGGAAACACAGTGATATCCTCCTTCCTTTTTTATAATAGCAAAAGAGCCCGTGCGTTGCAACGGGAGAGAAAACATAACACACGCCCTTAACTCAACAACCATCATTCAAGACCACAATAGGTCCATCTCCTTTATTTTTGCGAGGCATCATATTTGTGTCGCCGCTTATCCTCCTTCTCACCCTCGCCGACGATGGCCTCGGTGTTCACACAAAACAACAAAAAACGTGTGTTAAATATGGTTAATCCTAAGGCATCTCTCTCTCCCTCTCCCTCTCTCCTCCCCCTCCCCTCCCCCTCCCCCTCCCTCTCCCTCTCCCTCTCCCTCTCTCTCTCTCTCTCTCTCTCTCTCTCTCTCTCCCCCTCTCACTCTCGTGATAAGAAATCTGTTGTTTTCCCTGCGACATTTTTCAGAGGTATGCATGTGTAGTTATCGATGTTTTCTTTTCGTATATGGTATAGTGGGGTGTTTATTTGCAATCTGGATCGCCGCCAGTATGAAAAAAACAAATTATAAGTTTGCTTCCATAACAATATTTTAAAAATATTTAACAGGTAAAATTAACATCATATTTAGATTCCACACATTTTTCTAATAAAATTTCATATATAATATGTTAAAATCAAAGTTACGGTTTAAAAGATACAGATAATTTAGAAAATCATTTGGTTTGACTCAAATATATTTCAAAATTATATTTAAAAATATTTAACAGGTAAAAATAATCTCATACTCATATTCTACATATTTTTCTAATCAAATTTCATATATAACATGTTCAAATCGGAGTTACGGTTTAAAAGATATGAATGATTTTAAAAAGCATTTGTTTAACTTAAATATGATCCGCGGATGAATTACCTAAAACATCGGGGGGTTGAAAAATGTAAAATAACGGTTTGGGCGTGCCTTAAATCCGGACGGTAGGTTGATTTCAAGAAAAGACAGGGATTTTTCTGAAAAATGTCATGACGGACGAAAGAAACCTAATTTGCTTTATTATTAGGTAAAGATTATTTAATGAAGTTTTTTGCGCTGGTGGGTTGTCCCGTGCGTATTTCATATACAGGATTAGCTTGACCCCAGCGTGAGGAGTAGTACTATACTACTAATACTTGCTAACCTCCGCATCTGTACCTAATATTAAAAGGAGGATTGTTTCTCCACTTTTTCGGATTTAAAAAAGGCTTCGTACGTTTTTCTTTTTGAGGGGGAAAAAAGCTTGTACGTCGTCGTGCGCTCGTCTATCGCTCGCCTGGGTCGAGTCCGGCGCACAGGAAAACACCATATGGCCCGTCAAAAGCCCATTTAGTGGCACCATACGAGCCGCCAAACAGCCCCCCAAAAAGTATATGCTTTAAGGGAATCGAACTCACGGCCTATCAAAGGGGAAACAATGTTACCTACCAGTTGAGCTGCTGCCTGTACGTGACAAAAAGGAAGCGCGAGCGTTAATAAACATTATGCAGCGGCGAATCTAAAAGGACTAAAAAATTCAGCCATTTGTTGGAAAAAGGTAAAGGTTTTTTCTATAAAAAATCGAATAATGTTTGAAATAGTGAAAAAGTTTTGAAATTCAAAATAGAACCTAAAAACGTATTTTTTTTTTTTCAAAAAAGTGACGAAATATTGGAAAAAATGAACAAAATTAAAAGATATTTTTCCCCAAAACCTCAATAAAATTGGAACAAAAAGAATAATTTCCAAAAACATGAATTGTTTTAAAAAAAGTGAACAAAATTTTGAAAACGCGAACAATTTTTGAAAAGATGAACAAAAGAATTCAAAGAAATTGTAAACAAATTTTGATTCCTGAACAATTTATTTTTTCACTATGAATTTTTTTTAGAAAAGTGAATTTATTGTATCGTGAACAACATTCCAAAGAAATTGTGAACAAAGTTTGATTCCCGACTCTTTTTTCCAACTATAAGATTTTCTTTAGAAAATTGATTTATTTTATGGTGAACAAGTTTTTTGAATGATGAACATATTTTGTACACAGTGAACATTCTTTTATACATAGTGACATTTTTTAATATACAGCGAACAATTTTTATGGACAATGATTTTTTTAATGCATGGTAAACATTTCCGGCACATTGTTGAAACATGAGTTTTTTAAACGTGAATATGTTTTTTAAAATGTAGTTTTTTGGATCCATGCATTTCTATGAATGTTTAACAAACTTGAAAAACATGATTTTTTTAAAAAATTTCGGGTTGATGAGAAACAACAACAAAAGGAAATAGAGAAAAATTAAAGAAATAAACACAAAACATGAAAAGGAATTCGGAAAACATGAAGAAACCGGGAAAATGAGTAAAAGAAATTTTTGGAGATAACCCAGTCCAAGGATCCTTCTAGAAGGTTCCAAAACCGGTTGCTCCTCAAAATGGGTCGGCCCGTGTGGCATTGTCGCTCACTCCGCTTTAGCGATACCACGACTCTTTGACATATGCGGGCGTTATATAGGATCCCACCATACGGGTCTCTCCGTTTGTACCTCAGTAATCAACTGGGCCTGTGAAGAGATTCTCAAAAATATAAAAAAAATATTGGGCCAGCAAACTCCTTGGCACAAATACATGTTGCATATACGATTTAAACATTTACCAATTCCTATACTACACAGAAAAAGTGAAGGTATGTGTGCAGCGGAGAAATCAATCTTTGATTTATTGTTCAGTGAGTATGTGTTTCCCCCAACTCGCCCGGTTTTTAAGGAGGCCAACGAAGGGACCGATCTGTTTTTTTTTTTGACAAAGTGACAGTAGGGGGAAAACCCCTACTGTTTATCGTATATCTATATAAATGGGGGGTTTACATAGACATATCTGCTAATTTACATCATACTGCAACTACACCTAGGGTGTGGATGCCCAACCAGTTCAAAATAGAGGAGGAGGCTATACAAAAGTTGATCAGAGCAGCTCTATGTGCTGCCTTAATCCTATGCTGCAGTAAAGACAAATCTTCCTTGAATCGTTTAAGCCAAGAGTCAACACTGGGAGCCAGCCCTCTGAAGTGTTTGTTATTTCTCTCCTTCCAAATACTCCACGCCGCGGTCAAAAATGTTTCATAGAAGAATGGGTTCGGCCAGACCTCCTTTGTGGTTTGAAGAAGATCGAGGCGGCAAAGGAATGTTGGCCAAGCCCAGTTAAGTTTAGCCCAGCAGCTCTGACTAAAAGGGCAGGAGAAGATCATGTGATCGACCGTCTTCTCAATGTGCTGGTTGCAGAGGACACAGTTGAAGTTGTTGCCAATATTGTAATGCCTCCTCTACAACATGTTGGTAGCTACGTACCTATTTTTTTAGCCCTCAAAAGACTCATTTCTTCTGGCTCACCCGGTTGGTCATCAGGTCCTTTATCATACAACAAAGTTGATCATACATAAATGTTGATTCCGTATCCACACACTGAGGTAGGCCATTGCTCGCATGTTAGTAGGGATGATGACCCAGCTATTATAGGTCGAGGACGATCCGGAGCAACAAGTAGATGTGGAGGTGGAGGCTCGAGAGCGGGATCAGATACGGAGGAGATGCAAGTGCGGGAGGTGGAGGTGAAGGTGGGAGGGTCTGGGACCTTTGGATGGCCCTCTAGGAGAGGAGGAGGAAGAAGAACGGGAGAGGGGGAGCAAGGTAATGAGGATGTTGTACCCCATTATTCTAACATACATCGTTTGATCTTACCACCATCACTGCCTCCTCCTATCTGTCCACATGTCTACTTTTTCTTGTGACCCGTTGCTGAATACTCTGTCCTGCCTTCATGTTGGGAGGCAAATGGGCATGTAAGGATTTGTTTCTCCCGGTGCAACGCACAGGCGTTTTTACTAGTGACATACTAATATCTCCTGTGCCATATTGATTTTAACCCGATGACTAATTGCTACAGCATCCGCTATTGTTGCGCCAGATTACAGTATGGCCTATATAATGGTGTAGTTTTATCCGCGGTCCTACAAACGCAACATCGGAAACTCGAACCGCTCTGTGTTTTTGGGTTTTTTCACGCCTTCACTGCATGACGCCGGCTCCCAGCATCAACATCGACTTCGGCGCCAGATACTGGTGGCCCATGCAGGCTATCAAGGCGGCGAGAGGCCTGGCGACCGAACTCTGTCCCAGCGTTGGGGACGCGTGTCAAGCCAACCCGATCAGGGCCAAAATCATACACTGGCTGGATAAGAACTCACCTGCTAGAAAAGGAAATCCGGCCCAGCGAAGAGACCGCACAGTGCTAGTATTGCCCATGCAGAATAGCGCACAGGGGCCAACTAGAATTCGGATCGATGGCCGCACAATAGGGAGACCTGATCCTTTTCCTCTTTTATTTATTATTTAATTATTACTAAAGCAATCTATGATTTTGACTAATCATCTGTCTTTGTGCACTTCCCACGTGTAAGCACTAATACTATTACTAGTGCTGCCCGTGCCCACGTAATGGAAGCAACAAAACTTTCTCCTCGGATTGCTACATAGTGGAGGCAAGGACCTTAAGCACATACAGCACACAGGACTATAGATTTGTATAGACTGCTATTTATTTGCTTTGATCGGCTATGGACAGCGTCATCAAACAGGTTTAATTTCTCCTGTCTATTCCCTTTAGCACGTAAAATTATTATTACGCACAGAGCATTTTTCTGTTGCTTTCTACTGCCTTAATTTTGCAGAAATATTCTATCGGCATTTGTACATGGCGACTTCCGTCCGCGTCAGTCTGACCAATGTCTCGATTGGGCGATCGCTTTTTCATAAGCCTGGCACACATCTAAAATTGATTGTGGTTGTGTCATCACCTCGGCCAATCGACCTGCGCAGACGCCTCCGCGCGACCACTCCATCGAGCTGACCGCGGCGCTCAGGCCACCTTTTTTAATCATTTACATCACTTAAATTAATTAAGTAGAAGAGATTTCTTTTTAAAATATATTATTATTATTGGCTTGCACTATTTTCTGTGCACAAATAAATGATCCGGGTCCGGCAGCGCTGTCACCTCGGCGTACCGACGTACCATGTCACCTCGGCTCGACCGGGGCTTCGTCATCACTTCATTAACCCATACCGGGGACTTCGGCGTCATACTGCCGGCTAGCTCCATCGCCTCGGTCGAACTGGGGGTTCCACCTCGCCACATTGGCCGTGCTACGTCGCCACTTCAGAGTGCCGAGCTCTTCGCTCCGCCACCTCGGGACCAGCTCGGGGGCTGGGACCTTGTCCCGCATCAAGCTCGGACCGCGTCATCAATGCCGAACACATTAACCAGCTAAATTGCTTTCATGCTAAAAAACTTTCAGTTTTAAATTTTGTTCGGTTCGACCAAGCATTATACTTTTTTGGCAAAAAGTTGTTCATGAAAAACTTCTTTGTCAAAACTTTCTTTGTGACTTTCAGTTTTCGTTGTCCTTGAATATTACATTGGGTTGCCCTGGGCATCCCCAAGCTTAGGATCTTGCCACTCTTTATTCCATAGTTCATCAAATCCTTACGCAAAACTTGAAAACTTCACAACAGAAAACTCAACAGAAAATCTCATAAGCTCCGTTAGTATAAGAAAATAAATCACCACTTTAGGTACTGTTGTGAACTCATTCATTATTTATATTGGTGTAATATTGAAAGTGCAACTAATCCCTGGGTGGTTTTGGTAATTCATAACAATATATAGCTCATTGAACTAATATCCTTTCAAGATGATTATTTCAGAAAGTTCAATGATTGGCATGTCATGGACTAGAGATGTGGACCCCTCAAAATGCTAAGGACAAATATTGGCAAAAGCTCAAGACTCTTCATTTCTATTTTAGTGATCCAAGATCACATTGAGTCCATAGGAAAGCCAATACTATTAAAATGGGATGAGCTGTTGCTTAATGGTCTGCTTGCTCAAAATGCTTAGTGATATGCTCCATAACCCTCAACCACTTTCTCATATCCAAATATGTCCTAAACCTAAAGTCAAACTCGGCCCCACCGATTTATTCATCCGGCGCCACCGAGTTCACCATACATAGCCATAGCTAGAAACCCTAATCAGTTCGGTCTCACCGATAGGGATTTCGGTCTCACCGAGATGGGATTGCAAACTCTCTGTTTCCCTTCGTAATGTTTCGGTCTCACCGAAATGAGCGATCGGTCCCACCGAGTTCGCAGTGCAAAATCTCTGTTTCTCTTTCGTAACGTTCCGGTCTCACCGAAAGGAGCGATCGGTCCCATCGAGTTTGCCTGACCAACTCTCTGTTTGCTTATTATTGAAATCGGTCTCACCGAGTTGAAGTAATCGGTCGAACCGAGATTAAGTTTTGCCCTAACACTAGCTCATCAGTCCCACCGAGTTGATCATGTCGGTCCCACCGAAAATCCTAACGTTCACATTTTGAACTAAATTGGTCTCACCGAGTTCACCTCTTCGGTCTGACCGAGTTGGCTCTTTTATGTGTAACGGTTAGATTTTGTGTGGAGGCTATATATACCCCTCCACCGTCCTCTCCATAAGTGAGAGGGCCATCAGAACGTGCCTACACTTCCACCATTCATTTTCTGAGAGAGAACCACCTACTCATGTGTTGAGACCAAGACATTCCAATCCAACCACAAGAACTTGATCTCTGGCCTTCCCCAAGTTGCTTTCCACTCAAATCATCTTTCCACCATAGCCAAATCTGTGAGAGAGAGAGTTGAGTGTTGGAGAGACTATCATTTGAAGCACAAGAGAAAGGAGTTCATCATCAACACACCATCTATTACCTTTTGAAGAGTGGTGTCTCCTAGATTGGTCAGGTGTCACTTGGGAGCCTCCGTCAAGATTGTGGAGTTGAACCAAGGAGTTTGTAAGGGCAAGGATATCGCCTACTTCGTGAAGATCTACCCGAGTGAGGCAAGTCCTTCGTGGGCGAGGGCCATGGTGGGATAGACAAGGTTGCTTCTTCGTGGACCCTTCATGGGTGGAGCCCTTCGTGGACTTGCGCAACCGTTACCCTTCGTGGGTTTAAGTCTTCATCAACGTGGATGTACGATAGCACCACCTATCGGAACCACGCCAAAATTCTTCGTGTCTACATTGCGTTTGCCTTTCCAAACCCCTCCCTTTACCTTCATATGCAATGATTTACATTCCGCTGCTATACTCTTAGAATTGCAGGTGTAGGTTGATTGCTTGACTTGTGCTAAGTTGCTAAAATCTGCCAAGACTTAAAATTGGGAAAAGACTGGATTTTTATTTGGTCAAGTAGTCTAATCACCCCCCTCTAGACCTACTTTCAATCCTACAAGTGGTATCAGAGCTTTGTTCTCCATTTGCCTTGATTTCCATAGCTTTGGTGATCATAGCCTTGGTTTCACAACCTAGGAGAGTATGGCGTCTAGTGAGGGAAATTACCACCATAAAGGTCCTTACTTTGATGGTACTAATTTTGCTAGTTGGAAGCATAAGATGAAAATGCATATTATTGGACATAACCCCGCCGTTTGGGCTATTGTGTGTATTGGCTTGCAAGGTGAATTATTTGATGGAAGGTAACCAAATCGTGAAGCTACCGCAGAAGAGTTGAAGATTTTGTAATACAATGCTCAAGCTTGCGATATGCTCTTCAACGGATTATGCCTCGAAGAATTCAACAAAATCAGCTGTCTTGAGAATGCAAAGGAAATTTGGGATACTTTGATTGATATGCACGAAGGTACCGACTCCGTCAAGGAATCCAAATTGGATGTGCTTCAATGTCAACTTGACAAGTTCAAAATAAAGGATGGTGAAGGTGTCGCTGAAATTTACTCTAGGATTGCTCTCATCACAAATGAGATTGTCGGCTTAGGAAGTGAAGAGATGACCAACAGATTCATCATCAAGAAGATCCTAAGAGCCTTGGATGGAAAATATGATACTGTGTGCACATTGATCCAAATGATGCCCAATTATAAAGATCTCAAGCCAATGGAAGTCATTGGTAGAATTGTTGCTCATGATATGTCACTCAAGGATAAAGAAGAGCTTCACAACAAGTCCAGTGGTGCTTGCAAAGCTTCATGTGAAGCTCCTACATCATCAAGTGAGAAACAAGTCTTCAATGAAGAATTGAGCCTAATGGTGAAGAACTTCAACAAGTTCTACAAGAGTAGAAGCAAAGAGAGAAGTCACAAGTCAAGGTCCTACAATGACAAAAGATCTTCTAGTCGTGATCGCAATTGCTACAATTTTGGAAGACCCAGACACTACTCAAGTGAGTGTACGGCTCCCTACAAAAGAAGAGAAGATTCAAATAAAAGGAGAAGCAAAAGAGAAGAATCACCACCAAGAGAAAGAAGGAGTGGAGATGATCGTTATGAACGAAGATCCTCTCACAGAATCAAGAATTTGGAAAGGAAGGACAAGTCATCAAAGAGCTACACAAGACGAAGACATCAAGCTCATGTTGGTGAATGGGTATCCGGTTCCGACTCCGACAACCACTCCGAGAGAAGCTATCACTCCAACTCTGAATATACTCAAGATGAAGGTGTTGCCGGTCTCGCACTTGTGTCATCCAACTCCTACGTCATATTTGATTCACAAAATGAAGGGATTGGAAGATACTTCATGGCTAAAGGTACAAAGGTATCACAACCCGAGCATGTTGATTTCAATAGTGATGAAGATGATTTGCTAGGTGATGATGATTTACTTGTTGACAACTGTAGTGATGAAAACTATGATAAACTTGCTATTAATCATACTAATCAAGATAAAACAAATGAAGATGATAAGAAGGAGATTGAGTGTCTAACTAAAGAACTAAACACTTTTAAGTTAGCTCATGAAACTACCTTAGAAGATCATCGGGAGCTTTTAAAGACTCATCAGAAGCTACACTTTGAAAAACTCAATCTAGAGCAAGAGCATGGGTTCTTAAAAGCAATCAATGATGATCTTCGAAAGAAAAGTTCTTCTTACATTGCCAAGCGTTTACTCTTGTCTACTTACATGCCACAAGTAAAATCTAGCAACAAGAGTAAGAAAGATTCTTCCTCTAGTAGTAACAACAATCATGTTAAATCCAATGTCGTTGCTTCTAGTAGTTCTCTTGATTCCACTAATGATTCTCTTAGCCAAGTTACACTTGAGCAAGAAAATAGCCTATTGAAGGGAATTATAGAGAAAAGGTGTTTACAAGAGCCTTCCCAGGAGTAAGCAATCCGAGGAGATTGTACGCAAGCAAGGAAGGCACCGGAAGAACTAAGGTGTTGGTTTTGAACGCAAGTTCAGTGCCAATGGAGTTGAGTGGGAAGAAGATCAATACCCCAAGACGAAGTTTGTTCCTCAACAAGAGAACTATGATCCCACTTCTTTCAAAGGAACACAAGCTCAAGATGATCTTCCACCACAAGACCACAAGCTAAAAGGCAAGGACAAGCTTCAAGAGGAGATTGATGCATTTGAAGAAGCTCCAAAGGCCTTGGTCAAGTGGGTTCCCAAGACTACATCAAGTTCTACTTCATCAAGTACGACTACAAACCCAAGGATTCCCATCAAGATGATTTGGACCTTGAAGAAGAAGAACTAGAGAGTCCTTGAGGGTGACTCCGCCAACAAACTTCACTCATATTCATTTTGGCGAGGACAAGTGCAATCAACTTCCATATCTTGCACTAGTTCAAGGAGTCACAAACCCTGTTGTTGGTAAGACGAGGGACAAGGTAACCTAATGCTTTCATGGACAACATCATGTGTGAATTTCACTTTATTGCTATGGATATCCTTGTAAGTTCCTTGTGGAACTAACCCATGTAGGTATTGAAAGTGCAACTCACTTCAATGGATTTCTCCAAATGGTCTACATCTACATTGAGCATCTACATCTTCAACACCTACATGAAGTCATCATTGAAGATGCCTATGGGTCTAACCTATGCGAGAGGTGTTCTTGGCCGGTGCGATGAACTACTTGGGTGAGTTCGATCGCCTCTGGGTCTGATGAGAACTCTATGAGATGCCTTCTACTGTGGTGGCTATCTCTATATATAGAGGCCCCGGTCCTCTTCCCAAATATTGAGCGGGAAGGGAGCCAACAATGGCCATTTTGAAGGGGAACATCTAGTACAAGTTATCCTGACTAAAGTTGGTCTTCGGCTGCCAAAGGCACTCGCGATGATGCCGTCTTGGGCTCCACGGTGACCTTCGTCCTGCCGCTCTACTGGTCTTGGTCTTGTTGCACCGAAATGGTAACCTTTGCTTGATGCCTCGGTACTCCGCGCCTGCGCTTGCCCCCTTTGCACCAAAGAGGAAACAAGGACACTATGCAGGCCGGTGCCCGCCTGGCGCCCGCTTGGTCTCGATCGTCATGGCTTGCGTCATGGACACCTCACGAGGTACCCCTGCCTTGATCTCTGCGCCTCCTCGTGAGCCTGCCTGGTGAGGCCGTTCCTGAGGAAGCCTTGCGTCGTCCTCCACGTGAGGCTTGGCCCCTCGCGAGGGTCTTGAGCTTGAGTCGATGAAGATGGGTCGTACTGGGCCACCCCTTGAGCCACGCCGCAGGCCGCAGGCAGGCAAGTCTGGGGACCCCCGTTCCCAGAACACCGACACACTGCGTTTCTATTCATATGTATGCTACCGAGCTAGGAGTTGATCCTCAGGACGATTTCACGACCTGAGTCTCGGGAGCTACTAGGATCAGCGGTTTCATATTTTCCTTCAGGTGCACCTCGGATTTTAGGCCGACGGACACCTTGAGGGCTACTAGCAATACATCTCGTCAGCAAATAAATTTACACGCATCGGAAATAAAATTCGCAAACAATCAGCCCATGGCCGAGGTGCTGAATCACCTCGAAAGTAGTTCGGCATATAGCTTGGATGCAAGTGGCTGGCTCCTTAGAGGGAATTTCCGGCATTAAGCTCGGCTAAACTCCTTCAACTTTTTTGAGCCAAGGTGATCTATGACGCCACGGATATAGTCCGGCGTTGGAGAGCGGATACTCTCCAGCGTTGGAACTTCGATATAGTTCGGCGTTGGAGCTTGGAAACAGTCGACGTTGGAGCTCGGTTGCAAAAAGACACCTATAATGCAATCCGGCATTGGAGCTTGGATAGAGTCCAGCGTTGGAGCTCGGACGTGAGAGGACACCACCGCATGGGAAACACTTCAAACCCGAGGTGTGGCGTAAAAATAACAAGGCATTGATAAAGGCCGATAACTTAAAGGGGCTCCTCGGATACCCGACGTGTGAACTCTTCAGATTCACTTTGGTGATCGTCAATTTCGAAGATGAGAAGATTTGTTGAACCAGTTTTTGAGACCGACGACCGAAGATGAAGAATAGTTTGGAAGAATCGAGGAGCGTCCCCAACTTGAAGACCGGTTCAGGGGCTCTTGGCGGTGTCCTGGACTAGGGGGTACTCACCACGTCGTCTCCCGGCCAGCTGGATCGGGCCGAGGACCCCCATGGCGGTTCACTATTGGGCCAGTTCGGACAGCCCATGCCGCATACAAGGAAGACTCCACAAGACTTGGTGCTCAAGCCAAGGACTATCATAAACCCTAGGCCTCTGGTGTGTTATATAAACCGAGGCCAGGCTAGTCAATAGCACATCTCATATTCATTACTACAATCTCGTGGTAGATACATGTACTCTGTACTACACCCATATGAATACAATCAAAAGCAGCATGTAGGGTATTATCTCTTCCAGAGATCCCGAAGCTGGGTAAAACCCCGTGTCCATGTTACCATCGCTCCAAGACGCCTAGCTTAGGACCCCTACTACGAGATACGTCGGATATTGAACCGACACCTGCCGACACAAAACGCTAAGGCCTAGTGTCGCGTTTCCTTCCCAAAGGCTGTTCGTACGTCAAGGGGGACTCCTGAGCATCGCGACTCAGGAGCATAACTGGTCACATAGCCCCTCACTCCCTGGCCTTGTCCTGGCGATCCGGACGAGCCAGCAGCGGCTGGGGTATGCACGGGGCCGGGCTCGGTCGACGCAGAACACTAAAGCAAACGGGAAGGAAATTGCAGAACCCTAGCAATTATTACAAAACATATTGTTCTTCAAATACCAAACATGAGTTTTAGCGCCTCCACGAGGCACGGTGCATGTTGCAGGAAATAAAAGCGGAGGGAGGTGCCGCCAGCAAACTTCCTATTCAGCCTTGGGCGCTACCATCGCCTGCAAGGAGGGCCCCTTGACGTCGGCATCACCGTCGGTCACAGCTGCAGGGTCGGCGGCATCACCAGCCGGGGGCGCAAGGTCGATGGTGAGGAACTTCTCCAGCAGGGCATCCACCTAGTCCTTCATGGCATCGGTAGCGGCTGCACATCGCTCTTCGTCCACAGGCTCAAGCAGAGCTCCAAGGTCGGTGCTCAGGTCGCGAATATGGAGGTGGCTGAAGACGCGTGTCAAGGCCGAAGTGGAGAGGGCGCGCACTTCCCCCTCCACCATGGGCCGATCCCATTAACAACGTCCTCGAGCATCGTACAAGCTGAGGGAGTAGCTCGGCGGGGCCTTCCTCGTCAGTCACCAACGGCTCCTTCAAGCCCTTCCCGTAGAGCTCCTGCAATTTCTCGCGGGACTTCTGCTCAAGGGATTGGAAGGCCGCACAATCTTTAGCAAGAACCTGCGCCTTGGCTTCCAGCTGGGCCCTCTCTGCTTCCAGCTGGGCCCTCTCTGCTTCCACCTTCTTCTCTGGTTCCTTCAGGCGGCTGTGCTTCGCGGCCTGCGCCCGCGCCAATTGCTCCAGCTCGGTGTCGCAACCGGCGACCGCGTCTTCTCGAGCCTTCAGCTTCTCCTCCCACGCCTCGTGCTTCCGTGTCATGGCAGCGCGCTCATTGCGCAGCTTCTCCAACTCGACCTCCACCACCCGACAACGCTCCTTGGCAGCTTCAGCGTCCTTCAGCGCCGCGTCACGGGCGGCCACGGCCTGATCACCTCCCTTGGAGGCTGCTTTGACATGGCTCCATGCCGCCCTGACAGACGCGTTGTATCGCAGCCACCCCGAGATCAGCTCCAGGCGCTCCAGCGCCAGGCGGCGGTCGGTGCCTTGAAGGTCGTCCCGAAGTTGGCTCAGCACGGAAAGAGCCGCTTCCAGAGCATTAAGCGAGGCAGAAGGATCACAGCCCGAGGGCGCGGCGGGAAGAGAAGGAGACAGCACCGGCGCCAAGGCCTGCAGGTTGGCGGCAGCACAGGAGGCTAGGGGCTCCTGACTTCGGAGCCCCGGCAGGCGAGATAGGGGCAGGCGCCTCCGGAGCTAGCTTGGCCATGGAGATCGCCTTCTCCTGAGGACGGGCCTCTGAATCTCGTGAGGATGATGATGTAGGGCAGATCCCTATGGGGCCGATCTTTCATGTTTGGAGAGGATCCTACAGGGAACACGAAGAACGCGCGGAAGAACACGAGGGAAATCACGAGGGGAAAACAAGAGAAACACTCAACCGACACAAAATAGATCACACAAGTGCTAGATCATCGAGGAACAAAGTAACACGAGATCCAAAGTCAACAAGGGACAATACAAGAGTAACCGTTCTTCTCCGTGAGGAGGTCTTGATTGTCTTCTCCGAATGGAGGCCTTGAATCCGGGTGGATCTTCTCCGAAGAGGTGCGGTCCCTCACGAGGAGTAGATCTGGTACGGATGAGCAATGCTCTATCTCAAATGAGCTAAACCAATGCTAACCCTAAAACGTAGGTGGAGGTGGAGTATATATAGTCTAAGGGGCGAAGGGGGTACATGGGCCTCGGCCCAGATGCACTGCACGCAGGCAGGGGAGGCCGGATGTCCAGGCGTCGGGCCGGATGTCCGGGCCTTCGCGAGGTGCCGGATGTCCGGGCTAGAGTGGCCGGTCTCGGAGCTCTCTGGATAGGCGGGGTCCGGATGTCCGGGCTGGGGGGCGGATGTCCGGCGGCTCGGGAAGAGCCGGATGTCCGGGCTGACGGGGTTCAGCTTCGGGTGCGTTCTGTGATGGGCGCCGGATTTCTGGGCTTCTGGCCGGATGTCCGGGCTGGGCTGGATGTCCGGGCTGGGCCGGATGTCCGGGCTGGGCCGGATGTCCGGGGCCTGTAGCAGCTGGCTCTTCTTCCTTCTCCTCTTACATGCTTGGCCTTGGTCCTTTGATTCTCCATGGTCATCTTGGTTGTACCTGAATATAGGCGAGGTCCATGCATGAGGTAGTAGCCATGTCTCACATGTGGAAAGTGAAGGTTCGGAGAGGAGCGAGTTCACCTTGTGTCCAATGGTGTACATTCAAGGTCTCATCATATGTATCCTTGGGGTTTGGATAGTAGTCGGAGTGTACATGGGGATGAACGTAGGATGCTCCGCATCATCTCCCCTCCCTTGGGAAAGATTCGACCTCGGATCGTGATCCTCATCACCATGGAAACGGTTGTCGTGGACGGACTTGTAGTTGGACGTAGATGAAGGCATTGCGCAATCCAAGTACTCCAAGGTGTCTCCGATATGTGGTACATGCAAAATGAGCAAACACAAAGTACACTTGGAAATACAATGATTAGCGCACACAAAGTGTCCATGAAGTAAATATGAGTCCGTGCAGCAAGATTGTTCGTGACAAAGTGCATGAAGCTTATCAAGATGATATAGAATGGTATGCAAAGCATTCATGGGGTAATTAGCATGGTGCACAAAGCGACAAATTCTACCATTGTGCAAAATGATGTCATAGAGAGACGGTTCATCAATAGCATGAATATGGCAATGGATGCTCAATATGTGTATGGTATCATGCAATTGATGGTGGGCAATATGATCATGATGTATGAATATGCCATCAAGGTAGATCACAACAAATTTGCTAAGGAAATGCACAAGCTCATATGTCATGGATGACATGGGAATACAAGATGCAACAAGGCAATCATAATGTGAGTCAATCCATGCATAGGGTGCAAACTTGTGGTGAGTATGATATGTCCATCGAGCATGACAAGTATGAGCACAATCAACAAATATGTAGGTGTTGGTGTACCAATGCTCAATGTCGTGGCAAGAGTGTAAGTCCGAAGGTGCATCCAATAAGTCCGAGGGATCCTCAATGTAAAGGTCCATAGAGCCAATCTCTAATGTCGGTACTCCATCCGCGAGATGTATCATGTAGACAACAAGAAGGAAACAACAATGAAAGAGTGACCCATTCAATATGCGCAATTGAGGATGGCTCAAAGGGAAGGAGTTCACCTTTAGGAGGATGTCAAAAATGTTGGTGTCGCACATCATGTATGCCTTCGCATGACCAAGTTGTCTCGTCATGGTACCGCCTTGTGAATCCTTCAAAACGAAAGAACACGACAAACACTCGGAAAAACAAATGAGGTTAGCGGAAGTATAAAACCTATCATTCGTGTGGTAAGATACCCAACAAGTGTATGCATCATGCTCATCATAATAAAGTACAAGGGAGTATTTCATAGTATGGAGGCATATGATGCGAGAACAACCAAATAACAGAGGCTCAATCAAACAAGCATGCATCACAAGTAAGGTGTCAAAGTCTCCAAGATAAATAAGCATAGTATGGTTGCACTCAATACAAGTGGATATGAGAGAGGCAACTAATGGACACAAGAGACAATGATCAAGACATATCATGTGAGAGGCATGAGCATATATGTCATCAACCCAATAAAGCAAGCAATAGTGGAACATGGGTGATGCAACATAGCAAGCAATCATAGCGATCAAGTCAAGCAAGCTAGTAGTGCGAATATGCAACATACTAGGAGGAATCATGGCAAGTATGTCATGTGTGCAAATGGTGGGCATGAATAATTCACGTGACATAGCACAAGTATGAAAGCAAGAAATGAGAATAATAGCATGAATGTATTGGTGAGAGACCATATGTAAATAGCAATGGTACATCATGACTCTCCCAACACAACAAGCATCAATAGCATGAAGCACATGATAAACATGGCAATAGCAACAAGGATCTCCACCAAGCATGCAAATACACATAGGAGTATCATAATGGTGAATCATGGGTAGATGCACGCAAGGGTCACAATTGCATGGCAAAGGCATAGGAGCAAAAATAACATGCAAAGTGAACACGGTAAAATGAGCATAAGGTGACAAGTGATATATAGCCCATAGTCGTGTGAGAGCCAAGTAGAAGAGATGCACGTAGTCCTTGCGCGAACGGAACGGTGGTAAGGATAGTACCCGGGATCCCAAGTCATCATTGCTCTCAAGAGCTCGTTTCGTCAACTCTTGAGATTGAGATGTTGACGAGTATACATGAGTACCTACACAAAACAAAAACAAAGGGAAAATTGTGTGTGCATGGTATATGTACACATGATCCATCATGATGCGCACGTGCATGTGTCAGTTAGCACAAAATACCCAATGCGCAAATAAATGAGATGCGTGATATAGAAACATGTCATCCATCATGATGGGTTTGTTGTTATGTATTTCATAATGGATAATCAAATGATGTAATGCATCATGAGAAATATCTAAAGAATTGTTATTCATGGAATGCATATGGTCCACACAATTATGGGAATCATGCAAGGTATGGGATTTATCAAGATCTCCTAATATGTATGAGGAAACTATGGGGGTCTCCTCATGAGCAAGAGTAGAAACATCACGTGGAGAATATTGACAACATCCAAAACAAAGCATGTTTGGTTTTATGTGATCATGGCATGGCATAGTAGATGAGTTGCGCAAATCATGTAAAGGAAGCATGGATATCATCACATGAAAATCAAAAGCCAATGACCATCATCTCGTCATCTATGCATAAGCGCAAATGGGATTTATGTTAATGGGGCATGAATAGTTACTATGTTGAGATTGAAATGATGTAATATGGGAGATCTCACTCATAGCATATGACAAGTTCAATGGATTATCAAACATGACGTGACCAATAGAATTTTCACATGATATCCTATGAAGCATAGCATCACAACTAGGCAACTCAACATGCTCATCATCATATTCATCATAAATAGGTAAGTCAAGGCATGAAGAAGTCTCACTAGCATGAAGCATGTGAATAGGTGGGTCAACATCATGGGAGCAATCGATGGCAAGAGAGTCCACTAGTGGGACAAGAGAAGCACCATCACCTATGTTACCTTTGGAGCGTCGCTCAGGTGTTGTAGGTGAGGTGTCGAAGATCCACTCGTTGTCATCTTCATCTTGATGGAACCATGTGGGGGGGTGCATCATCGTTCACCATGGCCGTCATCGTCTCCTTTGGAGGGATGGACTCGTCAAGGATAGGTATGTCATCATGTAGGAGACCTAGCACCAAAGAAGAAAACACACTAGGAGTAGAGGTTAAGTCGCTAGAAGTCATAGTGGCCTCACATGCCGTGTGAACTACCTCACTCGCTAAGTGTTGTGGCTCACTCACTCCCTCAAGGATGCACTCACTCATGTGGTTGGTGGAGTCACTCAAATGGCGCTCAACCGCACATAGGATGTGTGGCATGCTCTCATGTGTGGGGCTAGTGGTGGTCACACTCATCCTCTCATAGGAAATGCTCTCAATGTCACGTATGGTAGAGTCACTCATGTGGTAGTGGCTCTCCTCACATGGCACTTGGGGCATCACTTCATATGTGGGTGTCAGAGAGATGTAGGTGCAAATGTCTCCATGCGCGGTCGCATAGCTTGACTCGGAGTATGAGTCCAATGTGGGCGCCAACTTCATGTTGTTGAAGAGGTTCGCGCTCGTCACCGTGGTCGAAGGGGATGGCCCTTGGTCGACCTTCTTGTCACCGTCTTGTTGTTGGAGGCCCATACGATGTGGCACCTCATAGCTCGTCTCCATGACAGAAGGGAATTTCCCATGCTCGGCCATCTTCCTTGAGGGGCTTCCGAAGATGGAAGTGTCGCCCTCGCTCGTAGGTGGCCGCCTTGGACTTGATGAAGTCGTTGTAGGCGTCACTACAAAAAAAAGACACATCCGTGACATTTTGGGACGAATGAAACTTTTTTCTATCATACTTATGACACTTCTATGATGATAATTGTGACAAAACCCGGTATCATCATAGATGTGGTGGGCTCCTACTTCTATGACAAAAAATCATGACAGAAAGTGGGCTTTTCGTCCTGGGCGGGCTGGAGACGCAGCTGCATGACATTCTTTGGGCCGTCCATGACGGAAAAAACCACGGTAGAAGCGAGAGCGAGGAAAATTTCGGGGAGTTTCCGGTTACGGTGGGTGGTCGGGGGCCGAGCGATGCACATTTCTCTTGTACACGTACGCGCGTGTGTGCGAGGCGTTGGCTCTAACTGAACCCGAGCGAGGGGTTGGGCTCTATCTGAACCCCGAGCGATTGCACTGCAGGCTACGCGTTACTGAACTCGAGCGATCGATCGATGGCTGTTAATTGAACCTGATCGAGTGATTCCTTCACTACTGCTGCTAACTGAAGCCGATCGATGCTGCCTCTGGATGAACAGTGAGCGTTGCGGGGGGTTTGGATGAACAGTGAGCGGTGGGGGTGGATGAACAGGACCCCATGGCGTTGCCTCTGGATGAACAGGACCCCGATTGATCGAGCCGTTTGGGGCTGGATGAACAGGACCTCGTGGAGGGCTGGATGAAACAGGATGACCCCGTGGAGGGCTGGATGAATAGTAGACGATGGAGGGGTGCCCCTGGAGGGGTGGTTGAATAGTAGCCGGTGGAGTAGCGCGCGGTGGAGGCTGGATGAATAGGAGCCCGTGGAGGCTGGAGGAGGTCGACGGTAGCCCGTGGAGGCTCGAGGAGGTCGATGGTGGAGATGAACAGTATCCTATGGAGTCCCGTTTTCTGGTACGCCACACCCCTCCCGATGAACAGGACCCCCGTTTCGACCGTAGCGCTCCAACACAAGTCCGTTTAAATGCATTTTGCGGTACGCCACACCTCTGGATCAACAGACCCCGTTTCGACCGTAGGAGGTCCGTTTCCTCCGTTTTGATGCGCAGACCCCTCCCGATGAACAGGATCCTGTTTGAGCGTGGCGGTCGAACACAAGGCCGCTTTCCTCCGTTCTGCAGATGCCAGCCTTGTTTCCATCGCCTGTTCCGTCCAAGCCGGTTGGCTCCCACGCGTTCCGTTGCCTCCCGATGAACACGGCGCATTCTGTTGCCTCCCCATGAACACGACGACGACACGGTTTCTCCGTTCCGACCCAGCCATGTACACGAGCCCTGGCCGTACGTATGCGCGAGTAGGCGTACGAGACCCCGCCCGTATGTACGTACGTGGCCGTATTTTCTTTCTTGCACCCTGACCGTTGTATGTACGTGTACATGCTATGTGTGCGCCTCTACTACGACACGTGCGTGCCTCTACTACGACACGTGCGAGCCTCTACATCGACCAGTATGTACGTACACGTTCGCGACCAGAATGACAACGCTACGTACGCTTCGACCAGGTGGGTCCCAACTGTCAGGCACTTCCTTGCGTGCAAAGATGTAGCTGGTGGGTCCCAGCAGTCAGGGGGGCGAATCGTTTTTTTTTGCCCGGACGCACTTCCTTGCGTGCGAAGATGTAGCTGGTGGGTCCCGGTATCGGGGGAAACGTTTTTTCACGAAATACGGTGGCCCGTCCGGTGGGTCCCCGCTGTCAGGTGGAGAAATAATTATTTTGCACGTAATAAGGAGGCCCTTCCTTGCTGCGGCCGTGGACCCAACTGTCAGCCTATCCACGTACAGTCCACGTCCAATGGAAGCCGTTCCTTGACCATGTTGACCACGCCGCGCCGAGAGCACCACGGAGGTGGATGACGGCGAGGCCTAGGAAGGGGACGACGCGGATCCGGGGAAGACGCGGCAGTGGATTCCCATGCAGAGAGGAGTACGAGGGTCCACTGGTTCGGCTGCGGTGTGAGGCTGCCGTCGCCGCAGAATAACCGGGGGTGTGGGTAAGTAGAGGGATGGCCTGCCAGTGGTGGGAGTAGTAGGAGGCGGTGAGGCCTCCGCGACATCACAGCCGGCCATGGGAGGCAGGAGCATGCGGCACGACCGGCGCTGCTTTGGGCGGCTGGAGCAAGAAGACCAGAGGTTGAAGAAGCACTACGGCCGTTGGGTGGACATCGTATGGTCACTAGAACTAGAATCGTTCATATTGACTAAAGTTGACAAAGGCCTCCATCCCAGTCAACTTAGTAGGCCCACAAGTCAGCCTCCCACCATGGTGGGTCCTAGCTAGCAGGGGGAGTATTCATCTTTTTTGTGCGTAATAAGGAGGCACTTCCGGTGGGTCCGAGCTGACAGCGGGGGGAACTTTTTTTGCGAAATACGGTGGCCCGTCCGGTGGGTCCCAACAGTCAGGGGGAAACGTTTTTTCGCGAAAACGGTGGCCCGTCCGGTGGGTCCCAGCAGTCAGGGGGGAAACATTTTTTTCACGAAATACTGGTGGCCCGTCCAGTGGGTCCCTGCTGTTAGGTGGAGGAATAATTATTTTCCGCGTAAGAAGGAGGCACTTCCTTGCGGCTGCCGTGGACCCGGTTCGACCTCTCGATCTGATACTCTTCCGATGGAATTCATCGTGAACACATTGACCACGCCACGCCGAGAGCACCACGGCGGTGGGACGACAATGACGCCTAGGAAGGGACGACGGAACTGGGAAGACGCGGCGATGGATGCCCACGCGGAGAGAATCGAGGGTTCTCTGGTTCGGCTGCGCTGCCGTCGCCGCAGAATAACAGGGGGTGTGGGTGAGTGGAGTGGAGGGATGGCCTGGCCAGCTGTGGGAGTAGTATGGGGGCGGTGAGGCCTCCGCGGCAGCACAGCCGGTCACGGGAGGCAGGAGAAGGCGGCACGACCGGCGCTGCTTTGGGCGGCTGGAGCATGAAGACCAGAGGTTGAAGAAGCACTACGGCCGTTGGATGGACATCGTACGGTCAATCAAGCTAGAATCATGCATATTGACTAAGTTGACAAAGCCCTCCGTCCCCGTCAACCTAGTAGACCCACTATACTGGGTCCCAGCTAGCAGGGGGAGTATTCTTTTTTTGTGCGTAATAAGGAGGCACTTCCTTGCGTGCGAAGATATAGCTTGTGGGTCCAAGCTGTCAGCGGCGGTAACGTTTTTTCGCGAAATATAGAGGCCCTTTCAGTGGATCCCAGATGTCAGGTGGAGGAATCATTATTTTGCGCGTAATAAGGAGGCATTTCCTTGCGTTCGGACATGGACCCAAATTTGTCGCCTCTCCACGTCTGATCCACTTCAGATGCATGTCGGTCGTTGACCATCTTGACCACACCACGCCAAGAGCACCAGGGCGATGGACGACGGCGAGGCCTAGGAAGGGAACGACACGGAGCCAGGGAAGACTCGGCAATTGTTTCCCATGCGGAGGGGAGTACGACTGTACGAGGGTTTACTGGTTCGTCTGCCGTCGCCGGAGAATAACAGCAGGTGTGCGTGAGTAGAGGGATGGCTAGGCCAGCGATGGGAGTGCAATTGGGGCGGTGAGGCACCTGCAGCACAGCCGACCGGGAGGAGGAGGGAGTAGGCAGTCCTGCCGGGCGCTTGTTTGAGCGGGCCGAGCAGAAGAGCAGAGATTGAAGAAGCACAACGGTCGTTGGATGGACATCCAACAGTCACTGCTTGTGCGTCAACCTTTTTTTAGGAAAGCCTCAAATCTGTGGAAAATAGCATACAGGCCATCTGCCATTATTTCAAATAATTTATAGCCCATTTGCTAATTCTTACGGGTTTTTTGGAGCCCATATTCTTTTTGTTAGCATTACAGCCCATATTGTGGCCACGGTTAAAAAATTATACGAAATTTTGCATATGTCCGTGCGGTCTGGACTGTTTTTAATCCCGATATTTCGAGTCACATTCAGACTGGTTTTAAAAATAAATGTATATCAATATAAAATCCATTAAATTGTCCACGCATAAAAATCAATGCAATTTAAAATCTCGAAATGAAAAAAAGATATTTGAAACTAATTGTCAGTTTGATGTGTTTTAAAAATGTACAACCCATTTCTCATGACTGATAGGCCATTTTCTCGGCCAGCCGAATGAAGCTCTCCTCGTCTTGAAAGATTTACAGCCCAACAGGCCTGATAAAGCGACTTACTTGACAAATCACAAAAAAATTGGGCTAGCCATTTAAAAAAAACTACTGGGCTGGTCTGTGGTAAACATAAAAGAAAAGGCTGTCTAGACAGGCCAGAGTGTCTCGCACAGCCCAGTTGGCACCCTGCTTCCGTCTCAAAAACAAATTAGATAAATTCCATTCCGATTATGGAAATTCATAAAAATTCCACTGCAATTTCCAAACTTTGAAAAATGCCACTGCAATTTTTGCAAACTTTGAAAAACGCCACTGCAGTTTGCAAACTTTGAAAAACGCCACTCCAGACTTCAAAAAATGCCACTAGAAATGGCATGAAATGGCATTTTTCAAAGTTTGGAAATTGCAGTGGCATTTCTCAAAAACACCAGATTTGGAGTGGTATTTATCAAATTAACCCAAAAAAAATAACTGGGCGAGCTGCTGGGTCCTGGTGTCAGCCGCTCGTTGTGCAATTCTCTCGTTTATTGACTACATTGACAATGGCATGGGACCCAGATGTCAGAAATCCACTAGGAGGAGCCATTTTTTTATTGTCTTGAAATAAGGAGGCACTTGCTTGCGTACTGCCATGACCTTGGCGGGTCCCTGCTGTCATGCTCTCCGTGTACAATCATCTCCTGATTGTGTAAGCGTCAACTTGGTAGGCCCACAAGTCAGCCTCTAAACCCGTGGAGGACAAATACAACCCATTTAAAAAAATAATAGCCCATTCCATACGTTCAAACGGAAAGTTCAACATTCAGAGCAAAAGTAACAGGTCTGATCCACATATAGAGTACTGAAGTTCCACGTTGACAACCATCACAGCCAAGTTAACTATCTACTCCCACTAATACTCTAGTAGTGTACAAGTACTAACTTACTCTTAGCTAACTAGACGATGACGGCCGCCATCTGCGGTACACGCTAAACACCGGCACCGGCGTCCTACGCCTTGCCTCGGACTTGCAAGAGGTGCGATAGGGCGCGTTGCTCGCGCGCGTTGGCCCTTTCCATGCCGGCGTGGTCCACCGAAGGTTCGGCTTCCAAGCAGGAAACCCACTTGATGAGCTGGTAGTAAAAATTGGCGTCGCGAACGCGTGCGTGCCCGACAGCCTCCAGGGCTATTTTCCGGGCGCCGGCCTCCACGAAGTCGGCCCAGTTGCGGGCGCTCTGCTCGCGACTCAGAGCGTCGGTGCGCTGCTGCTCCATGTCCCGCTGGCGGCGCAAATCGGTGATACGCTGCTCCTTCGCCAGGCGGTCGCGCTCCAACAAATCCTGCTCCTCCGCCAGGCGGTCGCGCTCCAACAACTCCTCGATCTCTGCATTGCCATCTAAAGACAGATAGAATGCCTCCTCCCTCTGTCTGCCTTCCGGTGAAAAACTGAACACTAGTTCCGGCGGTGAACGCCTCCGGCGTCGCCTACCGTGGACGGGCGGGGGCATGGCGGACGTGGCGAGCGACGTCGGGCCGGTGGGGGCTTATGAGGATATGGCGAGTTGGGTCACGGTGCAACCGGAGAAGGCCGGGAAATAGTACTTATAGGCGGAAGGTAGCGCGATGGTCATCGGAATTCAATGCATAAGCAGGCATGGCTTAGCGCGCCAGCTTGCCTTGGAAAACTAGAGAAACTGAAATTATGACTGTGCCGTCCCGTCCCGTCTGGGTCGCATGCCGACATGGCGGTCAAACGAGTGCACTCGAATCATCTCCCTCCTTGTCAATAATGATTCCACGGATTTAAAAAGCCCGCAACAATTAAAGCGCATCTTTTTCGCATCAGTTAGCTGCCTTAATTACGGCCAGCTGCATGCAGGCACTCAGAATCGCTCGCAGCCAGTATGCGGAGCAGCATGCAATGAGTCACAGCCGAGGGCACGCATGCAGCCACTTAAACCACTGGAATTAATTAGGCTTAAACTTCTGCATGCCGTTAATTATTGCCATGCCTTGGTCTTGCTGCTTCGCTCACGGGACTAATAAACCCGGACGGAGGGAGTACCTTGGTTGGTGAGAGGTTTGAATTAAGCCCTGCAAACCGGAAAGGAGGTACTAGTACGTGCATGATCTGCTATTTATTCGTGTAGGATCGAGTAGGTCGTTTCTTGAATTGAGCCCTGCAAACCGGAAAGGAGGTAGTACGTGCGTGATCCACTATTTATCCGTGTAGGATCGAGTAGATAGGATAGTGTAGCTTGTCAGTTTCTTCAGAGGTAGGCATTTTTATTCAAAAAACTGCCACTTCGGATCTTGCTTCGCAAATAAAACTGCCAGGAGCGCATTAGAAGGCTAGCTAGTGATCGATCAGTAACTTGTAAACACTGAGCGAACAGAAATAAGTAATTGTTAATGCATCTCAATGATTCACAGATCATATACAAATATGTAGCTCTGAAAGCAAAGATCTAGAAAAAACATTTGTTCTTCCTACTAACATGGATGCTTCTCTTGGCCAGCATTCAAGATGCATCGAAAGACAAATTTGTTTGTGATGTCTACAATTCCTCTTGCAAACGTAAGTGGTTTCACCAATTTGGAACCATGAGAATGAACCACACATGATGGAGGAACATCCACCGCAATATGATTTGGTCTTCTCTCGATCACACCTTGAGACTATTTTCGGAATACAAACTTTAACTTAGGCAAAATGATGCCCATTGTATAATCAGACCAAAGCAATGAAGCACCTAGTGTTGGCCAATAAATAGTACAATACTACTTTTCTGCAGTCCATGAAGTGACTATCCAATCTTTTTGTGTCTATTTTCAAATGGCAATCGCATGCAAGTGACTATACTATTCTCTTGTGCAGTTCAACCAAAATTGCGGACACTTTGTTTGTTTGCCAAATAGCAATGGGCAGACATCTCTGTCTACACAAATATCAAGCAGCTAGTAAACATATACCACACCTTGTATTTTCAGTTTAAACATGTCTCTTCCGCTTAGCATCTATCATGTTCTCAGACCGGACAATCTGATAAGCTTATGTTTTGCCTGGACAATTTCATACTGAATTGATTTGCTGGTTCAGAGCAGAAATATAGCGCCTATTCTTCATCAGACCAAGGATATCCATGTTCACCATGATGGAAGGGGTGAAATCGATACAACCGAAATTGAGCATCCAATCATTGAATCATGTCTTGCACCTCCAATGTAGGTCCACCCTGCCAATAAATTCACATGCAAACCACTAGTATTACTATCTAATGACAGTACAAAAAGAGTATCAAGATAGAAGCAAACCATGTACCTTCGTAATGAACAGCTCATAGTGCCACCAATTGGATATAAAGGTTTGGAAAAAAACATGCTCCTAATGTTGAACTTGTTGGACTTTTTGTGCAGTTCGACTAAAATCAAGCATCCCTGTTTGCATAGATATTGAAAGTGTGATTACTGTAAAAGTGGCACTAGTTGAAGCATAGACTCACAAATATAAGCATTCCAATTTCTTAATGGGAAAAGGTAGCAAGACTGTTTCTAACCACCTGTTTGAAGGAATAAATAAGGCAACAAAGGCTGATGTCAGGAAGGCATACATAGTTTTTTCTGAAAAGTTGAGCCATTCCTGACCTTTCCTCTTCTTTTAAGCATATTTTGTGCAGTTCAACTAAAATAAAATGCCATCACCGCCTTGACAATTCAGTGACACTGTACAAAAGGAAATGACTTAACATTACATCATGATGTCGTGTATGTAGTCGATGTGCATTAGAGACAAACATACAGACCTCCTCTGATAACATAATGAACATTAATTTTAACAAAGGTGTGACTAGCTTTACCGGGATAATTTGAGTGAACTCTACACCCTCTGTTCCTTAATATAAAACGTTTTTGCGGTTCAATTTAAAGTACCCAAACGTCTAGTATTTAGAAAAACAGGTAGTAGTTTTCTTGAGCACATATCTGGGAAAGCTTGCCACACTTTATTTATGTCCATACGCTAATGCAACACCATTCGAATACTACAAATATACACTAATCCAGGTGGCTAGTGCAACAAGAGAGTAGTTAGTTTATTACGTGGTACAAGTACAATGGTTTTACCAAACAGATTTCAATAAACTCTAGCACTGGAAGATTTCTATAAGAATTAACGATACAAAATGTAAAGGTAACAAGTTTCAACATTGGTATACTAGCTGTGCATGAGCATTAAACCAAATACAAAAGTCTGAAGGTAACTAGCATTATTAACTAATGATAGTATAAAAAATTGCAAATCATGTACCTCCAAGGTAAATATCATTTCGAACTCGGGGGGACCTTAAAAATTGCTATCCCAATCTTGATAATCGATCAAACATAAAAACTTGATCGAATGTATCAAGAAAACAACCGGAGGAGGAGGTGCCCACTCTTGACCTTTCCTCTTGTCTTCATAACTTTTTGTGCAGTTTAACCAAAACAAAATGACATCAGCGCCTTGGCATTTTGGTGAAACTGTACAAAAAAATTAATTTATCTCATGAAAGTGAGGTATGTAATCTAAAAGCATTAACACTACAAAAATCTGAAGGTAGTAACAAGTTTCATCGTTGGTATACTGGCTGTGCAACAGCATTAGAATGCCTTAGCTGAAAAATCTTTAATACATCCACAATCAACAGCTAACCCTGAAATAATCTAGTGACATTAAATGGCATTGCTTAAATTTATCAGTGGCATTAGACTGAGAGTGGCATTAGCTAAATGTGGCATCACTTTAGCAGTAGCATTGCTTGACTTGACTGCTGGCGTTATACTAATAGCAAAAAAGTGGCAATAAGAGCATGGGAGGCCCATTCGGACAGTGGGCGCACCAGTACGATGTACCTCCACGGACGCAGAGTGGTGAGGGAGGTATGGTTCCCCGGAGCAACAAATATCCAGCAACATATGTGGATTACGTCCCATTTTGTTCTCTTTAGCCACCTTTTTCCTATGTGAGGACAACAAACCGATCGACCTGGTCATTCTCTATTGCGTTATCATGCCTTTCTACCCTTCTTCAACCAAGAGACACGAGACTCGTTCCTTAGCTACTGATTTTCCCCTTTTCAACCTAGATGCAGGTTCGATGCCTACTCTCTTGGACAGTACAATCTCCCTTCCTTTCCTTATTCAACCCAGAAACGGATTAAGTCTGCATGAAGTAGGGTTTCCTTTAATAGTGCAAATTATGGTTTTAAATGCGTGGCAGCAGAAAGCGAGAGGATAGCAAATTGGGAAGATGGTGGAGTGGAAAAAGATCCACATGCAACGACGTGGCAGATGGGGCAACAGAACAAGGGTATGGTTCGAAAATAGGTAGCATACCTGAGGGTCGGCAGGAAGTGGCTTTGCTCGTGGTTGTCGTCCTCCGCACACACTATGGCAACGAGCTTGGGGATGGAGGCCATCCCACGCGGGCGTTAGGTTTGAGAGGACGGCCTTGTCGTCAGTGCGTGACCTCGCTCACCGATGACGAGTGCGTCAACACTGCACGTCCTTTTCTTCCCCGGCAGATCTGTGACCACCGGTGAGGAGGGAGAGAGAGGCCGTCTTTTTTAGATCTGGAGAGAGGGTGATAGTGTGAGAAGCAAGGGGGCAGCCCTTAGCAAGAAAGCGCTGAAGCTCCAACCTATATATCTTTTGTATACTACTAGTACTGGAGGTGGAGTAGTGGTAGAGTAGTTTATGTTTTCTCTGCGTACAATACTAGTTAGTCGTGCTTCAAAACTGAACATCACGCCATTAAAAAAATAAAGGTCGATAACTAACGCGTCACCTTTGGCCAACGCGGCCAGATCGCATTTTGCACGAGAAATAACACACCATGTTTCGTAGACATGTGGTACCGTTCAAACATATCAGTGAGACGACGGCGAGTCCTTTTCTACTAGTATTTCCGAACGGACGTGTAGGTCGGGGCGCCTCTTCGTGAACCGTGGCAAACTGGCAACCGTCCACTGACTCTTCGCCTTTCCCTCTCGATTTGGAACTGCTGTCGCACGCTCTTCCTCTCCCTCCTCCATTTTCCTTCAGCCCTTCACCCTTCCTTCTACCATTGTTCGATCGTCTTCTCCATGGAGGGAACAGGCCAGAAACGACCCCGTTATTCTTGCCCCGATCTGAAATATGACGTGGTGGAGGAACTCATTGATCGTTGCGACGTCATCACCTCGGCTAGCATGGCAGGTTCGTTCAAGACCATTCTTGACTCAACTAATAACATCATTACAAGGAACCCAAGAGTCAAGGAGCGGTTTGATCTCCCCTATCTTCTTCGCCGTGACCCTGATGACTGGCGTGGGGACAACGTAGGCCTCGCCTTGTGCAAGTTGATGCCGCTTGATAATGATACATATGATGTTAAGATGCCATCGCTTGAGGGTAAGGCTTGGGCAGGCGCAAATGGAGATTGGGTTGTTTACATTGGGTCCAACTGCGAGTGGGAACTTGTGAATGTGTACACTCGTGACCGTGTTCCACTTCCAAAAATCTCAGCAGACTGCCTAGAGGTTGAGCACACCAGTATTGTACGCACGTTCAAATACGATCATGGTGACTGTCTTCTATGGAAGATAGCAATTTGTCGAGTTCCCAACCGCTCTTGGAATTACAAGAACTATGAAGTTGTTGCTATCTTCGACAAGCTTGTTGTCGTCCTTCGTGGTTCGACTGGATGGATATTGCTCAAAAATCAGTTTCTGTACACGGATGAGTACTGTGATGCAATTCAATACGAGGGCCTTGTGTTTGCTGCCACCACTCATGGCACTGTTTTTGCATGGGATCCTCGTAGTTTCGGTACGTTTGTCTTCCACCGTAATTATAATTGTTTCATCCACATGCATGCGGGTTAGCAAGTTTCCCTTTACTAATTAACCTTCTTCTTGTGTTTCCAAGGTCCTGCGAATATTCCACCACCTATACTTGAAAAAATTTATAACCAAGGGGGAGATGACGATGGTGATGATCACGAGCATGAGGATGAGCAGCGCCCATATACTCTGTGGCGCCTGGCAACTAATTCCTACGGATCACCTCTTCTTGTGTGTATACAGCCCACTGATGATGTTACTACTAAGGAAGTAGGTGTAGTCTCCCATGGCCGCTGTCGGTGTCAAAACCGGCGGATCTCGGGTAGGGGGTCTCGAACTGTGCTTCTAGGCGGATGGTAACAGGAGACAAGGGACACGATGTTTTTACCCAGGTTCGGGCCCTCTCGATGGAGGTAATACCCTACTCCTGCTTGATTAATATGTATGATATGGGTAGTACAAGAGTAGATCTACCACGAGATCAGAGAGGCTAAACCCTAGAAGCTAGCCTATGGTATGATTGTTGTTGTTCCCTACGGACTAAAACCCTTCGGTTTATATAGACACCGAATAGGGTTAGGGTTACACAGAGTCGGTTACAATGGTAGGAGATCTACATATCCGTATCGCCAAGCTTGCCTTCCACGCCAAGGAAAGTCCCATCCGGACACGGGAAGAAGTCTTCAATCTTGTATCTTCATAGTCTAGGAGTCCGGCCGAAGATGATAGTTCGGCTATCCGGACACCCCCTAGTCCAGGACTCCCTCAGTAGCCCCTGAACCAGGCTTCAATGACGACGAGTCCGGCGCGCATATTGTCTTCGGCATTGCAAGGAGGGTTCCTCCTCCGAATACTTCATAGAAGGTTTTGAACACAAGGATAGTGTCCGGCTCTGCAAAACAAGTTCCACATACAACCGTAGAGAGAATAAATTTTTGCACAGATCTGCTAACGTATTCCGCGGCGTGACATCACACCATGGCCAGGCCTTTATACGAATCGTTTTTACTGTTCCACCTCAGCTCGTTCAGCGAGGCGGTTTCCTTGGCACGTCTTATCAAAGCATAGATCGTGCCCCCTTATTCCGGGATTCTCATCAATACGGACGTGGGTAACCCAACAGCGCCATTGATTGCGGCGCTTGGGAGATAAGCGAGTTTTATCAGGCTGGTGGGGGATGCATAGCTTCGTCCATCCATATAAGGGGATAAGGATCCACCTTTTCACCTACGCCTTCCTCCTCCCTGGTTCATCCATTTCCGCGCACTCTGAGCTCCAGCGCCCAAGTCCGCACATCCTTCCCCAACCATCTCCAGCCATGTCCGGAGCGGGAGGCAGCTGGATGGTCTCCTTCGTCATGGAGGGCCAAGTAAAAAAACTGCGGAAGGCCGGATACTTATCCGACGACATCGCACATCGGCTGCCCGACAAGGGGCAGCTCATCCCCACCCCCAGGCCCCATGAGAGGGTGGTGTTCCTCCCCCACTTCCTCCGCGGACTAGGGTTTCCACTCCACCCATTTGTCCGGGGGCTCATGTTCTACTACGGCCTAGATTTCCACGATCTGGCCCCAAATTTCATCCTCAACATCTCGGCGTTTATCGTCGTGTGCGAGGCCTTCCTCTGCATCCAGCCCCACTTCGGCTTATGGCTGAAGATCTTCACTGTCCGGCCGAAGGTAGTGGGCGGCCGCCAAGCGGAGTGCGGAGGCGCCATGGTTGGCAAGATGGCCAAAGTCCTATGGCTCGAGGGCTCCTTTGTGGAGACCGTAAAGGGGTGGCAATCGGGGTGGTTCTACATCACCAAGCCGCACGACTCTCAATGGGCGGCGGCCCCCGAATTCCGATCTGGCTTCCCCACACGGCTCACGTCATGGAAAGAGACGGGCCAGACGTGGGGGGATTCGGATGAGATATCCGGACTCCAAACATGCGTTCGGAACCTGGTGGAGAAGAATCTCAGGCTTGTCAACGTAATCCAGGTGATGCTCATCCGCCGGATTCTCCCATGCCAACAACGGGCCTTCAAATTGTGGGAGTTCGATCCGGCACAACACCCAACTCTGAAAAGGCTCTTCGACACTACATACGAAGATGCCTGGAAGGTGCTGTTCAAGGGTGCCGAGGCTCCCACATCCGCTACCGAAGATCGCGGATTCAGCTCGCAGCGTCCAGCCAACGAGGTAAGTTATTTTGCCCTTTATGGGACTCTTTTTCATAGTTTGACTCTATGCGGGATCTAAAACTCCCTAACCTTTGTGACAGACTGGCTGGTGAAATCCGAACAGATTAACTGTCCGGCCCCTTTGCCAGAAGACCCAGCGGACGGCCGATTGGAGGGGCTGCTGGTTCCGGCACCTCACGTGGTGCCGGAGAAGAAGGCCAAGAAGGAGGCCACGGGGACTCGAAAGAGCTCCCGACGCCAGGTGCCGTCGGGCTCATCGCCTGACCACCCTGAGGCGGAATCCTCCTCTGAAGAAGAGGAGGAGGAAGAAGAAGCCTCTCCCCCAGCTAGGGGAGAGAAGAAAAGGAAGGCCGCCCTAACTGGGGAGGCCGGAGGGTCGAAGAAGGGAAGGACCCTTCCTCCGGACTTCTCCGCCAATGCCGACAGCGACGAGGATGAGTGGCCAACAAGGGCCAAGCCCCTGGCGAGATCGTAAGTGTTCGGATTCCAGAATAACTCATGGATTTTCATTTGCCGCATAGTGTCTTCTAACACCGAATATAACCATGTAGCCCGCCCAGGGACGATCTTGCCACTTCGTCGAGCGGCTCCCTGAATACGTCGGATGTGAATAGCACTTCACTTCTGACCGCCTCCTCTCCTCGTGACGCAGATGACACCGCGGTGGAGTCCCAAAAGGGGCCCAACCAGGAGGTGGTGGTCCTGGAGGCGCCGCAAGGCGACCTCCCGGACACCGGGCGCGAGGGGGGAAAACCCCAGAGGGCTCTAAGTCCGGCACTGTGCCGGAACCAGCAATGGTTCCGAAGGCCGGCAGGCGGCCCCTTCGTAAGAAGGGCAAGACTGCGACACCGGTGACCCCCGTCCAACCGGAGGCACCGGATAGCTTGTTGGAGGCGCTTAACGGCGCCTCCATCGACGAGGAGCACCGCACTATCATGAGTGCGGTGATCCGAAAAGTTCAGTCCGCCAAGGGCGGGCTGAAAGCTGTACCCGCCTTCTAACAGGCTTTGAGGTAAGTTTAGAATATGTAAAAATATTACCGCATAGATAGTAGACCCTGATGCTTAGTTCGGTGTTCGGAAAGAAAAGCCGGACTGAGGATCTAAAAAGATATACGCAAGAGTCTAACATAATTATGTCAATATGGGAATGCAGGCTGCCCTGCTGACCTCTGCCGCACTGACTGCAGAGGTCAATGCATTGAAGGAGAGCCTCGAGCGGTCCGAGAACGAGCTCGGCCAAGCGAAGAAGCAGCTCGAGGACAAAGAAGGTAAGTAATACCTTAGTAAAGAAAATACCTTATAGAAAGGATTCGGTTGCAAAAAATGACAGGAATAACGTGGGTATTGTAGGGGGCACGAACAAGGTGGCGACCCTGAAGGAAGCGGTGTCTGCGGCCGAAAGCAAAGCGGTCGCGGAGCGCACCGAGCGAGAAAAGCAGGAGGATCGGGTGGCGGAGGTGCGGCAAGAGCTCCAGGCTCTCGTGGAAAAACATGAGAGTTTGGAGCGTGACTCAAAGACTCGAGAGTCCGAGCTCGCCTCGGCTCTTGAGAGTGCCAATGCCGCTAAGGCGAAGCCCAAAAAGCCCTCCAAGAAATTGAATCATTAAAGAAGATAGCGGTGGGTAAGGCATTCTTTATGCAAAGCAAGAATGTAAAAGTCAATTACCTATTACTTACCCGGATTCGAGCTCTCCAGAGCATTCGCAGATCTGCCTCCGTGAAAAGGCCCTCGATGTTGTGCATTCTACCGCGCCCGGAGGGGAGCTCGGCGGAGAAGGTATTCTGGTCTCGATATCTTTGAGGTCGGACATCCGGTGCCCCTAAGCGACCAGCTGAAGCAGCTGGTCGAGCTCCACAAGGTCGCCGAACAGGCCATGAAGGGCCTTATAGTTCGGCTGTGGCCATTGGAAGCCATGCCTAGGAGCTACTTTGGGCTAGTGCGGCGGCTGGTGGACGCCTGCCAATGGATTGAAGTCATCAAGTGCTCCGTCTGCATTGAAGGTGCCCGTCGGGCCCTTGCCCGTGCTAAAGTGCATTGGGGCAAGCTGGATGGGGAGAAGCTTGTGGCCAGACGGGCCACGAAGGGCAAGGAGCATCGCACGCCCGAAATGTATTATGAGGGCATCTGAAGGGTGCTTTCGCCGTATAGCGGATGAGTGCTCCAAAGATGTAATTTTTGAATAGACTCGCATTTGTTATCCCCTTGCGCTGAAAACTTGTTCATATGCGCTAAGCAACGCTTGTTAATTTAAAATATTACCTTACGTGCGGCCGTTTATCAAAATTGAGAGATGGCAAGTCGTTGGCTTGACCCCATGCCACGAAAGTGCTAGGGTGTTGGGATAAACTTGAGCGCTCTTGTTCCCATTCTTGGGTCCATCGAGGGAGGCGCTCAGCATAGCGAACAAGGCAACCGGACTTATAATGCTTGAACACTCTCACTTAGCCATAGAATTCTATAATTTTAAATTTCGCGAAGCCCCTAGTATTCGGAAGACCGAGTTCGAGGCGCTATCCACGCCTTGGTCGAACAATGCCGACTCCTCGCTCTAAGCGGCATAAGTCTTTAGGGACCCGAAAAAACCTCTCGAACAGCGACCGGCTCTCGCCCTATCATGACGGTCAGTTTTAGCTTTCTCCACTGAGGTGCTCAACCCAGCTCAACCGGGCACGATCGCGGTGGTTCTCCAGCTACCTTAGCCGATATAACGGGCGTAAGGTACCAAAACATGGGAGCCGGGCAAACCCAACTATTGACCCAAGACATGATTCGGAGCCGATGCATATAATGCTATAAGTTCGGGGTGCCGCACTTGTGAAAGTGTTAGGACTTCTAACACCATATTCTGGGGAACTTAAGCCCCTGGTGTATTGGCCGTACCAAAGTGTACGGGTGCAACATGTCATGAAATGAACATATATATAAATAAATAAAGGAGTGCAATAATAGGCAAAAGCTATGTATTGTTTATTCAAAAAGGGACTGCAATGAAAGTAGAACGATACAAATAGTGTGATAAGCAAGGGATGGGACTATTTAACATGTCCCCCTCCAGGGGTAAGCTGTGGGATGGTATGTAAAACAGGTATAATGCTCGAAGTAGAGACCACCTGGACATTCGACGCAGTTTTCTGCTTCCCTGGCTGTTGCATCGTGAGTTTGGTGCGAACGCCGGACAGGGCTTCTGGCGAACAGAGTCCTGAAAGTAAGAAAAAAAAAGAAAAAAAAGAATGACACCACCGGGAGCCCTTGGTGCGGTTGAGCCGCATTCTGGGCGTGCCGTGGTTGTGCCCCTCCCCTCATGCCCATGGTATCTCCAGAGCATAGTTGTGTACGCCTAGTACTGGTTTCGCAACTTCGCGAGGGCTAGGATTGGGGCTGGATTGCTACGCGTGCTCGGATCGTGCCAGGCGGTCTTGTTGTAGGTTACTCCGGGCGCGCTTGACAGTGTCCGATTGTTTATTGGCCGGACTAGAGAATTGCCTTAAGAGGCTATTCTGCACTTCTGCCGCAAGGGCGGCCGTATGCTCCTCCGTTCGGAGGGAGCGTTCGGTGTTTCCATTGACCGTGATTATGCCTCGAGGGCCTGGCATCTTTAGCTTGAGGTATGCGTAGTGCGGCACCGCATTGAATTTTGCGAATGTTGTTCGTCTGAGCAGTGCGTGATAGCCGCTGCGGAACGGGACTATGTCGAAGATTAACTCTTCGCTTCGGAAGTTATCCGGGGATCCGAAGACCACTTCGAGTGTAACTGAGCCTGTACAATTGGCCTCTACACCTGGTATGACGCATTTAAAGGTCGTCTTTGTGGGTTTAATCCTTGAGGGGTCTATGCCCATTTTGCGCACTGTATCCTGATAAAGCAGGTTCAGGCTGCTACCGCCGTCCATCAGGACTGGTGAGGTGAAATCCGTCAATAATTGGGTCAAGAACCAATGCGGCGAAACCGCCGTGACGGATGCTAGTAGGGTGGTCCCTTCGATCGAAGGTGATCGGGCAGGCAGACCATGGGTTGAACTTCGGGGCGACTGGCTCCATCGCCAGATATCGTCCCTTTAGCGCACGCTTCCGCTCCCCTTTGGGTATGTGAGTTGTATATATCATGTTCACCGTCCGCATTGTGTGGGAAAGCCCTTCATCCTCTATTGTTCGTGGTCGGGGCTCTTCCTCGTCATCGCTATGCAGCCCCTTGTCGTTGTTTTCGCGATTAGCTTGCCTGCTTGCTTGAACACCCAACAATCCCTGTTGGTGTGGTTGGCTGGTTTTTCGGGGTGCCATGTATCCGCACAAGCGATCGAGTATTCGGTCCAAGTTGGGCCAGGGCCTGTATTTCTTTTGAATGGCTTCTTCCGCTGACCGGGTTTAGAGCCTCTGAATCCGGCATTTACTGTCGTATCTTCATCATTATCACCGTTAATGCGGCGTTTATGCTTGTTGCGACGCGACCTGCCATTGCTGTCCTTGGTATCCGGACTACCAGGGTGTTTGGCCAAGTTGTTGCTTCGAGCTAGCCAGCTGTCCTCTCCGCCGCATAAAAGCGGGTCATGAGAGTGGTGAGGGCTGCCATGGATTTCGGCTTTTCCTGTCCTAGGTGCGGGCTAGCCACTCGTCGCGGATGTTGTGTTTGAAGGCTGCTAAGCGCCTCGCATCCGGACGATCGACGATCTGATTTTTCTTTGTTAGGAACCGCGTCCGTAATTGTCTCGCCGATTATTCCGCTGCTGAATTATATGGCTAAGGTCATCGGCGTCTGGTGGTCGCATATGTGCCTCGGAAGTTATCAAGGAAAGCGGCTTCCAGGTCCTCCCACCAACTGATTGACTCTGCTGGCAAGCTATTGAGCCAATGCCGAGCTGGTCCTTTAAGCTTGAGTGGGAGGTATTTGATGGCGTGTAGGTCATCACCGCGGGCCATGTGGATATGGAGGAGATAGTCCTCGATCCAGACCGTGGGATTTGTGGTTCCATCGTATGATTCGATGTTTACGGGTTTGAAGCCCTTGGGGATTTGATGATCCATTACTTCATCTGTGAAGCATAGTGGGTGTGCGGCGCCTCTGTATTGGGCTATATCACGACGTAGCTCATATGAGCTTTGTCTATTGTGTTCGGCCCGGCCAGGTTTGCTGTATCCGACATGACGGTAATCATCCCGTGTCGTGGGGCGCCCACGCGATCCGTAGATCGATCTTGTATGCTTTGCCTTATCCTCCAATATATCTCGCAAGTCCGGCGCGTTTTCCCGTGCCTTGGTACTTTTTGAGCGGCGTCGGGGCATGGCTTGAGCGGAGGGCCGAGAGGCTTCTCTGTCACGACCACGGGGTGGCCGGTCTGCCATGTCGTGCGCTGGTGACTTGGGTGCTTCCTTCTCTAATCGAGGCACAGGACTGCGATTGGGGTAGCGTTTGGAGGGGCGTTCGAGTTCATACTCTTCGCCGCAAGGAATTCAGTCCATCCGCCGACTAGCGTGTCTTGGTCAGCTCTAAGCTGTTGCTGCTTTTTCTTGAGGCTGCTTGCCGTGGCCATAAGCCTGCGTTTGAAACGCTCCTGTTCGGCGGGATCCTCAGGCACGACAAATTCGTCGTCGTCGAGGCTTGCCTCGTCTTCGGAGGGAGGTGCATAATTATCGTCCTCTACCTCTCTTTCTGCCGCACTGTCGTGCGGACTTGCTTCTCCCTCCTCCTGCGCTGAGTCCTGCTGGAGGGGGTCATCTTCGGCACTGTCCGGGGTGTTATTGTCTCCCGTGCCGGAATCATTGTTTTTGCTGTGGCGAGATTTAGAGCGGCGCCGCTGACGTCGGCGCTTGGGCTGTTTCTTGGAGGGGTCATCCTCCGCTGTTCCATCGCCGTTCCCATCTTTTGGGATGTCCATGTATATGTCGTATGTGAGGTGGCCTTCCGATTGCCAGAGGCGCTGGTTCTTGGTTGTCTCCAGCATCGTCGTCCATACCGTCGATGTCTTGAGTCAAGTCGAGCATGTTGGTTAAATCGTCGACAGTGGCTACAAAGTGGGTGGTGGGTGGGCGTTGAATTTCTTCATCGTCCGCATCCCAACCTTCCTGACCGTAGTCCGACCAGGTCTCTCCGGATAAAGAGAGAGACATTAGTGAATTCAGGATGTCGCCAAAGGCGAAAAGTGCTTTGAAAGATGTCATGGCGGTGAACTCCATGACGGCGTAATCGGATTCGATTGGCGGCGCGGAGGGTTGAGTCCCGAGAGGAGTCCGCACCTTGGAGTCACGGTCTTCGCAGCGACAGGGATGGAGTTCGCTCAATCGCCGTTGAGATCATAGCCCCGAGGCGGTGTCCAACCACTGCGTCCTCGATCGGGGAACCGGCTCCAGTTAAGGGCCGAGCAGCCTGGTGCGGCCTCCGTGGCAGCCTTTCGGCGGCAGAGCTAGATAGTACCCATCGAAGCGCGGCACGCTCGGCTGTGGCTCGAATTCGTCGAAGATCAAGTCTCCGCGGACATCGGCCGTATAGTTCAAGCTTCCAAATCTGACCTAATGGCCAGGGCGTAGCTTTCGATCTGCTCCAGATGGCCAAGCGAATTGTCCCGCAGTGCAAAGCCGCCGAATGCGAAGATCTGTCCGGGGAGAAAAGTCTCACTCTGGACTGCGTCGTTGTTGATGATCGAAGGAGCCATTGGGCCTATCGGTGACGACACAGAGGAACTCTCAATGAAAGCACCAATGCCGGTGTCAAAACCGGCGGATCTCGGGTAGGGGGTCCCGAATCGTATGCGTCTAGGCGGATGGTAACAGGAGACAAGGGACACGATGTTTTTACCTGTGTTGGGCCCTCTCGATGGAGGTAATACCCTACTCACTTGATTAATATTGATGATATGGGTAGTACAAGAGTAGATCTACCACGAGATCAGAGAGGCTAAACCCTAGAAGCTAGCCTATGGTATGATTGTTGTTCGTCCTACGGACTAAAACCCTTCGGTTTATATAGACACCGAATAGGGTTAGGGTTACACCAAGTCGGTTACAATGGTAGGAGATCTACATATCCGTATCGCCAAGCTTGCCTTCCACGCCAAGGAAAGTCCCATCCGGACACGGGACGGAGTCTTCAATCTTGTATCTTCATAGTCTAGGAGTCCGGCCGAAGATGATAGTTCGGCTATCCGGACACCCCCTAGTCCAGGACTTCCTCAGTCGCACTCTCCGGACCTATTCCAACACCTGTTGCATGGTATTTGTCGGGGGTTGGGTGCGACATATGCCAAAGGATGGCTTATCATGGTGGGGGCGAGTAGGACGTCGCCGGTGTCTGGAAACGAGATGAGGCGAAGGCATGCACGCCGGCGGATCTTACCCAGCTTCAGGGCTCTCCGTAGAGATAATACCCCTCATCGCTTTCTGCAAGGGTCTCCGCATGATCACTATGGCAAAGTGGGTACAAGGTTGCTCCTTGAGCTGTTCGGGGTGAGGAAGGAGTAGGGCACGGCTAGCTCTTCTCTTCCCTCTATGTGTGTCTAAAACTATTAGGGTCTAACCTCTTGCATGGGTGCCCCGGGGGGTTTATATAGGCCTACCCCCCGGGGGTACAATGGTAATCCGGCTGGGTCCCAGCCTGTCTCTCAGTCGCCGTCTTCTCCGCCGACGCTGGGGCCATGACTAGTGGGCCCCGACGTGACAGTCATGGGGCCGACAGGCCTGTCCGCTTGTGGCCGGTCTTGCCAGCGGATTACTGTAGCCGCGCCTCTAATGACGCTGGCTTGGTCATAGGGTCATGGCAGTGCCGCCGCTGACAGGCGATCAACATTGCCATTCCTGTCTTATGTCCAGTTAATGGCCTGTGGGGCCCGGGGGAGGGGCCGGCCGACTCCTGGGGGCCGACTCCCAATAGGTCCGGCTTGTGGCGCTCTTGCCGTCTTCTGCACCCCCGCCGACAGGCGGGTCCCGCCGTCTCTGGGTCGTATAGACAGGCCGTCGTGGGCTCAGGGCGCCGCCCACGGGGCTGATGTCAGCGCCGGCATGGCAATGATGCCGCCGGATGGAGATCTCCGTCGGTACAACGCCTTTGTGGCCATGCTCGCCCCTTCGTGAATGGGGCAGGGATGGGCACGTGGCCGCACCCCATCCCGTCCGTAGTTTAAATGGCGGGAGGTGGTTGGAATCATGGGCCGACTCCCCATAGCCGGCTTTTACGGAAGCCGCCAGTTGGGAGTCGGCTTATCTCGGCCGTCCACAGGACTCGGCCGTGAGGGGCGATCGGCTGACCTTGCCGCCGATTCTCAAAAGGCGGCTCTTTGTCTTGGGGTCTTGAGGGGCGCAGCCTGCCCCGTTGTCTTGAAAAGTCCAGGGCTCGGGTTGGCCTACCCGTGGCCCAATACTCCGACAGTATTCGGGATGGATACTAGTGTGCTAGCGCCAACACCTTCTCCCTGGTACAGAATTGATAGTCTTGGAGAAAACTCACTCTTCCTTGGACAAAACTATCCAATGATGGTGAAAGGCGATCCAACTGCTGTTGACACAATGTTACTACCATTTATGAGAAGCAATTGTGTCTATACCTCGGACATTTGGGTGGTTCCCTACCCTGGTACTAATATAGTAGGCCGCTTCAGCCTGGATGATCAGTCCTGCGTTGGTCTCCAGATCGACAATGGATGGTCCGTCCCAGCGAATCACTTGTGGTTCAAAGCAGGCGTTTCCAACACCGAGGAATGGTTGAGTTGAAGTTCATTTCATTGCTTGTTATTTGTTGTGTGATGAAAAATTTAGTATTTATAGTGTATCCTCGTTGTCGATGTGGGTTGATGACCTGTTGTATGTAATAAAATGATATGCCTGTGATAAACTTACTAAATTTATGAATGGATTTCGAGTCGCTTCTCTGAGTGAGTGGTGCGACGAGGCAAAAAAATATTTTCCAAATACATAATTGTACGTACATTGCAACAGGTTATCGGATGAGGCCAATCAACAATAGTAGTACAATATTTGTACTAGCTTCACATGCTTCGCGCGTCGGGCGGGTGTTTTTACTGTAGCCATATGTTAATGTGTTCGATGTACGTAACCAGCACCTCGAATCCTCGATACTAGTACTATATAAGTAGTAGGAGTAGTAGGGTGGCATGGGCCAGAACAAGCATTCACGCCCAGGAGTAAGGCACACGCCACCACCACGACATCCATCTGACACCATATTTCTTGGAGTCCGTGCTAGAGCAATCTCTTCAACCTTGTTGTTTCTCTAACATCAGCCATCGCACGGCGGGCGAGGTGGGGGTTTGCCGATGGTCGGTTTCCTCAACTGCGGTCCCACTTGTAAGGCCAACTCCAACGCACGACCCCAAATGGACCTCCGTTTTGCATGAACTCCAACGATAATTTTGACTAGAAAATCAAGACCAAAGAAAACAAGAACCCCAAGAATACATTTTACTAGAAGATATCCAACTTCCATAACTGCTCCTGTAAGTTGGATTAGTGCCTTCTCGATGCATTCATTGTTGATCTGCGGAGGCTCGATCTTGCGTGCTTCTTTCTTCTTCGAGTGTAAAGAAGTAGACGTTGCTTCCTTGCATCTAGTATCATGTCTAGGTTCTATTCTAGTAGGAGTATCAACAAGTGCACTAGTCTCATCTCTAGCCTCTATGCTAGCTAAAAGTGCTAGAACATCTACTAAATTGCGCTCTATCAATATATCGACGTACTCTTCTTCCCAATACCAAAACTTGCATCCATTCAACTACACAATAAAAATTTAAGTTAGCACAACTAGTCTAATCCGAGAGCACAACCGAAGATTTGGTCGGGTTCTTCCTCCTTTTGCCGACACATGGGACATCCAGCATCCAGGTCATGTCATGCAAGAAAATAGAGTGGGGGTTGAAGCCACGTGATGTGTATCTTGGGTTAAACTGTAAATAGAATCTTACTACTCTTGAGTAACTCCAAAAGCGGCCACCGAAGATCTTTATTGGATTTGTTTTTCATCACCAGCACGTCGAGGTGAAAGATGTGCAGGTTCAGTGGCTCCTCTTGCGTTTTCAGCGACATGTGGGACCGCATGTGAGCAAACAGACGATGTGCTCACAAGCGTCCGGCTGGCTGGCTGAGAAGAGAGATAGAGGAGGGCTGAGCACGGACTCAGGAAATTTGTTCTCGTGCCTCGATATAGGCTCGATATAGTGGGGTGGCATGGGCCATAACTAGCATTCATGTCTAGCGATGCGGCTGCGCCACCCACACGAGTCCCATCCGACACCAATTTTCTTGGAATCCGTGCTACAGCCATCTCTTCTCCCTCCTATTTTCTCAGCCATCGCGCGGTGGGTGGGGTGGGGGTTTGCCGATAGTCGGTTTGCTCAACTGCGGTCCCACTTGTAAGTGAAAATGCAACACCGCACGCATTCCCCCTTGAGCGCCATGCCGGACCAACCGTGTAGGGGTGCGACGCAAACACGGCAGGCTTTTCCGTTTGAACTCATAACTGGTAAAATTTGGTTCTGCTCCATGGCGCGACCGATAGATAGAAAATAACGATTATGCCTAGAGCAATGAGAAGTTTTGTTCTGGCGCCGTTCATGCATGGAGTACGTACAAAAATTATGAAGTTGATGCGAAAGGTAAGATAATTACTAGTAGTACCATATACTACTACATGGATTTGACGGAAAGATAAAAATACATACAGATCCATCAACGACATCCTCACGCCCTAGTGCGCCGGGTCACCAACCGACATGTGAGGAGCAGCGGCGTTGGCGGCGAGCTCAACGTGCTTCTGAACAATGCCGTCCAAGGTTGCCCTACGGTCCAAGAAGGCCAGCATCCTATCATCCTCCCATTGCATGTAGTAGTCCTTGTGGATGATTTGCGCGTAGACGTGGGTGATTATGTCGATGGTGTCTTGCTGCGCCAGGCGCTGCACGGCGAGCGCGACCTCGAGGTGGACATTCTCCGGCGCGACGGCGGGCAGTCGCAGGGCCACCAGTGCGTCGAAGAGGTTGTCACCATAGTGGGCGTTGAGGGTGGCAGGCATCGCAGAGCCTGGGTGCGTCGGCTGGAGGCGTACGTCAAAGTCGTCCGCGAGCTTCTTGACGACGGTAAACTTCTCAAGGAAACCGACGAGGACCTCGTCGAACAAGGAGACGAAGTTGTCATCCAAGCGGCCCCTCACCCTGGCGGCCTCAAGCAATACCTGGAGACATTCCTCGGTCTGGTCACAGCCGGCGTCAGGACCATCTGGCACAGCCGGCTGATGCTCGCGCTCATCGCCTCCATGGGTCTAGCTTAGCTTCTAGTCAACTGATCTTGCGATTCGAGTGATCACTCTTGCCCTTGGTTAGCGTGTGTAGGTGCGTAGGATTTCGTACTACTCCTCGGCCCTCTACTGCACCTGCCTTTGGCTGTATGATAGGTGGGCCAGCCACCCCTTGGGCCCATGTGTCATTCACCCAAAGGCAGTTGCAGTAAGTCAATGAAGTTGTGTCCCCCTCCGTGCCGGTGCAGTATAGTCATCTCACCGGACCTCTAGTTGGGGCCAAACGAGAGAAGTTTGATGTTCACTGGTTTATTGGTCCCCTTTGCATTTTGCGCCAAGTTTTGACCTTTGATTTAACTAATAAAATGTTAATGCATGTAAACAAAAATGTTGTGTAAGTCACCTTACGAAAACCAAATAATCCCAAAACACTTAGGCACTGTGCATTAACTCCCTCCTTGTTTCTTATTTCGTGACATATCAACCAATGAGAGATGTGGGCCGTGCATGCTTTCAATGACTTGAGACTACCAAACATGACATGAAGTGTTTAGTTCATTGCATGTAATCCTATTAGTTAGCAAAAAGACATTAAGTTCTCTCGCCGATAGGAATAAAACAATACACCATGTATTTATTTATAGAGGGAGTAGTACATTTTTTGTGACATGCATTACTAGATATTGCTAGTCAAATACTAAAAACCAGATAGACGTGGTAGTATTCCTAAATCCAAACGGTGGTGCTACTAGTACTAGTAGTAGCACTACCAATGTAGTAGGAGTACTAGCACTGTACTACCCGTTGGTCAAATTATTACATGCTGCTCCTCACAGTGAAGTGACAAGACCCTGCGCCAGAGATGACACCTGAGTATAGGCGCCGTGTTCGGCATACCATAGTCAGCCTCACCGTCTGCAGTCACTATCATCATGGCTGTAGAGCTAGCCTTCTTACAACTAGCCCTGTTCGACATAATTTCCTGTGCGTAGATGCCCGTGCATTGCACGGAACACCAAGATAGGGGGTGGACGGCAGGAATGCCATGGCGCCAGATTTTTCCATGGCCTTCTAGATGTTGTGGGGAGGAGATAAGGTTGATTGTCAGAGACAAGGAGTTGTTTGTAAATAGGGAACAAGTGCGGGTATCTTTTTGCAATGGAGAAGTTTGGTTTGTATGCGTCAGATCTAGATCCGGCGGCTATTGGTGAAAGATGGGAGGCACAATAGCATCACCAACTCAGGACCTGTTTGATTCGCAGGATTTTGAAAACGCAGGAATAGGGACACGGCAATATTACAAGTTTCAAACTGATATTACGAATCTTAGGAGTAATGTTGCACCTACGAAGAGGGAATTACTAGGAAGTTTACATAAGAACTTTCGTTACTTTAGGTGGATGCAGCATTATCGTACAAACTAAAATCCACCGCCTTGACAAGTCACTAATGGGAAAATCAGTTTTCGAGTCTCTGGCCACTTGATGTTTCAAAAACAAATTCAGCTTCTGCAGAGACTTTGTCATTTAGGCTTAGACGCTTGCGGTGATCAACACGCCATTCATTGTTGCGCCAGAGAACGCCAAACCTCATTACCTTGAGCACACTTGCCTCCAGAACAAACAACCTGGCCAATTTAATCTCGGATGCTGCCTCGATAGTCGATCAATTTCTGTAAGATGGAGATCAAGGCATTCGATGAGATTGTTATAGTGCAGCACATTTTTCACTTTTGGGTCTTTTTTATCTGCAAAAGAAGAGAACATATTAGAGCAGCTGGCTGTATAAGATTGATGTGTCATCAAGAGGTACCAATATCATTCGCTCATACGATAGGGTTGGCTGGCTAGTGATATTTTCTCACTCTCTCTCTCTCTTTCTCTATCTCTCTCTGTTTCCTCTCATTTAACTAGGAGCACGTGAAGAGCTTGGGCATTTGTTGCCTTCCACTATGTGGCCGATGCCATATTTCGCAAAAAGTATGCCACATAATACGCATCAATGTCAAAACAAAAGATTTTGGCACCGCTCTCGCGATGTGAGAGAGTTGGCACCACTGTGCACACAGACCCACATGTATAAACAAATCAATCAAACCAACTACACCAGCCTCTCACTCTCCCAAACAAGTGTTTTTTTATTGCCTCAGTCCTCTCTCTCTCCCACGTAGTGTTTTTTCATCGCGTGAGTTAATTTGGAACCGGAGCAAAGTAGGTGATCCAGATTGGGGCACCAGGTGAGCAATGGAGGGGCATCGAAGCCAAATGCATCACAAGTGAATTTGGCACGTGTTTTGGCCTACATAGCCCACTTTGTACTCATTCCGTCCCGAAATTCTTGTCTTAAATTTGTCTAAATACAGATGTATCTAATTACATTTTAGTGTTAGATACATCCGTATCTAAACAAATGTAAGACAAGAATTTTGGGACGGAGGGAATACTACCTCGTATTTAGTATAAAATTTTGACCATAGATTTACCTAAGAAAATGCCAATGCATGTCACTAAAAATTACACCATTTGAAATTATGTCCAAATACGAATCCAACGATATAGTTCTTAGTGACATGCATTAACATTTTGTAAGTTAAATCTATGGTCAAATTTTGATACTACAAAATTGGAAGAGTAAACCAGGACGGAGGTAGTACTTGCTCTTAGGGTAACCATATTGTTACTGGAGTAGTCTAAGTTACTTTCCACTATGACTAGCTTAGGCTACTATAGTAGTACAGCATAAAAACGATGCAGGTGATCACATGAGAAAAAAATACTAAAAACATTTCTTTTGGTGCTGTGCGTAGATGCAGTTTTGAACACTACACTTGTCATCGTAATTTGGGAAAATTATGAAAAATATGTGCTACGTTGTGATTACCGCTTACTAATAGGAAAGAAGTTTCACCTCAATGAGTAGCTTCTCCGTGCACCGAAAGCATGTAAGGAATCCAACAACTTGATCCAGATTGGGGCCGATAGATTTTAGTGCCAAGATCTTCACCGTATGCGCATGGACCGGTCAAGCTTGTGGGAATCATTTTCTCGAAGACGGTCAGAATACATCAAGAAGAAATTTAAAATATGAATTCCAAGAAGACGGAGAAGAAGATGAGTGTTGTACCTGAATGATTACGAATCCAATAAAGAGTTCGGAGAATTTGGCAGATGAGTACACCAATGTTGTCAATTTCGGCACGTCAATGACCCTGATTTTTGTTGGACCTTCTAGATCCGATACAAGAAATCTCTCAAGGAAAGGCGCATTCTCAATGACCATAACGTGGAACAGCTGGAGTGATCTCTTCCCAATTGATGTCTTGTTGCGGGGCCAGCAAGACACATAAATCCATCGGAGATTCGTCGAGGCGATGTGGAGGCTAATGAACCCGTGGATCTGCTCAAGATGAAGGTACTCGAGCGCAGTACAACTGCGGAGCAGGTGCTCCATAGCCTTATTCGAGATGACAACGTGGAAGAGGTCGAGCTGCTTGAGTTGAGGGAGAAGGGCGGGCGCGGCATTAATCTGGGGAAGATAGCAGGAGCTGAAACTGGAGTGGCGCAGCGTTGGCGTGAGGCGGAGCACGGACGGCGGCAGAGAGCGACATCGTCCAGCTTCAAAGCTGAGCTCCTCGAGCTGATCTAGGGCGAGGGATAAGAACCACTCGTCGAACTTGGGTTGGACCTTGTAGTTGGTACTGAACATGCGGATGTCAAGGCGTCTGGCTGGCCCGGGGTGCGATGAAAGGATCTTGGAGACTGCGGCCATGCGTTTGCAATCCCCATCGCAGAGGCAGCTGTCAACGGCGAGGTTGAGGGGGACGCGACGCCAGAGGAGGCGCCACCGCCGGGAGAGCAGGGTGGTCCGCACGGCAGATTTGGTGGGGAGGAGGCCGATGATGACGAGCAGCATGTCATCGGGGAGGCTGCTGATGAATTCCAGGCTCGCCGGATGCGGTTTTGGCTCGAGCCGCCTCCGCTTGTTGGCTGCCTCGCCGTCCATCTCAACCGGCGGCGACGCTGGTGTACACGTGTGCTGGTGTGTGTTGTGTGCTGGGTGTGCGCGAGTGCGTCCTTCTGTGCATGCCGCCGTGCAGTGGTGAATTGTGCGCGAGTGCGTCCTTCACGCGCAAGAAGTGTGTCCTCAATGCACCCTCAATTTACTAGCGTGCGGGGTGCTACCCCGAGTGGTTTCAACTTTGTTTACTTCACCGCATGTCAGATGGGCCTCTAGTTTACTTATTTTCACCCACTGCCACATGGGCCAGCACATGAACATACATAACACGAGCTGACAAGGCAGCATGTGGACTGGTTGACCGGTCAAGTAAACAATATAGGGAGCTATACGCTGACACAATGAGCGTATAATCCGTCGGTATAGAGAGTTCGAGTGAGAGGGGAGGCCCGTGAGAGATAGCAGAGAGAGAGAGAGAGAGAGAGAGAAAGAGCTACTCCCTCCGTTCGATAATGTAGTTCCAACTTTTTTTTAAAACTTTTGAAACTTTGACCTGGTTTATAAAGAAAATACTTATATCTACAATACCAAAGATAAATGATAGTATGAAGTAAGTACATGTTGTGATGAATCTAATGATCATTCCAGATGTAAATGTTTTTCTCCACATATACCTGGTCAAACTTTTCTGAGGTTTGACTTTTCAAAACATCCATATGCTTATGGATGTGACAGAGTCCCTAACTAGAGAGAGAGAGAGAGAGAGAGAGAGAGAAATAGAAAGAGTGAGTGAAAAAAGTGTGTGTGCGTGTGTGAAAGAGACATGGACAACACACGACAAAAGTAGAGAAAAAGCATGCGTGTCTTATGCAAACATATCGCACATGCATCTTTGACAACGGAGGCAAGGTGAGGAGATAGTGTGTGGTTGTTTGGAACCGAGAGAGCAAGATCCCTAGCACGTGGCCAAGAGGGGTCTGACAAACAAGGGAGAGAGGTCGAGAGAGACGTACGGAGAAAATGCAGACATGGGGAGGAGAGAGTGTATGTTTGTCATAGAGAGATCCCCTGGAGATCGTGATGGGACTACATGGGTGGGAGATCGAGTGACAAGGTGTGTGCGCGATAGAAGATGCCCAGTGATATCGAGATAGACGTATGGATGGAAGGAGACAATACGTGTGTTCCTGATGGCTAGTAAGAGATAATCATACTTAAGAGGGGGGAGTGCTTGCGCCTATGATGGAGTGAGGGATTATGGTACTTAGGGGGGTGCGTGTCACATGGAGAGAGAACAAGGGCGGAGAGTGTTGGATGGGTCTATATGTATAGCGCGAGAGGAGACATGTGTATGTGTGAACCAGGTAGATATAAGGTCAGTTTGGTTTGCGTCCTGAGCATCTTTTGCCTGGCCTGGGGTTGTGGCTGGATTTCATGCACGCTTATTTGGTTGCTACCCTGTGAAAAAGAAAGCCCGCCTGGCCTGGATTCCCTTGCACTTTAATTAGCCTGGCTGGACTCCAGACACTGCAAGTAGCCTGGCCCAGGCGACCGATTTCGAACGGTTAGCTGTGCCTGGTCGTGCGGCCATTAGGCCAACAGCAACCTTGATGGATATTAACATTAAATAATTGTTGCATGGATTGATTGATGGGACATTGATGCTTTGCCTGGCCCAGGGACGAACCAAACACTTCAGCACCACACAAGCCTGGTGTGACGCCCCCGATTCAATCGTACACTAATCATGCACGCAAACGTGTACGATCAAGATCAGGGACTCACGGGAAGATATCACAACACAACTCTAAAACATAAATAAGTCATTCAAGCATCATAATACAAGCCAGGGGCCTCGAGGGCTCGAATACAAGTGCTCGATCATAGACGAGTCGCCAGAAGCAACAATATCTGAGTACGTACATAAGTTAAACAAGTTTGCCTTAAGAAGGCTAGCCCAAACTGGGATACAGATCGAAGAGGCGCAGGCCTCCTGCTGGATCCTCCTAACTACTCCCGGTCGTCGCCAACGGGCTGCACGTAGTAGTAGGCACCTCCGGTGTAGTAGGAGTAAATGCGTCGATGGTGGCGTCTGGCTCCTGGACTCCAGCATCTGGTTGCAACAACCAGAAGAAAGGAAAGGGGGAAAGGGGAGAGAAAGCAACCGTGAGTACTTATCCAAAGTACTCACAAGCAAGGAGCTACACTACATATGCTTGGGTATATGTGTAAAGGGCCATATCGGTGGGTGAATCGCAGAATGCCGTAATAAGAGGGGATAGCTAATCCGTCAAGACTACGCTCGCAGCCTCCGTCTTGTAGCATGTAGAAGAGAGTAGACTGAAGTCCTCCAAGTAGCATCGCATAGCATAATCCTACCCGGCGATCCCCTCCTCGTCACCCTGTTAGAGAACGATCACCGGGTTGTATCTGGCACTTGGAAGGGTGTGTTTTATTAAGTATCCGGTTCTAGTTGTCATAAGGTCAAGGTACAAATCCAAGTCATCCTGTTACCAAAGATCACGGCTATTCGAATAGATTAACTTCCCTGCAGGGGTGCAGCACATAACCCAACATGCTCGATCCCATTTGGCCGAAAACACTTTTCTGGGTCATGCCCGGCCGCGGAAGATCAACATGTCGCAGCCCCACTTAGGTACAACAGAGAGGTCAGCACGCCGGTCTAAACCTAAGCGCACAGGGGTCTGGGCCCATCGCCCTTAGCACACCAAGACGCTATGGTAGGGCGGCCGGAAGCAGAACTAGCCCCCTTAATACAAGAGCAGGCTTACGTTCCAATCCGGCGCGCGCCGCTCAGTCGCTGACGTCACGAAGTGTTTCGGCTGATACCACGATGTCGAGTGCCCATAACTTTCCCACGTAGTTGGTTAGTGCGTATAGACCAAATGGCCAGACTCAGATCAAATACCAAGATCTCGTTAAATGTGTTAAGTATCCGCGAACACCGACCAGGAACAGGCCCACCTCTCTCCTAGGTGGTCTCAACCTGCCCTGTCGCTCCGCCACAAAGTAACAGTCGGGGGCCGTCGGGAACCCAGGCCCACCTCTACCGGGATGGAGCCACCTGCCCCTTCAGCCCCCATCTCCGAACAGTATCATAAGTAATGCAACAGTTTAAAGTATATAGCATATGCCCGTGATCACCTCCCGAAGTGATCACGGCCCAGTAGTATAGCATGGCAAATGGACAAGAGTGTAGGGCCACTGATGGAACACTAGCATCCTATACTAAGCAAAGAGGATAGCGAGTAAAGGCAACAACAGTAGTAGCAAGGACAGGCTATGCAGCAGTATAGGATTAGCTAAAAGCAGTAACATGCTACACTACTCTAATGCAAGCAGTATAGAGAAGAATAGGCGATATCTGGTGATCAAGGGGGGGGGGCTTGCCTGGAAGCTCTGTTGTACAGGAAGAAGGGTCGTCGGTGACGTAGTCGCACTTTCGGTGGCATCGGCCGGTCTCGGGGTCTACCGGAGAAGAAGAGGGGGGAAGAAACAGTAAATACGGAGCAAACAAAGCATCACAAAACATAACGAGGCAATACGCGGTGCTAGGTATGCCCTAACGCAATACTAGGCGATGTCGGCGAAGGGGGAAAACATCTTGGAAAGTATTCCGGGTGTTCGACGTTTTCGGACAAACGAACAGGAGGGGGATTGTTGCATGTTCGTCATGTTAGGGATGTGTGGCGGACGAACAGACTGCCAATCCGGATTCGTCTCGTCGTTCTGAGCAACTTTCATGTACAAAGTATTTTCATCCGAGTTACAGATTATCTTATATTAATTTTTAAAGTTCTAATTTATTTTCTGAATTTTCTGGAATTGTTTAAGTCGAATTCAAGACAGAACGTGCATTTGTTACCTAGTGTTACCCTAGCCTATGTGTATGAGAGTGGGACCCGAGGGGCTGGTCAACCATTTTACTTTGACTGGTCAAAAGGTGAGGTATGGCCCACATGTCATAGGCATTTAAATTAAATTAGTGTCTAGATTAGAATGGGGCCACATGTCATAGGCTATTAGGCTAATCTAGCACTAAACTGATACTAACTAAATAGCAGAATTAATCCTAGGATTAATCTAGCTAATTAAATTAGACCTAACTAGTTTGGGCCGGCCGCACACACACTCACACACACGTGCACTCACACGACGCACTCACACACACCACGCTGCATACACACACACAGCACACAACACACAATGCTAGAGGTTAAATCTGTTTTCTGTTATCAGAAGATAGCATTTTGTGATTTTCATTGGACTTAAACCATGCATCAAATGTATTTGGTCCAGTGGGATAAAATGGAGTTTGTCAAGTATACTACCTTCCCATATTTTTCTTAGTCCTGTTAACAATTGTTTTGCCGGAGTTTAGGGGCTGTCTAGAGGGTTACTCATTATAGAATTAGAAAAGCTAGCTATCGCTACAGTAACTGAATGATACTGTAGCAGCAGCAGCAGCACACACAGAGCAGTAGCTGTAGGCAGCGAGCAGCAACGGCAATGGGGCAGCAGCGGCTGCGGGCGGCGAGGCCGGCCGGCCGTCGCTGCGTCAGGCAGAAGCGGGCGATGGCGGCGGCAGCAGTGGCAGCCGGCACCAGTTACAGACGGCGGAAGCAGGCGAGAAGCAGCAGCAGAGCAGCCGCGGTGAGCGCAGTAGCACAGCGGCAGGAGCAACTCATAGGGGCGCGCGTGTGCGGCAGCGGGTGGACGGGCGTTGCGAGGCGAGTGCGGTGGCGCGCGCGGTTCGATCAAAAGTGACCGGAGTTGGCCACAACGACGGTGTTGGGCGGCGGCGGTTGCGGGCTCGCGACGTGGACGGTGCTGCAGTGCGCGCGTGAGTAAACGAGGAGGCTAGGAGAGGCCTAAGCGGTGCGGCGAAACAGATAAGCAGCAGCACGGGGCCGTTTGGTCGCCGGAACGAGGCCGGCGACGAGCTATGCCGCGGCGAGCTCGGGCAAGTTGGGGACGGCGCGTACAGCTAGCGAACGGCGACGAGAGAGAGAGGGGAGAAAGCGGGGCTCACCGAGCGGCACACACGGTGGCCCTTGGAGGATTAGTAGCAGCAGAAGGTGCCGCCGCAGTCGACGAAGTTCGCCGGCGAGGCAGAGGAAGAAGACGGCGTCGTGGACGACGCAGCGGTGGCTCCTGCACGGCCGGTGGCGCAGACGACGAGCGAAACACGGCGGGGCGTGGACGGACTAGCTGGGCTCGGGCGACGGGAGCGCGAGGCGATGGCGGCCATGGCGCTGCTGCGTTGGGGAAGCTCCGGCCGTCGAGACAGAGAGCGGCGCGAGGGGATAGGATAGGACGAGGGTTAGGGTTAGCGGCGACGAGGGGGGCGACGCCAGCTTTATAGGCGAGCTGGGAACCGGCGAGCACCGCCGGATGGTTGCCACGGTGATGTCCGTGACCGCGGCGGCCATCGGGCGCGGCCACGACTTCGCCCCTGTAGCTGGCGAGTGGGGAGGGACGGCTGGGCCGGCCTGGTCGGGTGAGCCGACTGGCCCAAGAGGCCCAGTGAGGAAGGGGTGGCCTTTTGGTTCTATACGTTTTTTCTATCTTTTCTGTTGATTTGTTTTCAAATTTATTTTCTATTTACTTTAGTTCTATTATTATGAATCCATCTCCTAAGATAGAATTTCAATTTAGTACACTGCCACAAAAAGTTTGGTGCAATAATAAAATACTTTGCATATTTTAGTTTTTTAAAGATATTTAAATATTTGTTTTAGCTGTTGTTTTATTTATCTTTGAGCATTTAAACCTTTTATAAAAATGTGGTTTCATCACCATAATTACCTATGCATTATATGTCACCTCTCGAACATTTTAGTTTTAAATTTGAAAACCTTTGTTGTTTGCCTTTAAATTTAAATTCGAATCAGAATCGTTTGACCTAACCCGAGATTAGCAACAGTAATCATGGTGACATGAAATCACTAGCAGGGGATTACTATAGCTTGATTATCCGGGCGTTACAATTCTCCTCCACTACAAGAAATCTCGTCCCGAGATTTAAGCGGTGGAGTAAGGGGGGAAGGTGTTGGTAGCGAAAAAAACCTAACGAGTCTTCTCGGTCTTGGCTGCCCTTTCGAAGAGGTTGATCCCTTTCGTTGATTTCTTCATTTCTCTGCTTCAAGTCACCATGATCAATTCGTCATCCTTTCTTCGGGATTTCCATCGTCCTACGAACGCGACTAAGGGGAAAAACTCCAGAAGAACGCATCTCCACAAAGCTGGGCATCTGACGGTGAACTCAGTGGGAAATACACAAGGTACCCCACGAGTTGTATTTTAGTGAATTCATTGAGTGCAATATACGATGGTACCAAAGTTTCAAACGGGTAGGCAATCATTCGATGACTAGACAAAAGCCGGAATGGGGGTTTGAACAACGAGAATAACATGGTGTTTTATTCCAGGATGAATAATGGTATAGCATTCAGCTCGTGAATCGCATACGAAGCCAGGTGCAAAGGATACATTAGAATCCGGGTTTAAAAAATCAGGTTTGGATCCAGTGGACCTGTGGGTTATGGGCCCACCATGTGGGTTAATAGTAGGAAGAGGGTTGACGTCTTGCACGATCATATAAGCAAGGCATGTCAGAGAATAACCGGTCAGTTATGTTGACAACATCGTTGGTACCAAGGGCGAGGGATGAAGAGAACCATTTTCCTGCTTTCGTTGACGAAAGGCGGACCAATAGGCAAAGTTCTCGTCCATCGGTGGTTATCGGGATGTCATCAACAATAGTAACAGGGTCTTATTGACAAAATTGTACAACGAGGGTGTTTTCATAAGCAACGAACATTACTGCTTAGATCATATAAACCACGAGAAAGGTTAAACAAGGCAATGGAAAGGAAAAGTGATTACCAGGTCTAATCAGAACAATGGGGAGGAAAATGTGTATACACACATATTTCAGGAGTATATCCTTCCCAAGGACAAGCGGGGCATGATATCCATGACAGGATAGAAAGTAGAGAACCGTTGAGGTAAAGGGAGAGGAATTTCATGATGTTACCCATACAACAGTGTTTGGATAATTGATAAAGAGAATTTAGCATTGTGCTTCAAATGTTCTTGTTGATGAACGGAGAACCACAGACATGCTTCAGGTAGCACTGATATGGTGTTTCAATCAAGGTCCGGACTTTGGATACACAAATGATCCATCAGAGTAACTTATAACATAAGTCCTACAATTTCCTCCAGAAGAATGGTTATCCTTGCAACAGAAATTATAGTGATAGGTCCTCCAGCCAGGGGGGTGCTAGGCATGACATCATATTACCGGGTCATCAAAGGACCAACAACATAACTCCTGGAAAGTTGTCCCAACCATCATATCTGACCGAGATTCAGATCCGATTGGTGTCATGATACTTCAGACTCAGGATGTCCGAGAAGAAAAGGTTCAACACAAATCGATGAAATGACATTGCTAGATTCTGGGGAAATGAACTATGGGAGCGGTTTCCTCAAACAATAGTTCATCATTAAAACAAGGAGAGGATGAGGAGGTGGCTGATGGGCTCAGCGACAATTCATTGAGAATTCCAAACGGATGGATTTCCACAATAATGTGAACAAGGAGATAACATTTGTCAGATCAAATGATATAATGATGTATGACCGAGGAAAACATACACAATTAAAGATTGGTTGAAAGGTGCACCCAAAATATGGGCTTAGGTAGCACGATCAAAGTTAGAATGGTGATTCTATAACCAATAGTCTAAGAACAAACGGTTGACCACAACTTCAAAGCAATAGGGTCGCTAGAAGTACAGAATCCAAGTAGCACCGTTCACTTGTTGGTGTCCCGGTTAGAATCAACACGGGGACCAAGAAACAATGGTGATGGTGTGAAGTATCATAATACCAAGAATTATTAAGAGGTGGAGCAATTCTCACAACATCCTTGATATAAAAGATGATAATACTCCAAGGTAGAACATAATACAAACTAGATAGCAAGCTGCATCCATAACATGAACAAGTTTGTGTTGAACGGTAGGCAATCGAGTGGTCGATGATAACACAAATCATCGAGGGCAAGGATGGTATTTCTTCAATTGATATCCTTGAGGAGCTCGGAATGTTGATGATGATCATGACACATTTGTCGAGAGGTTTCATGAAGATATAATCACTCATCGACGACATCAAGCAAAAGGAAGGATGGAGCGAAAAGTTATTGGAACCACGGATACGACACAAACTCGGAATCAAGCTTGTTGTTCAAGGCGAAATGATATGACGAGGAAAGTCGACGTAAGCTTAGCTCATCGTCGAAAATTGTGCTTCGGAAAGAAGGACCGGATAGCACAGTTAAAAAGTTGCACCGTAATGATATAGCCGATCAGGCTAGGAATGACTTGAAGGGTTATTAAATCATAAGCAACGAAAATTACTTAGATTTATTGAATCGGAGTGTGGAATCGATTCACTTAACGGTGTTCTCGAGTAACTAATAATTCAAAACTCAAGGGGAATTGGAATCGGCGAGAATAATAGTTGATGAAGAACTCATAAGAAGTTATGTAGTTCTGTGATATTCTCGAGGTACCAGAGGGTATACTCGAAGGTAGAGCAGAATAGAGGTTGGACATGTGTATTGTCCTGCGGAAGACAAGTACTTCAACTTGTCCGAGAATGGGATCAAAGAAGAACAATATGGTCGGAACCACGATCGCAAAGGACCAAACATAGATACAGGACAAACCTATAACAGGGGGATCATTATCATTACAAGAAGCTTCAATAATAAGTTTCACATTGGGTCCATGGGCATGAACGCAAAGGCTCAAGGTCGACTCCCACGTCTTCAATGCTTAACCTTTCATTTTACTTCTCTCTTTTGATGAAGCTGTAGTGTAGAAAAAATTTATCTGGCTAAACAACAGAAGAGTATGACTCGCGAAAACTTTTGGGTTCATACGGTTTGGGGAAGGCATAGGTTCAACCCATTTAGGGGTAAATAACTCAAGCTCATAAGCAGAGCATGTTTGACCAAAGGAGAGGATACAATTTACCAAACGCATTATGTATCAGGGGAAGGACTCACAAGGCGATTGAATATGAAGGACATTGTCGGATAACAATCCAACAATAGATCGGGCGATCCACAACCGAGCTGATGTGAGTATCGGTACTCACTCAGAGGAAGAAGAATGCAGAGGCATTAGATTCAAGAATCACCGGATTAGTCTGATGCTTAAATAGAAAGAAATTGTGGTTTCCAAAATGAAGGATGAGAAGCGGGCAGCTACGATCAAGGATAGATAAGTTGAAAACACTTAGCTGGCAATCAATAAAGATTTGAATTGCCGAGAACCAACTCATGTCCGGAATGATGCCTGAACCGAAAAGATAATTTTTAAAAAGGATAACCTGATGACTGCGTGCGTACGCACACATTGAATCAATAGGCTCAAAATGACTAAGACAAGGGATGTTAACGAGGACTACTAGTCATATGGAATTAACCATAATGCAAGCAGGCAAGAGTTTCAAGAGTAACATGTTGCAGAGGATTTTTGAAAGATCGAAAAGTATTCCGAAGAATTTTGTGAGACACATGAATAATTAAGAAGAACGGATCCTCGATAAATGTGAGGAAAAACTGTAGGGGTTTTCATGCGAAATAAAACTGCTAGACAGTAAACTCAAAGGATTCTTGAGACAACGGAGAATATTTCGAGGCATCTTGTAACAACAAGAGCGACGAGGAATGATCATGAGAATGACAAGTGCATGCAAACATCCATAGGGATATATCGGTGGCAGTGAATTGCAAAGGCGATGAGCACAATGGTCTCGGGAAAATATCGAGGGATATCCTCAGAATCTTCTGTCGAAGCAGGTGATCTTCTGGAATGAGGGCTCTCCGGGAGAAATAGTTACGAGAACCTAGAGTTCGAGTTAGCAAAATCATTTACCCCGAATAGAAGAGAGATCAAAGTCCCAGAGAATAGACGAGGAGAAAAAGATCCTAATACCACCCAATGGCGACGTGGGCCCGTAAGCCACACAGCCATGTTAGCAAAAGTTTTTCAATGACTAGACTCAACTTCGGCCAAGGAGTTGCAAAGGGGGATTCCTACAGGCAGTTGGCTCTGATACCAACTTGTGACGCCCCCGATTCAATCGTACACTAATCATGCACGTAAATGTGTACGATCAAGATCAGGGACTCACGGGAAGATATCACAACACACCTCTAAAACATAAATAAGTCATTGAAGCATCATAATACAAGCCAGGGGCCTCGAGGGCTCGAATACAAGTGCTCGATCATAGACGAAGTCGTGGAAGCAACAATATCTGAATACGCATATAAGTTAAACAAGTTTGCCTTAAGAAGGCTAGCACAAACTGGGATACAGATCGAAGAGGCGCAGGCCTCCGCCTGGGATCCTCCTAACTACTCACGGTCGTCGCCAACGGGCTTCACGTAGTAGTAGGCACCTCCGATGTAGTAGGAGTCGTAAATGCGATGTGGCGTCTAGCTCCTGGACTCCAGCATCTGGTTGCGACAACCAGAAGAAAGGAAAGGGGGGGAAAGGGGAGAGAAAGCAACCGTGAGTACTCATCCAAAGTACTCGCAAGCAAGGAGCTACACTACATATGCTTGGGTATATGTGTAAAGGGCCATATCGGTGGACTGAACTGCAGAATGCCAGAATAAGAGGGGGATAGCTAATCCTGTCGAAGACTACGCTTCTGGCAGCCTCCGTCTTGCAGCATGTAGAAGAGAGTAGACTGAAATCCTCCAAGTAGCATCGCATAGCATAATCCTACCCGGCGATCCCCTCCTCGTCGCCCTGTTAGAGAGCGATCACCGGGTTGTATCTGGCACTTGGAAGGGTGTGTTTTATTAAGTATCCGGTTCTAGTTGTCATAAGGTCAACGTACAACTCCAAGTCATCCTGTTACCAAAGATCACGGCTATTCGAATAGATTAACTTCCCTGCAGGGGTGCAGCACATAACCCAACACGCTCGATCCCATTTGGCCGGACACACTTTTCTGGGTCATGCCCGGCCGCGGAAGATCAACACGTCGCAGCCCCACCTAGTCAAACAGAGAGGTCAGCAGGCCGGTCTAAAACTAAGAGCACAGGGTGCAGGCCCATCGCCTTAGCACACCTGCGTTGCAGGGCGGCCGGAAGCGTAACTAGCCCCTTAATACAAGAGCAGGCTTACGTTCCAATCCGTGGCGCCGCCGCCGCGTCCGCCACGAAGTGTTTCGGCTGATACCACGATGTCGAGTGCCCATAACTTTCCCACGTAGTTGGTTAGTGCTTATAGACCAAATGGCCAGACTCAGATCAAATACCAAGATCTCGTTAAATGTGTTAAGTATCCGTGAACGCCGACTAGGAACAGCCCACCTCTCTCCTATGTGGTCTCAACCTGCCCTGTCGCTCCGCCACAAAGTAACAGCCGGGGGCCGTCGGGAACCCAGGCCCACCTCTACCGGGATGGAGCCACCTGCCCCTTCAGCCCCCATCTCCGAACAGTATCATAAGTAATGTAACAGTATAAAGTATATAGCATATGCCCGTGATCACCTCCCGAAGTGATCACGGCCCAATAGTATAGCATGGCAGACGGACAAGAGTGTAGGGCCACTGATGGAACACTAGCATCCTATACTAAGCAGTAGGATAGCAGGTAAAGGCGACAACAGTAGTAGCAAGGACAAGCTATGCAGCAGTATAGGATTAACTAAAAGCAGTAACATGCTACACTACTCTAATGCAAGCAGTATAGAGACAGTAAATACGGAGCAAACAAAGCATCACAAAACATAACGAGGCAATACGCGGTGCTAGGTATGCCCTAACGCGATACTAGGCGATGTCGGCGAAGGGGGAAAACATCTTGGAAAGTATTCCGGGTGTTTGACGTTTTCGGACAAATGAACAGGAGGGGGATTGTTGCATGTTTGTCGTGTTAGGGATGTGTGGCGGACGAACAGACTGTGTATCTGCATTCGTCTCGTTGTTCTGAGCAACTTTCATGTACAAAGTATTTTCATCCGAGTTAAGGATTATCTTATATTAATTTTAAAAGTTTTAATTTATTTTCTGAATTTTCTGGAATTGTTTAAATCGAATTGAAGACAGAATGTGCATTTGTTACCTAGTGTTACCCTAGCCTATGCGTATGAGAGTGGGACCCGAGAGGCTCGTCAACCATTTTACTTTGACTGGTCAAAAGGTGAGGTATGGCCCACATGTCATAGGCATCTAAATTAAATTAGTGTCTAGATTAGAATGGGGCCACATGTCATAGGCTATTAGGCTAATCTAGCACTAAACTGATACTAACTAAACAGCAGAATTAATCCTAGGATTAATCTAGCTAATTAAATTAGACCTAACTAGTTTGGGCCAGCCGCACACACACTCACACACACGTGCACTCACACGGCGCACTCACACACACCAAGCTGCATACACACACAGCACACAACACACAATGCTAGAGGTTATATCTGTTTTCTGTTATCAGAAGATAGCATTTTGTGATTTTCATAGGACTTAAACCATGCATCAAATGTATTTGGTCCAGTGGGATAAAATGGAGTTTGTCAAGTATACTCCCTTCCCATATTTTTCTTAGTCCTGTTAACAATTGTTTTGCCGGAGTTTAGGGGCTGTCTAGAGGGTTACTCATTGTAGAATTAAAAAAGCTAGCTATCGCTACAGTAACTTAATGATACTGTAGCAGCAGCAGCAGCACACACAGAGCAGCAGCTGTAGGCAGCGAGCAGCAACGGCAATGGGGCAGCAGCGGCTGCGGGCGGCGAGGCCGGCCGGCCGTTGCTGCGTCAGGCAGAGGCGGGCGATGGCGGCGGCAGCAGTGGCAGCCGGCACCAGTTACAGACGGCTGCAGCAGGCGAGAATCAGCAGCAGAGCAGCCGCAATGAGCGCAGTAGCACAGCGGCAGGAGCAGCTCGTAGGGGCGCGCGTGTGCGGCAGCGGGTGGACGGGCGTTGCGAGGTGAGTGCGGTGGCGCGCGCGGTTCGATCAAAAGTGACCGGAGTTGGCCACAACAATGGTGTTGGGCGGCGGCGGTTGCGGGCTCGCGACGGGGATGGTGCTGCAGTGCGCGCGTGAGTAAACGAGGAGGCTAGGCGAGACCTAAGCGGTGCGACGAAGCAGATAAGCAGCAGCACGGGGCCGTTTGGTCGCCGGAACGAGGCCGGCGACGAGGTACGCCGCGGCGAGCTCGGGAAAGTTAGGGACGGCGCGTACAGCTAGCGAACGGCGACGAGAAAGAGAGGGGAGGAAGCGGGGCTCACCGAGCGGCACACACGGTGGCCCTTGGAGGATTAGTAGCAGCAGAAGGTGTCGCCGTAGCCGACGAAGTTCGCCGGCGAGGCAGAGGAAGAAGACGGCGTCGTGGACGACGCAGCGGTGGCTCCCGGCTCAGCCCGGTGGCGCAGACGACGTAGCCGAGCACGGCGGGGGCGTGGACGGACTAGCTGGGCTCGGGGGCGACGGGGAGCGCGAGGGCGATGGCGGCCATGGCGGTGCTGCGTTGGGGAAGCTCCGACGCGTCCAGGACAGAGAGAGAGGCGCGAGGGGATAGGAGAGGACGAGGGTTAGGGTTAGCGGGGACGAGGGGGGCGACGCCAGCTTTATAAGCGAGCTGGGAACCGGCGGGCACCGCCGGATGGTTGCCACGGTGATATCCGTGACCGTGGCGGCCATCAGGCGCGGCCACGACTTCGTCCCTGTAGCTGGCGAGTGGGGAGGGACGGCTGGCCCGGCATGGTCGGCTGAGCCGACTGGCCCAAGAGGCCAAGTGAGGAAGGGGTGGGCTTTTGGTTCTATACGTTTTTTATCTATCTTTTCTGTTGATTTGTTTTCAAATTTATTTTCTATTTACTTTAGTTCTATTATTATGAATCCATCTCCTAAGATAGAATTTCAATTTAGTACACTGCCACAAAAAGTTTGGTGCAATAATAAAATACTTTGCGTATTTTTATTATTAAAAAGATATTTTAATATTTTTTTAGCTGCTGTTTTATTTATCTTTGAGCATTAAAACCTTTTATAAAAATGTGGTTTCATCACCATAATTACCTATGCATTATATGTCACCTCTGGAACATTTTAGTTTTAACTTTTGAAAACCTTTGTTGTTTGCCTTTAAATTTAAATTCGAATCAGAATCGTTTGACCTAACCCAAGATTAGCAACAGTAATCATGGTGACATGACATCATTAGCAGGGGATTACTGTAGCTTGATTATCCGGGCGTTACACCTGGCCAGGCAGAAATATTTTACATCTCACGTCCACACCAGGCAGTACTGGCCATCAAGGCATGAGGGTCAGGTCACGAACCAAATGGTGCGTCAGATAGCTGAGAGGGGGAAAGAGATATTCCATCCGCTCGATAATGCAGTGCATCTAAATTTTTTAGAAGACAAACTTTGGAAACTTTTATCAGGTTTATGTAAATGTTATTTATATCTACAATACCAAAGATACATCATACAAAACTACATCTCATGGTGAATCTAATGGTATATGTTTGCCGTTCTAGATGTAATTTTTTTTTCTCCAAATACATGGTCAAACTTTGTGATGTTTGACTTTTTAATAAATCTATATGCTATGGACTAAGGAGAGTGCCTAAGTCGAGACAGATCAAGTGCGTGTGAAGGAGAATGAGTAAGTGTGCAAAAAGAGTATGTGTGTGAAAGAGAAAGTGACAACAAATGATAAATTAGAGAGAGAGTGTGTGTGTTTTCGTTTCTTATGCGAACATATCACGCATGCATCTTCGAGATAGAAAAGCAAGGCGAGGAGATACATGAAGATAGCTAGTGTGTGATTGTTTGCAACGGAGAGAGACACCCATGTAGCACATGTCCAATAGAGGTCTGGCCAACAAGGAACAAAGGTCGAGAGGGACACATGGAGGACATGGACGCATGGGGAGGGAGAGAGGGGGTGTTTGTGATAGAGAGACCCCTCGAGATCGTGAGGGACTATATGGGTGGGAGATCGAGGGAGGTGCGTGCGCGATAGAAAGATGCCCCGAGAGAAATCGAGATAGACCATGCACATGTTTGTGATGGAGACTAAGATTAGCTAGTCATATACATATAGGGGGGACTGCGCGTGCCTACAATTGAGTGAGAGACCATCATACTTGGCTAGCTAGGCATGAGATTGTGTGTGTGCGTGTGAGATGGACAGAGAACGAGGGAGAGAGATAGAGTTTTCGATGGGCCTATCGAGTGCAAGTGAGATATGCATGTGTATGTGTGACCCAGGTGGATGGAGAGTTTGAGAGAGGGGGGGAAGAGCTCCGAGACGACAGAGTGGTGCGTGAGAGAGTTACGGGCAACGAGCAAAGGAATTTGTGTGCGTACGATGAGTGCACCCAAGATATCTAGCTTGGACTAGCTAGAGTATCATACATAGTGTGCGAGAGAGACCTATAGATGGTGTATATATGCATGCGAACTAGAAATGCCCCCCCCCCACACACACACGCACACAAAGAGAGAGAGAGAGATGGAGAGAAAGGGAGAGGGGCCAACAAGGTTTTTGTGTCGGATGCGTGCGACAGAATTGAAGGTTGTCGGAGAGAGAGAGAGAGAGAGAACAGGAGTCCAGGAGAGGGGGAGGTCGCGTTTTATGCATCAAAGACTGATATAAACCATGTTTCGATATAAACTTGCATTCAAATATTTAAATTGGAGAACATGTTGTCTGCAATCCACACATGAACGGATATATGCGTATATCAAACAAGTTCATTAATTTGACTTTCAACATGTTCATGGAGTACTATAATACTGTACAACATGCTACTCGATTGAGGTGTTCAATTTTGGATTTAGTTCACTATTTTGACCTAGTGAACGAGCTATTTCATTGAATCGAGATATTTCATTTTGGGTTTGATTCGGATTTTTGAGTGGGTCAACTATTTGTCATATAGTAAATCGCTAGCAACGAGCATGTAAAAAAACATTACTCCCAAGCATCATCTCTCCATCTAAAAAAGAAGTGGCAAGCTAATATTTCAAAATTTGATTCGAATCGACTTGGTAAGGTAGACGTGGATGCTGATTCTCCCAAAATTTGAACGAACCGTTAAACATCCTCTCTGCTCGGTGGAATTCGCCCGAGCAAATAAATGGGAGACGTGAAATTACCGTCCTATGTGGGACACGCATCAATTGGCCCGTTGTACATCGAGGGTAGGTTCGTAACTTCATCCAAGCGTGCCTTCTCCTCGGCCGAAAAGACATGTGCCGAATAATTCATAAACCATGGTCAGCAAAACATGCTCTCCTCGCCCGAAATAGCTCGCGCCCACTATTTAAAAACACGCTCTCCTCACCCGAAATCGCTCGCACCCACGATAGTTCAAAACACGCCCTCCTCGCCCGAAATCGCCCTCGCCCACTATTTGGGGAGAAGCAAAGTTACTCTATTTCCCCGACCCTTAGTACACAGACCCAAGCCGAGAAGCCTAAAGGCAGGGGTAGAACTATAACTCCCCCTCACATTTCAGACAAATGCGTCTGTAAGACATGGTTCCACTCCCCTCTCAATCCCCCCCCCATTCATACCTCATGGGCACCAAATCACCTTCTCCCCGGGAATCTCCCTTCTCCCGAGCCGCGAAACCTCAGCCCCACCTCCATGGCGCCCCCACCGCACCAATTTCACAGCCGCCCTCCTCCCTAATGTCGGAGACGCTGTCCATTTGCCGTCATGCACTGGGTCGTGTGCCTCTTACTCCGTGCTGCTGGTGCTGCCTCGACGACGGCCGCGTGAACTGTACCAGAGCCGATTCACCCCCGCTGTTGTTCACGGCGCTGGAGCGGCTCCAACTTCGGATCCGTCCAGAGTCCTGGCGCTGCTTCCTTGTAGCCGTCGACCATCGCGACATCGTTGTTTTCCTGCCGCCTGTCGCCATCGCAACCGCGCCGGCCTCACCGACTCGGCAGCTAGACCTGCCTACTTCACCATGCCGCCAGATAGGTCGCACCCTCATCTCAAATCACTTTATTTAGGCATCAGTTGTCTGAATTTTTATTCTGGGTCAATCGATTCCCAATGGGAAGCAGCAACCCTCGAGGCGGCGGAGCTCCTAGGCTGCCGGTTGGCTGGTGTCTAACGTAAGGGTGCGGGGCCGCAAGTTCATCGTGGAAGCAGCGCTTAGATGGCTATCTTTTAGAGTTGTGTTGGGTTGAAGGTACTGCCGCCGCCGGATCTGGATGACGGGGAGTCTTTGTGGATTGGCCCGGGTCGGCGCAACCACGGCAGTGCTATGGGGCGGGGAGCGGGGTTTTGGCCGGGGCCACGGACGGTGGAGGTAGGCTGCTCTGCCGTTGGTCGCTGGCTCTTCGGGGAAGATTCCGAACAATGTCAGCTGGGAGGCACAAGACGGCCATCCAGCCATCCGATGTAGATCGGACAGTACCAAAATAAAATAAAATCGTGTGACCCCAATTTAGTCTTCAGTCAACAGACGTGTGACCACTCTCGTACCTTGCTGTTGATCTCTTAGTGTATTTCTTCAGATCAAAGAGATATGTCGTTCTTAACATTATGCATTATCTGCATCTTCAGACACACCGTCTTCCGACTCACCGCAGCTGCTCCAACAAGGGAAGCATACACCAGAAGGGAGCTATAGTCCCCACTCAACAGTTCCCTGCATCAAATGCGCGTGCCCGACATGGACAGCCACAACAACTGCAGGGCCATCGACAAGTCAGCACATGATGCTCACTCCTATGGATGGCAGCCAGATAGGTTGTACCCTCATCTTACTTGTGTGCAACATTTATGGCTTTGTTATTCATCTAAGCATGGAAAATAAATAATCACATTTCACTGTATATTCATGTTGATTTCTTATGGGTCTTTTTCGGGAGTTAACGTTGTTCCATAGTTCAGCTAAGATACTTGTTCTTTAGGTAACGTTGTTCCATAGTTATCATCCATCAGCCAATGTTATCCCACGGGCTGGTGATTATAGTATTATACCACTTCTAGTATTACCTATGTTGTTCTTTAATACTTTTGTGTGCCATCTAGTTAATCTCGAGTACAAACAATACATATTATATAGCTTTCATCTATGTTCTCCCTTTAGTTTATGAGACATGTTGCTGCTAGTTAACCCCAGTCCTACTATTTATGTCGTCTCCTACATGCACTCATTACATAAATCTAACTACTAATTGGCTTCCATGCATGTTAGATATAATTGCACACACTAATATATCCACAAGAACCTCACGGGGCAATGTAAAGGCCAATAAACTTGATGTCAATGATACCCAATATGATGGAACATGTAAAGGCAGTTCTTCAGAAGACTTGCAGAAAGATGATGAATCCTCTTCACCCCACAAGGTCCTTGCTCTAACTTGGCCTGTGATATGGGTACAACATGCATATAATGTCCTGGAGTGTATCTACTCTGTTGCAATCCCATGTGCTTAGCATGCTGATCATGCATGTAAATATGTCATGCATTCCTGTTTTTCAGTACCTATTCCATTCACGATAACATGTTCTCAAATTCAAGTACTGTCATTCTACTCTATTGCAATGCCATCTGCTTAATTTGGGCATCATGCTTCTGAATATCTTATACATTATTATTCATCAGTATGTACTTCATCTGTCTACCATACCATGTTTTTTTACATTGAAGTGATGTTCTAGTGCTCTGTTGCAATGCCATCTTAGTTTCCCAATCATACACGTGTATGTTGCCTTAGTTATTTCTATACGTATTCCGCTAGCATACAGTTTTACATTCAACTGGTGTTTTTTTTGTTGTGTTGTCCTGTCGTACCCCTAGCTCTTACACCATACTCCCACCGTCCGGATTACATGTTGCCAAAATGGATAAAAAAGGATGTATCTAGAACTGAAATACGCCTAGACACATCCATTTTTTCCGGATGGAGGGAATACATGTCAATATGTCATGCCTTTCTATTCTTCAGTACCTATTCCATCTCTCTGTTGTAGCATGTTTTATAATTAAAGCACCATTCTTCTATACAAGGCATGCAAGGGAAGACGACTATGTTAGAATCAAGGGTTACAAACAAGGCCTTTGCAAAAGATCCAAACGCCAGAGATAATAAACCAACTCTAGTTTTTATAGATACTGCTCCAAAGACGAAAAAACCCAACTCCCTCACGATAATAAGCAGATTCCAGTGGCCAAAGAACTAGTCCGCTCCAGTCCAGCAAAAATATGTCAACTCCATTCTAAGAAGCATGTGCGTATCCTTGCATCATGAAATTTATAGCATGTTGATCATATTTTCTACATGTTTCTTACCCATCTCTCTTTTAGAAAATAAGCTTAACAGATACAAGAATTTCTGCACTGGTATCGTATGTGAGGAAAGATTCTTGCAGGAATTCTCTGTGCTCCAATGCAGATGTAAGTACCTGTTGTATATCACTATATTTTTACATCAGCGTGTATTTTGTTAATCGGCGTGAATCCAACCTTTATCTGATCTAAATTTAGTTGTAACAAAATGTATGATTAAAGGCCACAATGTTGATTTTTGTAAGGAAAACTGCCTGGTAGTTTTGCATCCTGAGCTGCATGAGTGTACTATCTCATATCAGTGGGTTTGAATACTTTGGTTCTGCAGTGGGTTTTCAGTGTTTTTTACTGTGTTGTCCTTGTTGGAAATATGCCCTAGAGGCAATAATAAATTAGTTATTATTATATTTCCTTGTTCATGATAATCGTTTATTATCCATGCTATAATTGTATTGATAGGAAACTCAGATACATGTGTGGATACATAGACGACACCATGTCCCTAGTAAGCCTCTAGTTGACTAGCTCGTTGATCAATAGATGGTTACGATTTCCTGACCATGGACATTGGATGTCATTGATAACGGATCACATCATTAGGAGAATGATGTGATGGACAAGACCCAATCCTAAGCCTAGCACAAAGATCGTAGTTCGTATGCTAAAGCTTTTCTAATGTCAAGTATCTTTTCCTTATACCATGAGATTGTGCAACTCCCGGATACCGTAGGAATGCTTTGGGTGTATCAAAGCGTCCTGGCAATCGGGTGACTATAAAGGTGCACTCTGGTATCTCCAAAAGTGTCTGTTGGGTTGGCTCGAATCGAGGCGGGATTTGTCACTCCGTGTGACGGAGAGGTATCTCTGGGCCCCTTTCGGTAGGACATCATCATAATGTGCACAGTGTGATTAAGGAGTTGATCACGGGATGATGTGTTACGGAACGAGTAAAGAGACTTGCCGGTAACGAGATTGAACAAGGTATCGGGATACCGATGATCGAATCTCGGGCAAGTACAATACCGCTAGACAAAGGGAATTGTATACGGGATCGATTGAGTCCTTGACATCGTGGTTCATCCGATGAGATCATCGTGGAACATGTAGGAGCCAACATGGGTATCCAGATCCGCTGTTGGTTATTGACCGGAGAACGTCTCGGTCATGTCTGCTTGTCTCCGAACCCGTAGGGTCTACACACTTAAGGTTCGATGGCGCTAGGGTTATATAGGAAGCTTGTATGTGGTTACCGAATGTTGTTCGGAGTCCGGATGAGATCCTGGGCGTCACGAGGAGTTCCGGAATGGTCCGGAGGTAAAGAATTATATATAGGAAGTGCTGTTTTGACCATCGGGACAAGTTTGGTGATATCGGTATTGTCTGGGACCACCGGAGGGGTCCCGAGGGCCCACCGGTGGGGCCACCTGCCCGGGGCCACATGGGCCCTAGGTGGTGCGCCCTAGGCCTGCATGGGCCAAGGGAACCAGCCCCAAGAGGCCCATGCGCATGAAACACTTGGAGAGGAAGAGTCCATAGAGGGGAAGGCACCTCCGAGGTGCCTTGGGGAGGATGGACTCCTTCCCCCTCTTGGCCGCACTCCTCCCTTGGAGGAGGGGGCAAGGCTGCGCCCTCCCCCCCTCCTTGGCACCTATATAAAGGGGGGAGGGGAGGGGGGCAGCAGCACCAGGCCTGGCGCCTCCTCTCCCTCTCCAACACCTCCTTCTCCTCCGTAGTGCTTGGCGAAGCCTGCGGGATTGCCACGCTCCTCCACCACCACCACGCCCGTTGTGCTGCTGTTGGATGGAGTCTTCCTCAACCTCTCCCTCTCTCCTTGCTGGATCAAGGCGTGGGAGGCGTCACCGGGCTGTACGTGTGTTGAGCGGAGGTGCCGTCCGTTCGGCACTAGGATCATCGGTGATCTGAATCACGGCGACTCCATCAACCCCGTTCACTTGAACGCTTCCGCTTAGCGATCTACAAGGGTATGTAGATGCACTCTCCTTCCCTCGTTGCTAGTTTCTCCATAGATAGATCTTGGTGACACGTGGGAAAATTTTGAATTTCTGCTACGTTCCCCAACAAAGTGGCATCATGAGCTAGGTCTATTGCGTAGATTCTTTGCACGAGTAGAACACAAAGTAGTTGTGGGCGTTGATTTTGTTCAATATGCTTGCCGTTACTAGTCTTATCTTGATTCGACGGTATTGTGGGATGAAGCGGCCCGGACCAACCTTACACGTGCGCTTACGTGAGACCGGTTCCACCGGCGACATGCACTAGTTGCATAAGGTGGTGGCGGGTGTCTGTCTCTCCCACTTTAGTCGGAACGGATTCGATGAAAAGGGTCCTTATGAAGGGTAAATAGCAATTGGCATATCACGTTGTGGTTTTTGAGGTAAGAAAGCGTTCTTGTTAGAAACCCATAGCAGCCACGTAAAACATGCAAACAACAATTAGAGGACGTCTAACTTGTTTTTGCAGGGTATGCTTTGTGATGTGATATGGCCAAGAAGAATGTGATGAATGATATGTGATGTATGAGATTGATCATGTTCTTGTAATAGGATTCACGACTTGCATGTCGATGAGTATGACAACCGGCAGGAGCCATAGGAGTTGTCTTTATTTATTGTATGACCTGCGTGTCATTAAACAACGCCATGTAATTACTTTACTTTATTGCTAACCGGTAGCCATAGTAGTAGAAGTAATAGTTGGCGAGACAACTTCATGAAGACACGATGATGGAGATCATGATGATGGAGATCATGGTGTCATGCGGTGACAATGATGATCATGGAGCCCAAGATGGAGATCAAAGGAGCAATATGATATTGGCCATATCATGTCACTACTATATAATTGCATGTGATGTTTATTATGTTTATGCATCTTGTTTACTTAGAACGACGGTAGTAAATAAAGATGATCCTTACAACAATTTCAAGAAGTGTTCTCCCTAAGCGTGCACCGTTACAGTTCGTCGTTTCTAAGCACCACGTGATGATCGGGTGTGATGGATTCTTACGTTCACATACAACGGGTGTAAGACAGATTTACACAAAGAAAAACACTTGGGGTTAACTTGACGAGCCTAGCATGTACAGACATGGCCTCGAACACGTAGACCGAAAGGTCGAGCATGAGTCGTATAGTAGATACGATCAACATGAAGATGTTCACCGATAATGACTAGTCCGTCTCACGTGATGATCGGACACGGCCTAGTTGACTCGGATTGTGTAATCACTTAGATGACCAGAGGGATGTCTATCTGAGTGGGAGTTCATAAAGATGAACTTAATTATCTTGAACATAGTCAAAAGACCTTTTGCAAATTATGTCGTAAGCTCGCGCTTTAGTTCCACTGTTTAGATATGTTCCTAGAGAAAAAATATAGTTGAAAGTTGACAGTAGCGATTATGCGGACAGTAGAAAGCTTATGTCCTTAATGCACCGCTCAGTGTGCTGAACCCCAAACGTCGTCTGTGGATGTTGCGAACATCGGACATACACGTTTTGATAACTACGTGATAGTTCAGTTAAACGGTTTAGAGTTGAGGCACCAAAGACGTTTTCGAAATGTCACGGAACATATGAGATGTTTCGAGGGCTGAAATTAGGATTTCAGGCTCGTGCTCACGTCAAGAGGTATGAGACCTCCGACGATTTTCTTAGCCTACAAACTAAGGGAGAAAAGCTCAATCGTTGAGCTTGTGCTCAGATTGTCCGAGTACAACAATCACTTGAATCGAGTGGGAGCTGATCTTCCGGATGAGATAGTGATGTTTCTCCAAAGTCATTGCCACCAAGCTGCTAGAGCTTTGTGATGAACTATAACATATCGAGGATAGATATGATGATCCTTGAAGTATTCGCGATGTTTGACACCGCGAAAGTAGAAATCAAGAAGGAGCATCAATTGTTGATGGTTGATGAAACCACTAGTTTCAAGAAGGGCAAGGGCAAGAAGGGACACTTCATGAAACGGCAAATCAGTTGTCGCTCCAAAGAAGAAACCCAAGGTTGAACCCAAACCCGAGACTAAGTGCTTCGTAATAAGGGGAACAGCCATCGAGCAGAACCACCCTAGATACTTGGTAGATGAGAAGGCTGGCAAGGTCGATAGAAGTATATTTGATATACATTATGTTAATGTGTACTTTACTAGTACTCCTAGTAGCACCAGGGTATTAGATACCGGTTCGGTTGCTAAATGTTAGTAACTCGAAATAAAAGCTACGGAATAAAAGGAGACTAGCTAAAGGTGAGCTGACGATATGTGTTGGAAGTGTTTCCAAGTTTGATGTGATCAAACATCGCACGCTCCCTCTACCATCAAGATTAGTATTAAACCTGAATAATTGTCATTTGGTGTTTGCGTTGAGCATAGACATGATTGGATTATGTCTATCGCAATACGGTTATTCATTTAAGGAGAATAATGGTTACTCTGTTTATTTGAATAATACCTTCAATGGTATTGCACCTAATAGGAATGGTTTATTGAATCTCGATCATAGTGACACACATTTTCATGCCAAAAGATATAAGATAGTAATGATAGTACCACTTACTTATGGCACTGCCATGTAAGTCATATTGGTGTAAAACGCATGAAGAAGCTCCATGTTGATGGATCTTTGGACTCACTCGTTTTTTTTTGAAAAGTTTGAGACATGCGAACCATGTCTATTGGAGTATACGCATGAAGAAACTCCATGCAGATGGATCGTTTGGACTCACTTGATTTTGAATCACTTGAGATATGCAAAACATACCACATGGGCAAGATGACTGAAAAACTTCGGTTTCAGTAAGATGAAACAAGATAGCAACTTGTTGGAAGTAACACATTTTGATGTGTGCAGTCCAATGAGTGCTGAGGCATGCAAAGGAATATCGTTATGTTCTTACTTCACAGATGATTCGAGTAGATGTTGAGTATATTTACTTGATGAAACACAAGTCTGAATTATTGAATGGTTCAAGTAATTTCAGAGTGAAGTTGAAGATCTTCGTCACAAGAGGATAGAATGTCTATGATATGATCATAGAGATGAATATCTGAGTTACGAGTTTTGGCACACAATTAAGACATTGTGCAAATTGTTTCACAATTAATACCGCCTGGAACACCATAGTGTGATGGTGTGTCCGAACATCATAGTTGCACCCTATTGGATATGGTGCGTACCATGATGTCTCTTATCGAATTACCACTATCGTTCATGGGTTAGGCATTAGAGACAACCGCACTCACTTTAATAAGGTACCATGTAATTCCGTTGAGATGACACCGTATGAACTATGGTTTAGAGAAACCTAAGCTGTCATTTCTTAAAAGTTTGGGGCTGCGGCTTATGTGGAAAAGTTTCAGGTTGATAAGCTCGAACCCAAAGCGGACAAAATGCATCTTCATAGGACACCCAAAACAGTTGGGTATACCTCCTAATTCAGATCCGGAAGCAATAGGGATTGTTTCTTGAATCGGGTCCTTTCTCGAGGAAAAGTTCGTCTCGAAAAGTTGAGTGGGAGGATGGTGGAGACTTGATGAGGTTATTGAACCGTCACTTCAACTAGTGTGTAGTAGGGCACGGAAGTTGTTCCGTGGCACCTACACCAATTGAAGTAGAAGCTTATGATATTGATCATGAAGCTTGGATCAAGTCACTACCGAACCTCGTGAGACGACAAGAACGCGTCTTTGCATCGAGTGGTACGGTGATCCTGTCTTGAAGGTCATGTTGCTAGACAACAATGAACCTACGAGCTATGGAGAAGCGATGGTGGGCCCAAATTCCGACAAATGGTTAGAAGCCATGAAATCCGAGATATGATCCATGTATCATAACAAAGCATGGACTTTGATGGACTTGCCCGATGATCGGCAAGCCATTGAGATAAATGGATCTTTAAGAAGAAGACGGACGTGGACGGTAATATCACCGTCTATGAAGCTCGACTTGTGGCAAAGAGTTTTTCACAAGTTCAAGGAGTTGACTACGATGAGATCTTCTCATCCGTAGCGATGCTTGAGTCCGTCGGAATCATGTTAGCATAAGCTGCATTTATGAAATCTGGCGATGGATGTCAAAATGAGTTTCCTTACCGGTTTTCGTAAGGAAAGGTTGTATGTGATACAATCGAGAAAGTTTTGTCGATCCTAAGGATCTTTGAAAGTTATCTTTGGCTCCGATCCTTCTAAGGACCGGAGTAAGCATCTCGGAGTTGGAATGTGCGCTTTGATGAGATGATCAAAGATTTTGGGTTTATACAAAGTTTATGAGAAACTTGTATTTCCAAAGAAGTAAGTGGGAGCACTATAGAATTTCGATGAGTATATGTTGTCGACATATTGATGATCGAAATGACGTGAAATTTTCTATAAAGCATATAGGGTTATTTGAAAGGTGTTTTTCAAATAGAAAACCTGGATTAGGCTACTTGAACAATAAGCATCAAGATCTATAAGATAGATCAAAATGTTTAATAATACTTTCAAATGAGCATGTACCTTGACATGATCTTGAAGGTGTTCAAGATGGATCGATCAAAGAAGGAGTTCTTAGCTGAATTTTAAGGTATGAAGTTAAGACTTAAAGCTCGACCACGGCGAGAAAGAGAGAAAGGACGAAGGTCGTCCCCTATGCTTCGAACATAGGCTCTATAGTATGCTATCTTTGTGTACCGCACCGGAAGTGTGCCATGCCATGAGTCACTAAGGGGTACAAGAATGATCCAGGAATGGATCATTGGACAATGATCAAAATTGTCCTTGGAGTAAATAAGGACATGTTTCTCGATTATGGAGGTGATAAAGAGTTCGGCATGAAGGTTACATCGATGCAAGCTTTAACACCTATCCGAGTGACTCTGAGTAGCAAACCGGATACGTATAGTGGAGCAACCGTTTGGAATAGATCCAAGTGGAGCGTGGAAGCAGCATTTACAATATGACATAAGAGAATTGCATAGCACACACGGATCTGAAAGGTTCGAGACCCGTTGACTAAAACCCGTTGACTAAAACCTCTCTCACAAGCAAAACATGATCAAACCTCGTAACTCATTGAGTCTTAATCACATGGTGATGTGAACTAGTTTAAGACACTAGTAGACTCTTTGGATGTTGGTCACATGGCGATGTGACCTATCACCGTTGATCACATGGCGATGTGAACTAGATTATTGACTCTAGTGCAAGTGGGAGACTGTTGGAAATATGCCCTAGAGGCAATAATAAATTAGTTATTATTATATTTCCTTGTTCATGATAATCGTTTATTATCCATGCTATAATTGTATTGATAGGAAACTCGGATACATGTGTGGATACATAGGCGACACCATGTCCCTAGTAAGCCTCTAGTTGACTAGCTCGTTGATCAATAGATGGTTACGATTTCCTGACCATGGACATTGGATGTCATTGATAACGGGATCACATCATTAGGAGAATGATGTGATGGACAAGACCCAATCCTAAGCCTAGCACAAAGATCGTAGTTCGTATGCTAAAGCTTTTCTAATGTCAAGTATCTTTTCTTATACCATGAGATTGTGCAACTCCGGATACCGTAGGAATGCTTTGGGTGTATCAAACGTCACAACGTAATCGGGTGACTATAAAGGTGCACTACAGGTATCTCCAAAAGTGTCTGCATTGGGTTGGCTCGAATCGAGACTGGATTTGTCACTCCGTGTGACGGAGAGGTATCTCTGGGCCCACTCGGTAGGACATCATCATAATGTGCACAGTGTGATTAAGGAGTTGATCACGGGATGATGTGTTACGGAACGAGTAAAGAGACTTGCCGTAACGAGATTGAACAAGGTATCGGGATACCGATGATCGAATCTCGGGCAAGTACAATACCGCTAGACAAAGGGAATTGTATACGGATCGATTGAGTCCTTGACATCGTGGTTCATCCGATGAGATCATCGTGGAACATGTAGGAGCCAACATGGGTATCCAGATCCCGCTGTTGGTTATTGACCGGAGAACGTCTCGGTCATGTCTGCTTGTCTCCCGAACCCGTAGGGTCTACACTTAAGGTTCGATGGCGCTAGGGTTATATAGGAAGCTTGTATGTGGTTACCGAATGTTGTTGAGTCCCGGATGAGATCCTGGACGTCACGAGGAGTTCGGAATGGTCCGGAGGTAAAGAATTATATATAGGAAGTGCTGTTTCGCCATCGGGACAAGTTTCGGTGATATCGGTATTGTACGGGACCACGGAGGGGTCCTGGCTCACCGGTGGGGCCACCTGCCCCGGGGCCACATGGGCCCTAGGTGGTGCGCCTAGGCCTGCATGGGCCAAGGGAACCAGCCCCAAGAGGCCCATGCATGAAACACTTGGAGAGGAAGAGTCCATAGAGGGGAAGGCACCTCCAGGTGCCTTGGGAGGATGGACTCCTCCCCCCTTGGCCGCACCCCTCCCTTGGAGGAGGGGGCAAGGCTGCCCTCCCCTCCTTGGCACCTATATAAAGGGGGAGGGGAAGGGCAGCAGCACCGAGCCCCTGGCGCCTCCTCTCCCTCTCCAACACCTCCTTCTCCTCCGTAGTGCTTGGCGGCCTGCAGGATTGCCACGCTCCTCCACCACCACCACCACGCCCGTTGTGCTGCTGTTGGATGGAGTCTTCCTCAACCTCTCCCTCTCTCCTTGCTGGATCAAGGCGTGGGAGGACGTCACCGGAGCTGTACGTGTGTTGAACGCGGAGGTGCCGTTCGGCACTAGGATCATCGGTGATCTGAATCACGGCGAGTACGACTCCATCAACCCGTTCACTTGAACGCTTCCGCTTAGCGATCTACAAGGGTATGTAGATGCACTCTCCTTCCCTCGTTGCTAGTTTCTCCATAGATAGATCTTGGTGACACGTAGGAAAATTTTGAATTTCTGCTACGTTCCCCAACAGTCCTGTCGTATCCCTAGATCTTACATCATACTCCCTACGTCCGGATTACATGTCGCAGAAATGGATAAAAGTGGATGTATCTAGAACTGAAATACGCCTAGACCCATCCATTTATTTCCGGATGGAGGGAATACATGTCAATATGTCATGCCTTTCTATTCTTCAGTACCTATTCCATCTCTGTTGTAGCATGTTTTATAACTGAATCACCATTCTTCTATATAAGGAATGCAAGGGGAAGACGGCTATGTTAGAATCAAGGGTTACAAACCAGGTCTTTGCAAAAGATCCAAACGCCAGGAGATAATAAACCAACTCCATTTTCATAGATACTGCTCCAGCACAGAGAAACCCAACTCCCACTGATAATAAGCAGATTCCAGTGGCCAAAGAACTAGTTTGCTCCAGTCCAGCAAAAGAATGTCAACTCCATTCTAAGAAGCGTGTGGGTATCCTCGCATCATGAAATTTTATAGCATTCTGATCATATTTTCTACATGTTTCTTACCCATCTCTCCTTTAGAAAATAAGGTTAAACGATAGAACACTTCCTCCCTTAGGATCGTATTCGAGGAAAATATCTTGCGGGAATTCTCTGTGCTCCAATGCTGATCTAAGTACTTGTTGTATAATACTATATTTTTACATCAGCATGCATTTTGTTAATCGGCGTGAATCTAACCTTTATCTGATCTAAAATTAGTTGTAGCAAAATGTTAAAGGCGCCAATGTTGATTTTTGTAAGGAAAACTGCCTGGTAGTTTTGCATACTGAGCTGCATGAGTGTACTATCTCATATCACACACATTATTGAATTGTAGTGCTTCTCTGGTTGCCCATTCATTCATTGTGCCAATGGTGCTTTTGTATTACCTTACCTGGCTGATGATAGTTGTGCCATATTGTGTTAATTTGGTGTAGGCTAGTTGCCCAAACATTCATTGTGTCAATGTTGCTTTCCTATTATCTGACTTGGCCAATGATAGCAATGCTAGTGTGTTAATTTTGTGCAGGCTGCTGAAGATAAGAAAACAAACTTTGAAAACAGCACGACAACCCCATTGTTTATTTCCAGTAAATCTAGGCCAGGTAATATGGCAATAACTCATGATTAATCTCTTTGGTTCCCGTCCTAATTTATGTTATAATGCAGCGGTCGAGACACTCTCCACTATCAATAATACAAGCCTGCCAAAATCGCCATCTGAATCTGTTCAGTATCCTCTATCTCGAATGCAACAGAATAAATGTATGTTTGTGAACCAATTAATGGATGAAGCAACGATAGAAATGATGGATGAATCAGAGGTGTGCTACGTCTAGAGCTTGTGTTGGTTTTCCTTGAAGAGGAAAGGGTAATGCAGCACATTAGCATAAGTATTTCCCTCAGTTTTTGAGAACCAAGGTATCAATCCAGTAGGAGACTCCTCCAAAGTCCCACGCACCTACACAAACAAACAAACAACTCGCAACCAACGCAATAAAGGGGTTGTCAATCCCTTCACGGCCACTTGCGAAAGTGAGACTGATAGAGATAATATGATAAAATAAATATATTTTTGGTATTTTATAATATAGATGCAAAATGTAAAGAGGCAAATAAAAGTAGAATGAACTCAAATATGATAAAAGATAGACTCGGGGGCCATAGTTTTCACTAGAGGCTTCTCTCAAGATAGCATAAGTATCACGGTGGGTGAACAAATTACTGTCGAGCAATTGATAGAAAAGCGAATAATTATGAGATTATCTAGGCATGATCATGTATATAGGCATCACGTCCGTGACAAGTAGACCGACTCTTGCCTGCATCTACTACTATTACGCCACACATCGACCGACTCCTGCATGCATCTAGAGTATTAAGTTCATAAGAACAGAGACGCCTTAAGCAAGATGACATGATGTAGAGGGATAAACTCATGCAATATGATGTAAACCCCATCTTTTTATCCTCGATGGCAACAATACAATACGTGCCTTGCAACCCTTTCTGTCACTGGGTAAGGACACCGCAAGATTGAACCCAAAGCTAAGCACATCTCCCATGGCAAGAAAGATCAATCTAGTAGGCCAAACCAAACTGATAATTCGAAGAGACTTGCAAAGATAACTCAATCATACATAAAATAATTCAGAGGAGATTCAAATATTTCTCATAGATAAACTTGATCATAAACCCACAATTCATCGGATCTCGACAAACACACCCCAAGAAGAGATTACATCGAATAGATCTCCACAAGAGAGGGGGAGAACATTGTATTGAGATCCAAAAAGAGAGAAGAAGCCATCTAGCTAATAACTATGGACCCGAAGGTCTGTGGTAAACTACTCACAACTCATTGGAAGGGCTATGGTGTTGATGTAGAAGCCCTCCATGGTCGATTCCCCCTCCGGCAGAGCGCCAAAGGCTCCAAGATGGGATCTCGCGGATCTGAGAAGGTTACAGTGGAAATTGTGTTTAGGTGGCTCCCTGGATGTTTTCGGGGTACGTAGGTATATATAGGAGGAAGAAGTACGCCGGTGGCCGCTCGTGGGGCCCAGAAGACAGGGGCGCGCCCTGTAGGGGTGGGCGCGCCCTCCACCCTCCTGGCCGGCTCGTTCACTTCTTGACTTGCACTCCAAGTTCTCCTGATCACGTTCGTTCCAAAAATCACGCTCCCAAACGTTTCATTCCGTTTGGACTCCATTTGATATTCCTTTTCTTCGAAATACTGAAATAGGCAAAAAAATAGCAATACGGGTTGGGCCTCCGGTTAGTAGGTTAGTCCCGAAAATGATATAAATGAGTAAAATAAAGCCCATAAACATCCAAAAGGGGTAATATAATAGCATGGAACAATAAAAAATTATAGATACGTTGAAGACGTATCAAGCATACCCAAGCTTAATTCCTGCTCGTCCTCGAGTAGGTAAATGATAAAAACAGATTTTATGATGTGGAATGCTACCTAGCATAATTCTCAATGTAATTTTCTTTATTGTGGCATGAATGTTCAGATCCAAATGATTCAAAATAAAAGTTCATATTGATAAAAGAAATAGTAACACTTCAAGCATACTAATCAAAGTAATCATGGCTTCTCAAAATAACATGGCAAAAGTAAGTTCATCCCTACAAAATCATATAGTTAGGCTATGCTTCATTTGCATCACACAAAGATGTTCCCAACTTCTATACCCCCGATGAAAAGCCAAGCAATTGTTTCATACTTAAATAATCTCAAACTTTTTCAACCTTCACGCAATACATGAGCGTGAGCCATGGATATAGCACTATGGGTGGAATAGAATATGATGATGGGGATTGTGTGGAGAAGACAAAAAAGGAGAAAGTCTCACGTTGACGAGGATAATCAACGGACTATGGAGATGCCCATCAATTGATGTCAACATGAGGAGTAGGGATTGCCATGCAACGGATGCACTAGAGCTATAAATGAATGTTCAACAAAAGAAAACTAGTGGGTGTGCATCCAACTCGCTTGCTCACGAAGACCTAGGGAATTTGAGGAAGCCCATCGTAGGAATATACAAGCCAAGTTCTATAATGAAAAATTCCCACTAGTATGAAAAAGATAACTTATGATATCACTATAAAAAAACATGGTGCTACTTTGAAGCACAATATATGAGACTTACTACATGAAGAACAAGGTGCTACTTTGAAGCACAAGTATGGAAAAAGAGATAGTAACATTGCCCTTTTTATTTATTTTTGTTTTTTCTTTTTTGGGCCTTTTTTTGGGCAATGCTCTAATAATGATGATCATCACACTTTAATTGATTACAACATATGAATTACAATACGAAACTAGAACAAGATATGACTCTATATGAATGCCTCCGGTGGTGTACCGGGATGGTGCAATGAATCAAGAGTGACATGTATGAAAATTATGCATGGTGGCTTTGCCACAAATACGATGTCAACTACATGATCATGCAATGGCAATATGACAAAAGTAATGTATGTCATGATGATGATGAACGGAACGGTGGAAAGTTGCATGGCAATATATCTCGGAATGGCTATGGAAATGCCATAATAGGTAGGTATGGTGGCTGTTTTGAGGAGAATATAAGGAGGTTTATGTGTGATAGAGCGTATCGTATCACGGGGTTTGGATGCACCGGCGAAGTTTGCACCAACTGTCAAGGTGAGAAAGGGCAATGCACGGTACCGAAGAGGCTAGCAATGGTGGAAAGGTAAAAATGTGTATAATCCATGGACTCAACATTAGTCAAAAGAACTAATATACATATTACAAAAATTTAGAAGTCATCAAAAATCAAGTACTATGCGCATGCTCCTAGGGGGATAGATTGGTAGGAAAATACCATCGCTCGTCCCCGACCGCCACTCATAAGGATGCACAAGCCAGGTACACTTCATGTTTCAAATTTGTCACACACCTTTAACCATACGTGCATGCTACGGGACTTACTAACTTCAACACAAGCATTCTTTAAATTCATAATCACCCAACTAGCATGACTTTAATATCACTACCTCCTTATCTCAAAACAATTATCAAGTATCAAATTGATCATAGCATCCAATTCACTTCCTATGATAGTTTTTATTATACCCAGCTTGGATGCTCATCATTCTAGGACCAACTTTGTAACCATAGCAAATACCATGCTGTTCTAGAAGACTCTCAAAATAATATAAGTGAAGCATGAGAGACAAGCAATTTCTACAAAAATAAGCCACCGCCATGCTCTAAAAGATATAAGTGAAGCACTAGAGCAAAACTATCATGCTCAAAAGATATAAGTGAAGCACATAGAGTATTCTAGCAAATTCTAATCAAGTATACTTCTCCCAAAAGGTGTGTACAGCAAGGATGATTGTGGTAAACTTAAAATCAAAGACTAATATAATACACAACGCTCCAAGCAAAACACATATCATGTGGTGAATAAAAATATAGCTCCAAGTAAAGTTACCAATGAACGAAGACGAAAGAGGGGATGCCTTTCCGGGGCATCCCCAAGCTTAGGCTTTTGGATATTCTTGAATATCTTGGGGTGCCTTGGGCATCGCCAAGCTTAGGCTCTTGCCACTCCTTATTCCATAGTCCATAAAAGCTTTACCCAAAACTTGAAAACTTCACAACACAAAACTCAACAGAAATCTCGTAAGCTCCGTTAGTGAAAGAAAACAAAACCACCACATAAGGTACTGTAATGAACTCATTATTTATTTATTTTGGTGTTAAACCTACTGTATTCCAACTTCTCTATGGTTTATAAACTATTTTACTAGCCATAGATTCATCAAAATAACCAAACAACACACGAAAAACAGAATCTGTCAAAAACAGAACAGTCTGTAGTAATCTGTAACTAACGCAAACTTATGGAACTCCAAAACTTCTACCAAAATAGGAAGTCCTAGACAATTTGTCTATTGAACAGCAGAAAAAAGAATCAACGCAAAATCACGTTTCCGTGATTTACTAAAAAAAATCGCGTGCGCGCAAAGTTTCTGTTTTTCAGCAGAATCAAATCAACTATCATCATAGGTTATCCTATAGGTTCTACTTGGCACAAACACTAATTAAAAGATAAAAACACATCTAAGCAGAGAGTAGATGCAAGATTTATTAAATAACAGCAAGGAAAAATATTGGGTTGTCTCCCAACAAACGCTTTTCTTTAAACCCTTTTTAGCTAGGCATTGAGATTTCAATGATGCTCACATGAAAGACAAGAATTGAAGCACAAAGAGAGCATCATAAAGCATATTACAAACACACTTAAGTCTAACATACTTCCTACGCATAGGCATCTTGTAAGAAAACAAATTATCAAGGCAAGCAAAAACTAGCATATGCAAGGAAGAACAAAGAGATGATAGCAATCTCAACATGAAGAGAGGTAATTTAGTAACATGAAAATTTCTACAACCATATTTTCCTCTCTCATAATAATTACATGTAGGATCATAGGCAAATTCAACAAAATAGCTATCACATAACATATTCTCAACACGATCCACATGCATGCAAAGTTGACACTTTTCCAAAATAGTGGGATTATCATTAACTAAAGTCATGACCTCTCCAAACCCACTTTTCTCAAAAATTTCATAAGATTGAACATTATCCAAATATGTGGGAAATAAAGTTGACACTCTTCCAAACCCACTTGCAATAATATTTCAAATACTATTATCAATCTCATATTCATCATGGGGCTTAAATAAATTCTCAAGATCATAAGAAGAATCACCCCAATCATGATTATTGCAACAAGTAGTAGACATAGCAAAACTAGCATCCCCAAGCTTAGGGTTTTGCATATTATTAGCACAATTGACGTCAAGAGAATTTATAGTAAAATCATTGCAATCATGATTTTTATTCAAAGAGTTATCGTGAATCTCTTCATAAATTTCTTCATCATAATTTTCAGATTCACAAATTTCAAGCAAAGCTTTATAAAGATAATCTAGTGCACAAAACTCACTAGCAATTGGTTCATCATAATTGGATCTCTTAAAAAGATTAGCAAGCGGATGAGGATCCATAGATCTTAGGTTCTGTTTAGCAATAAATAAGCATCTATTCCAACCAAACGAGCAAACGAAAGGGCAAGCAAAAGAGAGAAGAGAAGATTGGGAAAGAGAGGGCGAATAAAACGGCAAGGGTGAAGTGGGGGACAGGAAAACGAGAGGCAAATGGCAAATAAAGTAAATGCGAGGGAGATGAGTTTGTGATGGGTACTTGGTATGTCTTGACTTGAGCGAAGACCTCCCCGGCAACGGCGCCAGAAATCCTTCTTGCTATGTCTTGAGCTTGCGTTGGTTTTCCTTGAAGAGGAAAGGATGATGCAGCACAGTAGCGTAAGTATTTCCCTCAGTTTTTGAGAACCAAGGTATCAATCCAATAGGAGACACCTCCAAAGTCCCATGCACCTACACAAACAAACAAACAACTCGCAACCAACGCAATAAAGGGGTTGTCAATCCCTTCACGGCCACTTGCGAAAGTGAGATCTGATAGAGATAATATGATAAAATAAATATATTTTTGGTATTTTATAATATAGATGCAAAAAGTAAAGAGGCAAATAAAAGTAGATTGAACGCAAATATGATAAAAGATAGACTCGGGGGCCATAGGTTTCACTAGAGGCTTCTCTCAAGATAGCATAAGTATCACGGCGGGTGAACAAATTACTGTCGATCAATTGATAGAAAAGCGAATAATTATGAGATTATCTAGGCATGATCATGTATATAGGCATCACGTCCGTGACAAGTAGACCGACTCCTGCATGCATCTACTACTATTACACCACACATCGACCGACTCCTGCATGCATCTAGAATATTAAGTTCATAAGAACAGAGTAACGCCTTAAGCAAGATGACATGATGTAGAGGGATAAACCCATGCAATATGATGTAAACCCCATCTTTTTATCCTCGATGGCAACAATACAATACGTGCCTTGCAACCCTTTACATCCTTTGGGTAAGGACACCGCAAGATTGAACCCAAAGCTAAGCACTTCTCCCATGGCAAGAAAGATCAATCTAGTAGGCCAAACCAAACTGATAATTTGAAGAGACTTGCAAAGATAACTCAGTCATACATAAAATAATTCAGAGGAGATTCAAATATTTCTCATAGATAAACTTGACCATAAACCACAATTCATCGGATGTCAACAAACACACCGCAAAAAGAGATTACATTGAATAGATCTCCACAAGAGAGGGGGAGAACATTGTATTGAGATCCAAAAAGAGAGAAGAAGCCATCTAGCTAATAACTATGGACCCGAAGGTATGTGGTAAACTACTCACAACTCATCGGAAGGGCTATGGTGTTGATGTACAAGCCCTCCATGGTCGATTCCCCCTCCGGCAGAGCGCCGGCGAAGGCTCCAAGATGGGATCTAGCGGATACAGAAGGTTACGGCGGTGGAAATTGTGTTTCGGTGGCTCCCAGGATGTTTTCGGGGTACGTAGGTATATATAGGAGGAAGAAGTGGTGGCCACTCGTGGGGCCCAGGAGACAGGGGCGCGCCCTCCACCCTCTTGGCCGCCTCGTTCTCTTCTTGACTTGCACTCCAAGTTCTCCGGATCACGCTTGTTCCAAAATCACGCTCCCGAAGGTTTCATTCCGTTTGGACTCCGTTTGATATTCCTTTTCTTTGAAATACTGAAATAGGCAAAAAAAACAGCAATACGGGTTGGGCCTCCGGTTAGTAGGTTAGTCCCAAAAATGATATAAATGTGTAAAATAAAGCCCATAAACATCCAAAAGGAGTAATATAATAGCTTAGAACAATAAAAAATTATAGATACGTTGAAGACATATCAAGGTGCAGAGTCGTGCGACACAACAACTGATCAATGTTTTCAGAGGCAGTGCAGCAAGAACTTGCCCACATGCTTATGGGTGTCATCTGTGATGAGGTTGCAGATTGTGACGTTGTAGATGGTTAGGTTCTGCTCATTTATTTGCACTGGCATCAATCTTTGATCGCCCATTGGATGTAATTTCCTGTAATATATGCTGGATGTGCAACGTTATTCCCTGTATGCCGTACCTTTGCTTGATCGGTTTTGGTCCTATGCATAATTTCTCATCGTAATGGGCTCAAATTATCTAATTTGTCCTAAAGACATGTACGAACTTTAGTGGGCCCATTAAGTTAATGGGCCATTACTAGGCCGAAAGTTAATGGTCGGCCTGCCTCTTACCTCCCGGGTCGTTAACAGGCCGACATCAAAGTGGGAAACAGGTGGGCCCAATTTATTTCACGGGCCGTTAACAGGCCATTACTAAGTTTGGGCTACATATGGCCCAACTATACTTTAGGCCTTTAGCAGGCCGAAAGAGACAGCGGGCTTGTACAGGACCATGAAGAGCATGGGCCGCTAAGAGGCCGAAAGTTAGGTCGTATTGTAAATGGCCCAACTGAGTTGTGGGCCTTTAGCAGGCTGAAAGAGAAACCGGGCTGGTATTGGACCATGAAGGGCATGGGCCGTTAAAAGGCCAAAACTAAGGTCCGACTACAAATGGCCCAACTCATTTATGGTCCGTTAACAGGCCGAAAGGCACACATGGTCGGGAATTGGCCCAACACTTAAATGGGTCGCTAAAAGGCCAAAAGTCAGGTCCGACTACAAATGGCCCAACTGATGTATGGGCCGTCAACAGGCTGAAAGTGACACCGGGCCGGAAATTGGCCCAACACTTAAATGGGCCGCTAAAAGGCCGAAACTCAGGTCCGACTACAAATGGCCCATCAGATTTATGGGTCGTTGTCGGTGTCAAAACCGGCAGATCTCAGGTAGAGGGTCCCGAACTGTGCGTCTAAGGCTAATGGTAACAGGAGGCGGGGGACACGATGTTTACCCAGGTTCGGGTCCTCTCGATGGAGGTAATACCCTACTTCCTGCTTGATGATTTTGATGATATGAGTATTACAAGAGTTGATCTACCACGAGATCGTAGAGGCTAAACCCTAGAAGCTAGCCTATGATTATGATTGTTGTTGTCCTACGGACTAAACCCTCCGGTTTATATAGACACCGGAGGGGGCTAGGGTTACACAGAGTCGGTTACAGAGAAGGAAATCTACATATCCGAATCGCCAAGCTTGCCTTCCATGCAAAGGAGAGTCCCATCTGGACACGGGACGAAGTCTTCAATCTTGTACCTTCATAGTCCAACAGTCCGGCCAAAGTATATAGTCCGGCTGTCCGGATACCCCCTTATCCAGGACTCCCTCAGTAGCCCCTGAACCAGGCTTCAATGACGATGAGTCCCGCGCGCAGATTGTCTTCAGCAGTGCAAGGCGGGTTCCTTCTCCGAATACTCCATTGAAGATTATGAATACGAGGATCGTGTCCGGCTCTGCAAAACAAATTCCACATAACACCGTAGAGAGAACATATTTCACAAATCTAATATTCTGACAACTTTTCATAGTGTGACATCGCACCGAGGCCCGATTATTATTCGAACCGTTTTTCTCAACCAGCAGCTGCACATATTGCAAGGCGTTTTATTGGCACGTCTTGTCAAAGCAGAGATCGTGTCCCCCTTATCGCGGGATTCTCATCAATATGGGTGGGTAACCCAGCCGTGCCATCAAACGTGGCGTTTGGGGAATAAGCGATTTTAACGGGCAAGCGGGGAGGCGCAGGATTTTTGCTGCCTTTATAAGGGGGGAGGGTAAGAACTTCCCTCCTCACCCACGCCATTCTCTATTCATCCATTCCTTTCCGCTCGAGCCCTAGTGCCCAAGCGCTCCTCTTCTCCGCCCAAAAAGGCTTCCCGAAGATGTCCGGATCTGGAGCAGGAGGCAAGTGGATGGCCTCTACCGTCCGGGAGAAGGAGATCAAAAAGCTTCGGGGGGGGCGGGTACTTGGCTAAGAGAATTAGCCACCGTCTGCCGACGGCGGGACAGATCGTCCCCACTCCTGAACCCCACGAGAGGGTGGTATTCCTCCCTCATTTCATCCGCGGGCTAGGGTTTCCCCTCCACCCATTTGTTCGCGGCATCACGTATTATTATGGGGTTGATTTCCATGATCTATCTCCCAATTCCTTCCTCAAAATCTCGACATCCATCGTCGTGTGCGAGGCCTTTCTCCGCGTCCCGCCGCACTTTGGCTTATGGCTGAAGGTTTTTAATGTGAAGCCCAAGGTAGTAAGCGGCGAGCATGCCGAATGCGGAGGTGCCATGGTGAGCAAGATGCCAATGTTACATGGCCGACAGGGACTTTCAATGATTCCGTCAAGGAGTGGCAGCAGCAGTGGTTCTACATCACCGAGCCGTGTGGCAAGGAGTGGACCGCCGTTCCAGAGTTTAGATCCGGTTCCCTCCTGCGACTTATGTCCTGGCGCAAGAAGGGCCTGAGCTGGGCTTCGTCCGACGAGCTATCCGAGCTCCAGACGCGCATCCAAGACATGGAAGACAAGAGCGTCAAGCTCGTCAATGTAGTCCAGGTGATGTTGGTTCGCCGGATTCTACCTTGTCAACACCGTGCTTGCAATCTATGGGAGTTCGACCCGGCCAAGCACCAGACCTTGTCAGAGCTCTTTGGCTCTTCGCATAAGGACAACTGGAAGGTGCTTTTCAAGTCCGGCAAATCATGGCCGGACTCCACCGAGGACTGCGGGTACCAATTGTCCCGCCCGGCAAGTTCGGTAAGCGATCGCTTGTTGACAGTTCGTATGTTTCATTCGCATATTTTTTTAAGAAAATGTATGAAGTGTTTCCCCCATATTTCCTAGGGTTGGGCGAAGAAGGTGGGGCGGATCTACTGTCTAGCCCCGTGATGTCTACTACACAACCTTCTTCTTGTAGACGTTGTTGGGCCTGCAAGTGCACAGGTTTGTAGGACAGCAGCAAATTTCCCTCAAGTGGATGACCTAAGGTTTATCAATCCATGGGAGGCGTAGGATGAAGATGGTCTCTCTCAAACAACCCTGCAACCAAATAACAAAGAGTCTCTTGTGTCCCCAACACACCCAATACAATGGTAAATTGTATAGGTGCACTAGTTCGAAGAGATGGTGATACAAGTGCAATATGGATGGTAGATAAAGGTTTTTGTAATCTGAAATAATAAAAACAGCAAGGTAACTAATGATAAAAGTGAACGTAAATGGTATTGAAATGATAGGAAACAAGGCATAGGGTTCATACTTTCACTAGTGCAAGTTCTCTCAACAATAATAACATAGATAGATCATATAACAATCCCTAAACATGCAACAAAGAGTCACTCCAAAGCCACCAATAGCGGAGAACAAAGAAAAGATTATGGTAGGGTACGAAACCACCTCAAAGTTATTCTTTCGGATCAATCTATTCAAGAGTTCGTACTAGAGTAACACCTTAAGACACAAATCAACCAAAACCCTAATGTCACCTAGATACTCCATTGTCACCTCAAGTATCTGTGGGCATGACTATACGATATGCATCACACAATATCAGATTCATCTATTCAACCAACACAAAGTACTTCAAAGAGTGCCCCAAAGTTTCTACCGGAGAGTCAAGAAAACGTGTGCCAAACCCTATGCATAGGTTCATGGGCGGAACCCCGAAGTTGGTCACCAAAACATACATCAAGTGGCATGTGATATCCCATTGTCACCATAGATAAACACGGCAATACATACATCAAGTGTTCTCAAATAAAGACTCAATCCGATAAGATAATTTCAAGAGGGAAACTCAATTCATCACAAGAGAGTAGAGGGGGAGAAACATCATAAGATCCAACTATAATAACAAAGCTCGTGATACATCAAGATCGTGCCATAGAGAGAACACGAGAGAGAGAGAGAGAGAGAGAGATCAAACACATAGCTACTGGTACATACCCTCAGCCCCGAGGGTGAACTACTCCCTCCTCGTCATGGAGGGCGCCGGGATGATGAAGATGGCCACCGGTGATGGGTTCCCCCTCCGGCAGGGTGCCGGAACGGACTCCCGAGAGGTTTTTGGTGGCTACAAAGGCTTGTGGCGGCGGAACTCCCGATCTATCTTCTCCGTGGATGTTTTTAGGGTACGTGGGACTATATAGGTGAAAGAAGTCAGTCGGGAGGTGCTCGAGGGGCCCACGAGACAGGGGGCGCGCCCAGTAGGGGGGGCGCCCCCTATCTCCTGGCCTCCTCGGGGATCTTCTGACATGAACTTCAAGTCTCCAGGATGATATTCTTCCAAAAAATCACGCTGCCGAAGGTTTTATTCCGTTTGGACTCTGTTTGATACTCCTTTTCCTCGAAATACTGAAACAAGCAATAAAACAACAATATGGGTTGGGCCTCCGGTTAATAGGTTAGTCCCAAAAATGATATAAATGTGTAAAATAAAGCCCATAAACGTCCAAAAAGGGTAATATAATAGCATGGAACAATCAAAAATTATAGATATGTTGGAGACGTATCAAGCATCCCCAAGCTTAATTCATGCTCGTCCTCGAGTAGGTAAATGATAAAAACAGAATTTTTTATGTGGAATGCTACCTAGCATATCTCTCAATGTAATTTTATTTATTGTGGCATGAATGTTCAGATCCAAAATGATTCAAAATAAAAGTTCATATTGACAAAAGAAATAGTAACACTTCAAGCATACTAATCAAAGTAATCATGTCTTCTCAAAATAACATGGCAAAAGAAAGTTCATCCCTACAAAATCATATAGTTAGGATATGCTACATTTTCGTCACACAAAGATGTTCCCAACTTTTATACCCGGATGACAAGCCAAGCAATTGTTTCATACTTAAATAATCTCAAACTTTTTCAACCTTCACGCAATACATGAGCGTGAGCCATGGATATAGCACTATGGGTGGAATATAATATGATGATGGGGATTGTGTGGAGAATACAAAAAAGGAGAAAGTCTCACATTCACGAGGATAATCAACGGGCTATGGAGACGCCCATCAATGATGTCAACATGAGGAGTAGGGATTGCATGCAACGGATGCACTAGAGCTATAAATGAATGCTCAACAAAAGAAAACTAGTGGGTGTGCATCCAACTTGCTTGCTCACGAAGACCTCGGGCATTTGAGGAAGCTCATCGTAGGAATATACAAGCCAAGTTTTATAATGAAAAATTCCCACTAGTATGAAAAAGACAATTTATGAGACTCACAATATGAAAAACATGGTGCTACTTTGAAGCACAATATATGAGACTCACTACATGAAGAACAAGGTCCTACTTTGAAGCACAAGTGTGGAAAAAGAGATAGTAACATTGCCCTTTTTTAATTTTTTTTCTTTTTCTTTTTCTTTTCTTCTTTTTTTTCTTTTCTTTTTTTTCTTTTGGGCCTCCCCTTTTTTCTTTTGGCCTTTCTTCTTTTTTTTCTTTTTGGGCAATGCTCTAATAATGATGATCATCACACTTTCATTGATTACAACATATGAATTACAACTCGAAACTAGAACAAGATATGACTCTATATGAATGCCTCCGACGGTGTCTTTGGGATGGTGCAATGAATCAAGAGTGACATGTATGAAAAATAATGCATGGTGGCTTTGCCACAAATACGATGTCAACTACATGATCATGCAACGACAATATGACATAAGTAAAGTATGTCATGATGATGATGAACGGAACGGTGGAAAGTAGAATGGCAATATATCTCGGAATGGCTATGGAAATGCCATAATAGGTAGGTATGGTGGCTGTTTTGAGGAAGATATAAGGAGGTTTGTGTGTGATAGAGCATATCATATCACGGGGTTTGGATGCACCGGCGAAGTTTGCACCAACTCTCAAGGTGAGAAAGGGCAATGCACGGTACCAAAGAGGCTAGCAATGGTGGAAAGGTAAAAGTGCGTACATTCCATGGACTCAACATTAGTCAAAATAACTCATATACTTATTGCGAAAATTTAGAAGTCATCAAAAATCAAGTACTACGCGCATGCTCCTAGGGGGATAGATTGGTAGGAAAAGACCATCGCACTTCCCCGACCGCCACTCATAAGGATACACAAGCCAGGTACACTTCATGTTTCAAATTTGTTACACAACTTTAAACATACGTGCATGTTCCAGGACTTGCTAACTTCAACACAAGCATTCTTTAAATTCATAATCACCCAACTAGCATGACTTTAATATCACTACCTCAATATCTCAAAACAATTATCAAGTATCAAATTGATCATAGCATCCAATTCACTTCCTATGATAGTTTTTATTATACCCAACTTGGATGCTCATCATTCTAGGACCAACTTTGTAACCATAACAAGTACCATGCTGTTCTAAAAGACTCTAAAAATAATATAAGTGAAGCATGAGAGACTAGAAATTTCTACAAAATATAACCATCGCCGTGCTCTAAAGGATATAAGTGATGCACTGGAGAAAATGACAAACTACTCCGAAATATATAAGTAAAGATCAATGAGTAGTCGAATAATTGTGCAACTATGTGAAGACTCTCTAACATTAAGGAATTTCAGATCTTGGTATTGTTGGGGAACGTAGCAGAAATTCAAAATTTTCCTACGTGTCACCAAGATCTATCTATGAAGAAACTAGCAACGAGGGAAGGAGAGTGCATCTACATACCCTTGTAGATCGCTAAGCGGAAGAGTTAATGAGAACGGGGTTGAAGGAGTCGCATTGCCGTGATCCAAATCACCGGAGATCCGAAAGTGCCGAACGGACGGCACCTCCGCTGTTCAACACACGTACAGCCCGTGACGCCTCCCATGCCTTGATCCAGCAAGGAGAGAGGGAGAGGTTGAGGAAGACTCCATCCAACAGCAGCACAACGGCGTGGTGGTGGTGGAGGCGTGGCAATCCTGCAGGCTTCGCCAAGCACCTCACGGGAGAGGAGGAGGTGTCACGGGAGGGAGGGAGGCGCCAGGGGCTCAAAGCGGCTGCCCTCCCTCCCTCCACTATATATAGGGGTAAGGGAGAGGGGAGGCAGCCTTGCCCCTTCCTCCAAGGAAGGGGTGCGGCCAAGGGAGGGGAGGAGTCCATCCTCCCCAAGGCAACTTCAGGTGCCTTCCCCTTGAGGACTCTTCCCTTTTTCTTATATCTTGGCGCATGGGCCTCTTGGGGCTGGTGCCCTTGGCCCATATAGGCCAAGGCGCACCCCTACAGCCCATGTGGCCCCCAGGGCAGGTGGACCCCCGGTGGACCCCGGACCCCTTTCGGCACTCCGGTACAATACCGATAAAGTGCGAAACTTTTCCGGCGACCAAAATAGGACTTCCCATATATAAATCTTTACCTCCGGACCATTCCGAACTCCTCGTGACGCCTCGGATCTCATCCGGGACTCGAACAACATTCGGTAACCACATACAAACTTCCTTTATAACCCTAGCGTCATCGAACCTTAAGTGTGTAGACCCTACGGGTTCGGGAGACATGCGCATATGACCGAGACGTTCTCGGTCAATAACCAACAGCGGGATCTGGATACCCATGTTGGCTCCCACATGTTCCACGATGATCTCATCGGATGAACCACGATGTCAAGGACTCAATCGATCCCGTATACAATTCCCTTTGTCTAACGGTATTGTACTTGCCCGAGATTCGATCGTCGGTATACCGATACCTTGTTCAATCTCGTTACCGGCAAGTCTCTTTACTCGTTCCGTAACACATCATCCCGTGATCAACCCCTTGGTCACATTGTGCACATTATGATGATGTCCTACCGAGTGGGCCCAGAGGTACCTCTCCGTCACACGGAGTGACAAATCCCAGTCTCGATTTGTGCCAACCCAACAGACACTTTCGGAGATACCTATAGTGCACCTTTATAGTCACCCAGTTACGTTGTGACGTTTGGTACACCCAAAGCATTCCTACGGTATCCGGGAGTTGCACAATCTCATGGTCTAAGGAAATGATACTTGACATTAGAAAAGCTTTAGCATACGAACTACGCATCTTTGTGCTAGGCTTAGGATTGGGTCTTGTCCATCACATCATTCTACTAATGATGTGATCCCGTTATCAATGACATCCAATGTCCATGGTTAGGAAACCGTAACCATCTATTGATCAACGAGCTAGCCAATAGAGGCTTGCTAGGGACATGGTGTTGTCTATGTATCCACACATGTATTTGAGTTTCCTATCAATACAATTATAGCATGGATAATAAACGATTATCATGAACAAGGAAATATAATAATAATAACTAATTTATTATTGCCTCTAGGGCATATTTCCAACAGTCTCCCACTTGCACTAGAGTCAATAATCTAGTTCACATCGTCATGTGATTAACATCGATATGTCACATCGCCATGTGACTAACACCCAAAGAGTTTACTAGTGTCTGTAAACTAGTTCACATCATCATGTGATTTAGACTCAATGAGTTCTGAGGTTTGATCATGTTTTGCTTGTGAGAGAGGTTTTAGTCAACGAGTTTTAGTCAACGGGTCTGAACCTTTCAGATCCGTGTGTGCTTTGCAAATTTCTAGGTCATATTATAAATGCTGCTTCCACGCTCCACTTGAAGCTATTCCAAATGGTTGCGCCACTATACGTATCCGGTTTGCTACTCGTAGTCACTTTCGGATAGGTGTTAAAGCTTGCATCGACGTAACCCTTTACGCCGAACTCTTTATCACCTCCATAATCGAGAAACATGTCCTTATTTACTCCAAGGACAATTTTGATCACTGTCCAATGATCCATTCCTGGATCATTCTTGTACCCTTTGACTCATGGCATGGCACACTTCCGGTCTTACACAAGATAGCATCTTGTAGAGCCTATGTCTAAGGCATAGGGACGATCTTAAATCCTTTCTCTGCTCTGCCGTGGTCGAGCTTTAAGTCTTAACTTCATACCTTACATCTCGTGCAAGAACTCCTTCTTTGATCGATCCATCTTGAACACCTTCAAGATCATGTCAAGGTACATGCTCATTTGAAAGTATTATTAAACATTTTGATCTATCTTATAGATCTTTGATGCTTATTGTTCAAGTAGCCTAATCCAGGTTTTCTATTGAAAACACCTTTCAAATAACCATGTATGCTTTCCAGAAATTCTACATCATTTCGATCAACAATATGTCAACAACATATACTCATCGGAAATTCTATAGTGCTCCCACTCACTTCTTCGGAAATACAAGTTTCTCATAAACTTTGTATAAACCCAAAATCTTTGATCATCACATCAAAGCGCACATTCCAACTCCGAGATGCTTACTCCAGTCCTTAGAAGGATCGCTGGTGCTAGCATACCTTTTAGCATCCTTAGGATCGACAAAACTTTTCGATTGCATCACATACAACCTTTCCTTACGAAACCGGTAAGGATACTCATTTTGACGTCCATCCGCCAGATTTCATAAATGCAGCTTGTGCTAACATGATTCCGACGGACTTAAGCATCGCTACGGATGAGAAAATCTCATCGTAGTCAACTCCTTGAACTTGTGAAAACACTTCGCCACAAGTCGAGCTTCATAGACGGCGACATTGCCGTCCACGTCCGTCTTCTTCTTAAAGACCCATTTATCTCAATGGCTTGCCGATTATCGGGCAAGTCCACCAAAGTCATGGATCCTTTCTCGGATTTTATGGCTTTTAACCATTTGTCGGAATCCGGGCCCACCATTGCTTCTTCATATCTCGTAGGTTCATTGTTGTCTAGCAACATGACCTCAAAGACAGGATTGCGCACCATTCTGAAGTAGTACGCATCCTTGTCACCCTACGAGGTACGTCAGTGACTTGATCCGAAACTTCATGATCACTATCATAAGCTTCTACTTCAATTGGTGTAGGTGCCACGGGAACAACTTCCTTTGCCCTGCTACACACTAGTTGAAGTGATGGTTCAATAACCTCATCAAGTCTCCACCATCCTCCCACTCAACTTTTCGAGACGAACTTTTCTCGAGAAAGGACCCGATTCAAGAAACAATCCCTATTGCTTTCGGATCTGAATTAGGAGGTATACCCAACTGTTTTGGGTGTCCTATGAAGATGCATTTTATCCGCTTTGGGTTCGAGCTTATCAACCTGAAACTTTTTCATATAATCGTCATAGCCCCAAACCTTTAAGAAATGACAGTTTAGGTTTCTTTAAACCATAGTTCATACGGTGTCATCTCAACGGAATTACGTGGTGCCCTATTAAAGTGAGTGCGGTTGTCTCTAATGCCTAACCCATGAACGATAGTGGTAATTCGATAAGATACATCATGGTACGCACCATATCCAATAGGGTGCAACTATGATGTTCGGACACACCATCACACTATGGTGTTCCAGGCGGTATTAATTGTGAAACAATTTGCACAATGTCTTAATTGTGTGCCAAAACTCGTAACTCAGATATTCATCTCTATGATCATATCATAGACATTCTATCCTCTTGTCACGTAAGATCTTAAACTTCATTCTGAAATTACTTGAACCATTCAATAATTCCAATTTGTGTTTCATCAAGTAAATATACTCAACATCTACTCGAATCATCTGTGAAGTCGTAACATAACGATATTCATCAAGACGCCTCAAAGACTCGTTGGACTGCACATATCAAAATGTGTTGCTTCCAACAAGCTGCTATCTTGTTCCATCTAACTGAAACCGAGGCTTTTCAGTCATCTTGCCCATTTGGTATGTTTTGCATATCTCAAGTGATTCAAAATCAAGTGAGTCCAAACGATCCATCTGCATGGAGTTTCTTCATGCGTATACACCAATAGACATGGTTCGCATGTCTCAAACTTTTCAAAACGAGTGAGTCCAAAGATCCATCAACATGGAGCTTCTTCATGCTTTTATACCAATATGACTCAAATGGCGAAGCCACAAGCAGGTGGTACTATCATTACTATCTTATATCTTTTGGCATGAAAATGTGTATCACTACGATCGAGATTCAATAAACCATTTCTTTAGGTGCAAGACCATTGAAGGTATTATTCAAATAAATAGAGTAATCATTATTCTCTTTAAATGAATAACCGTATTGCGATAGACATAATCCAATCATGTATATGCTCAACGCAAACACCAAATGACAATTATTCAGGTTTAATACTAATCTTGATGGTAGAGGGAGCGTGCGATGTTTGATCACATCAAAATTGGAAACACTTCCAACACATATCGCCGACTCTCCTTTAGCAAGTCTCCGTTTATGCCGTAGATTTTATTTCGAGTTACTAACACTTAGCAACCGTACCGGTATCTTAATACCCTGGTGCTACTAGGTGTACTAGTAAAGTACACATTAACATAATGTATATCCAATATACTTCTATCGACCTTGCCAGCCTTCTTATCTACCAAGTATCTAGGGTAATGCTGCTCCATTGGCTGTTCCCCTTATTACGTAAGCGCTTAGTCTCGGGTTTGGGTTCAACCTTGGGTTTCTTCACTAGAGCAGCAGCTGATTTGCCGCTTCATGAAGTATCCCTTCTTGCCCTTGCCCTTCTTGAAACTAGTGGTTTCACCAACAATTGATGCTCCTTCTTGACTCCTACTTTCGCGATGTCAAACATCGTGAATACCTCAAGGATCATCATATCTATCCCTGATATGTTATAGTTCATCACGAAGTTCTAGTAGCTTGGTGGCAATGTCTTTGGAGAAACATTACTATCTCATCTGGAAGATTAACTCCCACTCGATTCAAGTGATTGTTGCACTCAGACATTCTGAGCACAAGCTCATCGATTGAGCTTTCTCCCTTAGTTTGCGTGCTAAGAAAATCGTCGGAGGTCTCATACCTCTTGACATGGGCACGAGCCTGAAATCCCAATTTCAGCCCTCGAAACATCTCATATGTTCCGCGACATTTCGAAAACGTCTTTGGTGCCTCTACTCTAAACCGTTCAACTGAACTATCACGTAGTTATCAAAAGCGTGTATGTCCGATGTTGAAACATCCACAAACGACGCGTTTGGGGTTCAGCACACCGGGCGGTGCATTAAGGACATAAGCTTTCTCGTCCGCATAATCGCTACTTTCAACTTTCAACTATATTTTCTCTAGGAACATATCTAAACAGTGGAACTAAAGCGCGAGCTTACGACATAATTTGCAAAAGGTCTTTTGACTATGTTCAAGATAATTAAGTTCATCTTATGAACTCCCACTCAGATAGACATCCCTCTGGTCATCTAAGTGATTACATGATCCGAGTCAACTAAGCCGTGTCCGATCATCACGTGAGACGGACTAGTCATCATCGGTGAACATCTTCATGTTGATCGTATCTACTATACGACTCATGCTCGACCTTTCGGTCTCTGTGTTCCCGAGGCCATGTCTGTACATGCTAGGCTCGCCAAGTTAACCCCAAGTGTTTTTGCTGTGTAAATCTGTCTTACACCCGTTGTATGTGAACGTAAGAATCCATCACACCCGATCATCACGTGGTGCTTAGAAGCGACGAAACTGTAACGGTGCACATCGAGGAGAACACTTCTTGAAATTTGTGTAAGGGATCATCTTATTTACTACCGTCGTTCTAAGTAAACAAGATGCATAAACATAATAAACATCACATGCAATTATATATTAGTGACATGATATGGCCAATATCATATAGCTCCATTGATCTCCATCGTCACCGGCATGACACCATGATCTCCATCATCATGATCTCCATCATCGTGTCTTCATGAAGTTGTCTCGCCAACTATTACTTCTACTACTATGGCTATCGGTTAGCAATAAAGTAAAGTAATTACATGGCGTTGTTTAATGACACGCAGGTCATACAATAAATAAAGACAACTCCTATGTCTCCTGCCGGTTGTCATATTCATCGACATGCAAGTCGTGAATCCTATTACAAGAACATGATCAATCTCATACATCACATATCATTCATCACATTCTTCTTGGCCATATCACATCACATAGCATACCTGCAAAAACAAGTTAGACGTCCTCTAATTGTTGTTTGCATGTTTTACGTGGCTGCTATGGGTTTCTAGCAAGAACGCTTACCTACGCAAAACCACAACGTGATATGCCAATTGCTATTTACCCTTCATAAGGACCATTTTCATCGAATCCGATCCGACTAAAGTCGGAGAGACTGGCACCCGCTAGCCACCTTATGCACCAAGTGCATGTCAGTCGGTGGAACCTGTCTCACGTAAGAGTACGTGTAAGGTCGGTCCGGGCCGCTTCATCCCACAATACCATCGAAACAAGATTGGACTAGTAACGGTAAGCATATTGAACAAAATCAACGCCCACAACTACTTTGTGTTCTACTCGTGCAAAGAATCTACTAATAGACCTAGCTCATGATGCCCTTTGTTGGGGAACGTAGCAGAAATTCAAAATTTTCCCTACGTGTCACCAAGATCTATCTATGAAGAAACTAGCAACGAGGGAAGGAGAGTGCATCTACATACCCTTGTAGATCGCTAAGCGGAAGCGTTCATGAGAACGGGGTTGAAGGAGTCGTACTTGTCGTGATCCAAATCACCGGAGATCCGAAAGTGCCGAACGGACGGCACCTCCGCTGTTCAACACACGTACAGCCCGGTGACGTCTCCCATGCCTTGATCCAGCAAGGAGAGAGGGAGAGGTTGAGGAAGACTCCATCCAACAGCAGCACAACGGCGTGGTGGTGGTGGAGGAGCGTGGCAATCCCCGCAGGCTTCGCCAAGCACCTACGGGAGAGGAGGAGGTGTCACGGGAGGGAGGGAGGCGCCAGGCTCAGTGTGGCTGCCTCCCTCCCTCCACTATATATAGGGGTAAGGGAGAGGGAGGCGCAGCCTTGCCCCTTCCTCCAAGGAAGGGGTGCGGCCAAGGGAGGGAGGAGTCCATCCTCCCCAAGGCAACCTTCGGAGGTGCCTTCCCCTTGAGGACTCTTCCTTTTCTTATATCTTGGCGCATGGGCCTCTTGGGGCTGGTGCCCTTGGCCCATATAGGCCAAGGCGCACCCCTACAGCCCATGTGGCCCCAGGCAGGTGGACCCCGGTGGACCCCCGGACCCCTTTCGGCACTCCCAGACAATACCGATAAAGTGCTAAACTTTTCCTACGACCAAAATAGGACTTCCCATATATAAATCTTTACCTCCGGACCATTCCGAACTCCTCGTGACGTCCGGGATCTCATCCGGACTCGAACAACATTCGTAACCACATACAAACTTCCTTTATAACCCTAGCGTCATCGAACCTTATGTGTAGACCCTACGGGTTCGGGAGACATGCGAACATGACCGAGACGTTCTCCGGTCAATAACCAACAGCGGATCTGGATACCCATGTTTGCTCCCACATGTTCCACGATGATCTCATCGGATGAACCACGATGTCAAGGACTCAATCGATCCGTGATACAATTCCCTTTGTCTAACGGTATTGTACTTGCCCGAGATTCGATCGTCGGTATACCGATACCTTGTTCAATCTCGTTACGGCAAGTCTCTTTACTCGTTCCGTAACACATCATCCCGTGATCAACCCCTTGGTCACATTGTGCACATTATGATGATGTCCTACCGAAAGTGGGCCCAGAGATACCTCTCCGTCACACGGAGTGACAAATCCAGTCTCGATTTGTGCCAACCCAATGCAGACACTTTCGAGATACCTGTAGTGCACCTTTATAGTCACCCGATTACGTTGTGACGTTTGGTACACCCAAAGCATTCCTACGGTATCCGGAGTTGCACAATCTCATGGTCTAAGGAAATGATACTTGACATTAGAAAAGCTTTAGCATACGAACTACGATCTTTGTGCTAGGCTTAGGATTGGGTCTTGTCCATCACATCATTCTACTAATGATGTGATCCCGTTATCAATGACATCCAATGTCCATGGTTAGGAAACCGTAACCATCTATCGATCAACGAGCTAGCCAATAGAGGCTTGCTAGGGACATGGTGTTGTCTATGTATCCACACATGTATTTGAGTTTCCTATCAATACAATTATAGCATGGATAATAAACGATTATCATGAACAAGGAAATATAATAATAATAACTAATTTATTATTGCCTCTAGGGCATATTTCCAACAGTTATTGTATTAAAACAGCAAGCAAAACAAAACAAAATGATATTGCAAGGATAGCACAACTCATGTGAAGAAGCAAAAACTTAGGCTCAACCGATACTAACCGATAGTTGTTGAAGAAGAAAGGTGGGATGCCTACCGGGGCATCCCCAAGCTTAGATTCTTGAGACTTCTTGAAATATTATCTTTGGGTGCCTTGGGCATCCCCAAGCTTGAACTTTTGTGTCTCCTTAATTCCTCTAATATCATGGTTTCTCTTTTTATCAAAAGCTTCATCCACAACAAACTCAACAAGAACTCGTGAGATAGGTTAGTAGTATAAACCAATGCGAAACCTTATCATTTTCTACTGTAACAAATCACTAAAATTATTATTCAACATTGCATAGTAAATGCCTCTGCATATTTAATACTCCTATCCTCAAATAGAATCATTAAACAAGCAAACATATGCAAACAATGCAAACATAACAGCAATCTGCCAAAACAGTACAGTCTGTAAAGAATGCAAGAGTATCAATACTTCCCTAACTCCAAAAATTATGAGAGAAAATTTCCACTGTAGTAAATTTATCAGATCTCATTATGCAAAAGGTTTCAACATTATATCATTCTCTGACTTTTCTAGGGAATTTTTGCAACAGCAGTAAAATTTCTGTTTTGAAACAGCAACATGTATACTAGCAAAATAAGCACGGCAAAGGCTATCCTTGACTTTTTTATTGAAACTAAAGATGAAAAACAACTATTCTAAATAATAGAAATCAAATACTAACAAAATAAAATGATGCTCCAAGCAAAACACATGTCATGTGGTGAATAAAAATATAGCTCCAAGTAAAGTTACCGATGAACGAAGACGAAAGACGGGATGCCATCCGGGGCATCCCCAAGCTTAGGCTCTTGTTTGTCCTTGAATATTACCTTGGGGTGCCTTGGGAATCCCCAATCTTAGGCTCTTGCCACTCCTTATTCCATAGTCCATCGAATCTTTACCCAAAACTTGAAAACTCCACAACACAAAACTCAACAGAAAACTCGTAAGCTCCGTTAGCGAAAGAAAACAAAACCACCACTTAGGTACTGTAGTGAACTCATTCTAAATTCATATTGGTGTAATATCTACTGTATTCTAACTTCTATATGGTTCATACCACTTAATACTAGCCATAGATTCATCAAAATAAGAAAAGAACACATACAAAACAGAATTTGTCAAAAACAGAACAGTCTGTAGTAATCTGTATCAAACGTATACTTATGGAACTCCAAAAATTCTACCAAAATAGGAAGACCTAGATAATTTGATTATTGATCTTATTCAATTTGAATCAGTATTTTATCACGTTCTGGTGATTTTAAACAATTGTTTTCGTGAACAGAAAGTTTCTGGAATTTTCAGCAAGATCAAATAACTATCATCCAAGAAGATCCTATAGGTCTTACTTGGCACAAACACTAATTAAAACATAAACCACATATAACCAGAGGCTAGATGATTTATTTATTACTAAACAGAACCAAAAAGCAAGAAAATAAAATAAAATTGGGTTGCCTCCCAACAAGCGCTTACGTTTAACGCCCCTAGCTAGGCATGATGATTTCAATGATGCTCACATAAAAGATAAGAATTGAAACATAAAGAGAGCATCATGAAGAATATGACTAGCACATTTAAGACTAACCCACTTCCTATGCATAGGGATTTTGTGAGCAAACAATTTATTGGGACAATAATCAACTAGCATAGGAAGGCAAAACAAGCATAACTTCAAGATTTTAAGCACATAGAGAGGAAACTTGATATTATTGCAATTCCTACAAGCATATATTCCTCCCTCATAATAATTTTCCGTAGCATCATGAATGAATTCAACAATATAACCAGCACCTAAAGCATTCTTTTCATGATCTACTTGCATAGAAAATTTACTACTATCCGTATAAGCAAAAATTTTCTCATGAATAGTAGTGGGAGCAAACTCAACAAAATAATTATCATGTGAGGCATAATCCAATTGAAAACTAAAATCATGATGACAAGTTTCATGGTTATAATTATTCCTAATAGCATACAAGTCATCACAATAATCATCATAGGTAGCAACTTTGTTCTCATAATCAATTGGAACCTCTTCCGAAATAGTGGATTCATCACTAAATAAAGTCATGACCTCTCCAAATCCACTTTCATAATTATAACAATAATATTCAACATCCTCCAAAATAGTGGGATAATCTCTTCCAAAAGTTGACACTCTTCCAAACCTACTTTCATCAATATAATCATCATAAATAGGAGGCATGCTTTCATCATAATAAATATTCTCATCAAAACTTGGGGGACTAAACATATCATCTTCATCAAACATAGCATCCCCAAGCTTGTCGCTTTGCATATCATTAGCATCATGGATATTCAAGGAATTCATACTAAAAAGATTGCAATCATGCTCATCATACAAAGATCTAGTACCATACATTCTATAGATTTCTTCTTCTAGCACTTGAGCACAATTTTCCTTTTCATCATACTCACGAAAGATATTAAAAAGATGAAGCGTATGAGACAAGCTTAACTCCATTTTCTTGTAGTTTTTCTTTTATAAACTAAACTAGTGATAAGACAAGAAACAAAAAGATTCGATTGCAAGATCTAAAGATATACCTTCAAGCACTCACCTCCCCGGCAACGGCGCCAGAAAAGAGCTTGATGTCTACTACACAACCTTCTTCTTGTAGACGTTGTTGGGCCTGCAAGTGCATAGGTTTGTAGGACAACAGCAAATTTCCCTCAAGTGGATGACCTAAGGTTTTTCAATCCGTGGGAGGCGTAGGATGAAGATGATCTCTCTCAAACAACCCTGCAACCAAATAACAAAGAGTCTCTTGTGTCCCCAACACACCCAATATAATGGTAAATTGTATAGGTGCACTTGTTCGGCGAAGAGATGGTGATACAAGTGCAATATGGATGGTAGATAAAGGTTTTTGTAATCTGAAATAATAAAAACAGCAAGGTAACTAATGATAAAAGTGAACGTAAACGGTATTGAAATGATAGGAAACAAGGCATAGGGTTCATACTTTCACTAGTGCAAGTTCTCTCAACAATAATAACATAGATAGATCATATAACAATCCCTAAACATGCAACAAAGAGTCACTCCAAAGCCACTAATAGCGGAGAACAAACGAAGAGATTATGGTAGGGTACGAAACCACCTCGAAGTTATTCTTTCGGATCAATCTATTCAAGAGTTCGTACTAGAATAACACCTTAAGACACAAATCAACCAAAACCCTAATGTCACCTAGATACTCCATTGTCACCTCAAGTATCCGTGGGCATGATTATACGATATGCATCACACAATCTCAGATTCATCTATTCAACCAACACAAAGTACTTCAAAGAGTGCCCCAAAGTTTCTACCGGAGAGTCAAGAAAAGCGTGTGCCAATCCCTATGCATAGGTTCATGGGCGGAACCCGCAAGTTGGTCACCAAAACATACATCAAGTGGCACGTGATATCCCATTGTCACCACAGATAAACACGGCAAGACATACATCAAGTGTTCTCAAATAAAGACTCAATCCGATAAGATAACTTCAAGAGGGAAACTCAATTCATAACAAGAGAGTAGAGGGGGAGAAACATCATAAGATCCAACTATAATAACAAAGCTCGCAATACATCAAGATCGTGCCATAGAGGGAACACGAGAGAGAGAGAGAGAGAGAGTGAGAGAGAGAGAGAGAGAGAGAGAGAGATCAAACTCTTAGCTACTGGTACAGACCCTCAGCCCTGAGGGTGAGCTACTCCCTCCTCGTCATGGAGGGCGCCGGGATGATGAAGATGGCCACCGGTGATGGGTTCCCCCTCCGTGAGGTGCAGAACGGACTCGAGAGGTTTTGGTGGCTACAGAGGCTTGCGGTGGCGGAACTCCCGATCTATCTTCTCCGTGGATGTTTTTAGGGTACGTGGGACTATATAGGCGAAAGAAGTTGGTCGGGAGGTGCTCGAGGGGCCCACGAGACAGGGGGCGCGCCCAGTAGGGGGGGAGCACGCCCTCCTATCTCCTGGCCTCCTCGAGGATCTTCTGACGTGAACTCCAAGTCTCCAGCATTATATTCTTCCAAAAAATCACGTTGCCGAAGGTTTCATTCCGTTTGGACTCGGTTTGATATTCCTTTTCCTCGAAATACTGAAACAGGCAATAAAACAGCAATATGGGTTGGGCCTCCGGTTAATAGGTTAGTCCCAAAAATGATATAAATGTGTAAAATAAAGCCCATAAACATCCAAAAAGGGTAATATAATAGCATGGAACAATAAAAAATTATAGATACGTTGGAGACGTATCACCCCGCTACTAGAAGAACCGGCCGGCCCACTCCTGACAAAGATGCTGGTCCCCGCTCCATACAAGGCACCGAAGAAGAAGGCCGAAAATGAGGCCAAGAAGACCAGAGGCGGCCTCCGTCTCCGTGGCGCTTCAGACACAAGGTCCGAAGGGTCCAATGCCCATTCTTCCTCCGAAGAGGATGATGAGGAGGAAGGAGACGAATCCCCTGCGGGGGGGGGGGAGAAAAGGACGGCCTCCACATCCTTGGAGGCTGAGCCACCTAAGAGGGGTCCACCGGTGCCACCGATAGCAGCCCGGAGTGGGATCCCTGGGCCGAGCCCCTGATGAACTCGTAAGTACAAAATCCGAACACACTCATGCGTCCGGACTTGTCGTGGCATCACATTCTAGTCTGAGCTGTGATTTTTTCAGTCCGGCGAAGCCACGCGCCGAACAATCCTTGTAAGAAGATCTGCTGGTTTCGGACGCTATGGAGAGCGGAACACCCCCGAAGGCCTCCTCCTCCAAACATAGGAATGAAACTGAGGTTTCGTCCTGGAAGGACACTGATAACCCACAAGTGTAGGGGATCGCAACAGCTTTCGAGGGTAGAGTATTCAACCCAAATTTATTGATTCGACACAAGGGGAGCCAAAGAATATTCTTGAGTATTAGCAGTTGAGTTGTCAATTCAACCACACCTGGATAACTTAGTATCTCTGCAGCAAAGTGTTTAGTAGCAAAAGTGGTATGATAATAAAGGTAACGGTAGCAAAAGTAAAGATAAATGTTTTTGGGTTTTTGTAGTAGTTGTAACAAGAGTAGCGGAAAAGTAAATAAGCGAAGAACAATATATGAAAAGCTCGTAGGCAATGGATCAGTGATGGATGATTATGCCGGATGCGATTCCTTATGCAATAGTTATAACATAGGGTGATATAGAACTAGCTCCAATTCATCAATGTAATGTAGGCATGTATTCCATAAATAGCCATACGTGCTTATGGAAAAGAACTTGTATGACATCTTTTGTCCTACCCTCCCGTTGAAGCGGGGTCCTAGCGGAAACTAAGGGATATTAAGGCCTCCTTTTGATAGAGAACCGGACCAAAGCATTAACACATAGTGAATACATGAACTCCTCAAACTACAGTCATCACCGAGAAGTATCCCGATTATTGTCACTTCGGGGTTGTCGGATCATAACACATAATAGGTGACTATAGACTTGCGAGATAGGATCAAGAACACACATATATTCATGAAAACATAATAGGTTCAGATCTGAAATCATGGCACTCGGGCCCTAGTGACAAGCATTAAGCATAGCAAAGTCATAGCAACATCAATCTCGTAACATAGTGGATACTAGGGATCAAACCCTAACAAAACTAACTTGATTACATGGTGAATCTCATCCAACCCATCACCGTCCAGCAAGCCTACGATGGAATTACTCACGCATGGCGGTGAGCATCATAAAATTGGTGATGGAGGATGGTTGATAATGACGCCGGCGACGAATCCCCCTCTCCGGAGCCCCGAACGGATTCCAGATCAGCCCTCCCGAGAGAGATTAGGGCTTGGCGGCGGCTCCGTGTCGTGAAACACGATGAAACTTTCTCTCTGATTTTTTTCTCCCCGAGACGGAATATATGGAGTTGGAGTTGAGGTCGGAGGAGGTCCAGGGGGCCCACGAGATAGGGGGGCGCGCCCCCTGTCTCGTGGACAGGCCCTGGGCCCCCTGATGTATTTCTTTTGCCCAATAATTCTTATAAATTCCAAAAAGTGCCTCCGTTGATTTCCAGGACATTCCGAGAACTTTTCTTTTCTACACATAAAACAACATCATGGTAGTTCTGCTGAAAACAACGTCAGTCCGGGTTAGTTTCATTCAAATCATGCAAGTTAGAGTCCAAAACAAGGGCAAAAGTGTTTGGAAAAGTAGATACGTTGGAGAAGTATAAACTGCCCCAAGCTTAAACCTTTGCTTGTCCTCAAGCAATTCAGTTGATAAACTGAAAGTGATAAAGAAAAACTTTTACAAACTCTATTTGCTCTTGTTGTTGTAAACATGAAAAGCCAGCATTCAAGTTTCAGCAAATATTATGAACTAACCATACTCACAATAACACGTAGGTCTCACAATTACTCATATCAATGACATAATCAGCTAGCGAGCCATAATAATAAAACTCGGATGACAACACTTTCTCAAAATAATCATAACATGATATAACAAAATGGTATCTTGCTAGCCCTTTCTGAGACCGCAAAACATAAATGCAGAGCACCTTTAAAGATCAAGGACTGACTAAATATTGTAATTCATGGTAAAAGAGATCCAATCAAGTCATACCCAATATAAACTAATAGTAATGAATGCAAATGACAGTGTGCTCTCCAGCGGGTGCTTTTTAATGAGAAGGGATGATGACTCAACATAAAAGTAAATAGATAGGCCCTTCGCAGAGGGAAGCAAGGATTTGTAGAGGTGCCAGAGCTCGATTTTAAAATAGAGACTGGATAACATTTTGGGCGGCATACTTCCACTGTGAATGCAACAACTATGAGATGGTTGTATCTTCCATACTACATGCATTATAGGCAGTTCCCAAACAGAATGGTAAAGTTTATACTCCCCCTCCTCCACAAGCATCAATCCATGGCTTGCTCGAAACAACGAGTGCCTCCAACATTCAACGGGTCCCAGGGGGAGTTTTGTTTGCAATTATTTTGATTTAGTTTGCATAAAGCATGGGACTGGGCATCCCGGTGACTGGCCCTTTCTCGTGAATGAGGAGCGGAGTCCACTCCTCTTGAGAATAACCCACCTAGCATGGAAGATATAGGAGCCCTAGTTGTACATGAGCTGCTCGAGCATACAAAACAGAATTTCATTTGAAGGTTTGGAGTTTGGCACATACAAATTTACTTGGAACGGCAGGTAGATACCGCATATAGGAAGGTATAGTGGACTCATATGGAACAACTTTGGGGTTTAAGGAGTTTGGATGCACAAGCGATATTCCCGCTTAGTATGCAATTGAAGGCTAGCAAAAGACTGGGACGCGACCAACTGAGAGAGCGAGAACAGTCGTAAACATGCATTAAAATTAATTCACACCGAATACAAGCATGAGTTGGATATAATCTACCATGAACATAAATATCATTAAGGCTATGTTGATTTGATTCAACTACATGTGTGAACATGTGCCAAGTCGAGTCACTCGATTCATTCAAAGGAGGATACCATCCCATCATACCACATCATAATCATTCTAATAGCATGTTGGCACGCAAGGTAAACCATTATAACTCATAGCTAATCAAGCATGGCACAAGCAACTATAATCTCTAAATGTCATTGCAAATATGTTTACTTCATAATAGTGACTCGAAACGATGAACTCATCATATTTACAAAAACAAGAGAGGTCAAGTTCATACCAGCTTTTCTCATCCCAAGAAGTTCATCATATATCGTCATTATTGCCTTTCACTCGCATACGACCGAACGATGTGTATAATAATAAGAGTGCACGTGCATTGGACTAAGCTGGAATCTGCAAGCATTCAACTCAAGAGAGAAGACAAGTAATATGGGCTCTAAATTAAATAAACAATCATGCATATGAGAGCCACTAAGCATTTTTAATACGTTCTTCTCGACCCCCAAAGGAAAGGAAAGAAAATAAAACTATTTACATGGGAAAGCTCCCAACAAGTAAGAAGAAGAGCTAGAAATCTTTTGGGGTTTTCGATTTTAATTCTACTACAAGCATAGAATTTAAACTAACTAATTTTTTGGTTTTTCTTAAGGTTTATCAAACACACAAGAAGAAAACTAGAAAAGAAATTTAAACTAACATGGATAATACAATGAAAGAATATGAGCACCGACGACTAGTGTGTGAACATGAATGTAAATTCGGTGAGAAATACGTACTCCCCCAAGATTATGCTATTGGCCTAAGTTGGTCTAGTACCAAGGACCGCTGGCCGATATCCATAAGTGAAACTGGGTTGTATCGAGATGCAGAGGCAACAGCCTCCCGAAAGCAAAGCAGCGTGTTAGCGAGCTGCTTCCATTCCCCTCTCGTATTCAGCTGCTTCTTCCCTGGTGATAACATATCTTCCTCTTGCCTGATAATCAAAAAGGTAGGGGGAAGGAAGAGTAACAGGGACGACATTGCGCCTGTCATAGATTAGTCGATAATGGAGGAATTGTCCATTCCTCTCAAGAAAATGATGATGGAACATAGCTTCTTTATCCAAAAAAATAGGAGGTAAAATCATATCCCCCTCTCGTGGAGCTATATTAAGAAGATTAGCCACACGGGTTGCATAAATTCCTCCAAATAAATCTCCCTTTCTACTATTATTCTGCAACCTACGTGCAACTATTGCCCCCCAAGTTATAACCTTTATAACTGACACAAAGACTCTTGAGGACAGCAAGATCAGAGCACACATGTGACATACTTCTTCCTTACCGTTAATGCATCTACCAATAAAGAGAGCAAAGTAATGTATAGCAGGAAATTGAATGCTCCCTATGGTAGCTTGTGCTACGTCCCTAGATTCTCCCACAGTAATACTAGCAAGAAAATCTCTAAATTCAGATTTGGGAGGATCATTAATATTACCCCACTGCGCGAGTTTGCAAGCAGTTGTGAAATCCTCTAAATCCATGGTATAAGATGTATCATAAATATCAAACATGACACTAGGAGAATTACGCGAACAGTTGTATCTAAACCTTCGCACAAAAGAATCAGTCAATTGATAGTACTGCGGACACTTATCTTGTAAGAAGTCCTCCAGCTCGGCATTACGCACATATGCGTCAAATTCCTCCTTGAAGCCTGCTTCGACCATAAAATCATCGGATGGCCACTCACAAGCCCGTACATTTGCGTCCCTCGGCAATTCAACATCTTGCTCACGTATAGCAATCCTTGGCCCTTTCTTTGCTGAGGAACCTCCTTGGTACATTCTTCTAAGCATATTTCCTTTTCTGAAAAAATTCTGAAATTTTAGTAACTTCAAAATAAAAGTGCATAAAACTAAACAAGATCGGTAACAACTACTCCTACAAGTGCCTAGACCCTATATCATGCATTGGAATTGCTTGGGACCTCAAAAATTTAACATGCAAGCTCAAGAACATGATCACCTATGCAGCAAAAATTTGCAATGAATAAAGCACTAGAACAAAAACTATTTGGACCAATGGAGGAGTCACATACCAAGCAACAATCTCCCAAAGCAGTTTTGCGAATGGAGCTTTGAGCTAAGAGATCGAAAATCGCAGCAAGAAGAGCTAGAACTCGTGCTTGAGCTGGATGGGGATTTTTTTGGGTAGAAGATGAAGTGTGTGGATGCTAGCATAAGTGGAGGAGCCACCAGGCCCACGAGATGGGGCGCGCCCTGTGGGGGCGCGCCCTCCTCTCTCGTGGCCTAGTGCTTGCCCCTTCTGTAGTGTTTTCAGTGCCTAAAATCCTCAAATATTCCAGAAAAATCATACTAGATTTGCAGGGCATTTGGAGCACTTTTATTTTTGGGCTATTTTTTAATGCACGGATAATTCAGAAAACAGGCGGATAATACTATTTTTTGCTTTATTTAATCTAAATAACAGAAAGTAAAAAGAGGGTACAGAAGGTTGTGCCTTCTAGTTTCGTCCATCTCGTGATCATCAAAATGAACCCACTAACAAGGTTGATCAAGTCTTGTTAACGAACTCATTCCGAATAACACGGGCAGGAGAAATTTTGAATAACACTAAGTTACCTCAACGGGATATGAAAATCCCCAACAATAAGAATATCATACTTTTCTTGACGGTAGGGAGAGGAAATTCAAAACCTCCAAAAATGATAGTTGGAACTTTTTCAATAGAATTGATGCTATGAACTTGAGATTGTTTCCTCAGAAAGTGTACCGTATGCTCATTACCATTAACATGAAAAGTGACATTGCCTTTGTTGCAATCAATAACAACCCTTGCGGTATTAAGAAAAGGTCTACCAAGTATAATAGACATACTATCATCCTCAGGAATATCAAGAATAACAAAGTCCGTTAAGATAGTGACATTTGCAACCACAACAGGCACATCCTCACAAATACCGACATGTATAGCCGTTGATTTATCAGCCATTTACGAAGATATTTCATTAGGTGTCAACTTATTCAATTCAAGTCTACGATATAGAGAGAGAGGCATAACACTAACACTGGCTCCAAGATCACATAAAGCAGTTCTAACATAGTTTCTTTTAATAGAGCATGGTATAGTTGGTACACCCGGATCTCCAAGTTTCTTTGGTATTCCACCCTTAAAAGTGTAATTAGCAAGCATGGTGGAAATTTCAGCTTCCGGTATCTTCCTTTTATTTGTGATGATATCCTTCATATACTTAGCAGAAGGATTTACTTTAAGCATATCAGTTAAACGCATGCATAAGAAAATAGGTCTAATCATTTCAGCAAAGCGCTCAAAATCCTCATCATCCTTTGACTTGGATGGTTTAGGAGGAAAGGGCATGGGTTTCTGAACCCATGGTTCTCTTTCATTACCGTGCTTCCTAGCAAAAAAATCTCTCTTATCATAACGTTGATTCTTTGATTGTGGGTTATCAAGATCAACAGCAGGTTCAATCTCTATATCATTGTCTTTGCTGGTTGAGCATCAACATGAACATTATCATTAACATTATCACTAGCTTCATGTTCATCACCTGATTGTGTTTCAGCATCAGAAATAGAAATATCATTGGGATTATCAGGTGTGTCTACAGTAGGTTCACTAGAAGCATGCAAAGTTCTATCGTTTTTCTTCTTCTTCTTTTTAGAAGAACTAGGTGCCTCTAAATTATTTCTCTGAGAATCTTGTTCGATTCTCTTAGGGTGGCCTTCAGGATACAAAGGTTCCTGAGTCATTCTACCAGTTCTAGTAGCCACTCTAACAGCAAAGTCATATTTATTATTTAATTCATCAAGAAAATCATTTTGAGCCTTAAGTACTTGCTCAGCTTGAGTAGCAACCATAGAAGCATATTTGCTAACGCGGTGAAGTTCATCTTTAACTCTAGCAAGATTATCACCTACGCGTCCTATCTCGAAAGCATTATTCTTTAACTCTCTACCAACATAAGCATTAAAACTTTCTTGCCTAGCCATAAAGTCATCAAATTCATCTAAGCATGGGCTATGAAATTTAGTAGAGGGTATTTCAACTTTATCATATCTATAGAGAGAATTTACCTTTACTACCTATGTCGGGTTATCAAGACAATGTGGTTCTTCAGGCGGTAAATTAAGACCATGTATTTCTTCAATAGGAGGTAAATTCTTAACATCTTCAGCTTTAATACCTTTTTCTTTCATTGATTTCTTTGCCTCTTGCATATCTTCAGAACTGAGAAATAAAACACCTCTCTTCTTGAATTGGGTTTAGGAATAGGCTCAGAGTTGGCTCAATTGGTTCAGAATTGCTTGAGGAATTGGCTCGAAGAGTCCAATTATTTTCATTAGTCAACATATTATTCAATAATATTTCAGCTTCGTCATTGTTCTTTCCTGAAAACACAACCAGCACAACTATCCAAGTAGTCCTTGGAAGCATCGGTTAGTCCATTATAAAAGATATCAAGTATTTCATTTTTCTTAAGAGGATGATCAGGCAAAGCATTAAATAACCGGAGAAGCCTCCCCCAAGCTTGTGGGAGACTCTCTTCTTTGATTTGCACAAAATTATATATTTCCCGCAAGGCAGCTTGTTTCTTATGAGCAGTGTAACACCCCAAAATTTTAACCTTGTTTTGTTAATTAAAATTTTGCCAGGAAATTAAAAACTTTTATTTTCTGGACTCCCTTTTGTTTTTTGAAACATTTCCTTCCTTTTTATCATGGAGTTATTTCCTTCAGTGAAAACTTTTCAAATATCTTATTGGACTTGTTTATCCTCTCAAGAAAAATCTTTTCTTTTCATCAGAGGAATTAATTATATAATAATCTCCATAATCTTTATTTTCTTGGAAAATGGTTTCCCATGATTTTATGGTCCTTTTTGAACTGCAACCATTTAATAAAATCATTCAATGTTCCAACCAAAATTTGGAGATGTCATGTGATGTTTTTAAGCCACTTTTATGCAAAAATACCTTCTGTCCTTTGGTAATTTTGAGCTCTACACCATTTTTTCAAATCTAGTCCAGTGGGCAGATTTGCACTATAGCCTATTTAATTATTTATTTAAAGCTTCCACTAAAATTATGGGATGTCAGTAGGAGCATAATATTCAACTTTATGCAAAAACCCAGCTTTGTTCTCTGAAAAATTTGAGTGGATCAAGCTCTTTTCCATTCTGGTCCAACTTGAGGATTTGTACAGCAACCACCATTTTAGTTGCTCCTCTATCCATGATTCCTTTTCCTACTTGTAGTCCTCCCTGCTAAACCCCTAAGTCCAGGAGCATGCACCCATTGGATCATTTTTGGTCCATGTAATGATGTCATTTACCTCCTGTTCAGAATTGAAGTTTTGCAAAACTTGCACTAGCAAGTTTGTGCTTTGGACAAACTAACCTCACCACCCTCTCATCCAACTAAAGAGACCCCACTCTGGAAGTTTCGGCCACACCAAGAACTACCTAGGTGCCTATGGCATTTTGTCAAACACCTTGAGTGCATGAATAGCTTTGACATGACTTTTGTCATTGCACTGTGAACTTGCACCTCTGGACAAACTAGCATGTCCACTAAACTCCCAGCTACTCCTAACCTAGGTCTGCTAAGTGCCAGCCTCACCCAAGCTTTGTGGCATGCACTGGTATTTCGCCGAGCACCTGGTGAGCGTGCTCTGGGCGCGCCCAGAGCGCGCGTTTTGCCCGTGTCGCGCCCGAGCCGCCGCGTCGCGTCCCTGGTTTGGCCCACACTGCATAGCCACGCCACGCACTCTCCCTCTCACCAGAACGAGCCAAGCAGCCCCTCGCCACGTCTCCGGCAAGCCAGTAGCTAGCCGCCACGGCCGCCCGAGCCTCTCCCGCTCGCCACCTGCCCCTTGGAGCAGCGCAAGCTCATCCACAAGCGTGTCCACTAGCGCTCGTCTCCGCCATTTACGCCCTAGCTACGTGAATGGCGGTCGTCGGCTACCTTATCCGCGGCCACCGATGGAACCGACCCCGATCGCCTATTTAAGAAGCCCCGAGCTCGTCCCCGCACTCAGGCAACCTCAAATCACTCCCCAAATTTCCCCGTGGCAGCCAATCGACCCGGAGAGGTCTTCTTCCCCATCTCCGGCAACCGCAGCCGCCGCCACTGCCCAGCCATTCCGGCGCCACCAGGGCCTCCCCCTATCCACTCTCTTCACCAGAGCCCCTCTCCCTCTCGTGAGTCCATCCCCTACTCAATCTTGATCGGGACTCGCCATGGGCGAAACCCACTTTGCCCGACGACCACCGTCATTGCGGAGCTCGCCACGGCAGCCTGGCCCACCCAAGAGACCAAAGCGACCACCGATAGGGACCGCCTCGATCCCCTGAGACTGCGGATGGCCTTGGTTTCCCGAGCAGTGCCGCCGTTCGCCGTGAGCTCGCCGAGTCCCACCCTTCGGGCGGAGAAAGAGGAGGGAGGAAGACCGATCAAACGACCCGATGGGCGAGGCGGGCCCACTGTCGATGACTCCAGCGTGGTCCACGCTGGTTAAGTGGAAACGTATTTCAGAATACGCCTTCGACGTGTACGTATAATCGAACCGTTTTCTTTTTCTGTTTTATTTTAAATAACAGATTTTGACCAAAACTTTGACTGCCTAGAACTTTTTAATTATAACTCCAAATGAGTTGATTCTTTTTCCTACCTCTCTCAAATATTGTCTAGTTTATTTTAAGATTTCTTTTAAAAAAATTCAGACAACTTTTTGTTCTGTTTTGGAAATGTGTGTTAATTCAAACTTATTTACAATATGATTTTTTGGGAGAGAAAGAAGGAGGCTTTCAAAAGTTTTGGAGTGCACCTGCCTTTCCACACCTTGAAGGCAAGCATTCTGAACCTGGCATAATATTTTGCATGCATTGTTTGACACGATTATGGCACCACCTCAATACGTGGAAGTCGTTATTTTATGTGGTGATGTGATCGTTTGCATAAATGCTTATTTGAAATTTCCTTGCTGTTGGAAATGGACATGCTTGTGATAGTGATCATCCTTGTATGCCTTTCATGCCTACCGGAAGGAAAACGGGAAAGTCTCAGTCTTGGGTAGAACCGAGCTTGTCCCTAGTTCCTCGTCGAGACGAGTGTGTCCGGCATGGCATGAGGGGTATGATGAGTGGTGATTACATGCATTGGATTAAATATATTCGTTATGCTAATCATGCAGGGAATACTTAAACCTCCTGAGTCGACCATAGATCGAGTCTTGTTCCAGTAACCCACATACTTGTTTCGTACTACCACTTGTCCCTACAACAAGTAGGGTACGGTTCAGTAAGTCGTCAACCCTTTTCTAGCACACACCGTAAAGAGAGGCCATGGTGGAAGATACGGTTGTAGCTGGTAGGCAGGCCACAGTCCGGGGCATGGGTGTTTCGGTTGAGACCGAGAGGGAGGCCGCCCTTAGAGCGCCTTGTGATATAAATTTGATCCCATGCTATGCGAGGTTGTAGCCTCCCACTTAGAGTTTTTCTTAACAAGTGTCGTGGGTGATTCCAGACACCGGTAAGTTAAGCTGGTGTGTGCAAGTTAGGTGTGTTTTCAACTAAAAGGCCGTAGACGGAATTAGTCCCGATGGACTAAAGGAATCCGTTACTCGTGGGTAAAGAGTATACCCTCTGGAGAGATTAAATCTATTCGAATAGCCGTGTCCATGGTTAAGGATTACAGTCTGGGATGGGTCAGGTGTCGGTCTTAGTGTCGGTCTTCGAAGGAGAAACTGTTAAACCAGAACTGGGATCGCGACTTGAGACTTGTAATGATTATGATTATTATTTTGTTATGGACTAACCCGTTATATTATTTGAATTATCGAGTATCCACAGGATGGTTCTACCTCCTGGATATTCACCGTGATTATTTATAAGCCCTTTATGTGGTGTCATTTGAGACGCCTTGGATCGTGGCATGCTTGTTATTTATTTATTTTATAAGCCCTTTATGTGGTGTCATTTGAGACGCCTGGCCGTGGCATGCTTGTTATTTATTTACTTTATAAGCCCATTATGTGGTGTCGCTAAGACGCCTCGACCGTGGCATTGCTTGTTATTTATTTACTTTATAAGCCCATTATGTGGTGTCGCTGAGACGCCCGACTGTGGCATGCTTGTTATTTATTTATTTTTATAAGCCCTTTATGTGGTGTCGTTGAGACGCCTTGATTTATGCATGTTTGTTATTTATTTACTTTATAAGCCCTTTATGTGGTGTATACAGAATCGACCGTAACATTTTATTTATACTCCATCGTTGCATATTCATGCTGCATATAAATAACCTGCTCGCATGCACAATAGATTTTAGTTATGACTGACGATGTGATTGTAGAATATTCCAGTGCTTGATTTTCATTGATATTAATCCAGAGTTCACAATGTTTGCGAGTACATTCAAAGTACTCACTGGCTTGTCCTCGCTATTGTCTTGGCCAGATTTCCTGCTTGGAGAGGAGGCGTTGCGGCAATAGCCCGAAACTAAGCAGCGGTGATAGCAGCCTCGCGAAGATAGGAGTTAACACAGTCATTTGTTCGTGGGAAATGGAGTCCCATAGACACCGATGATCCACAACCCGCTTCCGCCATCGACCACTAGAAACCATTTGTTGTACTCAAAGGACAGAATGGTCTTGTACTACATATTTTGTATTTTGCTTGGAATTTCTGTATCAAGTTGGTGCCTCATCAGCTAACAGTAATCCTGGGGCTGGTGAGCACAACGACCATTTTCTGGAATATATTACCCGGAAAACCGGTCGCGACAGACTTGGTATCAAAGCCAGGCTGACCATTGGTTAATCCTATCTTAGCCAGGTCAATGAACTTAGGCAAACCAACCAACTGACCATAACCGAACCCCGGCCAAGCTTCACATGTAAGATAGCCACACAGTGACCCGACACCTTTGGCAGTCGGTGCCCAACCTATCAACCTAGCATGTCTATCGCGCACCAGTGACCAGCACCCAAGGTGTCTTATTCGCAGGCGTGCAAAGGAAGATTCCGTCCCCTTTTACTATAAAAAGGGCACGCTAGCCCCAACCCAGCACAGCACAGCCGCTACCCCAAACCGAGCCATAATGCCTGGCCCCGTCGTGCACAATGAGACCACAACAACCAACCTTGGAGGCTTTGTGACCATACTCGCAAACCTCACCCGCCGAGCCTATGCGTTAGAAGAGCCCCCAGAATATGTTGTGTACCAAGGACCCATGAGCGGTGAGAGCCGTCAATTCTGGGCCACTGTACATATTTACGGTAGGGGTCTAGCGCCCGAGCGCCCCTACAGGTTCACCGGAAGAACAACTTCCTTTGAGCCACAAACCATCCAACTAGCTGCTCGAGAGGCTATAGTTCATCTCCGGCATCTGTCGCCCAGAGTTAACTGTCGCTCGTTCCACTACTACCCCAGACGAGAAGGGTATGGCAGACCACCCCAAGTTGCCAATGGAGATCACGAGACGGATCCTGCGTTGTTGCACCTAGTGTGCTATGTAGGTGCACTAGAGGAACTGTTCGATCAAATCACCATTGATCTGATCGCAGCTCGTGGAGAGCTGGTTCGCCGAGCCCCGGCGAGAGAAGAAAACGAGCCCGGCGCCGACAACCCAGTCGTGCTGTTCGGACACCCGACCGAGTCCCTGAGGTCTGCCCCAGCCATCGGCCAAGGCGCTTTGATGACCCCAGAAGTGCTTCGTCGTCTCTTGGGAGCACACTCCAACGGGGTTGTGACCAACAATCCCCGAGATGGTCATCATCGCTACCCCAAGCCTGCAGCCCCTCAACCCTCTCCGGAATTCCGACGGTGAGAACCATAGAGAAGCCTCGACATCCACAAGGCACGCCCGCTTGGATGTAAGCGAGGTAGACTAAGTCACTCAAGTAGTGTTGAGTCGATGTATCCCTGCTTTGTAATCATGTGACCATGTAAATAAACGCCGCCTGTCGTCGTGCCTCTGTTTTAAATGGTAGCTTTGCATGGATATGTCAGCATGCGGTATAAATTTCTATCCCAGGCACAGTTACCAAAAACCACCTCGACAACCCCCACAGTGATACGTCACTTTGGTGAGATATGTATCTGTGGCTTGACTCCGACCCATGGAGCTGGGCTGGCAAATTCACTACCTTTCACCACGGTAAAATGACCCAGTTCCAATGCTATAAAAAGGCCACCGCATGACCTTGCCAAACACCCATCACCTTGTGCACCCTCCTCACAACCATTTCTTGCCATGCCAAGCCCTAGTATTTATCTGAGAACTCCAGATGCAACCCCGTGTAGTTTTGTCAAGATATTGTGGGATTTTACTGCGGTACCATGGGCGCTACCCAGCCACCCGAGACGAGCTGTTCAAATCGAGAATCACCCCTTCCACCTCGAGATATTGGGCAGCAGTGCACATCCCTCCCGTAAACCCAAACCAAGACCCAACAGAGGTCTCCTTCGTAGGGAAATCTATGTCGACCCCACATATGGCCCTAGAAGCTGCTGCATACGAAGCGCTTGTTTCGCCTTCGATTCAGCGGTACCAATGACGAGGGTATTATTACTTTCCGAGCCGTGCAGCACCGGAGGAGTAACATCTTTTCGGTGGGCGAATTGAGAGAGACCCGGTCTTGGCCAACCTTGTCGATGCGTCATCGCTCAAGAGCGCGTTTAACCCAACGTGTGATGGGTTATCTCCGAGCCTCATGATTTAAATCCTCGAGATCGCCATCGGCAGATCACTGAGGCCCGACCAGGAGAGACACATTCATCGACTGGTCAATCCACTTTCCCCGATAGAAGAAGAGTGTATCCCAGTACCAGAGACGTTTTCTCGGGACCCCATCCAGTTACCGTTTCCATTTTAGGCGTCGCCGCTGTATTTATTGTTGTAATATTTATTTATGTGTTATAACTTATGTGTGGTACCCTGAAATTGTGCGACGAGTCAATTATTTGGCTTCTACTAATGTGTGTAGTTTTTATATTGTTTATTTTTTTCTTTAAATTAACCGATTTTCCTCATGAAAAATCCTAGAGTGAGATTTCTTTTCCCTGAGTTGCTGCATCTACACCTTCTCTCGACGTGGATTATTTTATTTCACGCAGCACCACGGCAGCAGACTCACAACCAAAATCATTTGAACACATACACTGCTTGCAAAACCTTGCAACTGTGTTACATCTAACTGAGCACCTCCCGACAACAGTTAGCACCCGACACACCCCACCTACTCCTCGTGATCACCGCCACCGCGGAGAGCCAACACCCGAGCAGCAGCATCGCGACGATCATCGAGGATCATCGCGCACAGGAGCACGGAGAGCCCTAGCACCGCTGCTAGCCCTCCACACAACAGGATCACGTACCAGTCCGGCACCAGCTCCGCCATTAGAGCCCCGCCTCGAGCTCCGGCAAACAGAGACAGAGGATAAAGGAGGAGGAGGAGAAGCGAGGTCAGGTGGGAGGAAGAAGAGAAGAACACCTCGGCCGTTTTATAGCTCGAGCTCGGTGTACGGTGGGCGAGGTCCACCAGCGCCGCCCGTCGCCCGATCGCCGATGTTCGGAGGCGAATCCACGAGCAGTGCCGACAGCGTACTGGCCCGCAAAGTGAGTGCACGCTACACCGGCAGCTAGCACGCCGCGCACTACCGCAGTACGTCCTAGATGCCCTACACGCTAGGCGTCGCCGGTGGAGAAAGCGCGGGAAAGCGCGCGGGAGAGAGGAAGAAGAAGAGACTGACAAAGGACCACAGGTCCACACAGCCGACCAGAGAAAAACCGTGCTCTCGGGTACGACCAGCGTATTTTTTAAAATTTAGCATTTATTCTAAATTTATATCCAGCATAGAAATCGCTCGTTTTTCCCCAAAACCGTGGATTTTTCCATGCCGCGCCAGTGTTCCACAATGCGGTTTTGCACCACTTATTGCCCTCTCACTGTAGCCGCATTTGTTTTAATGCATATTTTTTTTTCTTTAATAAAAACAGCTCTTAGCAAATCTCGAGGACGAGATTTTTCTTAAGGGGGGTAGTGTTGTAACACCCCAAAATTTTAACCTTGTTTTGTTAATTAAAATTTTGCCAGGAAATTAAAAACTTTTATTTTCTGGACTCCCTTTTGTTTTTTGAAACATTTCCTTTCTTTTTATCATGGAGTTATTTCCTTCAGTGAAAACTTTTCAAATATGTTATTGGACTTGTTTATCCTCTCAAGAAAAATCTTTTTTTTTTCATCAGAGGAATTAATTACATAATAATCTCCATAATCTTTATTTTCTTGAAAATTGGTTTCCCATGATTTTATGGTCCTTTTTGAACTGCAACCATTTGATAAAATCATTCAATGTTCCAACCAAACTTTGGAGATGTCATGTGATGTTTTTAAGCCACTTTTATACAAAAATACTTTCTGTCCTTTGGTAATTTTGAGCTCTATAGCATTTTTTCAAATCTGGTCCAAGGGTAGATTTGCACTACAGCTTATTTAATTATTTCTTTAAAGCTTCCACTAAAATTATGGGATGTCAGTAGGAGCATAATATTCAACTTTATGCAAAAACCCAGCTTTGTTCTTTGAAAAATTTGAGTGGATCAACCTCTTTTCCATTCTGGTCCAACTTGAGGATTTGTACAGCAACCACCATTTTAGTTGCTCCTCTATCCATGATTCATTTTCCTACTTGTAGTCCTCCCTGCTAAACCCCTAAGCCCAGGAGCATGCACCCATTGGATCATTTTTGGTCCATGTAATGATGCCATTTACCTCCTGTCCAGAATTGAAGTTTTGCAAAACTCGCACTAGCAAGTTTGTGCTTTGGACAAACTAACCTCACCACCCTCTCATCCATCTAAAGAGACCCCACTCTGGATGTTTTTGCCACACCAAGAACTACCAAGGTGCCTATGGCATTTTGTCAAACACCTTGAGTGCATGAACAGCTTTGACATGACTTTTGTCATTGCCTTTGTGAACTTGCACCTCTGGACAAACTAGCATGTCCACTAAACTCCCAGCTACTCCTAACCTAGGTCTGCTAAGTGCCAGCCTCACCCAAGCTTTGTGGCATGCATCGATATTTCGCCGAGCACACGGTGGCGTGCTGCAGGCGCGCCAGTAGCGCTGCTGCTTGCCCGTGTCGCGCCCGAGCCGCCGCGTCGCGTCCCTGGTTTGGCCCACACTGCATAGCCACGCCACGCACTCCCCCTCTCACCAGAACGAGCCAAGCAGCCCCTCGCCACGTCTCCGGCAAGCCAGGAGCTAGCCGCCACGGCCGCCCGAGCCTCTCTCGCTCGCCACCTGCCCCTTGGAGCAGCGCAAGCTCATCCACAAGCGTGTCCACTAGCGCTCGTCTCCGCCACGACGCCCTAGCTACAGAATGGCGGTCGTCGGCTACCTTATCCGCGGCCACCGATGGAACCGACCCCGATCGCCTATTTAAGAAGCCCCGAGCTCGTCCCCGCACTCAGGCAACCTCAAATCACTCCCCAAATTTCCCCGTGGCAGCCAATCGACCAAGAGAGGTCTTCTTCCCCATCTCTGGCAACCGCAGCCGCCGCCACTGCCCCAGCCATTCCGGCGCCACCGGGGCCTCCCCCTCTCCACTCTCTTCACCAGGAGCCCCCTCTCCCTCTCGTGAGTCCATCCCCCTACTCAATCTTGATAGGGACTCGCCATGGCGAAACCCACTTTGCCCGACGACCACCGTCCGCTGCGGAGCTCGCCGCCGGCAGCTCCGTCCACCCAAGAGACCAAAGCGACCACCGATAGGACCGCCTCGATCCCCTGAGACTGCGGATGGCCTTGGTTTCCCGAACGGTGCCGCCGTTCGCCGGCGAGCCTCGCCGGAGTCCCACCCCCCACTCGGGCAGAGAAAGGGAGGGAGGAAGACCAGATCAAACTGACCCGATGGGCCAGGTGGGCCCCTTGTCGATGACTTCCAGCGCAGTCCACGCTGGTTAAGTGGAAACGTATTTCCAGAATACGCCTTCGACGTGTAACGTATAATCGAACCGTTTTCTTTTTACATTTTATTTTAAATAATGATTTTGACCAAAACTTTGTCTGCGTAGTACTGTTTAATTATCACTCCAATTGAGTTGATTCTTTTTCCTACCTCTCTCAAATATTGTCTAGTTTATTTTAAGATTTCTTTTAAAAAAATTCAGACAACTTTTTGTTCTGTTTTGGAAATGTGTGTTAATTCAAACTTATTTACAATATGATTTTTTGGGAGAGAAAGAAGGAGGCTTTCAAAAGTTTTGGAGTGCACCCTGCCTTTCCACACCTTGAAGGCAAGCATTCTGAACCCTGGCATAATATTTTGCATGCATTGTTTGACACGATTATGGCACCACCTCAATACGTGGAAGTCGTTATTTTATGTGGTGATGTGATCGTTTGCATAAATGCTTATTTGAAATTTCCTTCTTTGTTGGAAATGGACATGCTTGTGATAGTGATCATCCTTGTATGCCTTTCATGCCTACTGAAGGAAAAGCAGGAAAGTCTCAGTCTTGGGTAGAACCGAGCTTGTCCCTAGTTCCTCGTCGAGACGAGTGTGTCGACATGGCATGAGGGGTATGATGAGTGGTGATTACATGCATTGGATGAAATATATTCGTTATGCTAATCATGCAGGGAATACTTAAACCTCCTGAGTCGACCATAGATCGAGTCTTGTTCGATAACCCACATACTTGTTTCGTACTACCACTTGTCCCTACAACAAGTAGGGTACGGTTCAGTAAGTCGTCAACCCTTTTCTAGCACACACCGTAAAGAGAGGCCATGGTGGAAGATACCGGTTGTAGCTGGTAGGCAGGCCACCTGGTCCGGGGGCATGGGTGTTTCCGGTTGAGACCGAGAGGGGAGGCCGCCCCTTAGAGCCTTGTGATATAAATTTGATCCCATGCTATGCGAGGTTGTAGCCTCCCACTTAGAGTTTTTCTTAACAAGTGTCGTGGGTGATTCCAGACACCGGTAAGTTAAGCTAGTGTGTGCAAGTCAGGTGCGTTTTCATTTAAAAGGCCGTAGACGGAATTAGTCCCGATGGACTAAAGGAATCCGTTACTCGTGGGTAAAGAGTACACCCTCTGCAGAGATTAAACCTATTCGAATAGCCGTGTCCATGGTTAAGGATTACGATGCAGGATGGGTCGGTGTCGGTCTTAGTGTCGGTCTTGAGGAGAAACTGTTAAACCAGAATTGGGATCGCGACTTGAGACTTGTAATGATTATGATTATTATTTTGTTATGGACTAACCTGTTATATTATTTGAATTATCGAGTATCCCTGGGATGGTTCTACCTCCTGGATATTCACTGTGATTATTTATAAGCCCTTTATGTGGTGTCGCTGAGACGCCCGACTGTGGCATGCTTGTTATTTATTTATTTTATAAGCCCTTTATGTGGTGTCGCTGAGACGCCCGACTGTGGCATGCTTGTTATTTATTTACTTTATAAGCCCATTATGTGGTGTCGCTAAGACGCCCGACTGTGGCATTGCTTGTTATTTATTTACTTTATAAGCCCTTTATGTGGTGTCGCTGAGACGCCCGACTGTGGCATGCTTGTTATTTATTTATTTTTATAAGCCCTTTATGTGGTGTCGTTGAGACGCCCGACTGTGGCATGTTTGTTATTTATTTACTTTATAAGCCCTTTATGTGGTGTCGCATGACGACGATCGTGGCATTTTATTTATACTCCATCGTTGCATATTCATGCTGCATATAAATAACCTGCTCGCATGCACAATAGATTTTAGTTATGACTGACGATGTGATTGTAGAATATTCCAGTGCTTGATTTTCATTGATATTAATCCAGAGTTCACAATGTTTGCGAGTACATTCAAAGTACTCACTGGCTTGTCCCTGGCTATTGTCTTGGCCAGATTTCCTGCTTGGAGAGGAGCGTTGCGACGATAGCCCCGGAAACTAAGCAGCAGTGATAGCAGCCTCGCGAAGATAGGAGTTAACCTGGTCAGCTGTTCCTGTGGGAAATGGAGTCCCATAGACACTGATGATCCACAACCCGCTTCCGCCATCGACCACTAGAAACCATTTGTTGTACTCACGGGCGTAATGGTCTTGTACTACATATTTTGTATTTTGCTTGGAATTTACGTATCAAGTTGGTGCCTCATCATTCTTGATAATCACAGGGCTGGTGAGCACAACGACCATTTTCTGGAATATATTACCCGGAAAACCGGTCGCGACAGACTTGGTATCAAAGCCAGGCTGACCATTGGTTAATCCTATCTTAGCCAGGTCAATGAACTTAGGCAAACCAACCAACCAGACCATAACCGAACCCCAGCCAAGCTTCACATGTAAGATAGCCACACAGTGACCCGACACCTTTGGCAGTCGGTGCCCAACCTATCAACCTAGCATGTCTATCGCGCACCAGTGACCAGCACCCAAGGTGTCTTATTCGCAGGCGTGCAAAGGAAGATTCCGTCCCCTTTTACTATAAAAAGGGCATGCTAGCCCCAACCCAGCACAGCACAGCCGCTACCCCAAACCGAGCCATAATGCCTGGCCCCGTCGTGCATAATGAGACCACAGCAACCAACCTTGGAGGCTTTGTGACCATACTCGCAAGCCTCACCCGCCGAGCCTATGCGTTAGAAGAGCCCCTGAATATGTTGTGTACCAAGGACCCATGAGCGGTGAGCCGTCAATTACGGGCCATCAGACACATTTACGGTAGGGGTCTAGCGCCCGAGCGCCCCTACAGGTTCACCGGAAGAACAACTTCCTTTGAGCCACAAACCATCCAACTAGCTGCTCGAGAGGCTATAGTTCATCTCCGGCATCTGTCGCCCAGAGTTAACTGTCGCTCGTTCCACTACTACCCCAGACGAGAAATGTATGGCAGACCACCCCAAGTTGCCAACGGAGATCACGAGACGGATCCTGCGTTGTTGCACCTAGTGTGCTATGTAGGTGCACTAGAGGAACTGTTCGATCAAATCACCATTGATCTGATCGCAGCTCGTGGAGAGCTGGGTCGCCGAGCCCCGGCGAGAGAAGAAAACGAGCCCGGCGCCGACAACCCGGTCGTGCTGTTCGGACACCCGACCGAGTCCACGAGGTCTGCCCCAGCCATCGGCCAAGGCGCTTTGATGACCCCAGAAGTGCTTCGTCGTCTCTTGGGAGCACACTCCAACGGGGTTGTGACCAACAATCCCCGAGATGGTCATCATCGCTACCCCAAGCCTGCAGCCCCTCAACCCTCTCCAGCGAATTCCGACGGTGAGAACCATAGAGAAGCCTCGACATCCACAAGGCACGCCCGCTTGGATGTAAACGAGGTAGACTAAGTCACTCAAGTAGTGTTGAGTCCCAGTGTATCCCTGCTTTGTAATCATGTGACCATGTAAATAAACGCCGCCTGTCGTCGTGCCTCTGTTTTAAATGGTAGCTTTGCATGGATATGTCAGCATGCGGTATAAATTTCTATCCCAGGCACAGTTACCAAAAACCACCTCGACAACCCCCACAGTGATACGTCACTTTGGTGAGATATGTATCTGTGGCTTGACTCCGACCCTTGGAGCTGGGCTGGCAAATTCACTACCTTTCACCACGGTAAAATGACCCAGTTCCAATGCTATAAAAAGGCCACCGCATGACCTTGCCAAACACCCATCACCTTGTGCACCCTCCTCACAACCATTTATTGCCATGCCAAGCCCTAGTATTTATCTGAGAACTCCAGATGCAACCCCGAGTAGTTTTGTCAAGATATTGTGGGATTTTACCTGCAGTACCATGGGCGCTACCCAGCCACCCCAGTACGAGCTGTTCAAATCGAGAATCACCCCTTCCACCTCGAGATATTGGGCAGCAGTGCACATCCCTCCCATAAACCCAAACCAAGACCCAACAGAGGTCTCCTTCGTGGGGAAATCTATGCCGACCCCACATATGGTCAGAGAAGCTGCATACGAAGCGCTTGCTCGCCTTCGATTCGCGGTACCAGCGAACGAGGGTATTATTACTTTCCGAGCCGTGCAGCACCCGGAGGAGTAACATCTTTTCCCGGTGGACGAATTGAGAGAGACCCAGTGCTGGCCAACCTTGTCCAGTACGTCATCGCTCAAGAGCGTTTAACCCAACGTGTGATGGGTTATCTCTAGAGCCTCGCGGATTTAAATCCTCAGATCGCCATCGGCGATCACTGAGGCCCGACCAGGAGAGACACATTCATCGACTGGTCAATCCACTTTCCCCGATAGAAGAAGAGTGTATCCCAGTACCAGAGACGTTTTCTCGGGACCTCGTCCAGTTACCGTTTCCATTTTAGGCGTCACCGCTGTATTTATTGTTGTAATATTTATTTATGTGTTATAACTTATGTGTGGTACCCTGAAATTGTCCGACGAGTCAATTATTTGGCTTCTACTAATGTGTGTAGTTTTTATATTGTTTATTTTTTTCTTTAAATTAACCGATTTTCCTCATGAAAAATCCTAGAGTGAGATTTCTTTTCCCTGAGTTGCTGCATCTACACCTTCTCTCGACGTGGATTATTTTATTTCACGCAGCACCACGGCAGCAGACTCACAACCAAAATCATTTGAACACATACACTGCTTGCAAAACCTTGCAAGCGTGTTACATCTAATCGAGCACCTCCCGACAACAGCTTAGCACCGACACACCCACCTACTCCTCGTGATCACCGCCACCGCGGAGAGCCAACACCGAGCAGCAGCATCGCGACGATCATCGAGGATCATCGCGCACAGGAGCACGGAGAGCCCTAGCACCGCTGCTAGCCCTCCGCACAACAGGATCACGTACCAGTCCGGCACCACCTCCGCCATTAGAGCCCCGCCTCGAGCTCCGGCAAACAGAGACAGAGGATAAAGGAGGAGGAGGAGAAGCGAGGTCAGGTGGGAGGAAGAAGAGAAGAACACCTCGGCCGTTTTATAGCTCGAGCTCGGTACGGTGGGCGAGGTCCACCAGCGCCGCCCGTCGCCCGATCGCCGATGTTCGGAGGCGAATCCACGATGCAAGTGCCGACAGCGTCTTGGCCCGCAAAGTGAGTGCACGCTACACCGGGTAGCTAGCACGCCAAGACCTACCGCAGTACGTCCTAGATGCCCTACACGCTAGGCGTCGCCGGTGGAGAAAGCGCGGGAAAGCGCGCGGGAGAGAGGAAGAAGAAGAGATCGACGGTGGACCACAGGTCCACTGTCAGCCGAGAGAGCATCAGGTTTCTGCACGACCAGCGTATTTTTTAAAATTTAAAATTTATTCTAAATTTATATCCAGCGTAGAAATCGCTCATTTTCCCCCAAAACCGTGGATTTTTCCACGCCGCCAGTGTTCCACACTGTGGTTTTGCACCACTTATTGCCCTCTCACTGTAGCCGCATTTGTTTTAATGCATATTTTTTTTTCTTTTATAAAAACAGCTCTTAGCAAATCTCGAGGATGAGATTTTTCTTAATGGGGGTAGTGTTGTAACACCCCAAAATTTTAACCTTGTTTTGTTAATTAAAATTTTGCCAGGAAATTAAAAACTTTTATTTTCTGGACTCCCTTTTGTTTTTTGAAACATTTCCTTCCTTTTTATCATGGAGTTATTTCCTTCAAGTGAAAACTTTTCAAATATGTTATTGGACTTGTTTATCCTCTCAAGAAAAATCTTTTTTTCATCAGAGGAATTAATTACATAATAATCTCCATAATCTTTATTTTCTTGAAAATTGGTTTCCCATGATTTTATGGTCCTTTTTGAACTGCAACCATTTGATAAAATCATTCAATGTTCCAACCAAAATTTGGAGATGTCATGTGATGTTTTTAAGCCACTTTTATACAAAAATACTTTCTGTCCTTTGGTAATTTTGAGCTCTATAGCATTTTTTCAAATCTGGTCCAGTGGGTAGATTTGCACTACAGCCTATTTAATTATTTCTTTAAAGCTTCCACTAAAATTATGGGATGTCAGTAGGAGCATAATATTCAACTTTATGCAAAAACCCAGCTTTGTTCTTTGAAAAATTTGAGTGGATCAACCTCTTTTCCATTCTGGTCCAACTTGAGGATTTGTATAGCAACCACCATTTTAGTTGCTCCTCTATCCATGATTCATTTTCCTACTTGTAGTCCTCCCTGCTAAACCCCTAAGCCCAGGAGCATGCACCCATTGGATCATTTTTGGTCCATGTAATGATGCCATTTACCTCCTGTCCAGAATTGAAGTTTTGCAAAACTCGCACTAGCAAGTTTGTGCTTTGGACAAACTAACCTCACCACCCTCTCATCCATCTAAAGAGACCCCACTCTGGAAGTTTTTGCCACACCAAGAACTACCAAGGTGCCTATGGCATTTTGTCAAACACCTTGAGTGCATGAACAGCTTTGACATGACTTTTGTCATTGCACTGTGAACTTGCACCTCTGGACAAACTAGCATGTCCACTAAACTCCCAGCTACTCCTAACCTAGGTCTGCTAAGTGCCAGCCTCACCCAAGCTTTGTGGCATGCACTGGTATTTCGCCGAGCACCTGGTGAGCGTGCTCTGGGCGCGCCCAGGGCGCGCGTTTTGCACGTGTCGCGCCCGAGCCGCCGCGTCGCGCCCCTGGTTTGTCCCACACTGCATAGCCGTGCCACGCACTCCCCCTCTCACCAGAACGCGCCAAGCAGCCCCTCACCACGTCTCCGGCAAGCCAGGAGCTAGCCGCCACGGCCGCCCGAGCCTCTCCCGCTCGCCACCTGCCCCCTGGAGCGGCGCGAGCTCATCCACAAGCGTGTCCACTAGCGCTCGTCGCCTCCACGACGCCCTAGCTACAGAATGGTGGTCGCCGGCTACCTTATCCGCGGCCACCGACGGAACCGACCCCGATCGCCTATTTAAGAAGCCCCGAGCTCGTCCCCGCACTCAGGCAACCTCAAATCACTCCCCAAATTTCCCCGTGGCAGCCAATCGACCCGGAGAGGTCTTCTTCCCCATCTCCGGCAACCGCAGCCGCCGCCACTGCCCCAGCCATTCCGGCGCCACCAGGGCCTCCCCCTCTCCACTCTCTTCACCAGGAGCCCCCTCTCCCTCTCGTGAGTCCATCCCCCTACTCAATCTTGATCGGGACTCGCATGGTAAAAACCCACTTTGCCCGACGACCACCGTCATTGCGGAGCTTCGCCACGGCAGCTCCGTCCACCCAAGAGACCAAAGTGACCACCGATAGGACCGCCTCGATCCCCGAGATCATGGATGGCCTTGGTTTCCCGAGCAGTGCCGCCGTTCACGGCAAGCCTCATGAGTCCCACCTTCGGGCGGAGAAAGAGGAGGGAGGAAGACCGATCAAACCTGACCCGATGGGCCATGCGGGCCCACTGTCGATGACTCCAGCAGCGGTCCACGCTGGTTAAGTGGAAACGTATTTCCAGAATGCGCCTTCAACGTGTACGTATAATCGAACCTTTTTCTTTTTCTGTTTTATTTTAAATAACTGATTTTGACCAAAACTTGGACTGCCTATAACTTTTTAATTATAACTCCAAATGAGTTGATTCTTTTTCCTACCTCTCTCAAATATTGTCTAGTTTATTTTAAGATTTATTTGAAAAAATTTCAGACAACTTTTTGTTCTGTTTTGGAAATGTGTGTTAATTCAAACTTATTTACAATAGGATTTTTTTGGGAGAGAAAGAAGGAGGCTTTCAAAAGTTTTGGAGTGCACCCTGCCTTTCCACACCTTGAAGGCAAGCATTCTGAACCCTGGCATAATATTTTGCATGCATTGTTTGACACGATTATGGCACCACCTCAATACGTGGAACTCGTTATTTTATGTGGTGATGTGATCGTTTGCATAAATGCTTATTTGAAATTTCCTTGCTGTTGGAAATGGACATGCGTGTGATAGTGATCATCCTCGTATGCCTTTCGTGCCTACCGGAAGGAAAACGGGAAAGTCTCTGTCTTGGGTAGAACCAAGCTTGTCCCTAGTTCCTCGTCGAGACGAGTGTGTCCGGCATGGCATGAGGGGTATGATGAGTGGTGATTCTGCATTGGATGAAATATATTCGTTATGCTAATCATGCAGGGAATACTTAAACCTCCTGAGTCGACCATAGATCGAGTCTTGTTCCAGTAACCCACATACTTGTTTCGTACTACCACTTGTCCCTGCAACAAGTAGGGTACGGTTCAGTAAGTCGTCAACCCTTTTCTAGCACACACCGTAAAGAGAGGCCATGGTGGAAGATACCGGTTGTAGCTGGTAGGCAGGCCACCTGGTCCGGGGGCATGGGTGTTTCCGGTTGAGACCGAGAGGGGAGGCCACCCCTTAGAGCGCGCGATATAAATTTGATCCCATGCTATGCGAGGTTGTAGCCTCCCCACTTAGAGTTTTTCTTAACAAGTGTCGTGGGTGATTCCAGACACCGGTAAGTTAAGCTGGTGTGTGCAAGTTAGGTGTGTTTTCAACTAAAAGGTCGTAGACGGAATTAGTCCCGATGGACTAAAGGAATCCGTTACTCGTGGGTAAAGAGTACACCCTCTGCAGAGATTAAATCTATTCGAATAGCCGTGTCCATGGTTAAGGATTACAATGCAGGATGGGTCGGTGTTGGTCTTAGTGTCGGTCTTGAGGAGAAACTGTTAAACCGTAACTGGGATCGCGACTTGAGACTTGTAATGATTATGATTATTATTTTGTTATGGACTAACCCGTTATATTATTTGAATTATCGAGTATCCACAGGATGGTTCTACCTCCTGGATATTCACTGTGATTATTTATAAGCCCTTTATGTGGTGTCATTGAGACGCCTTCGTGGCATGCTTGTTATTTATTTATTTTATAAGCCCTTTATGTGGTGTCGCTGAGACGCCCGACTGTGGCATGCTTGTTATTTATTTACTTTATAAGTCCTTTATGTGGTGTCACTAAGACGCCTGACTGTGGCATTGCTTGTTATTTATTTACTTTATAAACCCTTTATGTGGTGTCGCTGAGACGCCCGACTGTGGCATGCTTGTTATTTATTTATTTTATAAGCCCTTTATGTGGTGTCGCTGAGACGCCCGACTGTGGCATGCTTGTTATTTATTTACTTTATAAGCCCTTTATGTGGTGTCGCACAGACGCCCGACTGTGGCATTTTATTTATACTCCATCGTTGCATATTCATGCTGCATATAAATAACCTGCTCGCATGCACAATAGATTTTAGTTATGACTGACGATGTGATTGTAGAATATTCCAGTGCTTGATTACCATTGATATTAATCCAGTGTTCACAATGTTTGCGAGTACATTCAAAGTACTCAGTGGCTTGTCCCTGGCTATTGTCTTGGCCAGATTTCCTGCTTGGAGAGGAGCGTTGCGACGACAGCCCCGGAAACTAAGCAGCAGTGATAGCAGCCTCGCGAAGATAGGAGTTAACCTGGTCAGCTGTTCCTGTGGGAAATGGAGTCCCATAGACACTGATGATCCACAACCCGCTTCCGCCATCGACCACTAGAAACCATTTGTTGTACTCACAGGCCAGAATGGTCTTGTACTACATATTTTGTATTTTGCTTGGAATTTCTGTATCAAGTTGGTGCCTCATCAGCTAACAGTAATCCTGGGGCTGGTGAGCACAACGGCCATTTTCTGGAATATATTACCTGGAAAACAGGTCACGACAAGCAGGGAAATATTTAGCATAGAAGTAATAAATCATGTCCTGGGGACTACGCACACAACCAGGAGCAAGAGAATTATACCAAGTCTTAGCATCACCCTTTAATAAGAAGATAGGTGAAGTGGCAAAAGTAGGATCGGGTTTCATTCTAGCATTAAGAGACTGTTGCTTCCATTTAGCTAATAATTTCTTAAGATCATTTCTATCATTGCAAGCAAGGATTTCCATAGCAGGTTTTTCATGCATAACATAACCCTTGGGAACAATAGGTAATACATAATCATTGGGGGAACCTTCATCATCATTATCATCAATAATTGGTTCTTCAATATTTTCGTTCCCCCTAACTCTAGCAAGTTGTTCATCAAGAAATTCACCTAATGGTAAGGTAGTATCACGCACAGAAGTAGTTTCATCATGCATAGCAGAAGTGGCATCATCAATAACTTGTGACATATCAGAATTCATAGAAGTAGCAAGTTTAGGTGTCGCAAGCTTACTAATAACGGAAGGAGAATCTAGTGCGAGCTAGATGGCGTTCCTTACCTCCCCTCGTAGTTGAGGGCAAAATCTTGGTCTTAGCATCTTTCAAGTTCTTCATAGTGATCAACAGATATAAATCCCAAGTGACTCAGAGAATAGAGCTATGCTCCCTGGCAATGGCGCCAGAAATTAGTCTTGATAACCCACAAGTATAGGGGATCGCATAGCGACTTTCGAGGGTAGAGTATTCAACCCAAATTTATTGATTCAACACAAGGAGCCAAAGAATATTCTTGAGTATTAGCAGTTGAGTTGTCAATTCAACCACACCTGGATAACTTAGTATCTGCAGCAAAGTGTTTAGTAGCAAAAGTGGTATGATAATAAAGGTAACGGTAGCAAAAGTAAAGATAAATGTTTTGGGGTTTTTTGTAGTAGTTGTAACAGTAGCAACAGAAAAGTAAATTAGCGAAGAACAATATATGAAAAGCTCGTAGGCAATGGATCAGTGATGGATGATTATGCCGGATGCGATTCCTCATGCAATAGTTATAACATAGGGTGATATAGAACTAGCTCCAATTCATCAATGTAATGTAGGCATGTATTCCCTAAATAGTCATACGTGCTTATGGAAAAGAACTTGTATGACATCTTTTGTCCTACCCTCCCGTTGAGGCGGGGTCCTAGCGGAAACTAAGGGATATTAAGGCCTCCTTTTAATAGAGAACCGGACCAAAGCATTAACACATAGTGAATACATGAACACCTCAAACTATGGTCATCACCGAGAAGTATCCCGATTATTGTCACTTCGGGGTTGTTGGATCATAACACATAATAGGTGACTATAGACTTGCGAGATAGGATCAAGAACACACATATATTCATGAAAACATAATAGGTTCAAATCTGAAATCATGGCACTCGGGCCCTAGTGACAAGCATTAAGCATAGCAAAGTCATAGCAACATCAATCTCAGAACATAGTGGATACTAGGGATCAAACCCTAACAAAACTAACTTGATTACATGGTGAGTCTCATCCAACCCATCACCATCCAGCAAGCCTACGATGGAATTACTCACGCACGGCGGTGAGCATCATGAAATTGGTGATGGAGGATGGTTGATGATGACGATGGCGACGAATCCCCCTCTCCGGAGCCCCGAACGGACTCCAGATCAGCCCTCCCGAGAGAGATTAGGGCTTGGCGGAGGCTCCGTGTCGTGAAACACGATGAAACTTTCTCTCTGATTTTTTTCTCCCCGAGACGGAATATATGGAGTTGGAGTTGAGGTCGGAGGAGGTCCAGGGGGCCCACGAGATAGGGGGCGCGCCCCCCTGTCTCGTGGACAGGCCCTGGGCCCCCTGGTGTATTTCTTTCGCCCAATAATTCTTATAAATTCCAAAAAGTGCCTCCTTGGATTTCCAGGACATTCCGAGAACTTTTCTTTTCTACACATAAAACAACATCATGGTAGTTCTGCTGAAAACAGCGTCAGTCCGGGTTAGTTTCATTCAAATCATGCAAGTTAGAGTCCAAAACAAGGGCAAACGTGTTTGGAAAAGTAGATACGTTGGAGACGTATCAGACCCGAGCCACGGAGGAGGGGAAAAGGTCGCAAAGGCGGCGCCAGGAGGCCATACTTTAGGGGCCGGACGCACGGGAGAGAAAGCTCCCATGGGCGTCAATGGCGGGGGTCATCTTGAATCCGGACCCCAGCCATACACGATTCTAGAGACCCATAAGGTCCCCGAGTCCGACAGACGACCTCCGTCAGCTGGAGAAGGTACGTCTGCTCCACCGGCGACCTCTGTCCAACCAGGTGTGCCGGATACTTTATTGGCAGCGTTGAAGGGTGCCTCCATCGTTGATGAGCACCGTGCCCTTAGGGGGTGCGGTGATTGAGAAGATTCAGTCCGCCAAGAGTGGACTGAATGAATCCTGCATCAGCCTCATAAGAGGCCTTGAGGTATGTTTTATGTAGTTTGGAAGAGTGTCATGGTATAGATAGCAGCCCCTGATACACTGTTTGGTGAAAGAATGCACTGGACAGAGGATCAAATATATGTTCTCAGGAGACTCGCTTTTAATTACATCTATCACTTTTCTATAAGCAGGCATCTGTAGCGGTCGTCGCCTCACATGCTGTGGAAGTATCCAGACTGAGGCATAGTCTGGAGCGGGCCAAAGGAGAACTTGGCCAGGTGAAAAAATAGCTAGAGGGTAACCAAGGTATTCAGGAACCTTTGTTTATGTAGCACGAAAGGATGAGTGTGTATGATAAAAATATTTTGATAATGTGCTCTAGGGGCGGCGGCCGAAATTGAGGCCCTCAAGAAGGCTGTCACCGAAGCCGAGAAGAAAGCAGCCGCAGAGCAGGTTCTCCGTGAAAAGCACGAGGCCAAATTTATTGAAGCTGAGCAGGAGCTTCAGGAGGCTGTGAAAAAATGTGAGTCCTTGGATCAGAGTTTATCAGGAAAGGAATCCGAACTCTCCAGTCTCGCCAAGCCGCCAGCGATGCCCGGGGGGAAACCCAGAGTGCCCTGAAGGAAATTCAGGAGGCTAGGAAGATTGCGGCTGGTAAGGCTTTGTCTATACAAAGTGGGTATTTGATATGAGGAAATCAAAATTGGATAACTTGAGTTTTGATGTATGCAGGGGTATTTGCAGAGCTGCCGCGCAGCATATCTGATGCCGCCCAATTCTACCGAGCCGAAGGGGGGAATGCTACGGATAAGCTCTTCTGGATGCAGTATCTGGCACCGAATTATTCGGTGCCTTTCTCCGATCAGCTGAAGTAGCTGGTCGAGCTGCATAAGGCGGCCGAGTTAGCCATGAAGGATTTACTTATCCGGCTGTGGCCTGCTGAGCCGATTCCAAGCAGCTACTTCGGGCTCGTGAAGCGGCTTGTAAGTGCCTGCCCTCGACTCGAAGTCATCAAGCGGTCGGTCTGCATAGAAGGTGTGCGAATGGCCTTCACCCATGCCAAGGTGCATTGGGGGAATATGGATGCACAAAAGCTGATGACCGAGGGACCGCCGGAGGGGAAGGAACATCGCAAGCCCGAACTGTATTATGAAGGTGCCTTAAAAGGAGCTCGCCTTGCGGCGGAGCAATGCACCAAGGACATTATATTTCCATGAATACGGTCATGTTCGTCCTTTGTAGTATTTGAACAAGAGAATTCCTATCATCTATTGCTTGTTGTTTGAAAGTTTTTCCTCCTGTGCGGCCGTTTTATATATTAATCCTGAGAGTCGGCCAGTCATCGGCTTCCGTCCCCATGTAGCCAGTACGGGGGTGTTCGGGATAAACCTGAGCACTCTTTATCCCAGTTTTGGGTCCCTAAAGGAGGTGTTCAAAGACAACGAACTGTGCAATCGGACTATAGGGCTTTATCGCTCTCACTTAGCCATAGGAGTTTTTACGAGGAAGGTAGGCGCAGCCCCTGGTGTTCGGAAGACCGCACGAGGGGCTCTATAAGCGCCTGATCGGAAAAGGCCGATCCATCGCACGCTGCATTGGTTATAGCATTATGCGGAAGAAATCCTTAAAGATTTTAGAACCTCTCGAACAGCTGACCAGCTCTCGCTACATCATGACAGTCAGTTTTCGGCTTTCTCTACTGAGGTGCTCATCCGGAAGAACCGGGACACAATTGTAGTAGTTCTCCCGGTGCTACCTTAGCCGATATAGCGGAACGTAAGGTACCAAAACGTAGGATCCGGGCAAACCCAACTATTGACCCAAGACATGATTCAGAGCTGATGCATATAATGCTATGAGTTCGGGGTGCCGAACTGCCGTGAAGGTGTTCGGACTTTCTGCCGTACTATGGGCATGATGAAGCCCCTGGCATATTAAGGCATATCGCGATAAGCATCCGCCTTTGAACAAAAGATTTTTTAAATGAGAAATAGCAGTAGATGAGCATCACATAAAGCCACATGTTGTATTTGAATGATACGTCAATGCGTATAGGTAATGTGATAAAAAGAAACATGACTGCGGAACCTGCTAAGACCAGGAGGGAGGAAGTTGTATGCAGATCGGGGGTGTTACCGGATGACCATCGAGGGGAATATCTAGAGATTCCGATACGTGCTCGAACTGTTTCCACGCCATTCGTCCTGTCCTATGCAAAGGTGAACCTGCTAAGAAAATGCAAGAAATGGTTTTGTGCCACAGAGCGATTGAGCCGCAGTATGTGGCTTGTCTTAACTTTTGCCAGAGTGTTTTAATTGAGCTCCGGGCGAGCCGGGCTATCCTTCCACGCAGTAGTTTGGACTCCTTTGTCGGTGTCCGTAAGCTTGGCCGTCGACTCGAGGTTCGATTGAAAGGTGCCATTATTTGTTTCTGCTGTTACAGCGGCGGTAGACTCTTCGGCAGTGAGGAGAAGTTCGGCCCTGCCATTAACCGTGATGACGCCGCGTGGACCGGGCATCTTGAATTTATGGTAGGAATAATGTGGCACCACGTTGAATCGAGCGAACGCGGTTCGTCCGAGCAGTGCTTGATAATCACTACGAAAGGGGACGATGTCAAAGACTAACTCTTCGGTTCGGTAATTATTTGGTGATCCAAAGACCACCTCCAGAGTGATGGAGCCTGTACAATTGGCCTCAACACCTGGTATGACACCTTTAAAGGTGGTTTTAGTTGGTATGATCATCGAATAATCGATACCCATCTTGCGCACTGTGTCCTGATACAGCAGGTTTAGACTGCTGCCTCCGTCCATAAGGACTCGTGTGAGGTGGAATCCATCAATTATTGGGTCAAGGACGAGTGCAGCTGGATTGTCCTGATTGGTATTGGCCGGACGATCCTTACGATCGAAGGTGATCGGCCATAAGCTGTATTGTGGGGCGACTAGCTCCGTTAAGTCGACATCCCTGAGAGTGCACGCTCGTTCCAGCTTGGGAATGTGGGTGGCGTTTATCATGTTCACCGTTTTGATTTGCGGGGGGGATTTCTTTTGCCCTCCTATATTCGGTGATCCGGGCTCCTCGTCGGTGTTGTCGCTTTGAGACCCCTTCCCCTTGTTTTCGGCACCTGGCCTGCCGACTTGTCTGAAGACCCAGCATTCTCTATTGGTGTGATTGGCTGGTGTTCCTGGGGTGCCATGAATTTGGCATGGACGGTCGAGTATGCGGTCCAAACCGGACGGGCCCGGATTGTTTTTGTTGAATGGCTTTTTCCGCTGACCGAATTTGGAGCCACTGAATCTGGCATTGACTGTCGTGTCTTCGGTGCTATCACCGTTTTTGCGACGCTTGTGTTTGTTGCGTCGTGGTTTGTCATTGCTATCTCTGGCTTTTGATGTGCCAGGATTACTTGCTGTGTTGTTGCTACGAGCCAACCAACTATCCTCGCCCGCACAAAAGCGGGTCATGAGTGCCGTCAGGGCTGCCATGGACTTTGGCTTTTCTTGGCCGAGATGTCGGGCAAGCCACTCGTCGCGGATGTTATGCTTAAAGGCCGCTAGGGCTTCGGCATCCGGACAGTCGACAATTTGGTTCTTTTTAGTTAGGAATCGAGTCCAAAATTTCCTGGCTGACTCTTCGGGCTGTTGGGTTATGTGACTTAGGTCATCGGCATCCGGTGGTCGCACATAAGTGCCCTGGAAATTGTCCAGGAATGCGTCTGCCAGGTTCTCCCAACTCCCTATGGAGTTTGCCGGCAAGCTATTCAGCCAATGCCGAGCCGGCCCCTTGAGTTTTAATGGGAGGTACTTGATGGCGTGTAGATCATCTCCGCGGGCCATGTGAATGTGGAGGAAGAAATCTTCTAACCATACCGCGGGGTCTGTAGTACCATATATGATTCAATGTTCACGGGTTTAAACCCTTCTGGGAATTCATGATCCATCACTTCGTCAGTGGAGCATTGGGGGTGTGTGGTGCCTCTATGCCGGGCTACATCCCGACGTAGTTCAAATGAACCTGGTCTATTGTATTCAGCCCGGCTGGTCTTTGGTTTATTGTATCCGGCATGACGATCATCGTCACATCTTGTGGCGCACCCCCGTGATCTGTAGATTGATCTTGACTGTCCTGCTTTGTTTTCCAATACATCTCGCAGGTCTTTCGTGTAGCCCGGGCTTTAGTATTATTGTTTGATTGGCCGCGGGGTGCGGTCTGGACTTCAGGCTGGTGCGCCGTTTTGTCCCGGCCACGGGGTGGCCGGTCAGCCGCATCATGCGCTGGTAGCGTGGGCTTTAAAGCCTCCTCCTCGAGTTGAGGTAGCAGCTTGCGCTTTGGGTAGCTTTTGCTAGGGCGCTCGAGTCCGTATTCCTCGGCAGCCAGGACCTCGGTCCATCTATCAGTTAGCAGGTCTTGATCAGCTTGAAGTTGTTGATGCTTTTTCTTCAGGCTTTTTGCAGTGGCTAGGATCCGGCGTTTGAAACGCTCCTGCTTGACGGGATCCTCAGGGACGATGAATTCTTCACCGCCAAGGCTCATTTCATCTTCGGAGAGAGGCACGTAATTATCGTCCTCTGATTCTCCATCAATTGCCTCTTCTTTAGGGCTAGCTTGCCCATCCTCTTGCTCGGCCTGCTCGAAGCCTGGATGGGCAGGATTATCTTCGTCTTCGGCACCATTCGGATTGTTATTTCTTGTGCCGGTATTACTATTTTTGCTATGGCGGGGCTTGGAGCAGCGCCGATGACGCCGGTGTTTAGATTGCTTCGCCGGGTTATCTTTTGTTGCCTCACGCCATTGTTTTCTTTGGGGGTGTCCACCATATAAATATCATATGATGAGGTGGTTGTCCAGTGCCCTATAGGCGGTGGTTCCTGTTCTTCTCCAGCATTGTCATCCATACCGTCGATGCCTTCGGAGTTGAAGTCAAGCACGTCGGTTAAGTCATCGACAGTGGCTATGAAGTGGGCGGTGGGTGGGGGACGAATTTCTTCGTCGTCCGCTCCCCACTCGAGCCGGACATAGTTCGACCAAGAATCTCCTGACAAGGAAAGAGACCTTAATGAGTTTAGCACGTCACCCAAGGGCGAGTGCTGAAAAATATCCGCGGCGGTAAACTCCATGACCAGTGCCCAATCAGATTTGATAGGCACGGATGCGCGCGGTTCGGATCCTGTAGCCAGAGATGAGTCCGAGGATACCATCCTCACAGGAGGTGGCTTCAGTGTTCGGCTCCAACACCGATGAGTGTTCGGCCTCCATGGCAGGGTCTATCCACCCGTCCTCGGAGGATGCGATCTGCTCCGGATTAATTCCCGGGGCCGCCGCAGGTACGATCTCCCGAACACTGTCTGATGGCAGATCTAGGTCATGCTCGTCGTGACTGTTCGGCGTACCTGACATGGGCTCGAATCCGTCGAAGATCAAGTCTCCGCGGACATCAGCAGTGTAATTCAAGCTTCCAAACCTGACCTGATGGCCAGGGGCGTAGCTATCGATCTGCTCCAGGTGGCCAAGCGAGTTGGCCCGCAGTACGAAGCCGCCGAATACGAAGACCTGTCCGGGAAGGAAAACCTCCCCCTGGACTGCGTCGTTGAAGATGATTGAAGGATCCATCGAGCCTTACAGCGACGGCATAGTGGAACTCTCAATGAAAGCACCAATGTCGGTGTCAAAACCGGCGGATCTCGGGTAGGGGGTCCCGAACTGTGCGTCTAAGGCCAATGGTAATAGGAGGCGGGGGACATGATGTTTACCCAGGTTCGGGCCCTCTCGATGGAGGTAATACCCTACTTCACCTTGATTGATCTTGATGATATGAGTATTACAAGAGTTGATCTACCACGAGATCGTAGAGGCTAAACCCTAGAAGCTAGCCTGTGATTATGATTGTTGTTGTCCTACGGACTAAACCCTCTGGTTTATATAGACACCTGAGGGGGCTAGGGTTACACAGAGTCGGTTACAGAGAAGAAAATCTACATATCCGAATCGCCAAGCTTTCCTTCCATGCAAAGGAGAGTCCCATCCGGACACGGGACGAAGTCTTCAATCTTATATCTTCATAGTCCAATAGTCTAGCCAAAGTATATAGTCCAGCTGTCCGGATACCCCCTTATCCAGGACTCCCTCAACCGTCAACAGGCTGAAAGACACACCGGGCCAGAAATTATCCCAACATTTAAATGGGTCACTAAAAGGCCGAAAGTTGTACATCCTGAAAATTGGCCCATCCATTGAATGGGCCGTTAACAGGCCGAAATCTCATCAGGCCGATATTGAGCCCAAATATATAGCGGGCTGTTAACGGGCTCGAACTGACGATGGGCTGCAATGGTGTCAAATCTTTAACGGGCCATTGATGGGCCGAATTGGCACATCTCCTATGGGCCGTGGGCTTAAATGGACCTGACACAAGTAGGTTTTATATGGGTCGGCCTGCTAATTTTTACTGGGCCGGCCTTTTTCACCGAAATGGGCCACTGTTGGACCGTGCCACGTGTCGACCTATCATAGGCGCCTCCTGTCCAATGAGTGGATGGCATCTGTCCCAACGATGAGCCGACACGTGTTTCCTCTAGCCAATGATGATTTTACACGTGGAAAATCCCCATTGGTCGGGGCTGTTAACGGGTTATCGGATCCAAAACCGGACCCGATAGCTTAACGGTGTTCCGTTACGGTGGATGCCACGTGTCGATCACCCTTGACGAAAGCACTTCTGTGACGCGCGATTTATCGTCATGGAAGTGGACACTTCCGTGATGATAATTTTGGTAACGTCATGGAACACTTCTCTGACGACACGGTATGACTATCTTGATTCTGTCATAAAATCGTCATGGATGTACATGCATGACAAAAACACGACCTACTGTGACAAACACGCATCATCACAGAAGTGTATTTTTTTGTAGTGCGTACTCGTGGGAAGTAGGCGAAGATGTCGTACGTCCAAAGGCGAAGATTCCTTGATAGCACTTGGCGAAGATGCCGAAGTGGTGGTGGTAGCCATAGCTCCGTCTTGGTGGTGCTCGTCTCGCGGTCTTCTCTTTGGCTCATGAAGCTTGGACTTGGCGTGAAGTAGGGCTTGTTGGGACTTGTGCATTTGCACTTGTGGAGCATCTTCATGATGATGATGATGTCGTTGTCGTGCTTGAGCTTGTAGAAGATGTCGTTCGTCGTCGTCGTGCACATGTTGCCTGGAGGTGACTTGCCCTTCATGATGATGTGGATCACGAACGTGATGGTGGTCGCCATGTAGATGTGGACATGGACGAATTGCGCTTGCATCGTTTTCGCGCTCCGAAGACTTGTGGCTTGAACATCGCCGCCTTGAAGATGACGAAGGGGAAGAAGACTTGATCAAGGCCTGAATCTCCTCCATCCTTGCATCTTGCTCCTCTTTATGTGCGGAAAGCTTCTTGTCAATGTAGTCCCTTTTCCTTGCTTCGGATTGAAGAATGTCAATGGAGATGTTCTCGATGCGCTCTCGCAATCTTGATTTTGCGCCTTGCATTTGTCGTTGTAGATCGAAGATGTAGTTGTTCGCGTCGTCATTGTTGTTGAAGACCGGAGAGGAAATGCCTTGCCCATCCATCACAAGACTCGAGCAAATATGAGTGGGATAAAGAGAAGAACTATACAAAATGTACCTTGACCAATGTTGAAGATGGATCAATGATCACTCAAATGTGTAACAAGGAAATAGCACAATTGGTACCAATTCTTGTCGGTTCTCACACCTACACAAGTAAGGCTTATGGTGGAGCTCGGTGAGGATAGTGGCACAAAACATTTGATGCAAAATGTTAGCAAGAGTCAATAATGTTGAAAGATATTCACAAATTTGCAAGCGAAACAAGTAGACCAATAGAAATATGTGTCACGCGGAAACACACACACGAATAGATAAATGGGGTCGTGCAACCAAGGAATGAGCACAAAATGTGGAATCCACGGAAAACGCTCGTGTTGCACAACTCAAGAGAGACGCTAGCACGATTGCTCAATAGGCGTATACGACACTTGTGCACAACCTATAAGATGCAAAATGGATAAACTTGCTATCCCAGGTATGCTATATATGTATGGTTCCCGGTGTTTCTCTCAAGATGATCCAAAATGATCGGATATGACAATCTTATGCAATGTGGTATGATGCTATGGCACTTGCTTACAAGCTTCTTTGTTCTCTCTTTTTGCTTAAAAGTTTTTTTTGTATGGCCACTTTCGCACAATGCACAAACCAAGATAGCAATTGTATATATGTGGGAACAAACTTGTGACACAAGACAATATATGCACCACGATGATATGTTATGTATGCTATGCGAAGTATGATCACTAATGTGCACAAGTAACGTTGCCGGCAATACTCAAATGGCTAGTCTCGATAGGCAAGTAACGCAAAATGGGCTAGGGGTTAACAATGCAATGTCAAGGGGAATATACAATGGAGGGATACCACAATACCAAGATGATATGGAGGTTACCATCGAGGGTTTCTCGTATGTACGCCACAGACGGATGATGGTGAAGTGGTCAAAGTCGATGACGACCTCGAGGCGATGATGAGAGGCAGTGTTGTCGATGTCGACCCGTTCCTAGTTAGCCGAAACACCCTAGGAAACGGAAAAACCACAACTCAAAATCTCCAAAGGCAAAATGTCAAAATGGTGGTAGCGGAAAGCGGTGGTGGTTTACACTTGGCAATGCGGAAGTGGAATGATGGGCTATACACGTGTTGTAGTTGAAGTTGTCATCCCTAAGTATCCGAAACACCTTAGGAGACACAAGCCACAACTCAAACAAGCTCAAACAAAAATTGGGTTAAGTTGGGCTATCGGAAGTGTATGGTGGGCAAGGTTATGTGGAAGTGGTGGTGGTGGTTGATGAAGAAGCAACCGTCCCTAAGTAGCTGAAACACCTTAGGAGACTCAAATCACTACTCAAGCAACCACTAATGCTATGGGAAGCAAAATGAGTTAGGTTGCGGAAGTCGGTGGTGATGTAGCGGATGATGTGGTGGAGGGCCTAGGCAAACTTGCCAAATTTTGGAAAATCTTATGGAGTCAAATGGTGTTGCAACCTATCTAGATGGATGGGGGATGTCAATAGCTTCTCAACGAGCTAAAGAACGTGAAAATCGGACTCCGGATGTGAAAGTTATGGGCAAAACGGCAAAACACGGGAGGCTGATTTCCCAGGGGGCGGACATCCGGGGGTTTGGCCGGATGTCCGGGACCTGATGTGCAGAACCTTGTGCGAAAATGCGCTCCAGGAGCCAGATATCCGGGCTAATGGCCGAATGTCCGGGGTGGCCAGATGTCCGGGGGTCGGGCCGGATGTCCGGGCTCCAAATCCGAGGATGAACTCGAGGAACTCGATTTTGGGGGTGGAAATTGATGATTTCGGGGGCAAAATTGGAGAGGTTTCGTGAATGGAAAATGGGGAAACTTGGGGAGATTCTAGATCCACTTGAAACCAAGCAAATCCATGGATCAAAATCAACAAAACATCATCAAACCAACAAATCACAAAAAAAAAATTGGGGGCTATTTTTGGTGGGGATTTTCGGATTTAGGACGAAATCAACAAAATCAAGCTAGAAAACACGGGGTAGGGGCCCCAAAAACGTGATCAATGTGGATCATGATACTAAGATGATGTAGGGCGGATCCCTATGGGGCCGATCTTTCACGTTTGGAGAGGATCCTACAGGGAACACGATGAACGCGTGGAAGAACACGAGGGGAAAACAAGAGAAACACTCAACCGACACAAAATAGATCACACAAGTGCTAGATCATCGAGGCACAAAGTAACACAAGATCCAAAGTCAACAAGGGACGATACAAGAGTAATCGTTCTTCTCCGTGAGGAGGTCTTGATTGTCTTCTACGGATGGAGGCCTTGAATCCGGGTGGATCTTCTCCGAAGAGGTGCGGTCCCTCACGAGGAGTAGATACGGTACGGATGAGCAATGCTCTATCTCAAATGGGCTAAACCAATGCTAACCCTAAAACGTAGGTGGAGGGGGAGTATATATAGTCTAAGGGGAGAAGAGGGTACATGGGACTCAGCCCAGATGCACTACAGGCAGGCAGGGGAGGCCGGATGTCCGGGCCTTCGCGAGGTGCCAGATGTCCGGGCTAGCGGGCCGGATGCCCGGGCTGGAGTGGTCGGTCTCGGAGCTCTCTGGATAGGCGGGGTCCGGATGTCCGGGCTGGGGGTGGATGTCCGGCAGCTCGGGAAGAGCCGAATGTCTAGGCCTCTGGCCGGATGTCCGGGCTGACGGGGTTCAGCTTCGGGTGCGTTCTGTGATGGGCGCCGGATTTTCGGGCTTCTGGCTGGATGTCCGGGCTGGGGCCGGATGTCTGGGGCCTGTAGCATCTGGCTCTTCTTCCTTCTCCTCTTCAATGCTTGGCCTTGGTCCTTTGATTCTCCATGGTCATCTCGGTTGTACCTGAGTATAGGCAAGGTCCATGCATGAGGTAGTAGCCATGTCTCACATGCGGAAAGTGAAGGTTCGGAGAGGAGCGAGTTCACCTTGTGTCCAATGGTGTACATTTGAGGTCTCGTCATATGTACCCTTGGGGTTTGGAGAGTAGTCGGAGTGTACATGGGGATGAACGTAGGATGCTCCGCATCAGATGACCCGGCTGCTGAGGCACGGGAACCGCCCCCATCCTTCCGCACCAGAGGTGGCGCGGCCGCGGCAGGCTACTGGGTCCCAGGGGTCATAGCCGCCTCCTTCTTCTTCTTCATTGTCGACATCAGCCTGACGGTACAAGGGAGAAGCATCAAGAAACAGCGACAAGGACAGGAACAAAAGTCAGGGCGGAGCACTTACTGGTCCACGGCGGTGTACTCCCTCGCCCTCTTCTGAAGCACCAAGCCCGAAATCTTGGCGGTTTGGGGCCCCGACGCGCGAGCCCTGGGAGCAGCTAGGGGCACGGTGGCCGGATCCGCAGCGGTGCCGGCCGACAATGGAGCAGAGGCACCGCCCTGGGGGATCAGCGCCGATCTACCCTTCTTCAGGACCCCGGTCTGCGGCTTCTTTGGGGGAGTGCCCTTCGACCTCGTGGTGACCCCAGCGGAGCGTGGTGACTCCTTCACTGGATGCTCGCCAGCGTCATCATCGTCGGAGAGGGTGCGGAGGAGATCGGCCAAGCGCGGAGGAGAAGTCTCCCCCGCCCCCTCCCAGCCGGTCGCCTCCGAATCTGACCCCTCTTCCTGGTCGGACTTGCTGGAGGACAACACCATCGGGGCATCAGTGGGCGCCAACGGCACGAGCCCGCGCTCATTGAAGACAGGCATGGCGGCAACAATCTTCGCCCCGTCCGGGCAGCGATACAGCGGAAGATGAGTGTCTGGCGGGTACCCATGGTCCTTTGCAACCAGGAGGTGGAAGGCCTTGTCCAGCTCCTCGTCGGACAAGGCGTCTGGGCGCAGGCGGAGGTCGCCTCCCTTGTCCATGAGCTTCCACAGAGGGCATGAGCATGCTTGGAGCGGAGCCAGGCACTGTGTCAAAAATTCCTTGATGATCATGGCCCCCGTCAGCTTCTTCGCCTTTGGGTCATCGGGCTTCAGGTCAGCCGCCATCCTCGCCAGCAGCTGCTCTGCCGGGGGGTCGGTAAGCTTCGTGCTGGTCCACCCCTCATGAGATGCTGGCATCCCAGTCGGCAGCACTAACCGGGGGTAGGAGCTCTTCGCATCCATGAGGACCCACTTGTTCCGGAAGCCTTCCACCTTCTTCCCAGCTCTTGAGATTGCATTGGTCACATTGGCCGTGATGAAGTTGGCACACCCCGAGCACTGGCCCTCCTTGATCCAGAGGTAGAACAAGTGGCGAAGAAGTGCCACGGACGGCATCACCCCCACGAATGCCTCGCAGTAGAAGGCAAAGATCGACAGAAGAAGGACGAAGTGGGATGAAGATGGAGGGCGTGAAGTTTGTATATAGTGGCTGAGGACGGCGTAGAAGAAATCAAAGAAAGGAGGGATCAGCCTCGCGAATATGCTATTCATAAAGAAAGGATAGAAGGTGCTGCCTGGTGCCCCGACTCGGTGGAACCGGCCCGGAGCAAAGTCTCCTTCCCCTCGTTGCTGTCGCCCGCCGTCATTGGAAGCATGGCGGCGAGGTTCTTCCCCGTGACCGACGGCGCGCTCAAGGCAGGCTCGAACCAGGAAAGCGAGCGCGCGGCCTTCGCGTTGTCGGACGCCATCGTCTGTGGGCTCGGGGAGGAGATCTGGCAGATTTGGGGCCTTTTGGGGTAGGACAGAGAAGGGGATCTGGAGCAAGACGAAGGAAAGCAATGAAAATTCTGCAGCGTGCGCCAACCTTTTGTCAGGCGAGTACGTTGCCAAGGCAGCATGGGGAAGCAGAGACGCCCACGTCCAATCAGTCGCCACGCGTCGACAAAGGCCGCAGGCGGTTGGGGCCCACGGCGCTCCGCACTTGCCCTTTGGCTTCGCCTCGAAGCCAAGTCCGAGCGCGCCTTGGGCCCGGGGGCTACTGTCGACGTCCTGGGAACGGGGGTACCCAGACTTGCCTGCCTACGGCCCACGGCGTGGCTCCACCAACGGCCTGGTACGGCCCAGCTTCAGCAACAATAGCTCAAGACCCTCGCGAGGGGCCAAGCCTCGCGAGGCGGACGACAGCAAGACCTCCCTGGGGCAGCCTCACTAGGATGGCTCCCGAGGAGCGGAGATATCTATGCAAGGTGCACCTCGTGAGGTTCACGTGACGTGAGCCATGACGACCAAGGCCAGGCGGGCGCCAGCAGGCGCAGCGTACCAGTTTCCCCTTTGGTGCTAAGGGGGTAAGCGCAGGCGCGGAGTCCCGAAGAATCAGGCAAAGGTTTCCATATCGGTGCAACAAGACCAAGGACCGCCAGGACGGCAGGACGGAGGTCATCGTGGAGCCCGGAGCAGCGTCACCACCAAAGCCTTTGGCAGGCGAAGACTACTTCTGTTAGGATAGCTTGTACTAGTTTTCTCCCTTCAAAATTGGCCGTTGTGGGATCCCTTCCCGCCTACATTTGGGAAGAGGACCAGGGCCTCTATAAATAGGACTAGCCACCACCATAGGAGGCAACTCATCTTGGATCAGATCCATTCCATCCTAACCCTCACCAACTCACCGAGCCCAAGAACACCTCGCCCTCCTGAGGCTGTTCATCCACTGTACTAGTTCATTCTCAGCCCTCGAGGCAATCCACCACCACACTGGAGTAGGGTATTACACCGCAGGGTGGCCCGAACCAGTATAAACCCATGTGTCCCTTGTTCCTTGAGTTCGTCGAGCTAGGCCGTGGGATCATTGAGCGAGCGTGCTGGGGAGAGAGTGTTCTTCGTGTGCATCCCAGAGTTCGAACCTCTCAAGGGTCTGTGGAACCCGAAATCCGACAGCTGCTGGCATCAAGCCATGCATGAAGAAAAAGGCTCCAACTCAGAGGAAGCCTATGTCCAAAGCCAGAGCTTCGACTCAGGAAACAATGGAATTTTCTCTTGAACCAAGAGAAGAAGAAGCTGCTGGAGGCAAGAAGAGAAAGGAAAGGGTCAAGAAGACCATTGCCAGAGTGATTGGTAGATCCTCAATGATGAAAGACCTAGCTGAGGATGAGAATGAAGAAGAGGATGATGAAGAAGATGCTGCACCAACTCCCAAGACTCAGAAATTGATGGGAGATGCAATCAAGTCAGGGGCAGCCCCATCCAAGCCCAAGACTGCTCCCAAGCAATCTTCACAAGCTCAAGCTCCCAAGAGAAGCACAAGAAACATTCTTGCTGCATAGAAGAACAAGTCCCTAGTGCCTGAAGTTCAGGAAGAGGAAGAGCCCCAAGTGCTCAGAAAGCTCAAGCCCAAGATACCAGATCATAATGACAACCATCATGTTGCTAAAAACATGAAGGAAAGGAAAGATGCATGTCTCAGATTGTGGAGACAGTCATATCCATAAGCTGCAAGGAGAAGGACTACTGTAGACTATAGGTTCCACACTAAAGAACAACAGGACTTCTATGAGACAGTCCTCCTGGAGAAGAAGCCAATTGTTTGTGAATGAGATGGGTTGACTAGAAATACATTGATAACAATGAAGACTATTTCCCTGGAGTGCATGAGAGCTTCAGACTGAATGGAGTAGACAAGTTTGTGGATCAGAAACTGACAAAATGGAATGATGAGATGGTGATGCAGTTCTACTCAACAACTCATTTTTACCCTGATGGCAAGATTGTCTGGATGACAGAGGGTACTAGGTACCAATCTTCCATTGATGAGTGGGCTGAATTAATCAATGCTCCTGAAGAGGCTGAAGATGACACTGATGTCTATGCAAAGCATAGGAAAGATCACAACTCCATGGCCAATATGTACAAGGAGATACCTGACAAAGCCTTGGAGACTCATAAGCTTGGCTCAATGTACTATCTATTGTCTGGATTGGCCACCATGAACACTATATTGAGGCATACTTTACTGCCCAAGTCAGGAGATCACAGGATGATCAGAGGCCACTCCATCAACTTGCTACAAATGTTTGATGTGCCACAGAAAATCAAAGTGATGAGTTTGATTGTTGAGACTATTAAGAGGACTGCAGCTGATCAGAAAAGATCATGTGGCTATCCTCCACACGTTCAGATGCTCATTAATTCCAAGATGGGCACAGGCACATACTTGCTAGATAGAGAGCACCTTCCCTTGAGGCCAGATTTTGAGGATAACACAGTTGTCATGGATGCTTCACATCCTACTTTTGTTGAGGCACAAGAGAAGAGAGAGAGAAGGCTAAGGTAGAAAAAGCTTCAAAGATTCCAGATCCCTCAGCAGTCAATCTCAAGACCAAGCAGGACTAGCTCAGCTATCTTCTTGAGGCCACAGTGAGAATAGAGAAAGGACTAGCTACCCTGACTCGAAATCAAGAGAGCCTTGAGAGGATCTTTGAGACAAAGCTACATGACTTGGATGTCAAGGTCACTGAGATTCAGACTTCAGTTGAGAAGATACAGGAAGACCTTGAGGACAGGAGTGATAGTACAACCACAAATGCTTATCAGAGGGTGCCTAGAGCACACAGGTCTGCAGCAGTGCCAGTCAATGACACTAGAGCCACAACTTCAGCTCCTGCAGCCACAGCCTCAGTTGGTCCTCCAGTGGCAACCCCTCCAATTCCTCAGACGTTAGCCGAAGTCTTTGCAGATGCTGTTCTCTCCACGCCATCTTCGCACTCTGGAGCTCCCGGAGATCATGCTTAGAGTGCCGTATAGCACTATGCATTTTCGAGCTTTTTGGTAACTTGTTGCCAAAGGGGGAGAAAGTGTATAGATCATAGGCTTCGAGAGAGTGTGTGTTTTGCTTCTTGTTTGTCTCTCTTGCTACTTATTTTCTTGTGTTTGCTACAATATTTTTGCTTGTGTGTGAGATACTCTTATGATCATGTGGTTGATCATACTATGTTTTGTTATGCTATGCTTGAATGATGCTATCTTATATCTTGTGTATGATCAATCATATTTGTCTTGGTAATGAGTGCATGCTATTTATATTCTATCATTTTTATTATCATTAGTCGAAGCTTTGATCTATATGTTGTCATCAATTACCAAAAAGGGGGAGATTGAAAGTGCAACTAATCCCTTGGTGGTTTTGGTAATTCATAACAACATATAGCTCGTTGAACTAATATCCTTTCAAGATGATTATTTCAGAAAGTTCAATGATTGGCATGGCATGGACTAGAGATGTGGACCCCTAAAAATGCTAAGGACAAATATTGTCAAAAGCTCAAGACTCTTCATTTCTATTTTAGTGATCCAAGATCACATTGAGTCCATAGGAAAGCCAATACTATTAAAAGGGGGTGCGTGATACGTCTCCAACTTATCTATAATTTTTGATTGCTCCATGCTATATTATCTACTGTTTTGGGCAATATTGGGCTTTATTATCCACTTTTATATTATTTTTGGGACTGACCTATTAACCGGAGGCCCAGCCCAGATTTGCTGTTTTATGTCTATTTCAGTGTTTCGAGGAAAAGGAATATCAGACGGAGTCGAAACGGAACGAAATCAACTGGAGAAGTTATTTTTGGAAGGAAACCCACCTGATGGACTTGGACCCCACGTCAGAAGATACGGGAGGTGCTCACGAGGGTGGGGGGCGCGCCCACCCCCCTAGGGCGCGTCCCCCTAACTCGTGGGGCCCCCGAAGCTCCACCGACATACCCCTTGCACCCATATATACCTACGTATCGTAAAACTTCCAGAACAGAAGATAGATCGGGAGTTCCGCCGCAAGCCTCTGTAGCCACCAAAAACCTCTCGGGAGCCCGTTCCGGCACCTGCTTGGGAGGAACCCATCACCGATGGCCATCTTCATCATCCGGTGCTCTCCATGACGAGGAGGGAGTAGTTCACCCTCGGGGCTGAGGGTATGTACCAGTAGCTATGTGTTTGATCTCTCTCTCTCTCTCTCTCTCTCTCTCTCTCTCTCTCTCTCTCTCTCTCTCTCTCTCTCTCTCTCTCTCTCGTGTTCTCGACTTCACATGATCTTGATGTATCGCGAGCTTTGTTATTATAGTTGGATCTTATGTTTATTCTCCCCCACTACTCTCTTGTAATGAATTAAGGTTTACCTTTGAAGTAATCTTATCGGATTGAGTCTTTATGATGAGAACACTTGATGTATGTCTTGCCGTGTTTATCTGTGGTGACAATGGGATATCACGTGCCACTTGATGTATGTTTTGGTGACCAACTTGCGGGTTCCGCCCATGAACCTATGCATAGGGGTTGGCACACGTTTTCTTGATTCTCCGGTAGAAACTTCGGGGCACTCTTTGAAGTACTTTGTGTTGGTTGGATGAATCTGAGATTGTGTGATGCATATCGTATAATCATGCCCACGGATACTTGAGGTGACAATGGAGTATCTAGGTGACATTAGGGTTTTGGTTGATTTGTGTCTTAAGGTGTTATTCTAGTACGAACTCTTTAATAGATCGATCCGAAAGAATAACTTTGAGGTGGTTTCGTACCCTACCATAATCTCTATGTTTGTTCTCCGCTATTAGTGGCTTCGGAGTGACTCTTTGTTGCATGTTGAGGGCTTATTATATGATCTATCTATGTTATTATTGTTGAGAGAACTTGCACTGGTGAAAGTATGAACCCTAGGCCTTGTTTCCTATCATTGAAATACCGTTTGTGCTCGCTTTTACCATTAGTTACCTTGCTGTTATTATTATTTCAGATTACAAATACCTTTATCTACCATCCATATTGCACTTGTATCACCATCTCTTCGCCGAACTAGTGCACCTATACAATTTGCCATTGTATTGGGTGTGTTGGGGACACAAGAGACTCTTTGTTATTTGGTTGCAGGGCTGCTTGAGAGAGACCATCTTCATCCCTCGCCTCCCACGGATTGATAAACCTTAGGTCATCCACTTGAGGGGAATTTGCTACTGTCCTACAAACCTGTGCACTTGCGGGCCCAACAACGTCTACAAGAAGAAGGTTGTGTAGTAGACATCAAGCTCTTTTCTGGCGCCCGTTCTTTGGGGAGGTGAGTGCTTGAAGGTATATCTTTAGATCTTGCAATCGAATCTTTTTGTTTCTTGTTTTATCACTAGTTTAGTCTATAAAAGAAAACTACAAAAAAATAGAATTGAGTCTGTCTCATACGCTTCATCTTTTTAATATCTTTCGTGAGTATGATGGAAAAGAAAATTGTGCCAAAGCGCTAGAAGAAGAATTACATAGAATGCTTGGCATGAAATATGTGAATGATGAGCATGATTGCAATGTTGTTAGTATGAATTCCTTGAATATCCATGATGCTAATGATATGCAATGCCACAAGCTTGGGGATGCTATGTTTGATGAAGATGATATGTTTAGTCCCCCAAGCTTTGATGAGCAAATTTACTATGATGAAAGCATGCCTCCTATCCTTGATGATTATTGTGATGACACGTATGCTTTAAATAATAATGATAACCATGAAACTTGTCATCTTGATCTTAATTTCCAATCACTTGATAGTTATTTTGTCGAGTTTGCTCCCACTACCATTGATGAGAATAGATTTGCTTATGTGGAGAGTAATAAAAAATTTATGCTTATAGATCATGAAAAGAATGCTTTATGTGCTGATTATATTGTTGAATTCATTCATGATGCTACTGAAAATTATTATGAGGGAGGAATATATGCTTGTAAGAATTGCAATAATATCAAGTTTCCTCTCTATGTGCTTAAAATCTTGAAGTTATGCTTGTTTTACCTTCCTATGCAAGTTGATTCTTGTTCCCATAAGTTGTTTGCTCACAAAATCCCTATGCATATGAAGTGGGTTAGACTTAAATGTGCTAGTCATATTCTTCATGATGCTCTTTTTATATTTCAATTCTTATCTTTTATGTGAGCATCATTGAAATCACCATGCCTAGCTAGGGGCGTTAAACGATAGCGCTTGTTGGGAGGCAACCCAATTTTATTTTAGTTTCTTGCTTTTTGGTTCTGTTTAGTAATAAATAATCCATCTAGCCTCTGTTTAGATGTTTTTTTGTGTTTTAATTAGTGTTTGTGCCAAGTAGAACCTTTGGGAAGACTTGGGTAAAGTCTTTATGATCATGCTGTAAAAAAACAGAAACTTTAGCGCTCACGAGATTAGCTAGAAATTTTTACTGGAGAGTGCTATTTAGTTTATTCTTTTTGCAGATGATTACTAGACAAATTCCTCAGGTACACCAATTTATTTTAGAATTTTTGGAGTTCCAGAAGTTTGCGTTAGTTACAGATTACTATAGACTGTTCTGTTTTTGATAGATTCTGTTTTCATTGTGTTGTTCGCTTATTTTGATGAATCTATGGCTAGTAAAATAGTTTATAAACCGTAGAGAAGTTGGAATACAGTAAGTTTAACATCAATATAAATAAATAATGAGTTCATTACAGTACCTTGAAGTGGTGTTTTGTTTTCTTTCGCTAACGGAGCTTACGAGTTTTCTGTTGAGTTTTGTGTTGTGAAGTTTTCAAGTTTTGGGTAAAGATTCGATGGACTATGGAATAAGGAGTGGCAAGAGCCTAAGCTTGGGGATGCCCAAGGCACCCCAAGGTAATATTCAAGGACAACCAAGAGCCTAAGCTTGGGGATGCCCCGGAAGGCATCCCCTCTTTCGTCTTCGTTCATCGGTAACTTTACTTGGAGCTATATTTTTATTCACCACATGATATGTGTTTTGCTTGGAGCGTCATTTTCTTTTGTTAGTCTTTGCTTTCTGTTAATTAGATTAATTTTTTGCATCTTTAGTTTCAATAAAAAAGTCAAGGATAGCCTTTGTCATGCTTATTTTGCTAGTATACATGTTGCTGTTTGAAAACAGAAAGTTTACCGCTGTTGCAAAAATTCCCTAGAAAAGTCAGAGAGTGGTATAATGTTGAATATTTTTGCATATTGAGCTATGATAAATTTATTACAGTGGGAATTTTAGTTCGTAATTTTTGGAGTTAGGGAAGTATTGATACTCTTGCATTCTTCACAGACTGTACTGTTTTGGCAGATTGCTGTTATGTTTGCATTGTTTGCATATGTTTGCTTGTTTAATGATTCTATTTGAGGATAGGAGTATTAAATATGCAGAGGCATTTAGTATGCAATGTTGAATAATAATGTTAGTGATTTGTTACAGTACAAAATGATAAGGTTTTGCATTGGTTTATACTAACCTATCTCACGAGTTCTTGTTGAGTTTGTTGTGAATGAAGCTTTTGATAAAAGAGAAACCATGATATGAGAGGAATTAAGGAGACACAAAAGTTCAAGCTTGGGGATGACCAAGGCACCCCAAGATAATATTTCAAGAAGTCTCAAGCATCTAAGCTTGGGGGTGCCCTGGTAGGCATCCCACCTTTCTCCAACAATTATCGGTTAGTATCGGTTGAACCTAAGTTTTTGCTTCTTCACATGAGTTGTGCTATCCTTGCAATGTCATTTTATTTTGTTTTGCTTGTTGTTTGATACAATACCAAGATCCGAAATTATTTAATGAGAGAGAGTCTTCACATAGTTGCATAATTATCCGACTACTCATTGATCTTCAATTATATCTTTCGGAGTAGTTTGTCATTTGCTCTAGTGCTTCACTTATATATTTTAGAGCATGGTGGTAGTTTTATTTTGAAGAAATATATGAACTATCATGCTTCAATTGTATTATTTTGAGAGTCTTAAATATCATGGTAATTTGCTTAAATAATCTTAATATGCTAGGTATAGAAAAATAATAAAAACTTTCTTTTGAGTGTGTTGAATACTAAGAAAAGTTTGATGCTTGATAATTGTTTTGAGATATGGAGGTGATAATATCAAAGTCGTGCTAGTTGAGTAGTTGTGAATTTGAGAAATACTTGTGTTAAAGTTTGTGATTCCTGTAGCATGCATTATAGTGAACCGTTATGTGATGAAGTCGGAGCATTATTTATTTATTGATTGTCTTCCTTATGAGTGGCGGTCGGGGAATGACGATGGTCTTTTCCTACCAATCTATCCCCCTAGGAGCATGCGCGTAATACTTTGCTTTGATAACTTGTAGATTTTTACAATAAGTATATGAGTTCTTTATGACTAATGTTGAGTCCATGGATTATACGCACCCTTCTTCCTTCCACCATTGCTAGCCTCTCTAATACCGCGCACCTTCCGCCGGTATCATACACCAACCATATACCTTCCTCAAAACAGCCACCATACCTACCTATTATGGCATTTCCATAGCCATTCCGAGATATATTGTCATGCAACTTTCCACCGTTCTATTTATTATGACACGCTCCATCATTGTCATATTGCTAGCATCATCATGTAGTTGACATCGTATTTCTGGCAAAGCCACCATTCATAATTCTTTCATACATGTCATTCATGAATCATTGCATATCCCGGTACACCGCCGGAGGCATTCATATAGTCATATTTTGTTCTAAGAATCGAGTTGTAATTTTTGAGTTGTAAGAAAATAAAAGTGTGATGATCATCATTTTTAGAGCATTGTCCCAGTGAGGAAAGGATGATGGAGACTATGATTCCCCCACAAGTCCGGATGAGACTCGGACGAAAAAAAGAAAAAAAGAGGCCATAAAAAAAAGAAAAGGCCCAAACCAAAAAATGAGAGAAAAGAGAGAAGGGACAATGCTACTATCCTTTTACCACACTTGTGCTTCAAAGTAGCACCATGATCTTCATGATAGAGAGTCTCATATGTTGTCACTTTCATATACTAGTGGGAATTTTTCATTATAGAACTTGGCTTGTATATTCCAATGACGGGCTTCCTCAAAATGCCCTAGGTCTTCGTGAGCAAGCGAGTTGGATGCACACCCACTTACTTTCTTTTGTTGAGCTTTCATATGCTTATAGCTCTAGTGCATCCGTTGCATGGCAATCCTACTCACTCACATTGATATCTATTGATGGGCATCTCCATAGCCCGTTGATACGCCTAGTTGATGTGAGACTATCTTCTCCCTTTTTGTCTTCTCCACAACCACCATTCTATTCCACATATAGTGCTATGTCCATGGCTCACGCTCATGTATTGCGTGAAGATTGAAAAAGTCTTGAAAATGTTAAAGTATGAAACAATTGATTGGCTTTTCATCGGGGTTGTGCATGATTTAAATACTTTGTGTGGTGAAGATAGAGCATAGCCAGACTATATGATTTTGTAGGGATAACTTTCTTTGGCCATGTTATTTTGAGAAGACATAATTGCTTTGTTAGTATGCTTGAAGTATTATTATTTTTATGTCAATATGAACTTTTGTCTTCAATCTTTCAGATCTGAATATTCATACCACAATTAAGAATAATTACATTGAAATTATGTCAACTAGCATTCCACATCAAAAATTATCTTTTTTATCATTTACCTACTCGAGGACGAGCATGAATTAAGCTTGGGGATGCTTGATACGTCTCCAACGTATCTATAATTTTTGATTGCTCCATGCTATATTATCTACTATTTTGGGCAATATTGGGCTTTATTATCCACTTTTATATTATTTTTGGGACTAACCTATTAACCGGAGGCCCGGCCCAGATTTGTTGTTTTAAGCCTATTTCGATGTTTGAGGAAAAGGAATATCGACGAGTTGAAAGCAGGCGAAATCAACTGGAGTAGTTATTTTTGGAAGGAAACCCACCTGAAGGACTTGGACCCCATGTCAGAAGATATGGGAGGTGCTCACGAGTGTGGGGGGCACGCCCACCCCCTAGGGCGCGCCCCCCTGCCTCGTGGGGGCCCCGAAGCTCCACCGACATACCCCTTGCACCCATATATACCTACGTATTGTAAAACTTCCAGAAAAGAAGATAGATCGGGAGTTCCACTGCCGCAAGCCTCTTTAGCCACCAAAAACTTCTCGGGAGCCCGTTCCGGCACCCTGCCGGAGGGGGAACCCATCACCGGTGGCCATCTTCATCATCCTGGCGCTCTCCATGACGAGGAGGGAGTAGTTCACCCTCAGGGCTGAGGGTATGTACCAGTAGCTATGTGTTTGATCTCTCTCTCTCGTGTTCTCGACTTCACACGATCTTGATGTATCGCGAGTTTTGTTATTATAGTTGGATCTTATGTTTCTTCTCCCCCTCTACTCTCTTGTAATGAATTGAGTTTTCCCTTTGAAGTAATCTTATCGGATTGAGTCTTTATGATGAGAACACTTGATGTATGTCTTGCCGTGTTTATCTATGGTGACAATGGGATATCACGTGCCACTTGATGTATGTTTTGGTGACCAACTTGCGGGTTCCGCCCATGAACCTATGCATAGGGGTTGGAACACGATTTCTTGATTCTCCGGTAGAAACTTCGGGGCACCCTTTGAAGTACTTTGTGTTGGTTGGATGAATCTGAGATTGTGTGATGCATATCGTTAATCATGCCCAAGGATACTTGAGGTGACAATGGACTATCTAGGTGACATTTAGGGTTTTGGTTGATTTGTGTCTTAAGGTGTTATTCTAGTACGAACTCTTTAATAGATCGATCCGAAAGAAAAACTTTGAGGTGGTTTCGTACCCTACCATAATCTCTACGTTTGTTCTCCGCTATTAGTGGCTTCAGAGTGACTCTTTGTTGCATGTTGAGGGCTTGTTATATGATCTATCTATGTTATTATTGTTGAGAGAACTTGCACTAGTGAAAGTATGAACCCTAGGCCTTGTTTCCTATCATTGCAATACCGTTTGTGCTCGCTTTTACCATTAGTTACCTTGCTGTTTTTATTATTTCAGATTACAAATACCTTTATCTACCATCCATATTGCACTTGTATCACCATCTCTTCGCCGAACTAGTGCACCTATACAATTTGCCATTGTATTGGGTGTGTTGGGGACACAAGAGACTCTTTGTTATTTGGTTGCAGGGTTACTTGAGAGAGACCATCTTCATCCTATGCTTCCCACGGATTGATAAACCTTAGGTCATCCACTTGAGGGAAATTTGCTACTGTCCTACAAACATGTGCACTTGCAGGCCCAACAACGTCTACAAGAAGAAAGTTGTGTAGACATCAGTGAGGTGTTGCTTAATGGTCTGCTTGCTCAAAATGCTTAGTGATATGCTCCAAAACCCTCAACCACTTTATAATATCCAAATATGTGCTAAACCTAAAGTCAAACTCGGCCCCACCGATTTGATTCATCCGGCGCCACCGAGTTCACTTGACATAGCCATAGCCAGAAACCCTAATCAGTTCGGTCTCGCCGATAGGGATCTCGGTCTCACCGAGATGGGATTGCAAATTCTCTGTTTCCCTTCATAACATTTTGGTCGCACCGAAATGAGCGATCGGTCCCACCGAGTTCGCAGTGCAAAATCTCTGTTTCTCTTTCGTAACATTTCGGTCTCACCGAAAGGAGCGATCGGTCCCACCGAGTTTGCTTGACCAACTCTCCATTTGCTTGTTACTACTGAAATCGGTCTCACCGAGTTTAAGTAATCAGTCAAACCGAGATTAAGTTTTGCCCTAACCCTAGCTCATCGGTCCCGCCGAGTTGATCATGTCGGTCCCACCGAAAATCCTAACATTCACATTTTGAACTGACTCGATTTCACCGAGTTCACCTATTCGGCCTGACCGAGTTGGCTCTTTTGTGTGTGACGGTTAGATTTTGTGAGGAGGCTATATATACCCCTCCACCCTCCTCTCCATAAGTGAGAGAGCCATCAGAATGTGCCTACACTTCCACCATTCATATTCTGAGAGAGAACCACCTACTCATGTGTTGAGACCAAGACATTCCAATCCAACCACAAGAACTTGATCTCTAGCCTTCCCCAAGTTGCTTTCCACTCAAATCATCTTTCCACCATAGCCAAATATGTGAGAGAGAGTTGAATGTTGGGGAGACTATCATTTGAAGCACAAGAGCAAGGAGTTCATCATCAACACACCACTATTACCTTTTGGAGAGTGGTGTATCCTAGATTGGTTAGGTGTCACTTGGGAGCCTCCGTCAAGATTGTGGAGTTGAACCAAGGAGTTTGTAAGGGCAAGGAGATCGCCTACTTCATGAAGTTCTACCCGAGTGAGGCAAATCCTTCGTGGGCGGTGGCCATGGTGGGATAGACAAGGTTGCTTCTTCATGGACCCTTCGTGGGTGGAGCCCTCCGTGGACTCGTGCAACCGTTACCCTTCGTGGGTTGAAGTCTCCATCAACGTAGACGTACGATAGCACCACCTATCGGAACCATGCCAAAAATCTTTGTGTCTACATTGCGTTTGCCTTTCCAAACCCCTCCCTTTACCTTCATATGCAATGATTTATATTCCGCTTCTATACTCTTAGAATTGCATTTGTAGGTTGATTGCTTGACTTGTGCTAAGTTGCTAAAATCTGCCAAGACTTCAAACTGGGAAAAGGCTGGATTTTTATTTGGTCAAGTAGTCTAATCACCCCCCCCCCCTCCAGACCTACTTTCAATCCTACAAATATCTACTATATTCCAACTTTTCCATGGTTCATACCCCCCGATACTAGCCATAGATTCATCAAAATAAGCAAACAACACATAGAAAATAGAATCTGTCAAAAACAGAACAGTCTGTAGCAATCTGTAACTCTCAAATGCTTCTGCAACTCCAAAAAATCTAACAAATTAGGACATCCTGGGAAATTTGTGTACCAATCCATTGCAAAAAGAATAAGATCAAAATCACGTTTCTGTGAATAATGAAAATTATTTTCCTGGGCGCAAAAGTTTCTGTTTTTCAGCAGGATCAAAACAACTATCACCGTAAGCTATCCCAAAGGTCTTACTTGGCGCAAACACTAATTAAAACACAAAACCACATATAACCAGTGGCTAGATGAAATATATCATATTCATGGAATACGATTCACTTTCAAGATGCCTTGATGGTGAAATGGTAGACACGCGAGACTCAAAATCTCGTGCTGAAGAGTGTGGAGGTTCGAGTCCTCTTCAAGGCATAATATGGAGAATGCTCATTCAATGAGCATTCCCCATAGAAGTATTCCGAAAATCTGGGCCTGGCGCTCTCCTCTATCTTCTGAGGTCCTTAACCATCTCCCTGAGAAAAGTTTATTCAAAAACAGGAAGGAAAAATATTGGGTTGTCTCCCAACAAGCGCTTTTCTTTAAAGCCTTTTAGCTAGGCATTGATAATTTCAATGATGCTCACATAAAAGAGAAGAATTGAAGCACAAAGAGAGCATCATAAAACACATGACAAACACATCTAAGTCTAACATGCTTCCTATGCATAGGCATTTTATAGTAAAACAAATCAAGACAAGCATGCATATGCAAGGAAGAAAAAGGAAACTAGATCGATCTCAACATGAAGAGAGGTAATTTAGTAACATGAAAATTTCTACAACCATATTTTCCTCTCTCGTAATACTTACATGTAGGATCATAAGAAAATTCAACAATATAGCTATCACATAACATATCCTCAACATGATCCACATGCATGCGAAGTTGACACGCTTCCAAAATAGTGGGATTAACATTAACTAAAGTCAGATTGAATATTCTCCAAATATGTGGGATCTAAAGTTGACACTCTTCCAAACCCACTTTCAATATTATTGCAAACATTATTATCAATCTCATATTCATCATGGGGCTTAAATACAATTTCAAGATCATAAGAAGAATCACGCCAATCATGATCGTTGCAACAACTGGTAGACATAGCAAAACTAGCATACCAAGGCTTGGGGTTTTGCATATTATTAGCATAATTGACATTAATAGAATTTATAATAACATCACTGCAATCATGCTTTTTATTCAAAGATCTATTGTGAATCATTTCATAAAGTACTTCATCATAATTTTCAGATTCACGAATTTCAAGCAAAACTTCATAAAGATAATCTAGTGCACAAAACTCACTAGCAATTGGTTCATCATAATTAGATCTCTTAAAAAGTTTGGCAAGCGGATGAGGATCCATAAATCTTAGGTTCTCCGATTTGCAATAAATACACAATTATTCCAACCAAACGAGCAAACGAGTCAAATAAGACATCAAGGCAAACGAAAAGATGAACGGAAGAAGGGCAAAGAAAAGGCAAATCTTTTCAAAAATTGTTTTAGAAGTGGTGGAGAGGAAAACGAGAGGCGGATGGCGAATAATGTAATGCAAGGGATGAGAGTTTATGATGGGTACTTGGTATGTCTTGACTTGGCGTAGATCTCCCCGGCAACGGCGCCAGAAATTCTTCCTGCTACTTCTTGATCTTGCGTTCATTTTTCCCTTGAAGAGGAAAGGGTGATGTAGCAAAGTAAAGTAAGTATTTCCCTCGGTTTTTGAGAACCAAGGTATCAATCCAGTAGGAGACAACGCGCAAGTCACCGAATACCTGCACAAACAAACACCAACTTGCACCCAACACGATAAAGGGGTTGTCGATCCCCTCACGGTTATTTGCAAAGTGAGATCTGATAGAGATGGATAAACGGTAAAGTAATATTTTTGGTATTTTTTGGTTTATGGAACGGAAAGTAAAATGTTGCAAAGGAAGTAAATAGGAAACTAAAATTGTAGATCATAAACTCATATGATGGAAAATAGACCTCGGGGGCCATAGGTTTCACTAGAGGTTTCTCTCAAGATAGAAAATATTACGGCGGGTGAACAAATTACTGCCGAGCAATTGATAGAAAAGCGCAAAGTTATGACGATGTCTAAGGCAATGATCATGAATATAGGCATCACGTCCGTGTCAAGTAGACCAAAACGATGTTGCATCTACTACTATTACTCCACACATCGACCGACTCCTGCCTGCATCTAGAGTATTAAGTTCATGAAGAACAGAGTAACGCATTAAGTAAGATGACATGATGTAGCGGGATAGACTCAAGAAATATGATGAAAACCCTCGACGGCAACAATACAATACGTGTCGGTTCCCCTTCTGTCACTGAGATCGAGCACCGCAAGATTGAATCCAAAGCTAAGAATTTCTCGCATTGCAAGAAAAACCAATCTAGTTGGCCAAACAAATCGATAGTTCGAAGAGACTTGCAAGATATCAAATCATGCATATAAGAATTCAGAGAAGATTCAAATAATATTCATAGATAAGCTGATCATAAATCCACAATTCATCGGATCTTGGCAAACACACCGCAAAAGAGTATTACATCGAATAGATCTCCAAGAACATCGAGGAGAACATGGTATTGAGAAACAAAGAGAGAGAGAGAGAGAGAGAGAGAGAGAGAGAGAGAGAGAAGAAGCCATCTAGCTACTAGCTATGGACCCGCAGGTCTGAGGTAAACTACTCACGCTTCATTGGAGAGGCAATGGTGTTGATGTAGAAGCCCTCCGTGATCAAATCCCCCTCCGGCAGGACGCCGGAAAAGGCCCCTAGATGGGATCTCACAGGTACAAAAGGTTGCGGCGGTGGAAAAGTGTTTGCATGGCTCTCCTGGTAGGTTATGGGATATTTAAGAATATATAGGCAGAAGAAATAGGTCGGTGGAGTCACAAGGGCCCCACAAAGGTGGGGGCGCGCCCTACCCCCCTGGTCGCACCCTCCGTCCTTGTGGCCGCCTCGTGGCTTCTCTGACTTGCACTCCAAGTTCTCTGGATGTCTTTTGGTCCAAGAAAAATCACCGCGAAAGTTTCATTCCGTTTAGACTCTGTTTGATATTCCTTTTCTGCGAAACTCTAAAATAAGGAAAAAACAGAAATTGGCACTGGGCTCTAGGTTAATAGGTTAGTCCCAAAAATAATATGAAATAGCATATTAATGCATATAAAACATCCAAACAGATAATATAATAATATTAAACAATCAAAAATTATAGATGCGTTGGAGACGTATCAGCGCCCACCCCCTGGGGGGCACCCCTTGCCTTGTCGTCCACTCGTATATCGTCTGGTCTCCCCGAAGCTTCTAGGGTCCCTTCTGGTCTAGAAAAAATTGTCAGAAAGTTTCATCATGTTTGTGTTGGGGAACGTAGTAATTTCAAAAAATTTCCTACGCACACGCAAGATCATGGTGATGCATAGCAACGAGAGGGGAGAGTGTTGTCTACGTACCCTCGTAGACCAAAGCGGAAGCGATCACAACATAGAGGAAGAAGTCGTACGATCTCCTCGCGATCCAACCGATCCCAGCGCCGTTACTCCGGCGCCTCCAGTTCTTGGCACACGTTCAGCTCGGTGACGCTCCTCGAGCTCCGATCCGGCAAAGCTCCGGGAGAGAGAGTTCACAAGACGACGGCGTGGTGACGATCTTGATGTTCTACCGGCGCAGGGCTTCGCCTAAGCACCGCTACGATATGACCGAGGTGGAATATGGTGGAGGGGGCACCGCACGGCTAAGGAACGATCTCAAGGATCAACTTGTGTGTTCTAGGGTGCCCCCGCCCCGTATATAAAGGAGCAAGGGGAGGCCGGCCGGCCCTAGGAGGCGCGCCAGGAGGGGGGAGTCCTCCTCCTAGTGGGAGTAGGACTCCCCTTTCCTAGTCCAACTAGGAAGGAGGAAGGGGAAGGAAAGAGAGGAGAGGGAGAGGGAAGGGGGCCGCCCCCTCCTGTCAATTCGGACTCCCCATGGGGGCGCCACCTCTGGTGCGGCCCTCTCTCCCCTTTGGCCCAATAAGGCCCATTACTTCCGGGGTTCCGTAACCCTCCCAAGACTCCGGTTTTCTCCGGAAACTTCCGAACCTTTCCGTGTCCGAATATAGCCGTCCAATATATCAATCTTTATGTCTCGATCATTTCGAGACTCATCGTCATGTCCGTGATCACATCCGGGACTCCGAACTCCTTCGGTACATCAAAATACACAAAATCATAATATAACCGCCATCGAAAAATTAATCGTGCGGACCCTACGGTTCGAGAACAATGTAGACATCACCGAGACACGTCTCGGTCAATAACCAATAGCGGGACCTGGATGCCCATATTGGCTCCTACATATTCTACGAAGATCTTTATCGGTCGGACCGCATAACAACATACGTTGTTCCCTTTGTCATCGGTATGTTACTTGCCCGAGATTCACCGCCAGTATCCAATACCTAGTTCAATCTCCATCGCAAGTCTCTTTACTCGTTCCGTAATACATCATCTCACAGCTAACTCATTAGTTGTAATGCTTGCAAGGCTTAGTGATGTGTATTACCGAGAGGGCCCAGAGATACCTCTCCGACAATCGGAGTGACAAATCCTAATCTCGAAATACGCCAACTCAACATCTGCCTTTGGAGACACCTGTAGTACTCCTTTATAATCACCCAGTTACGTTGTGACGTTTGGTAGTACCCAAAGTGTTCCTCCGGTAAACGGGAGTTGCATATTCTCATAGTTATAGGAACATGCATAAGTCATGGATAAAAGCAATAGCAACATACTAAGCGATCGGGTGCTAAGCTAATGGAATGGGTCATGTCAATCAGATCATTCAACCAATGATGTGACCTTGTTAATCAAATGACAACTCCTTTGTCTATGGTTAGGAAACATAACCATCTTTGATTAACAAGCTAGTCTAGTAGAGGCATACTAGTGACACTCTGTTTGTCTATGTATTCACACATGTATTATGTTTCCGGTTAATACAATTCTAGCATGAACAATAAACATTTATCATGAAATAAGGAAATAAATAATAACTTTATTATTGCCTCTAGGGCATATTTCCTTCAGTTTGGACTCCATTTGATAGGGATTTTCTGTAAAACCAGAGAAGGCAGAAAACAATAACTGACACTGGGCACTGAGTTAATAGGTTAGTTCCCAAAAATAATATAAAATGGTATATAAAGCATACAAGATTGGTAGTATAATAGCATGAAATAATCAAATATTATAAATACGTTAGAGACGTATCAGGGGAGCGCCTCATCCACTTCCGCCTAGTCCACATCTACGCTTGCTCCCCCATCGGCTGACACCAACCCTAGCTGTTGCCGCCACCATGGCTTCTTAAACAAGCACGACAAGCATGACCACAAGGCCGACTCGTCGCGCCGCCCAGCCAACTTCAGGGCGCCCAGGGCACGGCAGGCACGCGAAAGTGACCGGCTGTACATCCCTGTGCACCGGGCACACTACCGTAGGCGAATCGGAGTCGTGTTGCGGTGTACGAATGATCAACGGTGAAACGACCGACTTCCTTCAGAATGCCTCAAGAACATGGGCCATGCCCAAAAGCTGGCGGTCTGCGCACCCTCGCATATAATGGGCCGGCCTGTTTAGTCCTATCCTCTTTTCTTTTTGTGCTAAAAAATGTTATGTTTTTTTATTCTTTTCCTTTTGCATTTTTTTTGGTTATTTAGGCAACTCGCAAAGCCCTACTCATCTAGGAATAAGTGTACAGAAACAAGAATAGGATTATAAGGCTGGCCAAACCAGACATGTGACTAAACCATACAATAAGAGGGTGTGTTACGAGGTTGTGAGCTCCAAAGTTAAAAGTTTCTGAACTCATGGACGCAACTACAGGAACTGAAAGCTGGAGAGTGTTCTTTGATTCCTTAATGACTGCGCTATAGCTAGTTGAGGATCCCTGCTCCATATCATCAATCACCACCTTACAATCTGATGCAGTGTGTATCCGCTGGACATAAAGATCTTGTGCAAAGACTAGCACTTCTCTTACAGCAAGGGCATCCGATGTTGTCGAATCGGTAATACCACGATAAATAATAGCGGAAGTTCCAATATAAGTGCCATGATGATTATGGCATAAAGCTCCTGAATGTGGCTAGGTCTCAGTCAAGTGGCATAACATGTAATAAAAAAAAGAAAAAGAAAAAAGAAAAATTGCATGGATCTCAATGTAAGATCTTACTCTGTCGATTGAGATTTAGCAAGAGCGAAAGCTCCTGCATCACCAAAGTCACTGTTTCTCGCCAATGCAGCATCGACATTGATCTTTGCCATCTTTATGGAGCAAGCCATCGAGATACTCTGCTCGTGCTATTCCTTATTCGTGAAATACTCCCTTCGTTCGGAATTACTTATCGTAGAAATGGATGTATCTAGACGTATTTTAGTTCTAGATACATCCATTTTCGAGACAAGTAATTCCGTACGGAAGGAGTAGAAGCCTCAGCTGCCTGGCCTGCCCAGAAGCACCCCCGAGGTTGGCGCAGCCGCCGGCGTTGCCCCAGCCGTTGACAGCCCCTACACCAACGAGTACGTCAGCCTGAGAGGCGGCAGCGCCCTCTCCTATCCTGTGCTAGCTCGTCGAGAGCGTCGGATGCGGAGCTCTTCCTGAAGTTCGGCGAGGCGATATCACAAAACACAGAGTAGACTGACCTGCTGATAGCCCCAGAATGTAGGCTGCGGTGTAGCATTCATTTTCGCATTGTTTCATTGCCGTAAAAGGAAAATACCAAGAGGACACTGAATTTGGGGAGGATGCTCAGTTCACTGTAAATATGCTGCTGCCCATATTGAAACAAGTGTTGGGCTGGGAGCGTAATATGAAGTGTGGAAACTTGGCTGCGTGGAAGGAATGCAGCCAGGCACCGGCCTTTAACGGTGTCGCCGACCTTGGCTTGTTCAGTTGGGACGACATATACCGGCAGAATTGCAGAAGTAACTGTGCTAGTGAGTAGTGACATTCTGTTGTTGTATGAAGGGCGAGTATTTAGCCAAAAACTATCACATTTCACGGAAACGTGACAGAAACTACCACTTTACGATTTTGTCCCGAAAATTATCACTTTTTTATTAATCCGTGGCAAAAAAACTATCAAATTTTGGGACAAAATCGTAAAGTGGTAGTTTTCTGTCACGTTTCCGTGAAATGTGGTAGTTTTTGGCTAAATACTCTATGAAGGGCCTACGCCTCAATCATAGTAGTGTTCCGAGGTCAAAGAAATTTTGGTGGTTCTTCTAAACTTTGTCCAATGCTCTTATTAGCTGGTTGCCACCACTCACGCAAAAAAGGGGCGGATTCTAACTGCAAAGAGTAGAAACTCCTCAGCCCTGCGGCAGCCGTGGCTAGCACTACTGTTCCTAATCCTTGTAAGACATGGGGCCAAAATTATCTCTCTGCCCCTACCACGCATGGGGATGGGGTGGCCGCGACTGCCGAGTTCCTCATGACCTGCCCGCGCATGGGGATGGGGTGGCCGCCAGCCAGAGGGGCGTACATAACTCACGACATGTGTGATATCCTCATCCGCACAGGAGGCACTATCACAAGATTCAGGATCTTTTGTTCCTTTTTTTCCAACAGCAACACGACTCACACCACGAGACCAGGCTACCCAGCCGGAACATAGTAATGCACAAGGCCATTCCATTCCAGCCAGTACTCACATTGCAAGCTTGTTTCAAACCAGCACTCGAAGCACAAACTTGGAACAAAATCCTTGTCTTCCTAATGCTACTACATAGGATTCTCCTTGTCAAGATACCACTAGCCAAGCTCCAAGTTCAAGAGGCACCCTAAGTTTCCATGGCTGTGACCTGTGAGCAAGCACAGCCGCCTGAATACTCTCCAGCAGATTGTGCACACGCTCTCGTTAGAGACAACTATCACCACACGGTTAGATTCACCGCTATAAAAGGCTACATAACATAGTTCAGTACACGAAGCTACGGCATATGCACATGGATACGCACAAGGCTAAATGCCTGGTTGCTCCTCCTCCGACGGCTTGCCCTTCTTCTTCGGGCCAAAGATGTAGAATGCGATGGTGGCAGGAACAAGGACGCACGCCAGCTTCTTTTGCAGCTCCTGGCCGCGCTCGTAGCTGCAGGTTGAAAAGGAGCCACGAATCTGAATGTCAGAGAACCGCATATGTGCTTACGTATCCAAAACAACAATGATCTGCACGCTTTACCATCTCTCCTGCTCCAACAGAAAATCGAGTTGTGCATTCACTTCACGCAAGTCTGCAGCAAGCTTTTCCATATCCTTGTCCATGCAGCACCCCTACATGCAAATGAAAATAGATTCCATGATAGACAGAAATGAAGCAGCTAATTATACCAGATGCTAGTGTATTTCGTAAATTTCAGGACATTTATTGGACCATGCAAATATCGTCGGATTGAGGATACTTGCAGTGCCTCATGTCGAGTTGTGAGCAAGTGTGCTGAAGACAATGAAGGCAGGTAACTTATATACATTTTGTTTCGAGCTGCAAGTCATCACATCATAGACAATCCAAGTTCACAACCCCCCACATATGGTTTTCTCTACTCACCATGTTACATTAAGAATATCACTAGTTTGTCCTATTGGCAACCAATTATCAGTAACCAATATGCATTTTATTATCCTATTGACTACTGCAGTAAATACTTATACGTGTATAGTTAACAATCTAAAACTTTGAAATGATGATGTCCACATAGAGTTAGTCCACAAGGACGTATAAAACTCTAAACCATATTCAACTACATCACGGCTGGTTAAGAGCACTATAAGTCTATAACTCACAAAAATACAGTGTCTTAATTTGAGTGATACCAAACATTGCTGTATATACCAGATTAAAGCATCAATTCTGGAATTAGTACAAGCTGCAAATATATTAGTACAAACTGCATCAATTCTAGAATTAGTACAAACTGCAAAGCATCAATTCTGTAATTAGTACAAACTGCACTTGCCATTTTAGAAGCTTTAAAAGGATGGAGCCATGACTTTTTGGGAAGCAGCTCATTATCAAATCAGACCAGAAAAGTTCAAAATTGCTTGGGGATCAAAGAGAAGGAATTAAACATAAGCTCATGCTCAAATTACTGGAATTAGATTTTGCCATACAATATAAGAAAAGGAAAGAAAATATTGCAGTTGATGCTCTCTCCAGGAAACACTCTCTAATGGATAAATAAGATCACTGACAGTTATTCTTCAGACCATGTTAGCCAGATGTTGCAACAATACCTCATTACACCACGAGCTCCTACCTCTCATTACTCTTTGCACAATGGCATACTCAGATACGAAGGAAGAGCTGCACTAGGACATGATCCTGCTCTGAAAGAGAAATTTATGCAATCCCTGCATGCTTCAGCTCTTGGGGGACACTCAGGAACGAAAGCCACATATCAGAGAGGTAAAAAGATGTTGAGAGCTTTATGATAACTTGTTTGCGTGCTCAAGGTCCAAACATGAGAATTGCCAATATCCTGGTCTGTTAGACCCACTGCCCACATTGGGCATGGCATGGACACACCTTTCATTGGATTTCATTGAGGGTTTTCTTTACCACCTTAAAAAAATTGACCACCATTTCATTGAGGCTTTACCTAAATCCAAGGAAAAGAAGTAACTCTGGTGGTTGTTGATCAGTTCACTAAGTATGCACTTCATACCATTATCTAACCCATACTCAGTACGATATGTGTGGCCCATGCATTCATAGACAATATCATTAAGCTCCATGGCCCTACTCTAGCAATAGTATCTTACTCGGATAGGATTTTCACGGTGCTATGTGGAAACAGATCTATCAAGAACCTCAAAGTTAAACTGAAATATAGCTCTGCCCATCACCCTAAGTAAGATGGACACACTCAGAGGGTAAATCAGTGTTTGGACACATACTTAAGATGCATAACTTCTAATGAGCCCAAAAGGTGGATGTCTTGGTATCTTTAGCTGAGTATTGGTATAGAGAAATATGCAGATCAAAAGAGAACTGAGAGAATTTGGAACTTGGAGACATGGTCTACCTGAAGATGCAACCATAGACTTGCATCTTTTGGTTGGAGATCACAATTAAATTAGAAAGCAAGTATTATGCGCTGCTTCAGAGAGTGGGGAACAGAGCATATAAATTACTTCATGAAGGTGTCAAAATTCATCCAGCGTTTCATGCGAGTCCGCTTAGGAAGCACATTGTCCCTGATGTCATTCCTGCTCTGATCTGCCACTAGCTACCGAGGAGGGGTATATCAAACAAACTCCTGCTCTGGTTTTGGAGACAAGACAGATAACTTACAACAATTGGCCGATAGTGCAATGGTTGGTTCAACGGGAAAATTTGTCCTAGGATGAAGCATCAAGGGAAGATGCCCACTTGATCAAGCATGTCTTTCCAGCCTTTTTCAAGTCTACCAAGCTTGGTTTGATCCAAACTCTGTGCCTGGAGGAGAAGTCATAGCTCAAGGGCGGGCATTGTCAGGACTTCGCTCTGAAGATTAACACTGTCGACTAGCTTATTCGTCAGTCACTTCCTTGCTGCCTGTAATATAAACCGGGCTGCGCCTCGGATCGCTCATCATCCCACAGGGCATATGCACACATAAAGCATCATTTGGCTTCATGCTTAAACCAACCCTAACAGGGCACATACGCATACTCTATATACTGCAGTTCATGGATGCGTTGTTTTCCCCCACACGATTTCCCCCTGAATTCGTGAGATCTAGTTCCCAAATTCCTAAATTAGACTGAGGACTAGGAGTGGTGGGTATGGTGGGTGCGGGGGGTTACCTTTGTGGCTTCAACTCTCAGAGCACCACCGGAGAAGGAGCGGGGGCTGGAGCGGCGGAGGACGTCCGACACTTGCGGGGTCGATCGGCGGAGGATGGCGACGGCGGAACGCAGAAGGTACGGAGCCATCGCCGGGGACTGGCGGCTATCGCGACGGGGATGGCGGCGAGGGCGGGTCGGTAGGGACGGAAGGGGATCGCTTCGATGGCAATATCGCTGCAATTTCGCCGATTCTTTTTTTTTGCGGGATTTTTTTTTGAGAAAATCGTCAGGGATTCAGACACGAGCCACGCTCGTGCGTGCTTCGGCCCATTGCACTGGAATCGGCTGCTGGCTGTGATTCCCGCTACATATTTCGTCCGGCCCAACATTAAAAAAGAAACTGTGAACATAAAAAAAAACGAAAAATCTAACGCCCACACGTGTGGCATGTTGCACATCATTCACACGCTTTTTTTATCACTCATTTTGTCACATGTGAACAGATAATATCAGCAAGAATTTTTTTGGTTTTCGGCTTAAAAATGTTTTATCTCCTAATTAAAAAATCAAATTAAAAATTCGTTACACCATTAAATCCGTCTCGACGAGATCTTCAAAACTAGACTCCATGTTGATATGTTTCGATAAAAAAAATTGTGCAAAAGTTTCCATGATGTTTACACTGTAGTTGTCATGTGGCAATTTCAGTTTGTAGAATGTGGCAATTTTAATACTTTGATGATGGCAACTCTTGTACTTTGACCATGAAAATTATTTTTTTATGAATCATGGCAATTTTAAGTGCATGTATCATGGCAATTTTAGTTTATGGTTCATGGCAAGTGTAGTTTCTTAATTCCCCGTTTTACAAATGTTAAAATTTAATTTTAAATATAGAAGAAAATAGCTAAAACATATCATGGCAATTTCAGTGTAAACACCATGGCAATTCATGTGCAATAGACATGGCAACTTTTAAAAAAATGTCGAAATATATCGATATGAGATCTAGTTTCGAAAATCTCGTAACGAGGGATTTAATAGTAAAAAAGGATCTGCAATCAGATTTTTTATTTAAGAGATAAAACATTTTAAAAACTAAAAATCCAAAAAGATTACCACATGCATGCATGCGATGATGTGGCACAGTCTGTGTGTTATATGATGTGTGGGCGGGTTTCGCTCCCACCACACGTGTGGGCGTTAGCGTTGTCCAAGAAAAACCACCGCTCAAAAAACAAAACATGAAAAAAAGATTGGTTTAATCTTTTGTGTTTTTTATTTCAGTTTTCTATTTTTAATTCATTTTCGTTTTTCCTTATTTTATTTTCTTTTTTTCATGTTTGTTTTCATTGAATTTAATTAAAAAATACTTTCAATTCATTTTTATTTTTCATTTTATGTACATCTTTTCAAATTTGTGAATATGTTTCTTTATATCGTGAATTATTTTCTAAAACAAGAAGATTTCTTTAATTCGTAAACATTTTTTACAAATATGAAAACATTCTTCTTAAATTGTGGACATTTTCTAAAAATTAGTGGTTTTTTAAATACTTTCCAGCATTTTTTTGTATTTTGTGTTTTAGATACTTTAGATATTTTACAATATCGCTGCAATTTCGCCGATTCGTCACAGGTACTTCAGACACGAGCCACGCTCGTGCGTGCTTCGGCCCATTGCACTGGAATCGGCTGCAAACTGGTCAATCCTATTCCCTACATACATACTTTCGTCCGGCCCAATGTCAAAAATGAAATTTTAAACATGAAAAAATATCAGTTTATTCTTTTGTGTTTATTATTTGAGTTTTTCCCATTTTTATTTAATTTTCATTTTTTATTTATTTTATTCAGGTTTGTTTCTCCTTGATTTTTACTTCAAATTTTTATTTCCTTTTATTTTTTATTTTTCATTTTACAAACATCTTCTCAAATTTGTGAATATTTTTTCAAACCATGAATACTTTTCTAAATTATGAACATTTTCCTAATTTGTAAACATTTTTAGAAATCTATTAACATTTTTGAAAATTGTGAACATTTCCTACAAATTAGTTATTTTTTAAAATACTTTCCAACATTTTTTTGATACTCGTGAACTTTTTTTAATCCATGATTTTTTAATTGACAAATATTTTTTCAAATTTGGAAATAACTTTTAAAATTCACGAACATAATTTTGTTCGATGAACAATGCATGAACAATTTTAATCGGTGAAACTATTTTGTAATGCATGAACTTTTTGTATTTTGTGTACATTTTTGGAAACTCATGAATATTTTTTGAATTCATGAACATTTGTTCAAATTCATGAACATTTTTTTATTTCCTCAACATTTTAAAAAAAATGGTTTGCAAGATAACAAAGTAAATCATAGTAATAATAAAATTGAAAGTGGAGGAATAACTTTAGACTAGGTGATCACCTTTCGGGAAAGACTTCACTTTAGCAGTGAACACGTTTCGGGAACAAACTTTAGCTCATCGTAGTGGCGATAGTCGTTACTAGTTAAGCCTTACAATTGTAGTGTTATTTTTTACTTTAGTAGTTAAACTTGAGAGGACTCCGTATCAAGTGGTTGTTGATGATTGTTGGTCTTAGAGTAATTTTCATGCTTGAGTAATGTGGAGTGTTTACTTGGGAGGTTTTACGAGGATTTGAGTTGTGAGTACATCCAATGTACTCATATGACTTTTAACGTGGTTAGGTATAAGAACGGATTCGTCTTCCATTAGCGAGAAGCCCGAGTAGATGTGGGCATTTCCCGCCTTAAGTGTTTTGGTGTTGATGACAAAGGCGACATGTTCAATAGTTAGGTGTGGTAGATATGCGCATGTCGAGATGAATATGTGGCCACACAAGAAAAGACCGAGTCCGGAATGATGATATACGAGATAAAGTTGGGGTAGAACCGATTGAAAAGAAACTTGACCAACATCATTTGAGATGGTTTGTGCATATTTAGCGCAGGCCTCCAGAAGCTTCTGTGCATAGCAAAAAGTTAAAGTGTGTTGGTAATGTCAAGAGAGGTCATGGGACCGAACTTGACATGAGAGGTGTCTATAAAGAGAGATCTAAAGGACTGAAGTATCACCAAAGAACTAGCCATGGATAGGGAAGGTTGCTATCCATGTGCGAGAATCATGAGTTGGTTGCGAGACCTTATGAGTTTCAAATTTCTAGCCTACCCCAACATGTTTGATACTTCAGGCTTTATTGTTCTTGATGAACATTTTTTGAATCCCAAAGTTTTTTTTGAATCGGCAAACGTTTTTTGAATCGATGAACTTTTTTTTGAATCGGTGAACATTTTTAAAACAATTAACATTTTTTAAATTCACAATCATTTTTTTGTGAACATATTTAAAATAAAAATCATGCACATTTTTTAATTCACAATCATTTTTTGTAAACATATTTAAAATAAAAATCATGCACATTTTTTAATTCACAAAATTTTTGTTCAAATTCATTAACATTTCTTCAACACACAAACATTTTAAAACCATGAACATTTTTTTAATCCACGAACATTTTATGACATCAGGAATTTTTCAAGTTTAATAATGTTTTGAAATTTGGAACTTTTTTGTTATCCCGAATTACTTTAAAGTAAAAATAGGAAAAAGCAAAGAAGAAAACAAAATGATAAAACTGGAGGGGCGTCCCGGGCCGCTCATGGGCCGGCCTAACTGTGTATCCGGATATGGTTTGCTGTGGCCTGGAGATCGAGTCGGGGTCTGGCTTGGAGATCGAGTCGGGGTCTGTTGAAACTCCTTTTTTTTATATACGCCGTTTCTCATCGCCCACAAAACAACAACGCAAGGCCCCGATCCCCTTTTCAGAAGCATGGCTTCATTGCTGTTCAGATCCGCCGCAGGCAGCGCTCTCCGGCGATCGATCCCGCGAGGGTCCTTCCCCGTGCTCCGGCCATCGATCCCGCAGGGGTCCGCCTCTCGGAGTCCAGGGCGGTCCCTCTACGATGGTGCCGGGAGGATCGAACCTAATACGGTTGGGGGGCTAACTGTCTAAGTTTGTTCAGACTGGCAATATTTTATTATCATATTGTCACACACTCAACAGAAAACATTATCAGTTGAAACACTCTTCTGAACCATAAGTATAACTAGGCGTACTTTTTAAAAAGCTTACAAAATGTTTCTGTGATTTCAGTGGCTATTTTGCCTTTCTCATTTGTTTTGAGATTCATAGTCCATGTTAGTACATTTTACAACTCCCGTGTTGTGTTTTCTGCTTTTGGTAGCTACACTAGTGTCAGAAAACGTCTTACGTTATGGGACGGAGGGAGTGGTAGTTATGTTAGTCCATTTATAGTCCATTTTACAAAATTCATGTTGTGTTTTCACATTGAAAATCAGAATATGTTCCAAACTAGTAGTAATTATGTTGAATGGAGTTGTATGATCCTATGATTGTATCACATTATCAACTTGTTTGCCGCAAGTGTTTATCCTTGCAAACTGCAAATCCTGGCTCTGGAATCTGACTAGCAACTGGTGGGAGATGTGATCTACCTACGTGTTGTTGCAAGTGTAGGTGCTAAAGATATTTCTATATATCCTTATTCGCTAATAATCTAGTGCAACAAATCGTCTTGTAAAACGCAAGTTCACAAGGAGGTAACTTGACAGGATATAATTATATAAATGATGTAATGCCATGGTTAGGGATAAGTGGATATGTTATGTATGTGATGGGATGGCTTACAACTTGAAACATGTGTAGCTAATAGTTTCACATATCTCCAGCATTCTAACGCAAAACCCAGCATGGGACACTCCAACAGATTCGAGGATGAAAATAGGATCTGTGCTCATGGTCAAACGGAATTTAAAGAGTTGGCTTCCAACATACGGGCCATGCGGGACAAAGTGCGACTCTTGGAAAAAACATATGAAGAATCAGAAAGATTGTAAGCAACAAAGTCATTGTTTTGGACATGTATCCACATGCAAAATTTCCTGTTATTCTAATTTTTATTTTCTTTTAACCGCAGGGACAAGCGTAGGAAAGTGCTGGTACTGTGTTCCACAACTGCTCTCCTTGTTACCTTTTTTGTATTTGGTTGAGAGAACATGTCTATTTGAAGTTTCGATGAAAGACCCATCAAAAAAAAGTTTCGGTGAACATATCTATTCGAAGTTTCCATGAGAATTACCTGTTGTGAAAAATAGTTGTAGGAAGCTCATGTAATATTTTTACGTTGTTTGTCATACTTTTTCTTAGTTGGAAGCTGGTCATATATCGATGAGCTAAGAGCAACTCAAAGGCCCGTGCATCAAATCACCCGTCAGAGCACTTTTGTGTATCCACGCCACACATTTCATCCAAATGCGCTTAGCCCCGTATTCCCTCTGCTTCCGCCTCCACAAATTCAGGAGATGGACGTGTGAATTCACGAATTGATATCCATATTTTATATCGGCAAGGAGTGTATCGTTCCAAAATTTTGATTAGGGAAACAAGACGACACCTTGAACTTTAAACAACCGAACTAAATTGAAAAACTGATCAATTTTGCACTAAAGCCACTACACTTTTTTTTTTATCGGTGGGAGTACTTTCCCAGAACTCCGCCTCCCCTCGCCCTGGCCTGTTCGACATGCAGCCGCCCCGCCTCACAAAGGAAAATGGTTTTAAAGGGTTTGCTCGAAATGAAAATCGCGCACAAGACAAAATCTTAAATTCAACGCATTCTTAATGTAAAGAGTGGAGCCGGACTACTCAACATTGATTATAGACAGCGAAAGGCCGGAGAGGCCTGCATCGAGTTCAGTAGGCTAGCATCGAGCCATAGTGCCAAGGGGATTCACGGCTTGAACGCCGCAGAAAAGATATTGATGATGCCGGTACACGTCAACTCAAGCAAAGTGCAGAAAGACCGCTTCAAGATCGCATTTGGCGTGTTTTCAGTCGGCCACGTTCTAAACCCATCAGCCAAGCACGACTATACTTGCGTGGATCACTGGACCGCGCTGGCTGTACCGTCAGAGATAAACTCTTTCAACTAGTGCACATATGTTTGGAAAAACCTGATGAAAGGTGCTCGGAAGATCAGGGCAGACATATTCCCACGCAACAACAACATTCAAATAGTTGGGCGCCACCTCTTGCTACAGGTACACTCCCGATCTTCGGACGATATACACAGCATCCAACAATCAGGTTAGTACCCACATCATCACAATAACAACAACCTTTGTTGCAGGTAACCGTATTGGACTAGTTGGAATTGTCTAACAAGTGCATCCCACAGCACATTTTACCCCGGATACTATTCAAAAAGCCATTGGTGCCTTTCTCAAAAAAAAAAAGCCATTGGTGCCATCACCGAGCAGACAAGAGGCGATCTGCGGACCAAATGTGAGTTAAATATGAATCCATTAAGACATGTTACATCACCAGACGATACCAGCTACTCCCCCTAGGTTACACCTTTTTTAAATGTTCGTAGCATCGCGCCCATGCCCACATTGTTTTAATGCATAGTTTTCTTTTCATTTTTGATTAGTTCATCATAAAAAAGTCAGCAGAGACCAGCAGCCCAGCAGAGTTGACTCAGCACGCACAGATTACCCAGTCCAATAGACCAAGCAGCCGCACCAGGCTCCTTTCACGCCAAAAAGGGTGTGTTTCGTAGCAGTTCCCACCATAGCATTGTTGTTCTCGTTTGAGACATGCTAACTCTAAACATGTTGAATACATGCATTTGTTGTAGTTTGGTAGTGGTGTATGTGCTGAGACTTTGTTTTGTAGCCTACATGTGTTTAGACATGTTGAGCAATTCCGAATTCAGAATAATATTTTTGAATGGTGAATAAAATTCGAAAAATATGAATACAAATTTAAACACATTTTGGAATTCTTTTTTTAAATTAAACAATTTTCGGACTCTGATTTTTTTGAAAATTGAAACAAAATTTGAAATTTAGAATATTTTTACAAAAATTCAAAAATCTGAACATTTCCAAAAATTTAAGAACATTTCGAAATTCCGAACATTTTTTTAAAAAATAGTCACATTTTGGAATTTCATTTATTTTAAAATTTAAACAAATTACAAAATCTTGATTTTTTTGAAAATTTAGTTTTTTTAATTCTGAACATTTTTTAAAAATTTAGACAAATCTAAACAATTTTTAGAATTTAAACAAAAATTGAAATTCTAAACATTTTTTGAAAATTTAGACAAAACTAGAAATTCAGAACATTTTTAAAAAATTTAAGGAAAATTTGAAATGCTGAACATTTTTTGAGAATTTAAAAAAATTGAAATTCCAAACAATTTTTAAGAATTTAAACAAATGTTGAAATTCTGTACATTTTTATTGAGGTCAAGGCGAACATGGCTGCCTCGCTGCACCCTATCAGCATTGGCTAGGAGGCCTTTTTGCATGAGATGGGCATAGTCAACGTGAGCCCTACACCCTGCCAAATAGTCGAAAGTGGGTTCTGTAAGAAACTTTCGAGCTCATGCACCCTACCAAATACACCCGAAGAAACCCACGACACCTCACTGCACACCTCTTTACCTGCTGATTTTTCGACCAGATGAGAAGCTAGTACCCAAAGATGGTACGACAACTATCTCCCCGCACCTGGTTCCGTTGATATTCTACCTTTTTTTTTCTCAACCTCGCAGCTAGTTGATCATGCGTCTATATAGCATGTTGCAGGCTAGCGAGCTACTTGGTATACTCCTGAAAGAGCACAATGCTCGTGTCATGGCCAATGTAAATGAGTTTAGGCAAACAACTCAAACGATGACGCCCAAATTTGTTGACAATCTGGTAGATTGTCTAGCCAACCGTGCTTGCTGCAAATTGTGTGGGCGCCAGGAATGTGTGTTGAAGAGTTTGTTAGATCAAGGTCTATTTCTAGTCGTTGCTAGGTGGTTCACAAACATGGTTGTAATTTTTATTACTGTTCTTGTTCTTTGTATTGCCATGATTGAAGATGAATAGATTAAAAGTTTCTTATAAAAAAAAAGGTATGTTTCTTCCTTTGTTAGCTGGCACCTAATTTTTGCGGTCATCATACCAATCTTCTGAAGATTATAAGTTTTTCTTTTTGGCAACAACTTCTACTACCCGATCACCAAGGCGTAGCAAGGTCCCATCAAACACAGCCCAGGCTATCGCAAGCGAAGGTAGTCCACGGAACGGTGCTCCACACCATCAGGCAGATCATAAATAATAGTTACCCATACGCGTCAAAACAGGTAGTTTAACTGGCCGCAACACCCACTCAAGTAAGAGGGTTAATGCAAAAACTGAGGACAAAGAAAATCTGCGCACAATGGTTATGATCCAACCTTTTGCATATACCTATATTACCTGAAGCTAAGGCCCAATTCTTTTGCCAGAATATGGGGATTCTCCTAGAATCCGACCGCTACCCAATTTCTCCCGGAATCTTTGAGCCTCATTTGTTTTACAATCCTATCTAGTTAGGATCTAATTAGATAGGATTGTAAAATAAATGGGGCTCAAAGATTCTCGGAGAAGCTGGGTAGGGGTCGGATTCTGAGAGAATCCCTAGATTCTGGCAAAAAGAACTGAGACTAAAAGTCGTATTGCCAAGGAATCTGATGTTTTGTGCAGATAAGAAAGTTTCACGTGGCACCTAAGTTGGGTGCTAGGGCTTTTTTATCTCACCATCCCCTTTTCCCCTATGAGTAAAGGACATTTTTGTTTTTATCTGTTTATTAACTTAGAACTTTCAAACTTCACACTCCTTCTCACAATCGTCTGCGTTAGAGTTGTCCGTATTTTTGTTTTGTTGTAACAGATAGAGTTTGTTTTTTTTTTAAATTATCTTGTCAACTGATATATTTATTAATTTAGAAAACGCAAAAACACTTGCAGAAATCTTTAGATCCGGAAAAGAGAAAGGAAGAGCTCTGAAGCTGAAGAAAGATCGTTGTTTAGCATAGGTGAAGAACACTTATGCTATGTACCTATTGTGTGTCATCTACTTCGTGTTTCCTTCATATTTGGCATGTCCATTCTTGTTTGGATAGCATGTTAAACAATAGTTCCATTTAACAGCTAATGTATCCCATGGAGTTTTTGTACCAAAGCAGGATGCAATGGGCTGGGTATGTGTCGGGGGTTGGGTGCGACATATGCCAAAGGATGGCTTATCATGGTGGGAGCGAGTAGAACGTCGCCGGTGACTGGAAGCGGGATTAGGCGTAGACACCTATGCCGACGAACTTTACCCAGATTGGGGGCTTTTCGTGGAGATAATACCTCTACTCCTGCTCTGCGGGGTCTCCGCATGATCACTATGGCACTAGTGGTACAAGTTGCCCCTTGAGCTGTGTCTAGAGGTAGGAGAAGGCAAGGCTAGCTCTTCCCTACCCTAACTGGCTAGTTCTATCAGAGTTGGAACCCTTTGCATGGGTGTCCTGGGCGGTTTATATAGGCCTACCCCTCAGGGGTACAATGGCAATCCGTCCGGGTGATGGGCCCGGTTGTCAGTGTCTCCGGCCTCCGGCTTCTCCGCCGACCGTTGGGGCCCGCCGCCTGGTGGGCCCCGCCGACTGGTTGGTGGCTGCTTACTGTAGCCGTGCCATTGATGACGAGGCCTTGGTCATCCCAGTGTGGCTACAGTCTCGCCGCCTGGTGGGAGTTCACTGTAGCCACACATGGTCTTATCAACTTAATGGCATGCTTGCCTCGGGGCAAGGGACGGCCGCCTGCTGGAGGCCGGCCCCTCCCGAGTCTGTCTGGTTGGGCTTCCGCCCGTCTTCTCTGAGTCTCTGCCCAGGGCCCGCAGCCCGGCGAGCCGTGCAAGTCGTCGTGAAACGAGACTCCGCTTTGCCGGAAGCGGCGTCGGGAGGACATAGCACTGTCTGCACGTCGTGCGGAGATCTCCGCTTTGTCAGAACACTGTATGCCTTCGTCCGGGATTCGAGGGCGACGGGTTTCACTGTAGCCATGTGCTATATTGTACTCTTGACGGGGGCTCAGACTCTGAGGGCGCCGGATGGCCGCCCTCTCTGGGAGCCGGCCTGCTGGAACCGGCCGCTCCCAGCACCGTCTTCTGGTGCTTTGGCCGTCCTCCGGTGGCCGTCCTCTGAGCTAGCCGGCCCCCGGAGGGCGGTACTTTTAACCGGGGTCTTCATGGGACGAAGCCGACCGAAGTTTTGATGTGCCAAGGGACTCGAGTGAGGCTACCCGTGGCCCATTACTCCGACAGTAGTCCCCGAAGCCGGCGAGGCTCGCGGTCGAGGGGCCGTGAAGACTCAGCGGCTTCCCCCTCACCGAGCTCCAGAGAGTGCTATGATCCGCTTTGCGGTGCACCGACACCTCGGTCCGACTTGCGGCGCGCCGGCCTCTGAGGCCGGCTTCGACAAGGCGGGGTCGTCGGCCAATTTCGAACTTCACGGCGGGAGAATAGGTGGCGTGCCTGCTAAGCTTCCCAAGCCGCCGCCCGCCGTGGGAACGCCACGCGGCGCCGCGTCGGCCCGCCACCGCCACCCCACGCTCTTGATGGGACGTGACAGTGGGCCAGGCCCGCCACCACCAGGCCTCGGCACGCGGGCGGATCCGCTGTGCCGAGGCGGGCGGTTGCGATTCCCGCGGGCATTCATGGCGTAGTAAGTGCGGTGGCGAATGTGGGGTCGTGGGGTCGTGGGCACAGTTAATCCCACGACCCACGCCCCGTCCCCTCGGCTTCACAGCCCGAGGGCTATAAGTAGGGGGAGGGAGGAGTACGGCGGGGCACGCGCGCTCCTTCCCACTCCTTCCTCCTCTTGCTCTTGCTGCCTCTTGTCGTGGTGCTGTTGCTGCCACTGCCGCTGCTGCACTCTTGCCCCTCCCGCAGCCCCGCCCAAAGCCATGGCGCGCGAGAAGGGCGTCGGCTGGGACGGCTCGACGGTCATTGAAGACCACATCACCTTCCTTCGCGACACGCACCGGATGCCCAGCGCGGCATTCGTCAAGGCGCGGGTGCCGTCGGAGACGGAGATCTCGCCAGCGCCGCAGGGGGACGAGCGGGTCGTCTTCTGCTCGCACTTCCTCCGCGGCTTCGACCTCCCGGCGAGCGGCTTCTTTCGCTCGTTCCTCGACTTCAACCACCTCCAACCTCATCATCTGACGCCCAATTCTGTGACCCTGCTCTCCGCCTTGGTCACGGCGTGCGAGGGCTACATCGACATCCTCCCCACAATCGAGCGGCGGGGAGCGTTCTTCTACGGAAAGCTCGGCACCTCCGCCAAGGACACGACGACCGAGTGAGGCGGCTACGTCGCCGTGCGCCGGCCAGCGAAGCGGAACGCCTTCCCGGTCATCAAGTTGGCCCAGTCGATGAAGATGTGGCAGCAGTCCTACTTCTACGTCGAGAACGTAGATCCTGCTGCCGACTTCCTCAACCTGCCGCCCTACGAGGCCGGCCCCCCCACCGGGCTCCGGCCTAACTGGGGGTACAAGCCGAAACAAGTGTCAGCGGACGCGGCGGCCACCATCGGCCGACTCTGAGTGCTCCAGGAGTCGGAGGGTCTCGGCGCCTTCGTTGAGCGCTGAATCCTCCCGCTCGAGAGCCGCCCTCATTCGATCTTTCGGATGGGCGGGCACCGCGACCCGTGCCGGCTGTGCACGAAAGGGATGCCGCCTGCCGAGGTAGCACGGATGGCGAATGAGATCTCCGACCTCAAGGTGTCGGAGGAAGACTGGCGGTACGGGAAGCGGCCGTACTCCAGCCACAATCCGCCGCCTGCCGTAAGTCCCTCGATTTCTTCCTTTAGGTTTGTCTTTTGGTCTTGCTCTTCTTATGATTCGACTCCTCTCTCGAGCGCAGATTTACATGTCCGCGGCGGCAGCCGCCATCGTGGGGCCGGGTGGTGACTACCACCTGGACAGAGCGGTGAGCGACGAGGATGACCCCGACTTGGGGGCGGCCGCCCTGACGAACGACGCAACAGGCGGCGGCGGCGGAGCATGCGGCACCGAGGAAGGCGGTGGCGTGGAGACCTGGCCCGACGATGACGATGACGAGGACGAGCCGCGCCCCACTCGGAGCACGGCCAACACCGGCGCTGGCCCCTCTGCTGGGCCGCCCGCCCGCGTCGGCAAGCGTAAACGGAAGCAGGGCACTGCTCTGTTCGACAGCGTGCCGAAGAAGCCCAAGAACCTGGCTGCAACGACCAGGCAGCAAGAGGCCGCAACCAAGGCGGCCAAGTATCAGAGGCAGCCGAAGGTGCCCGTCATGGTATCGGCGTAAGTGTCTTTCTCTGGACTTCACTCCTTCTGTCGATCCGGCCTAAAAGTAAATTCCTTGTTGTGTCTTCATATCTCAGGGCCCCTCTCACCCTCGAGAAGTCGGGCGCCGCCTCGGTTATCAGGTCGGCGACGACCTCTTCCACCAGCCGACAGATCGATCCGGCCGCCGACCTCCGGGAGGCGACAGAGCAGAACGCGCGCGATGAAGAGGCCGACCGCTTGGCGAAGGCGGAGGCGGACAAGGCCGCAACCTCCGTGGAGAGGAGGCTGGCGCAGGCGGAGGCCGAAGCCGCAGAGAGGGAGCGGCTAACGGAGGCCGAGCGTTGCCAGGAGCCGCTGCTTTTGACGCCACTGAACACCGCGCCACCTCTGCCGGAGTACGAAGCGACGACCGGGGGAGCCGGCGATGAGCACCCGGTCATGGAGAGGGAGGGCGGCGACGTGGCCATGCCTGACGTCTTCGTGTCGCCGCAGCCACCGACTAGCGAACCGCGGGTCGAGCAGCCGGCCGAGCCGCCAGTGCCGCCGGCTGAGAACGTGGTGGTGATGGACCTAACTCCTCAGGTTCGCACACCCGTGCGCCGCCGTCTTGAGAAGGCGGCCTCGGCGCCGCGACCGCTGGAGACCGGAACCGCGAGCTCGTCGGTTCCCGACACCGAGGCGTCCAGCGCCGCGCTGACCGGCTGGGTGCGTGGAGGCGGGACGGGCGCCCTGAACCAGGCGTCCCTCGACGTCCAGGCCAAGCTCCGGGCCGAAGCCGAAGCCCTCAGGCGCTGCAACGAGGCGTTCCTGGAATCACGAGCTGCTATCCGCGTAAGCTTCCTGCTTCTTCTTTCCTTTGATCTTCTTTCAACTTTTCGTGAGGCGCGCCAGCACTCCACTGGTGTAGTCCCAAGTTTCGGGCCGAACGAAAGCGGCGGTCCGGAACTTTATCTTGTCGGAGCTGAATGTTGATTTTGTCTGATATTCCCTTCTGCAGGAGTACCACAACCTCCATGCGGTCGCCTACAACTCCAGGGTTCAGGAGCTGGAGACGCAGACCGGCCATCTATCCGAGAGCCGGAGTGAGCTTCGCCTTTATTCTCAAGGGCGCGCCAAGATGGGCGGGTGTAGTCCCCGAGGTTCGGGCCGACTACTGAGCAGTCGGGCCAAATCTCCCCGGTTAACTACACCTGCTTTGTTACTTGACTGATATTCTTCCTTCTCTTTCTTTCTTCAGAGGCCAACGCCGCCTTGCAACAGCAGCTGGGTGAAGCCAACACCGCCCTGCATGGCAAGGAGGCGGAGTGCAACAAGCTGGCCGAAGAGCGGGACCGGCCGGTCGCTCAGCTTGCTGAACAGGCGGAGGCCCTCAAGGCGGCCCAGTTGGAGGTGAAGACGAAGGAGGCCGACCTCCTCGCCGAGTTTGAGGTCGAGCGCTCCGCCTGGGCCGACAAGGAAGCCTAGATGACGGCCTGCTTCAGCAGTATTGAAGACTTGGTTGATGCTAAGCTTTATTCTTCTTGGTTTCTTGTTTCGAACTGGCGGCCCTTATCCAGGCTGATCCCTTGCTTATAACTTTTGGCCTTTCTGTTTTCTTCTGCCCAAGCAGACTTCTTCCTGGGCCACTCTATTCTCGCGATCCAGATGATCGAGGCCCAACGCGAGGAGCGGAGGGCGTGAAGATTGCTCCTGACGCCCCCCCCCCCGGACTCTTGGTGAGCAGATCCTTAGCATCCAGGCCCGCCTTCGGCCTGCCCATCAAATCTTTCTTGCCTTGACGCATCAGGCCCATGCGCTTCCGCCTCTGGCAGCCTGCCGCCCCACGCACCAAGTCGGATTGCCGACCGGGCCGGAGGTGGCGGTCGGCCGCCTGGAAGCCTGGAAAGGCTCAGCAGCCCGGGCAGGAGCGCGCCGGGCCTTGGAATTCATCAAGGCGTGGTACCCTGGGCTAGACCTAGCCCAGTTGACCATGTTCCGGCTGGAGGCACAGGAGGAGCTGGCGGTGGTGGAAGCTGAACTCATCAACAGGGCGGCGGCGATCGCCGACTTCACCGACACCAGTGTCTTCAACCCGAAGGTGGTCGAGGAAGGCGCCGAAGCGCCGCAGGAGTGGCTCGGGCTGAACCCGGAGGATAGCGAAGATTTGGCTGAAGTCATCGACTCCAGCGATGAAGGGGAAGAAGGGGAGGAGGAGAAGGAGAAGGAGGAGGAGGAGGAGGAGAGCGACGTCGGCCTGCCGGAGGTCGGGGTGGACGGTCAGCCCCAGCCTGACCGGGCCTCAAGCAACGAGCCGCGCACCGGGGCGCCGACTGCTACTGGAGACAGCCAGACGGGAATCGACCAGCCACCCGTTCCTCCGACGGATGCCACCGACTCCGTCCTCCAGCCCTCCGCCGTCCCGACTGCCGCTGCCGACTCTTCTGCCCAGACGGAGCTGCCTGCCGCGTAAGGCGGCACAGCCGACTCCAGCATTCAGTAGGAGCCTTCTGCTGCGCCAACCGGCACCGCCTAGCCGGAACCTTCTGCTGCTCCTTAGGATTTTCTCTTTTCCCCTGTTTTACTAGAGTCTTGGACAACTTTTTTTTAGGGAAGAGTCTTGGACAACTTGGTTAAATTTCAGTTCCACCCGTGGGGTGTATGTCGAACTTTGTTTGAATGCCGGCCGGTAGGCCTTTATCCTTGTAAATATTCTATCATTGCTTATGCTTGCCGTGCCGACCTCTAGCTTTTCTTTCCTTTTGCTCCTTGGTTTTTTCCTTTGCCGCCCTCCCTTGGCTATCCTCTTGCCAATAGCGGCCGCTCATGGATCATGGCTGGGTTGAGTACTTTAGCTGTTTGTGGGAGGGCTAGTACTTAGCCATTCGGAGCGTTGGTAATAAAAGCAGAGGTTGGCCGGTCAGCTGCTCGGCAGCAGACGACTAGGGAATCGATGCGGCCTCTACTATATGCGTTTCTTCCTTAGTCGTTTTTCATGTGGGGCACTGTTTTGCAACCCCTGCCCGCCATACAGTCGCTCTACGAGCTGCGGCTTCAGACAAAGGAAGTTTTGGGTGCAGACACACTACTTGTCCGGCTGCAGCAGGCGGCGTATAGCAGAAAGCGGCAAGCCTTCGGGCCGACTAGTCGAACCCGGTGTCAGGCGGAAATAAAACTATACATACTTATAGGCACAACACTTATCATATAGATAAAAAGAGGGTAGTCCCCGAGCTCTTCTCGGGGGACCCGGAGTCTTTATATATAGTACAAAAGGTAGCATGATACATACTGCTTTCAACTGTAAAACCTTTGGAGGAGGTTTGCGTTCCATGGCCTCTCCGTCTCTTTGCCTGAATCATATCTCTTGCGCGCTCTGGGCTTCTGGGCGTCGATCAGATAGTAGGAATCGTTGCCCAACACCTTACTGACGATGAAAGGGCCTTCCCAAGGTGCCGAGAGCTTGTGCTGTCCGGCTGTTCGCTGGATCAGCCGGAGCACAAGGTCTCCCTCCAGGAAGGATCTTGGCTTCACCTTGCGGTTGTAGTATCGGCGCAGACTCTGCTGGTAGATGGCCGACCGGCTGAGTGCCAACAGCCGACCTTCCTCCAGCAAGTCGACGCCGTCTTCTCGCGCCTCCTTGGCGTCCACCGCGGTGTACATGGTGACTCTTGGGGAGTCGAACTCGATGTCTGTCGGGATGACGGCTTCGGCACCATAGACAAGGAAGAAGGGCGTGAAGCCGGTTGACTTGTTTGGAGTTATGCGCAAGCTCCAGAGGACGGCTGACAGCTTGTGGAGCCAGCAGCCGGCCTAACGCTCCAGAGGCTCGACCAGTCGGGGCTTGAGGCCGGACAGAATGAGGCCGTTTGCACGTTCCACTTGGCCATTTGACTGCAGGTAGGCAACGGACGCTAGGTCCAAGCGGATGCCCTGCGTTGCGCAGAAACGAGCCAACGCTCCTTTGGCGAAGTTGGTGCCGTTGTCGGTGATGATGCTATGTGGTATGCCGTATCGCGTGGTGATGTCGGCGATGAAGGTCACGACAGTCGGCCCATTCAGCTTCTTGATTGGTTTTGCCTCTATCCACTTGGTGAACTTGTCCACAGCGACAAGCAAATGAGTCATGCTACCACGGGCCGTCTTGAATGGTCCTACCATATCCAACCTGCAAACAGCAAAGGGCCAGGCTATGGGAATGGTCTTGAGTGCAGAAGCCGGCAGATGTGGCTTGGAGCGGAACCTCTGACACCCTTGACACTTCTGAACTAGTTCTTTGGCTTCTTCTAGAGCAGTCGGCCAGAAGAACCCATGGCGGAAAGCCTTGGCCACAAGTGATCTTGAAGCCGCGTGGTGGCCGCACTCGCCTTGGTGGATATCCCTGAGTATTGCTTGGCCTTGGTCCGGCTCCACTCAGCGCTGATAAACCCCTGTGACACTTCGTCGCACTAGCTCTCTGTTGACTATGGTGTAGGCTGCTGCTCGCCTTTGCACTTGCTGGGCTGAGATCTCATCCGTCAGCAGCACTTTATTCACCAAGAACTTGAGGATTGGCTGAGCCCAAGATGGTCCTGCAATTTCTTCGACTGCCACCACTGCAACTTGTATGAGGGCGGTTGGGCCGGGAGGTGGCGGGTTGGCAGCTGCTTCCGCTTGCTGTGCTGAAGAAGTCCCCGGGCCAGGCTCTGGAGTCCCCGAGCCGGGTGCGGCTGCAGTAGTCCCCGGGCCGCCTGCCGAAATCCCTGTGCCGGCCTCTGGGACTGTCAAGTCGGATCCGACTGCTTCGGGAGGGGCCGACACAAAGATGGAGTCTGAATCAAGAGACGGCTTGACAGACGGCTTGAGAAGGCGGCGTAGGGCGACGCCGGCTGGTATTGCTTGTCGGGTGGAGCCAATCCGTGCCAAGGCATCTGCTTGCTCGTTGTCATTTCTTGGCACGTGAAGGAACTCACACCCGTCAAAGTATCCGCTGAGTTGCTGCATGAGGAAGCGGTAACTTGCCATGTTTGCATCCTTGGCATCCCAGTCGCCTGACGACTGCTGGACCACCAAGTCGGAGTCACCATAGCACAGGATCCGACGGATGCCGACTTCCTTGGCAAGCCGAAGCCCGTGTATGAGTGCCTCATATTCAGCTACGTTGTTGGAGGCGGCGAAGTGGACTTGCATCATGTATTTGAGCTTGTCGCCCTTGGAGAGGTGAGGACGACGCCGGCTCCCAGACTGGTGCGCATTTTTGAACCATCAAAATGCAACCGCCAATGGGTGGAGTCTGGTGCAGGCGGCAAATACTGGGTCTCGGCCCAGTCGACGAGGAAGTCGGCCAGCACTTGTGACTTGATGGCGGTGCGAGGCTGGTAGTAGATGGTGTAAAGGGCCAGATCAATAGCCCACTTGGCCACTCGGCTGGAGGCGTCTCGGCTCCCAATGATCTCAAAGAAGCGGAGCCGTCAAGTGCATTTGACGGTTATTGGGTGCTCTTGAAAGTAAGGCTTCAGCTTCTTGGCGGCAAAGTGCACGCCGTAGCACATCTTCTGGTAGTGTGGGTAGTTTTGCTTGGAGGCGGACAGTACTTAGCTCAAGTAATACACCGGTCTCTGGACCAGCAATGCTCTGTCCTCCTCCTTGCGCTCTACCACCATGACTATGCTGACAACCCGACTGGTGGCTGCAATGTAGAGGAGCATGGGCTCCTTCTTAGTCGGAGCCGCCAAGATAGGCGGAGTTGCCAACACCTTCTTGAGTTGGAGAAATGCCTCGTCCGCCTTGTCGTTCCACTTGAAAAAAATGGTCTTCTTCATGAGTTGGTACAAGGGAAGAGCCTTCTCGCCCAGCCGGCTGATGAAACGGCTAACTGATGCCAAGCAGCCGGTGAATTTCTGCACGTCTAGCAGTCGGGTGGGTACTTCCATCCTCTCAATCGCCTTGATCTTCACAGGGTTGCACTCTATGCCGCACTCTGAGACCAGGAAGCCGAGGAGCTGGTCGGCTGGTACTCCAAAGACGCATTTCTCCGAGTTGAGCTTGATCTGGAATCGGCGCAGGTTCTCAAAGGTTTCCTTGAGATCTTCTAGCAGCGTGCCGCGCTTCTCCATCTTCACTAGCACATCATCCACATAGACATGGGCATTTCTGCCGAGCTGCTTGAGGAGGCACTTCTGCATGCAACGCTGAAAGGTGGCGCCGGCATTTCGCAAGCCAAACGTCATGGTCAGGTAGCAGAAGGCTCCAAATGGCGTGATGAAGGCGTTCTTCAGCCTGTCAGCCGGGTTCAGTTTTATCTGATGGTAGCCTGAATATGCATCCAAGAAACTCAACAGCTCGCATCCGGCTGTGGAGTCTATCACTTGATCAATCCTTGGTAGGGCAAACAGATCTTTGGGGCAGGCCTTGTTAAGGCTGGTATAGTCAATACACATACGCCACTGCTTGTTCTTCTTCAACACTAGGACTGGGTTGGCAAGCCATTCTGGAAAGAACACTTCCATGATGAATCCGGCTGCCAGAAGCCGGGCTATCTCTTCTCCAACAACTCTTCTCTTCTCTTCCGGCAGGCGGCGCAAGGGCTGCCTGACCGGCTTGACGTCAGGTCGGACATGTAGTTTGTGCTTGGCGAAATCCGTCGGAACACCCGGCATGTCTTTGGGAGACCATGCAAAGATGTCCCGATTCTCACGGAGGAAATCGATGAGCTCGCTTTCCTATTTGCTGTCTAGGTTCGCACCTACGACAGCGTGCCTTTCCGGGTGCTCTGGGTCCAAGGGTATCTTCTTGGTTTCCTTTGCCCGCTTGAACGAGCCCTCCACGTCCGACTCCTTGGGGGTGGGTGACATTTCCGGCTTCTTGCCTGCCATTGCCACCACCCGATCTAGGATCCGCTTCTCGGCTGCAATCACGAGGGACTCGGCCAGCCGGCTACTGTCCGCGGCGCAGGCAGCCGACTTCTTGTAATCTCCGACTACAGTTAGGATTCCCTTGGTACTCGGCATCTTCATCTTGAGGTAGGCGTAGTGGGGGACCGCCATGAACTTGGCCAGGGCAGGTCGGCCGAGTAGTGCATGGTAAGGGCTCTCTAGGTCCACCACCTCAAACCAAACTGGCTCTCGGCGGAAATGATTCTTGTCTCCAAAGAGGACATCGATCTGGGTCTTGCCGATTGGTGAGCAGGAAAGGCCAGGGACTATGCCATGGAATACGGTCCGACTGGGGAGGAGCTGCTTCTGCTTGATTCCCAACTTCTCCATTGTGTCACGGTACAGGATATTTATGCTGCTGCCGCCATCTATCGACCCTGGAGAAACATGTTGCTTGCCTTTCTGTTGCAAGGGTGGCATCCAGGACTAAGGCGTAGGAACCGGGGGAAGGCATTACTTCCGGATGGTCGGCCCTGTTCCAACTGATGGGCTTCTCGGACCAGTGCGTGAACTCTGGGGTGCTTGAGGCTACTGCGTGCACCTCTTGCTGTTGTTGCCGTATGCTGCGCCTATCGTCGGCCACACTAGTGAACACGACATAGGCTCCGTGCTCTGCAGGATACTCATCTTGAATGGCGCCGACTGGCCGGGCTGCCTGCTGTTGGGGCGGAGGAGGCGGCGGGCCGGCAGGCGGAGGAGGTAGGAGGCCATCTCCCTTAGCAATCCTGGTGAGCCAATGACACTTCCAAGTGGTGTGGTTGTACGGCTTTGCGTCGCTGTGGAACTTGCAGGGAGCATCAAGGGTCTGCTCGTACGAGAAGGCGGGCAGCCAGTTGGGCTTGCCGCCCTTCTGACGCTTGGGTGCTGGCTGCCCCTCCGGCTGCTGATCCTTGACTGTCGCCACCTGCCGGCTGTTGGAAACCGGCTGGGCGGCCTTCCGCTTGTTATCGCTTGGGGGATCTCTCCGACTGGTCTCGCCAGCCGGAGTCCGAGGAGCCTGAGGTGCTACCTTGCCGGATGCATCGACTAAGATCTCTGCCTTCATGGAGGAGTCGGACGTGGCGTGCTTGTCGGCGATGATTAACAGTTCATCGAGAGTCGCATGCTCGTGCAGAGAAGCCGGTGCTTGAGGAGGGTGCCTTCTCGGCACCCGGCGGTGAAGTACTCGATGGCCTGCACCTCGTGCATGCCCTCGCAGGAGTTGCACAGCTCAGCCCAGCATGTGAGCTAGTCGCGAGTAGATTCGCTGGGCCCTTGGATGCACAAGGAGAGCTGTCGGGGCTTGGGAGGCCGCTTGTACGTGCTGGTGAAGTTGCGGATGAAGGCCTCGGTGAAATCCACCCAGCTGTTGATGCTGCGGGGCTTCATGCTGTTGAGCCACGTCGAGGCAGTGCCTTGAAGCATGAGTGGGACGTACTTCATGGCAACGCACTTGTTGCCGTTCCTATACTGACGGCCGTGGAGTAATCGACCAGCCAGTCCTCCGGCTTCACGGAGCCGGTGTATTTCGACGTATCTCGCGGGAGAGTGAACCCTTTGGGGAAGGGCTCAGCTCGGATTCGGGGGCCAAAGCAGGGCGGGCCCAGAGCGTCCTCTTCTTCTAGCACCAGGGATCGGTTGAGGCGATCGATCCGATGGCGGGCGTCGTTTTCTCCGACTCCTTCTCGGTGGCCAAGGCGGTCACCGAGTGTCGGGTGCGTGACAGGAGGCGGAGTGTGGTGCCTTGCTCCACGAGGCGGAGGAGGCGGTAGGTCGCCTCGCCGCTCCACCGCATGTGGGCAGCCGTCTTCGTCTCGCTCGATGGAGAGGCGCGTCCGGCTGCGGCTGGCAGCCGGCTCGTTGCCCTTTCCTCTGCGGGCGCCACAGTCGGCGTCCGGGATGTTGACCCATGATCTTGGTGAGGGGGCGGCTCGTTGTTTTGTCGAGCTGGAGCTTCAGCGTGGCAGGCGGCTTCGTGCTGCGCGGCGGCCGCGTCTAGGAGCTGCTGGACTCGCTCCGTCATGTGGCGGTGCTCATCGCCATCGTATTTGTCCAGCTCATCCGTCACCGCCTGGGCGGCCCGGATGTTCTCTGCAGGCATGGCGTAGACGGGGCGCTCCGCCCCGAACATGCTGGCGACGGTCGCGCCACGCTGCCGAACCGTGCCGAGGCGGCTAGGCCCCTCAGGAGCTGGCGTGCCACCCACGGCTCGATCCATCTCGCGCCGGTAGGTGTCTGAGAGACGGCGCATGCTGGCCAGGCGGCCAACATTCTCGAGAAGCTGGATGCGGCGTGCCTCTAGCACCTCAGCATCCGTGCCCTCTGGGATGGGCGCTGTTAGGTCGCGCAAAGCCGCGTCGAGAGGGTCTCGAGCGTGCTTGTCCGAGTGCTCTCCACTGTTGATGACGAGCACCTCCGTGACAGTGCTCCCGCCGCTGTGCTCGGGAGGAGGCGGCTCGTCGTAGACCACCACGTTGGTGGGGAACGCGTGAACGACGCCGTGTCGGAGTCGACGATCATCGGATCGGTAGAGCCAACGGACTCCAGGTCCACATCAGGCTCGCTGGTGACATGGAGCTGGTCGAGGAGGCTGACGAGGCGGCTCTCAGGGCAGCTAGTGCCCGCTTCGGAGGCCGGCTCGTCGGAGAGGTCAATCTCGCTGATGAGGTCGGCGAGGTAGCTCGCCGCGCAGGCGATCTCCGCGCCGTGCAGAGCGTCGGGGCTGACGCCGTCAGGCGTGCTGGGCTGGCTTTGCTCCCGAGGAAGGAACAGGGTTCCCGTCCAGAGCAGATCTCCGTAAGACGGTGCACCTCGCCCCATGGTGGGCGCCAAATGTCGGGGGTTGGGTGCGACATATGCCAAAGGATGGCTTATCATGGTGGAAGCGAGTAGAACGTCACCGGTGCCTGGAAGCGGGATTAGGCGTAGACACGTACGTCGACGAACTTTACCCGGGTTGGGGGCTCTCCGTGGAGATAATACCCCTACTCTTGCTCTACGGGGTCTCCGCATGATCACTATGGCACTAGTGGTACAAGTTGCTCCTTGAGCTGTGTCTAGAGGTAGGAGAAGGCAAGGCTAGCTCTTCCCTGCCCTAGGTAACTGGCTAGTTCTATCAGAGTTGGAACGCTTTGCATGGGTGCCCTGGTGGGTTTATATAGGCCTACTCCCCAGGGGTACAATGGCAATCCGTCCGGGTGCTGGGCCCGGCTGTCAGTGTCTCCGGCCTCCGGCTTCTCTGCCGACCGTTGGGGCCCGTCGCCTGGTGGGCCCCGCCGACTGGTTGGTGGCTGCTTACTGTAGCCGTGCTGTTGATGACAAGGGCTTGGTCATCCCAGTGTGGCTACAGTCCCGCCGCCTGGTGGGAGTTCACTATAGCCACACCTGGTCTTATCAGCTTAATGGCATGCTTGCCTCGGGGCAAGGGACGGCCGCCTGCTGGAGGCCGGCCCCTCCCGAGTCTGTCCGGTTGGGCTTCCGCCGTCTTCTACGGAGTCTCTGCCCGATAGGGCCCGCCGCCGGCAGGCCGTACCGACAGGTCGTCGTGGGGAACAGGACTCCTCCTGCTCGGAGCGACGTCAGGGGGGACATGGCACAGTGCCACGCCGTGCGGAGATCTCCACCTGTACGGGGCATTGTAGCCACGCTCGTCCCGGGATTCGAGGGCGACGGGTTTCACTGTAGCCATGCGCTATCTTGTACTCTTGATGGGGGCTCAGACTCTGAGGGCGCCGGATGGCCGCCCTCTCTGGGAGCCGGCCTGCTAGAACCGGCCGCTCCCAGCGCCGTCTTTTGGTGCTTTGGCCGTCCTCCAGTGGCCTACCTCTGAGCTAGCCGGCCCCCGGAGGGCGGAGCTTTTAACTGGGGTCTTTATGGGACGAAGCCGGCCGAAGTTTTGATGTGCCAAGGGACTCGGGTGAGGCTTCCCGTGGCCCATTACTCCGACAGTATGAGTAGGGTAGAGCAATACCATACCCATACCCGTATAGTCAGTGGGTAGAAAATTCTACCCATACCTGTACCCACGGGTATGAAACTTACCCATACCCATACCCGACGGGTACACATACCCATTGGATACCCAGCGGGTAGAACAAACAGTACACAAGTTGTTCACAATTTTACACTCATTGATAGCAGATTTTTGACAACAAAATCAATTATCTTAGCTCAATAACAGGTAGATGAGTACATGACCACTATCAAAACTTAGAAGTCACAACATACTCATAAGTTAATAGGAGTAGAGGAGTCACATGAGAAATTAATGATTAATTGATGACAATTCAACATTAGTTCACAAGTGGCAGGGTATGGGTATACCCGTGGGTACAAGTGAAGGAAATATGCCCTAGAGGTAATAATAAAGTTGTTATTTTATATTGGGACAATTACATTTGAGCCCCTAGTTGTGTCACACCCGTGTGTTTTGCCCCTAAATTCAAAAAACCCTCATTTCTGTCCAAGCTCGTTTACTCCTCTTATGCTTTTGCCCTTTGACCGTTTGACCGCAACTTTGAAAACTTCATAGCAATTCATACTAACTCAGAAAAATGCAAATAAGATATCAAAATGATCGGAAAAACATCACCACAGTCTCTCTAACCATCCAACCACAGGTTGGTACCCTTCAACTCTGTTTGTTAGGTCCATAGATACTATCATATTTTCTAGTGTCAGTAAATATATTTTTATTCAGATAACCCCACATTTTATTCATCTTTTTGCGGTATTCATTTTATCTCCAGTATAGTATATTTTTTATTTATCATTTTTAGTATCATTTCTTCTTTTGTTCATCAGCCTGTTCAGCCTGGGTATCACTAATTTCTTATTTTATTTTTTCATTTGTTTTTTACTAGTCTTATTCACTCATGTCTTTAGTTTTAGAATTAAGTTCCCCTAGGCCTGAAGAATCTATCTAGTATCAGGATTCTTGTTCTAAGGCTTTGTTTGGATAGGAAGGATATACAAAACTAGATCTCTATAAACTAGGAAAACTGTTTAACCGTATAAAACCTTGTTTGGCTACTCCACCTAATCCATGGATTTAGGAAACTTAGTTTCCAGAAACCCAGGATTCCGGGTTTGTGGAAAAACGACTATTAGTCGTTTTTGCAAAAACGTGTTTCACAAATACTGATACAACTACTTTTCTACACATCTCTCTCGTTCCTCAATATTTCATTGTCTCTAGTTTTGCTTCAGGAAGAGTATAAGTCCTTCGGTAGCTCCATTGGCAACCACGAGACGAGCACAACAATTTGACCTTCAGGCAGGTGATAGACTGAGCTCCGGCGCGGGCATGGTCGCCGCCGCGTGGCTGACCGCCATGGGCGTCAGGGTGGACGGTGGCGAGCACTCTCAGGAGTTATGCGGTGCCTGGGTGTGGCTGCTCCGTTCGCATCACAGACGGCCTCGGCCACCAAGGTAAACGCTCGCCGGTGGCCGCCGCATATGCTGGAGGTGCGAGGGCAGGCGAGCAGCAGCCGAGGTGGAGTCTGTGCAGGGAGGAAGGAACGACCTCGGTGCCATGGAAAGGGCCATCGCCGGTCGATAGCACGCGCAGCCTTGCGGGCCCGACTGGAGGCGAGCAGTAGCCTGGGCAGAGGAAGAATCATATCTGGAGCTTGGTCATGTACTCTCGTCAATGGATGATAGGGGAAGAAGGAGAAGGTCACGGGCTCACAGGTTGACAGCAAAAGGAAAATAAGAGTAGGCTATCCAAACAATGAACTGTACCAGCCCGGTTCTACTTTTTGCTAACCCAAACAAAGTTTTCTATAAACTCGTTAACCATAAAAAATATTGTAAAACTGGTTTTGCGAAAATTCAGCTAAAAACTCGTACTATATATACCCATGGATAAAATTCACTATCCAAACAAATGTTTCAGTACATAGTTTTTTCATTCCTCAGATTTCATGTCATTATTTCGTTCTAGTTTGCTGTCCAGATTGTGGTAAAACAATTTTTTGCAGCCTTTCTTCAGTGAATGTTCAGTTGTAGGAGTATTTTTCAGCGTATGTGGGCCTATCATTTTTCACGGTTTCAGTTTTGGGGCGGGAAGGGAGTGGATCTTGGATCCAGAGTTTATATCAAGTGTTCATTTCTGTGGTGTTGCATAATTTCAGAGTCTTCCCCTGTTCCTCAGGTTACACAGTGGTGCAGATGGTTACGGTCTTCAGCAATGCAGTGTTTGTCCAGAGAAATACTGTACTAGTTTAGATATGTTTCTTCCCTGGGTTTTTTTCCTATGCCCCAGGGGTTTTTGCAGATCAGCTGGCAGACGGCAGAAGCAGAGAAGGGGTGCTCGTTGATGTACATGGCCACATGGGACAGTAGTTGATCTTGAAGATCATGAAGGTCAGGAACCCCCCAACCCTCATCTTTTTTTGCTTTGGATCTTTTCCCACATCTGCCATCTCTCATCTCCCATCCCTGTGCTCTCTGTTTTTTGTGGCTGATTCGATGAACTCTGTTTCCCTTCTCTCCCCTCTGTTCGGTCGAGCCGCTCCAACGCTGCCTTGGTTTCTTTTTTTTTACTCCCTCCATTCACTTTTGTAAGACTTTTTAGACAGTTAAAACAACACCTAAAACAGTTCAATTTCAGCTGTCTTAAACGACTTACAAAAGTGAACAGAGGGAGTATATCTTTTTGGTGAAGAAGAGATTAGTTTCCAGATCAACTCTCTTTCTCATTTATTTTCCCATCTTTCTCTGATTGGTTTGTGTTTTTTTTTTGAGGGGACTGATTGGTTTGTGTTGCTTATCACGCATGGCACACGATTTTTTCCATCTTTCCTGTGCGATTCTTTTGCATCAAACGATCCACACACCTGTGACCTGCCAAGCCATCATTTTGGACAAAGAAAAAAATCGACTTACGTGTCGTCCATGGATTCTGTTGACACCAAGTCTTGGGCACGTCGTGTTGTGTTGCTATTCTTTAGGCAGGACCGGGTCTCAAGCGTTGCATGCAGCTGCGCGTGCCACGGGAAGCGCTGGCCCCTATACCAATGCAAGATCAGGACAACTATTGCACAGTTCTTGTGATTCATGGCCCCGCTTATAAATCATGCCCGATCTCGCTTTCCCGTCCAAAAGCATTGCTTTCCAAGCCAAGCAAACTCGTCCATGGTGCCAACTGCCAAGGCCCAAGGGTAGCGGCGACGGGAGGAGATGCCAGATCCGGAATCTGTCCAAGGGATTCCGCTGCCGGGCATCTGCTTGATGCAGGTCATGATTTGTTCGTCGCAGATTACGGTAATAGAGGAGTGATATTTCCACATGTTCATCAATAGATTTGGTTCCTGCTTCAAGTTTGTGGTATGATCCATGGTCGAGATCCTCTTTGTTTTGCCCTGTCCTCTTTCGATTTTATTTGGTTCTTTGGGAGTTTTGAGGAACTTGGTCAGGTCAGAGAGAGAGAGAGATATTTCCAATATTTGCTTCTTCCATTCCATTGGCATTGGCAGCGAGCGAGATTTCTGTGGCTTCTTGGTTGTGCTTGTACCTTTGAAGTTTGACCTACAGCTTTCGTTCAGTTCCTGAATGTACTTCTCTTATGATAGTATTTGCAACGGAAAAGAGATTAGCTTCTGCGTGCAACCTCGCAGACGAAGACACTAGAGTCGGTTCATCAGCAGTAATTACTAAGCCATTTTGAAATGTCTTGCGCCGAGACAGCCATTATCATTTGTCTGTCCATGTGATCTAACATGGCCACTGCAGGCCGCAATAGGAAGAAGCAATACAATTGAGTAAAACCTTGATGCAGACTCCAAAACGTGTTTGTTAACATCTCTTCTCAATGCAAGATTCAAGATTCAGATCCTGTTTGTCCAACTATCTCTTCCATCAGTTTCCAACTACACTCAATCGCCGTATCCAACTGTATCCGGGGGGAGCTTTTAACCAAAACATCCAACTCTATCCGGGGCTAACCAAAACATCCAACGGTATGAACTAACATCTCTATCCAGCTACCCAAATTCACTGCGCTGCAAAACATCCAACTCTATCCGGGGGGCTAGCCAAAACATCCAACTCTACGAACTAAGATCTCTATCCAGCTAACCCAAATTCACTCACTGTCCTGCAAATTCTTTGCCTGATTTCGCCCTACTCTGACGAATTACTTTGGCGGCCTGGGGAATCTCACATCTTCTCAAAAACCTGCCAGAAGAACATGCGAAGGCCAGCAAGTTTCTGCAAGTATAGTCAGGAAAGCAAATTAGAAGCAGGAAAGTAGTCAGGAAAGCAAATTATAGAAACAGTAAAGTCACTTCTGCTTATTTTCATCATTGACGCATTTTAAAGCAACTTACACGCTGCCAAAGCCCGGTATGTAAACCGAAGTCACATCCTTCCTCTTGTCAATAGATGTCTGCATCTTCCCCACTCTAGCTTTCGTCTCCTCAACATCGCGCTTCACCGTGTTCATGCCAGCCTGATCAAAATTGCACTGGGGCTTCTGACATACAGTAATAAATCAGTGAGTTTACAGTCATTTTCGCTAAGGTACCTTTATAATGAACCTCTAAAAATAGAGGAGATGGTGTTTAAATGTATACAGCAGATTACTGGCATTGTTTCCATATGAATTGCCAAGGTACAAACAGTTATTACTAGTCAGCCAAACAAGAAGTTGCTGGGTTTGTCCATACTGCCATTTCAGTTAACAGTAGAACTCGTCCAAACTAAGAAGAGGGAAAAAAAATATAATAAGTTGCAATTATCCTCAACTAGACTTGAACATGCAAGCAATCAGGATATGAACCAGGATATATCAGGATATATTGCCATTATTCTCAACTAGACTTCACATGCAAGCAATTCAGGACAAAGCTCAAACTAAGATGTAATACAAAAGGTCACAAAATGGGATATTACCAGACGCAGCTTTTCATAATCTCGTGTAACTTGCTTAACATACTGCAGCAGTTCTTCTTTGTCCATACTCTCTATCTTCTTCTTCAGCCTCTCTGACTCCTGAAACAGACAAATCAAAACAAAACCATGGAGAAGAAACCGTCACAAAGATATGTGCGCATGTGCAACAGGGAGAAGTAGGAGGGGTGTAGTGCTATGGAGAACTGCGCACTGAATCAAACTAGGGAATGTGCACTGTCTAGATTCAGGGAATGTGTTGTTGAAAACTGTGCATTGCAGATTTCGTGTCCTGCTCTGGATATCCTTCCACCCGAGGGCAACATTCATATCGTGATTCAGAAGGCAACAGAAAGCACATGATGAAATTAAGGCAACAGTTCTTATCGTGATTCAGAAGGCAACAAAATGCCCATGATGAAACTAAGGCAACAATTCTTATCGTGTTTCAGAAGCCAGGTATGAGCGCGATCAAACCGTCAACCTAACCCATCGCAACGATCAATCGGCAAACCATGAACTAACAATCTGCTCCGTCAATTGAACTTGTGCGACACTAGCGGGCGATCGGTGATGCATGCCGATCTACGGCGTAATCTGGGAATCAGTGCGGTAAAACCCAATCTACTGCGTTGGACTGCGCAACCAGCAACCACAGAAATAGCAAAAGCGAGCAGCAAACGAACGAACCCGAGCCCTCGCTCATGCTCTGCCCGGGATGATGGGGAGGAGATATACCTCCTCGTCGGGGGTCGGTGGACCGCTGTCGCCGCGGATGCAGTGCCGTGGTCGGCCGAACCGAAAGGGGCCAGGGAGGTGTGGCCCTGGGCCGTGGGGCGGGGCGGAACCGTGGAGCAAAAGTTCGTCTTGCCCGTTCTTGCGAGCTGGTTGAAAATAATCTTGCCCATTCTAATCTCCGAGGAACAAAGTGCGTCTGCCCGAGGGCGTCTCATTACAGATAATATGTTTATTGCCTATGAGTGCACTCACTCAATTAGAACTCGAAAACACGATTTCATGCCAAATTTTGACGATTTTTTCTGGAGACAAAGGACCGTAGAAGCTTCAAGGGAGGACCAGACGTGCGCCAGGGGCCCACATGGCCAGGTAGCGTGCCCTAGCCCTAGGGAGCGCCACAAGGGCGTGTGGCGCCCACGGGAACCTCTGATACATCTCCAAGGTATCTATAATTTCTGATTGTTTCATGCTATTAAATTATCAATCTTGTATGCTTTATATTTTTTTTATGAACTAACCTATAAACTCAATGCCCAGTGCCAATTCTTGATTTCTCCTATTTTTTGTTTTCAAGGAAATCCATACCAAATGAAGTCCAAACGCAACGAAACTTTTGACGATTTTTTCTGGACAAAAAGAGACCCTGAAAGCTTTAAGAAAAGACCAGCCGCTCCACGAGGGAGCCACAAGGAAGGGGCGCACCCAGATGCCTTGTGGCCCGTTGGCTCCCTCCGACCTAGTTCGAACGCTATAAATTCCCACATATCCAGAAACCCTTAGAGCAAGACCCAAAACAATTTTATCGCCGCAGCAAGCCTCTGTTCTTCGACGGTCTGCTACTTGTGAAAGGCGTTGGGATTTCCCTAAAGAGGAAGGGTGATGTAGTAAAGTAGCATAAAGTATTTGCCTCAGTAGAGAACTAGTAGGAGATTCATGCAAACAAAGGTAAACAACATGTGCACACATAGAAAACAAATATTTGCACCCAACGCACAAAAGGGTTGTCAATCCCAATGTACTCATTAATTGCAAGGATTAATTCTGATAGTAGTAGATAGGTAAACTGCAAAACAAAATAAAAGAAAATAAATTGTAGCAAAGTAATTAGGGTTTTAGCAATATGATGTGAATGGACCCGGGGTCATAGCTTTCACTAGAGGCATCTCTCTCAAGAATATAGCAAGGGTGGGTAAACAAATTACTGTTGGGCCATTGATAGAAAAGTGCATACTTATGATGTTATCATGGCATGATCAAGACATAGGTATTATGTCTGTGACAAGTAGACCGGAACAATTATGCATCTACTACTATTACTCCACCCGTTAACTGCTATCCAACATGCATCTTAAGGTATTAAGTCCATAACAAACAAAGTAATGATTGGAACATGATGCCATAATGTAGACAAAGTAAGACCAATAAATATGATCAAACCTCATCGTTTACCCTTAATAGCAACAATACAAACACGTGACTCGCTATCTCTTCTGTCATGAGGTGAGGACACCGCAAGATTGAACTAATACTTCTTGAGCTCGCGTTTATTTTTTCCTTGAAGAGCAAAGGGTGATGCAGCAAAGTAGAGATAAGTATTTCCCTCAGTTAAGAACCAAGGTATCAATCCAGTAGGAGGCACAAACAAGTCTCCAACCTATGCACATGCACAAACTAACAAACACTTGCACTCAACGCGAAAAAGGGGTTGTCAATCCCTTCACGGTCTCGAACAAGATTGAGATCTAATAGAGATAGGTATAAAAGATAAATAAAAAGGCCAACTAAAATAAATCTAAATAAATTGCAGCAAGATATTTTTTGGGCTTTTTGGTTTATAGATCTGAAAAATATATGATGGAAAATAGACCCCGGGGCCATAGGTTTCACTAGAGACATCTCTCTTGAAGATAGCATACGGTGGGTGAACAAATTACTGTTAAGCAATTGATAGAAAAGCGCAAAGTTATGACGATATCTAAGACAATGATCATGAATATAGGCATCACGTTCATGACAAGTAGACCGACTCCTGCCTGCATCTACTACTATTACTCCACACATCGACCGCTATCCAGCATGCATCTAGAGTATTAAGTTCATAAGAACGGAGTAACGCCTTAAGTAAGATGACATGATGTAGAGGGATAAACTCAAGCAATATGATGAAAACCCCATCTTTTTATCCTTGATGGCAACAATACAATACGTGCCTCGCTACCCCTACTATGTCACTGGGTGAGTACACCGCAAGATTGAACCCAAAACCAAGCACCTCGCCCATTGCAAGAAAAACAAATCTAGTTGGCCACACCAAAACGATAGTTCGAAGAGAAATACAAACATATCTTAATCATGCATAAAAGAGTTCATAGAAGACTCAAATAATATTCATAGGTAATTTGATCATAAATCCACAATTCATCGGATCTTAACAAAATACCGCAAAAGAAGATTAAATCGAATAGATCTCCAAGAACATCGAGGAGAACATTGTATTGAAGATCAAAGAGAGAGAAGAAGCCATCTAGCTACTAGCTATGGACCCTTAGGTCCATGGTAAACTACTCACGCTTCACCGGAAGGGCAGCAAGGTTGATGTAGAGGCCCTCCATGATGAATCCCCCTCTGGCGGAGTGTCGAAAAAGATTAGGGGTGTAAAGATTAGGGTTGGACGGTCTACGAGGGGTCCACAAGCCAGGGGGCGCGCCCCATGGCTTGTGGCCGCCTCGTAGGTCTTCTGGCCTCCTCTCATAAATCCACAATTCATCGGATCTCAACAAACACACCACAAAAAGTATTACCTCGAATAGATCTCCAAGAACATCGAGGAGAACATTGTATTGAAGATCAAAGAGAGATAAGAAGCCATCTAGCTACTAGCTATGGACTCGTAGGTCTATGGTAAACTACTCGCGCATCATCGGAAGGGCGGCAAGGTTGATGTAGAGGCCATCCGTGATTGAATCCCCCTCCGGCAGATCGCCGGAAAAGGCCCCAAGATGGGATCTCACGGGAAAAGAGGCTTGCAGCGGCGGAAAACTATTTTGGTGGATTTCTTGTGGTTTGGGAATATTTGGGAATTTATAGTGCAAGAATTAGGGTTGGGAGACCCCCAAGGGGCCCACAGGCCCTCAGGGCGCCCCCCCAGGGGCGCGCCTGGCAGGCTTGTGGCCTCCTCGGCCATCTCCTGACCCCCTCTCCAAGCTTCGTGGATGTCTTCTGGTCCAAGAAAAATCATCATAAAGTTTTATTCCATTTGAACTCCGTTTGATATTCCTTTTCTGTAAAACTCAAAAACAAGGAAAAAAACAAAAACTGGCACTGGGCTATGGGTTAATAAGTTAGTCCCAAAAATAATATAAAATAACATATTAATGCATATAAAACATCCAAAACAGATAATATAATAGCATGGAACAATAAAAAATTATAGATACGTTGGAGACGTATCAAGCATCCCCAAGCTTAATTCCTGCTCGTCTTCAAGTAGGTAAATGATAAAAACAGATTTTTTTGATGTGGAATGCTACCTAACATATTTATCAATGCAATCTTCTTTATAGTCGTATGAATATTCAGATCCATAAGATTCAAAACAAAAGTTAATATTGACATAAAAACAATAATACTTCAAGCATACTATTAAAGCAATCATGTCTTCTCAAAATAACATGGCCAAAGAAAGTTACCGCTACAAAATCATATAGTTTGGCTATGCTCCATCTTCATCATACAAAGTATTTCATCATGCACAACCCCGATGACAAGCCAAGCAATTGTTTCATACTTTTGGTGTTCTCAAACTTTTTCAACTTTCACGCAATACATGAGCGTGAGCCATGGATATAGCACTATGGCTGGAATAGAATATGGTGGTTGTGGAGAAGACAAAAAGAAGGAGAAAGTCTCGCATCAACTAGGCAAATTAATAGGCTATGGAGATGCCCATCAATTGATATCGATGCAAGTGAGTAGGGATTGTCATGCAACGGATGCACTAGAGCTATAAGTGTATGAAAGCTCAAAAAGAAACTAAGTTGGTGTGCATCCAACTTGCTTGCTCACGAAGACCTAGGGAAATTTCAGGAAACCCATCATTGGAATATACAAGCCAAGTTCTATAATGAAAAATTCCCACTAGTATATGAAAGTGACAAAATGGGAGACTCTCTATCATGAAGATTATGGTGCTACTTTGAAGCACAAGTGTGGAAAAAGGTAGTAACATTGTCCCTTCTCTCTTTTCTCTCATTTTTTCTTCTCATTATTTTTGTTTGGGCTTCTTTTGGCCTCTTTTACTTTTTGTAAAGTCCGGAGACTCATCCCAAATTGTGAGATCATAGCTTCCATCATCCTTTCCTCACATGGGACAATGCTCTAATAATGATGATCATCACACTTTTATTTACTTACAACTCGATACTAGAACAAGATATGACTCTATATGAATGCCTCCGTGATGTGCGGGATGTGCTATGATCAAGAGTGACATGTATAAAAAATATGAACGGTGGCCTTGCCACAAATACTATGCCAACTACATGATCATGCAAAGCAATATGACAATGATGGCGTGTGTCATAATAAACGGAAGTGGAAGTTGCATGGCAATATATCTCGGAATGGCTATGGAAATGCCATAATAGGTAGGTATGGTGGTTGTTTTGAGGAAAGGTATATGGTGGGTTTAATGCACCAGCGAAAGTTGCACAGTACTAGAGAGGCTAGCAATGGTGGAATGGTGAGAGTGTGTATAGTCCATGGACTCAACAATAGTCATAAAGAACTGATATGTCTCCAACATATCTATAATTTATGAAGTATTCATGCTGTTATATTATCATTCTTGAATGTTTTACAATCATTTTATAGCAACTTTATATCATTTTTTGGGACTAACCTATTGACCCAGTGCCCAGTGCTAGTTGTTGTTTTTTGCTTGTTTTTTTACATTGCAGGAAACCAATATCAAACATAGTCCAAACACCGTGAAACTTTTTGTGGATTTTTTATGGACCAGAAGATATCCAATGGGCCAGAGCAGCACCTGGGGGGTGCCCCGAGGGGGGCACAACCCACCAGGGTGAAGGAAATATGCCCTAGAGGCAATAATAAAGTTGTTATTTATATTTACTTATATCTTGATAAATGTTTATTATTCATGCTAGAATTGTATTAACTAGAAACTTAGTACATGTGTGAATACATAGACAAAACAGAGTAGCCCTAGTATGCCTCTACTTGACTAGCTTGTTAATCAAAGATGGTTATGTTTCCTGACCATAGACATGGGTTGTCATTTGATGAACGGGATCACATCATTAGAGAATGATGTGATGCACAAGACCCATCCGTTAGCTTAGCATAATGATCGTTTAGTTTTATTGCCATTGCTTTCATCATGACTTATACATGTTCCTCTGACTATGAGATTATGCAACTCCCGAATACCGGAGGAACACTTAGTGTGCTATCAAACGTCACAACATAACTGGGTGATTATAAAGATGCTCTACAGGTGTCTCCGATGGTGTTTGTTGAGTTGGCATAGATCGAGATTAGGATTTTTCACTCTCGTGTTTCGGAGAGGTATCTCTGGGCCCTCTCGGTAATGCACATCACTAAAAGCCTTGCAAGCAGTGTGACTAATGAGTTAGTTGCGGGATGATGCATTACAGAACGAGTAAAGAGACTTGCCAGTAACGAGATTGAACTAGGTATAGTGATACCGACGATCGAATCTCAGGCAAGTAACATACCGATGACAAAGGGAACAACATATGTTGTTATGCAATTTGACCAATAAAGAGCTTCGTAGAATATGTAGGAGCCAATATGAGCATCCAAGTTCCGCTATTGGTTATTGACCGGAGATGTGTCTCGGTCATGTCTACATAGTTCTCGAACCCGTAGGGTTCGCACGCTTAACATTCGATGACGATTTGTATTATGAGTTATGTGATTTGATGTATCAAAGTTTGTTCGGAGTCCCGGATGAGATCACAGACATGATGAGGAGTCTCAAAATGGTCGAGAGGTAAACATTGATATATTGGAAGGTAGTATTCGGACACCGGAAGGGTTCCGGAGTGTATCGGGTACATATCGGAGTACCGGAGGGATTACCAGAACCCCCCAGGGAAAGATATGGGCCTTATGGGCCATAGGAGGGAGGCTAACCAGCCCACAAGGGGCTGGTGCGCCCCCCACAAGGGAGGAGGCCGAATTGGACTTGGAAAGGGGGCGCCACCCCCCTTTCCTTCTCCTACTCCCTCTCCTTCCCCTTTTCCCCCTCCAGTAGAAGGAAAGGACTCCCCTCTCCCTAGTGTGCCCCTTGTTGGCCGGCCTCCTCCTCCCCTCCTTTATATATGGGGGCAGGGGGGCACCCCAAAGGCACAACAGACAATCTCTTAGCCGTGTGCGGTGCCCCCCTCCACAGTTACACACCTCGGTCATATCGTCGTAGTGCTTAGGCGAAGCCCTGCGCCGGTAAATTCATCATCAATGTCACCACGCCGTCGTGCTGACGGAACTCTCCCTCGGCCTCAACTGGATCAAGAGTTCGAGGGACATCACCGAGCTGAACGTGTGCAGATCGCAGAGGTGCCATGTGTTCGGTACTTGATCGGTTGGATTGCGAAGACTACATCAACCGCGTTACTAAACGCTTCCGCTTTCGGTCTACGAGGGTACGTGGACACACTCTCCCCGCTCGTTGCTATGCTTCTCCTAGATAGATCTTGCGTGATCATAGGAATTTTTTTGAAATACTACGTTCCCCAACAGTGGCATCCGAGCCAGGTCTATGCGTAGATGTTATATGCACGAGTAGAACACAAAGAGTTGTGGGCGATAATAGTCATACTGCTTACCAGCATGTCATACTTTGATTCGGCGCTATTGTTGGATGAAGCGGCCCAGACCGACATTACATGACCGTGTTCATGAGACTGGTTCTACCGCCGTGCTTCGCACACAGGTGGCTAGTGGGTGTCTGTTTCTCCAACTTTAGTTGAATCGAGTTTGACCACGCCCATTCCTTGTTGAAGGTTAAAACATCACACTTGACGAAAAATCATTGTGGTTTTGATGCGTAGGTAAGAACGGTTCTTGCTAGAAGCCCGTAGCAGCCACGTAAAACTTGCAACAACAAAGTAGAGGACGTCTAACTTGTTTTTGCAGGGCTTGTTGTGATGTGATATGGTCAAGACGTGATGATATATAATTTGTGGTATGAGATGATCATGTTTTGTAACAGTTATCGACAACTGGCAGGAGCCATATGGTTGTCGCTTTATTATATGAAATGCAATCGCCATGTAATTGCTTTACTTTATCACTAAGTAGTAGCGATAGTCATAGAAGCAATAGTTGGCGAGACGACAACGATGCTTCGATGGAGATCAAGGTGTCAAGCCGGTGACGCTGGTAATCATGACGGTGCTTTGAAGATGGAGATCAAAGGCACAAGATGATGATGGCTATATCATATCACTTATTTGATTGCATTTGATCTTTATCTTTTTATGCATCTCATTTTGATTAGTACAGCGGTAGCATTATAGGATGACCTCTCACTAAAATTTCAAGGTATAAGTGTTCTCCCTGAGTATGCACCGTTGCGACAGTTCTTCGTGCTGAGACACCACGTGATGATCGGGTGTGATAAGCTCTACGTTCACATACAACGGGTGCAAGCCAGTTTTGCACACGCAGAATACTCAGGTTAAACTTGACGAGCCTAGCATATGCAGATATGGCCTCGGGACACTGAGACCGAAAGGTTGAGTGTGAATCATATAGTAGGTATGATCAACATAGTGATGTCCATTAAAAAATTCTCCATCACACGTGATGATCGGACATGGTTTAGTTGATATGGATCACGTGATCACTTAGATGATTATAGGGTTGTCTAAGTGAGAGTTCTTAAGTAATATGATTAATTGAAATTTAATTTATCATGAACTTAGTCCTGATAGTATTTGCATAACTATGTTGTAGATCAATAGCTCGCGATGTAGCTCCCCGTTTATTTTTTGATATGTTCCTAGAGAAAAATAAGTTGAAAGACGATAGTAGCAATGATGCGGACTTGGTCCGTGATCTGAGGATTATCCTCATTTCTGCACGTAACAATTATGTCTTTGATGCACCGCTAGGTAGCGGACCTATTGCAGGAGCGTATGCACGACGTTGTGAACGTTTGGCAAAGCTCGTTATGATGACTACTTGATAGTTTAGTGCACCATGCTTTATGGCTTAGAACCAGGACTTCAAAAACGTTTTGAACGCCACAGAACATATAAGATGTTCCAAGAGCTAAAATTTGCATTTCAGACTCATTCCTGAGTCGAGAAGTATGAGACCCCTGACAAGTATTTAAATAGCTCAACCAGTGAGGATGTGCTCAGAATGTCTGAGTACTGCATTCGCTTGAATCGAGTGGGAGTTAATCTTCCAGATAAGATGGTGATTGACAGAGTTCTCTAGTCACTATCACCAAGTTACTAGAACTTCGTGATGAACTATAATATGTAAGGGATGACGAAAATGATTCCCGTACTCTTCGCGATGCTGAAATCAGCGAAGGTAGAAATCAAGAAAAGCATCAAGTGTTGATGGTTGACAAGACCACTAGTTTCAAGTAAAAGGGCAAGGGAAAGAAAGGGAACTTCAATAAGAATGGCAAGCAAGCTGCCACTCCCATGAAGAAGCCCAAAGATAGACCCAAGCCTGAAACTGAGTGCTTCTATTGCAAAGGAAATGGCCACTAGAAGTGGAACTTCCCTAGATACTTGGCGGATAAAAAGGATGGCAAAGTGAACAAAGGTATATTTGATATACATGTTATTGATGTGTACTTTACTAGTGTTTATAGCAACCCCTCAGTATTTGATACTAGTTTAGTTGCTAACAGTAGTAACTCGAAACGGGAGTTGCAAAATAAACACAAACTAGTTAAGGGCGAGGTGATGATGTGTGTTGGAAGTGATTCCACGATTGATAAGATCACCATCACACACTCCCTTTTTTCCTTTGGGGTTAGTATTGGAACTAAATAAATATTATTTGGTGTTTGCGTTGAGCATAAATATGATTGGATCATGTTTATTGTGGTACGATTATTCATTTAATTCAGAGAATCATTGTTGTTCTGTTTACATGAATAAAAACATCTATGGTCTTACATCCAATGTAAATGGTTTACTAAATCTCGATCACAGTGATACACATAATATTGATGCCAAAAGATATAAGTTTAATAATGATAGTGCAACTTATTTGTGGCACTGCCGTTTAGGTCATATTGGTATAAAGCGCATGAAGAAACTCCATGCTGATGGTATTTTTGGAATCACTTGATTATGAATCACTTGATGCTTGCGAACCATGCCTCATGGGCAAGATGACTAAGACTTCGTTCTCCGGAACAATGGAGCAAGCAACAGACTTGTTGGAAATAATACATCTTGATGTGTGCGGTCCAATGAGTGTTGAGTCTCATGGTGGGTATCAAGTTATTTTCTGACCATCACAGATGATTTGAGCAGATATGGGTATATCTACTTGATGAAACATAAGTCTGAAACATTTGAAAAGTTCAAAGAATTTCAGAGTGAAGTGGAAAATCATCGTAACAAGAAAATAAAGTTTCTACAATCTAATCACGGAGACGAATATTTGAGTTACGAGTTTGGTCTTCATTTGAAACAATGTGGAATAGTTTCGAAACTCACGCCACCTGGAACACCACAGCGTAATGGTGTGTCCGTACGTCATAACCGTACTTTATTAGATATGGTGCAATCTATGATGTCTCTTACCGAATTGCCACTATCATTTTGGGGTTATGCATTAGAGATAGTTGCATTCACATTAAATAGGGCACCGTCTAAAATCCGTTGAGACGACACCATATGAACTGTGGTTTATCAAGAAACCTAAGTTGTCGTTTCTTAAAGTTTGGGGTTGCGATGCTTATATGAAAAAGTTTCAGCGTGATAAGCACAAACCCAAATCGGAGAAATGTGTCTTCATAGGATACCCAAAGGAAACCGTTGGGTACACCTTCTATCACAGATTCGAAGGCAAGATCTTTGTTGCTAAGAGTGGATCCGTTCTAGAGAAGGAGTTTCTCTCGAAAGAAGTGAGTGGGAGGAAAGTAGAACTTGATGAGGTAAATGTACCTGCTCCCTTATTGGAAAGTAGTTCATCACAGAAATCAGTTCCAGTGATTCCTACACCAATTAGTGAGGAAGCTAATGATGATGATCATGAAAACTTCTGATCAAGTTACTACCGAACCTCGTAGGTCAACCAGAATAAGATTCGAACTAGAGTGGTACTGTAATCCTGTTCTGGAGGTCATGTTACTTGACCATGACGAACGTACGAACTATGAGGAAGCGATGATGAGCCCAGATTCCACAAAATGGCTTGAGGCCATGAAATCTGAGATAGAGTCCATATATGAGAACAACGTGTGGACTTTGGTTGACTTGCCCAATGATCGGCAAGCCATAGAAAATAGATGGATCTTCAAGAGGAAGACTGACGCTGACGGTAATGTTACTATCTACAAAGCTTGACTTGTTGCAAAAGGTTTTCCACAAGTTCAAGGAGTTGACTATGATGAGACCTTCTCACCCTTAGCGATGCTTAAGTCTGTCCAAATCATGTCAGCAATTGCCGAATTTTATGAAATCTGGCAAATGGATGCCAAAACTGCATTCCTTAATGGATTTATTAAAGAAGAGTTGTATATGATGCAACCAGAAGTTTTTGTCAATCCTAAAGGTGTTAACAAAATGTGCAAGCTCCAGCAATCCATCTATGGAATGGTGCAAGCATCTCGGAGTTGGAATATACGCTTTGATGAGTTGATCAAAGCATATAGTTTTATATAGACTTGCGTTGAAGCCTGTATTTACAAGAAAGTGAGTGGGAGCACTACAACCTTTCTGATAAGTATATGTGAATGACATATTGTTGATCGGAAATGATGTAGAATTTTTTGGAAGCATAAAGGAGTGTTTGAAAGGAGTATTTCAAAGAAAGACCTCGGTGAAGCTGCTTACATATTGGGCATCAAGATCTATAGAGATAGATCAAGACGCTTGATAAGATTTTTCAATGAGTACATACCTTGACAAGATTTTGAATTAGTTCAAAATGGAACAGTCAAAGAAGGAGTTCTTGCCTATATTGCAAGGTGTAAAGTTGAGTAAGACTCAAAACACGACCACGGCAGAAAATAAAAAGAGAATGAAAGTCATTCACTATGCCTCAGCCATAGGTTCTATAAAGTATGCTATGTTGTGTACCAAACCTATTGTGTACCTTGCCATGAATTTGGCAAGAGGGTACGATATTGATCCAGGAATGGATCACTGGACAGCGGTCAAAATTATCCTTAGAAGGCTAAGGAGATATTTCTCGGTTATGGAGGTGATAAAGAGTTCATCGTAAAGAGTTGCGTCGATGCAAGCTTTTACACTGATCCGGGTGACTCTGAGTCTCAATCTAGATACATATTGAAAGTGGGAGCAATTAGCTAGAGTAGCTCCATGCAGAGCATTGTAGACATAGAAAATTTGCAAAATACATACGGCTCTGAATGTGACAGACCCATTGACTAAGCTTCTCTCACAAGCAAAACATGATCACACCTTAGTACTCTTTGGGTGTTAATCACATAGCAATGTGAACTAGATTATTGAACCTAGTAAAACCCTTTGGGTATTAGTCACATGGTGATGTGAACTGATCACATGGTGATGTGAACTATTGGTGTTAAAACACATGGCGATGTGAACTAGATTATTGACTCTAGTGCAAGTGGGAGACTGAAGGAAATATGCCCTAGAGGCAATAATAAAGTTGTTATTTATATTTTCTTATGCCATGATAAATGTTTATTATTCATGCTAGAATTGCATTAACCGGAAATTTACTGCATGTGTGAATACAGAGACAAAACAGAGTGTCCCTAGTATGCCTCTACTTGACTAGCTCGTTAATCAAAGATGGTTATGTTTCCTGACCATAAACATGTGTTGTCATTTGATGAACGGGATCACATCATTAGAGAATGATGTGATGGACAAGACCCATCCATTAGCTTAGCATAATGATCGTTTAGTGTTCTTGTTATTTCTTTCATCATGACTTATACATGTTCCTCTGACTATGAGATTATGCAACTCCGAATACCGGAGGAACACTTAGTGTGCTATCAAACTTCACAACGTAACTGGGTGATTATAAAGATGCTCTACAGGTGTCTCCGATGGTGTTTGTTGAGTTGGCATAGATCGAGATTAGGATTTTTCACTCCGTGTTTCAGAGAGGTATCTCTGTGCCCTCTCGGTAATGCACATCACTATAAGCCTTGCAAGAAGTGTGACTAATGAGTTAGTTGCGGGATGATGCATTACAGAATGAGTTAAGAGACTTGCCGGTAACGATATTGAACTAGGTATAGTGATATCGACGATCAAATCTCGGGCAAGTAACATACCGATGACAAAGGGAACAACGTATGTTGTTATGCGGTTTGACCGATAAAGATCTTCGTAGAATATGTAGGAGCCAATATGAGCATCCAGGTTCTGCTATTGGTTATTGACCGGAGATGTGTCTCGGTCATGTCTACATAGTTCTCAAACCCGTAGGGTACGCACGCTTAATGTTCGATGACGATTTGTATTATGATTTATGTGATTTGATGTACCGAAGTTTGTTCGGAGTCCTGAGTGAGATCACAGACATGATGAGGGGTCTCAAAATGCTCAGGAGGTAAAGATTGATATATTGGAAGGTAGTATTCAGACACCGGAAGGGGAAAGGGTGATGCAGCAAAGTAGAGATAATTATTTCCATCAGTTAAGAACCAAGGTATCAATCCAGTAGGAGGCACAAGCAAGTCTCCAATCTATGCACCTGCACAAACTAACAAACACTTGCACTCAACGCAAAAAAGGGGTTTGTCAATCCCTTCACGGTCTCGAACAAGCGTGAGATCTAATAGAGATAGGTATAAAAGATAAATAAAAAGGCAAACTAAAATAAATCTAAATAAATTGCAGCAAGATATTTTTGGGTTTTTTGGTGCATAGATCATAAAATATATGATGGAAAATAGACCCGGGGGCCATAGGTTTCACTAGAGGCTTCTCTCTTGAAGATAGCATACGATGGGTGAACAAATTATTGTTGAGCAATTGATAGAAAAGCGCAAAGTTATGACGATATCTAAGGCAATGATCATGAATATAGGCATCACGTCCGTGAAAAGTAGACCAACTCCTACCTGCATCTACTACTATTACTCCACACATCAACCGCTATCCAGCATGCATCTAGAGTATTAAGTTCATAAGAACGGAGTAACGCCTTAAGTAAGATGACATGATGTAGAGGGATAAACTCAAGCAATATGATGAAAAACCCATCTTTTTATCCCTGATGGAAACAATACAAAACGCGCGTCGCCGCCCCTACTATGTCACTGGGTGAGGACACCGCAAGATTGAACTAAAAACTAAGCACCTCTTCCATTGCAAGAAAAACCAATCTAGTTGGCCAAACCAAACCGATAGTTCAAAAAGAATTACAAAGATATCTTAATCATGCATAAAAGAGTTCAGAGAAGACTCAAATAATATTCATATATAATCTAATCATAAATCCACAATTCATCGGATCTCAACAAACACACCGCAAAAAGTATTACATTGATTAGATCTCCAAGAACATCGAGGTGAACATTGTATTGAAGATCAAAGAGAGAGAAGAAGTCATCTAGCTAATAGCTATGGACCCGTAGGTCTGTGGTAAGCTAGTCACACATCATCAGAAAGGCAGAAAGGTTGATGTAGAGGGCATCCGTGATTGAATCCCCCTCCGGCTGATTGCCGGGAAAGGCCCCAAGATGGGATCTCAAGGGAACACAGGCTTGTGGCGATGGAGAAGTATTTTGGTAGATGCTTCTAGTGGTTTGGGAATATTTGAGAATTTATAGTGCAAGAATTAGGGTAGGGAGACCCCCGAGGGGCCCACAAGCCCTCAGGGCGCCCCCAGGGGCGCCCCTGGCAGGCTTGTGGTCTCCTCGGCCATCTCCTGACACCCTCTCCAAGCTCCATGGATGTCTTCTGGTCCAAGAAAAATCATCTTAAAGTCTTATTGCGTTTGGACTCCGTTTGATATCCCTTTTCTGTAAAACTCAAAAACAAGGAAAAAACAGAAACTGGCACTGTCCTCTGGGTCAATAAGTTAGTCCCAAAAATAATATAAAATAGCATATTAATGCATATAAAACGTGCCAAACAGATAATATAATAACATGGAACAATCAAAAATTATAGATACATTGGAGACGTATCAAGCATCCCCAAGTTAATTCATGCTCGTCCTCGAGTAGGTAAATGATAAAAACAGAATTTTTGATGTGGAATGCTAACTAACATATTTATCAATGTAATCTTCTTTATTGTAGTATGAATATTAAGATCTATAAGATTCAAAAAAAAGTTTAATATTGAAATAAAAACAATAATACTTCAAGCATACTAATAAAGCAATCTTGTCTTCTCAAAATAACATGGCCAAAGAAAGTTACCCCTACAAAATCATATAGTCTGGCTATGCTCCATCTTCATCACACAAAGTATTTCATCGTGCACAACCCCGATGACAAGCCAAGCAATTGTTTTGTACTTTTGGTGTTCTCAACCGTTTTCAACTTTCATGCAATACATGAGCGTGAGCCATGGATATAGCACTATGGGTGGAATAAAATATGGTGGTTGTGGAGAAGACAAAAAGAAGGAGAAAGTCTCACATGAACTAGTCAAATTAATGGGCTATGGAGATGCCCATCAATTGAAATCGATGCAAGTGAGTAGGGATTGCCATGCAACATATGCACTAGAGCTATAAGTGTATGAAAGCTAAAAAAGAAACTAACTGGGTGTGCATCCAACTTGCTTGCTCACGGAGACCTAGGGCAATTTGAGGAAGCCCATCTTTGGAATATACAAGTGTAGCGACCCGACCTCAGATGGTCAAGTCTCTGTGTTTCAGTGTCATCCCTGGATTAGTAATGCTGACACACACAGTACTCGAAGGATTTATAACAGAGTAGCAATCACACACTTATTACATCGAATGTCTCAAAAGAGAACTTATTACAATAATATGGCTTAAGGCCATCTAATACGATAACAATGAAGGCTTGGAAGATAAAGTGAGTCCATCAACTCCAACGGCATAGCTGAGCTGCACGGCAACGACCTAACGATCCTTACTCCTCGCCTGGAAAGTCTGCAACATAATACGTTGCAGCCCGATAACGGGTCAGCACATGGAATATGCTGGCAATATAACACAATAGAGCAGAACAGAATAATGCTATCACTACATGCATATTTGGCTAGTGGAAAGCTCTATGGTTATAGTTTTGCGAAAAGCTAATTTTTCCCTACAACAATGGAATAAACTTTTAATTTAACTATCATGGTGGTTGAAACATCATTGAGAAGGTATAACCCCATCTCAATCCCAATTAAAGTACTTAACAACCCAACAATATTAATTAAGAGTGATGAGATACATGTGAATACTCAAGTACTAGATACTCGTAATTGTCCATAACCGGGGACACAGCCTAACCATGATTAGATTGTACACTCTGCAGAGGTTTGCGCACTTTTCCTCACAAGACTCGATCGCCTCCGTTGATTTCTCGTGACTACATGGTGTTTGAGAAAGCGGATGACCGAGACATAGTCTTCGTAAACATTAACTCTCTACTCAGGGTAGACCATACCAAACCTACAAAACCCACTACCTACTGATCTACCTCTTCAAGAGCTTCACGTAACTTACTCAACTATGCTAGAGCCCATAATAGCTTGTGGCTGCACACTGATGTTTCTAGCATGAATAATATCAGTTCCCTTTGAGCCTGGGTGGCGGTCCATAGGAAGATCACACGGGTACCCCGGGATTTCCAAAAATAAAACAGACAACACTGGGTTCCCCAGGTGCCTCAATCCACCCAGATGTGTATTAAAGTTGCCACAACCACCATGATAGTTAACACTGGGACGCATTGGAGAAGTCTACAACAGGGAGCTTAAGGACACCATCTATCAAATATGTGGGCGCCGAGATAAGCAATGGGAAGTAATCAACACCAAGAAGGATAGATCCATTGCAGCTTTTATCCAGGAGCTAAACCAGCACATTTGATGTCAGGATAACCAGATGTGCGCAGATATGATGGAGATGAAGAAGGCGAAGACCAGGATCATAGAGCTGGAGGAAGAACTCAAGTTTACATGCGACGGATATGAGGAGGAAATCAAGACACTACTAGAGAAGAACGACGACCTAGTCAAGAAGATCGGAGTATTCATGGGAGGATCAGCACCAGAAGAAGAGGAGGAAGATCCTACTTGCCCGGACAACTACATCATCATCGACGACACCGATTCCGATCCAAGTGATGATGACTACGAAGACGAAGCTGGAGAAGACATCATGGAGTCTTCCACCGATCAAAATTTCTAGATGACCACCATATATTAGTAGTATTTCCCCATGTATCTAATAGTAGTTGAGCACTTTTGCGATAGTCCTAGATCGTTTGCATACCCTTGCCTGATTGATTGAGTGAAATGATTGTGTTTGCCTCATATGCATATGGGTAGTGTTTTCTCATTAGACCCCTTTCTATTCTAATCTCTTCCATCTAAACAATCAAATGCCTCCAAGACGTGACACCGGTTTTGTTTTCCCACCGGAGCTCACTCAATTGATCCAGCAGCAAAATGCCTTGATGCAATTGCTAGTTCAGAACCAGGGCAACAACAACAACCCGCCACCAGTGGACAATTTAGCCCGTTTTCTGAGGTTACAACCGCCAGTGTTTTCCAGTAGCACCGAGCCAATAGTTGCTGATGATTGGTTACACCGTATTGGAAGAGAGTTAACCACCGCAGGATGCACGGATGCTGAGAAGGTGCGCTTTGCCGCACATCAATTGGATGGACCAGCAGCCGCATGGTGGGAGAATTACACGGCTACTTTTCCTATAGCCAATGTTACTTGGGACCATTTTCAGCAAGCTTTTCGCACAGCACATGTCTCAATTGGAGCCATGCAGATGAAGAAGCGTGAGTTTCGCAACTTACGCCAGGGGAACCGTACTGTAGCTCAGTACGTGGATGATTTTAGCAAGTTATCACGCTATGCCCCTGATGATGTGGCCACAGATGCCGCGAAGCAGGAGAAGTTCATGGAAGGTCTGAACGATGAGATGAGCATGCAGTTGATGGTGGCAACTTTCAACAACTACGAGGAGTTGGTAGATAAGGCCCTCATGATTGAAGGAAAGCATCAGCAAATTGAGAGTCGTAATAGGAAGTATGGACAAGGGAAGTATAATTCAGGAGATCACCAGAAGCCCCGCTCCGAACCCGGGAGGACTTGTTCATAACCATGGAGGTCACAACCACACTGGAGGAGGATCACATAACCACAATGGTGCAAAGAATGGGAATGGGAACGGAGTTAATAACAATCAGAACTGCTCCAACCTAGCTACACCCGCCAAAAGAGACCTAAGTCAAGTTACTTGCTTTAAGTGCGGGAAGACATGGCACTATGCCAATGATTGCCCTGAAGGAAGGAATGGAAAGCGGAAGCAGGGAGCGCTGGGAAGAAGCCCAATCCGTTCAACAAAGGACAAGTGAACCACGTTAACGTGGAGGAGGTTGAAGAACAGCCGGACGCGGTAATAGGTAAGTTTTTGGATAAGTCATTTACCGCTCTTGTTCTTTTCGATACTGGTGCATCACATTCATACATATCAAGGGGATTTGTGGATAAATTTAAGCTACCAACCCAAACCCTTAGGACCGCTCTTTTAGTAAGCTCTTTGGAGGCGAGTACATGGCTAGCCGATGGTGCAACCAGATACAACTAACCATTGGCACGCATGTTTTTCCGTCTGACCTAATTATCTTGGAGTCGCAAGGATTGGATGTGATATTAGGTATGGACTGGATGTCAAACTATGGAGGAAGTATTGACTGTGTGAGTAACTCAATTTATCTCACCACCCCGGAGGGAAAAAGGATTAAGTATGTATCTAGGCATGTGCCTAGGAGGAGCCAAGTGAATGCCCTCACGGGAGTTGTACAGGAGGAAGTGCCTGTAGTAAAGGATTTTCCGGATGTTTTCCCAGAGGAGTTACCAGGCATGCCACCGGATCGAGACACTGAATTCCTGATAGAGCTATTGCCAGGTACATGGCCAATATCCAACAGACCATATCGGATGCCCGCGAATGATCTGGAGGAAATTAAGAAACGGATCAAGGAGTTATTGGAGAAAGGATACATTTGAAGGAGTTCATCACCTTGGGGAGCTCCAGTGCTTTTGGTGGAGAAGAAGGATAAATCCCTGAGGATGGTTGTTGATTACCGAGCCTTGAATGAGGTAATGATTAAGAACAAGTACCCACTATCGATGATCAATGATCTGTTTGATCAGCTGCAAGGAGCTAAGGTGTTTTCGAAGATTGATCTATGATCAGGATACCACCAGTTGAAGATCCGAGAGAAGGATATACCGAAGACAGCGTTTACCACGCGGTATGGACTATATGAGTATACGTTCATGTCATTTGGACTGACTAACGCCCCTGCCTATTTCATGAGTATGATGAACAAGGTGTTCATGGAGTATTTGGACAAGTTTGTTGTGGTGTTCATTGATGATATTATGGTGTACTCGAAGAACGAAGAGGAGCACAAGGAGCACTTGCGTTTGGTTCTCGAGAAACTCAGGGAACACCAGTTATACGCCAAATTCAGCAAGTGCGAGTTTTGGTTGAAGGAAGTCGGATTTCTTGGGCATGTTATATCAGGAGAGGGTATAGCAATGGACCCCAGCAAGGTACAATCAGTCACTGAATGGTTGGCACCCACTTCAGTTGGTGAGATCTGCAGTTTCCTTGGACTCGCTGGATATTATCGGAGATTCATTGAGAATTTTTCCAAGATAGCTAAGCCAATGACTGAATTGCTGAAGAAGGATACTAAGTTTAAATGGACGGAGGATTGCGAGGCAAGTTTTCAGGAGTTGAAGAAATGTTTGACCACAGCCCCAGTGCTAACATTGCCAGATATACATAAGGAGTTTCAAGTGTATTATGACGCCTCTCGCTTGGGACTTGGATGTGTGCTTATGCAGGACGGAAAGGTTGTTTCGTATGCCTCACAACAACTGAAGCCTCATAAGTTGAACTATGCCACACATGATTTGGAGCTAGCAGCCGTAGTGCATGCATTGAAGACTTGGAGACATTATCTTATTGGAAACCGTTGTGATGTGTTCACGGATCATAAGAGTTTGAAGTACATTTTCACACAGAAGGAGTTGAACCTTAGGCAGAGGAGATGGTTGGAACTTATAAAGGATTACGACATGAAGCTACACTACCATCCAGGAAAGGCCAATGTCATAGCAGACGCTTTGAGCCGGAAGAGTTACGCTAATATCCTTGAGAGTACGAGATTGCCGAAGGAGTTAGCTGAGGATATCATGGAACTTCGGTTGGAGATTGTTCCAAGAGGTTTCGTTGCAACAATGGAGGTTCAGTCGACCTTGTTGGACAAGATTCGAGAAGCTCAGAAGGAAGACAAAGAGATTGCTGAGATAAAGGAGAAGATGAGCAAAGGAAAGGCCAAAGGTTTTTGCGAGGATGAGCCCGATACCTTGTGGTTTGAGGACCGTGTTTATGTGCCCAATAACACTGAGATCAGGAAGTTGATACTACAGGAGGCCCATGACTCACCATACTCAATACACCCCGGAAACACTAAGATGTATTTGGATTTGAAAGAACGTTTCTGGTGGACTGGAATGAAGAAGGATATTGCCGAGTATGTAGCCGTATGTGATGTATGTCAGAGAGTGAAGGCAGAGCATCAAAAGCCAGCAGGATTGCTACAGCCTATGCCGATACCCGAATGGAAGTGGGATAAACTTGGCATGTACGTTATCACCGGATTGCCCAGAACCAAAGCAGGATATGACTCAATATGGGTAGTAGTTGATTGCTTGACCAAAGTAGCTCACTTTATCCCAGTGAAAACCACCTATACAAGTGCAAAGTTGGCCAAGATATATATGTCCAGGATCGTATGTTTGCATGGAGTTCCGAGGAACATCATATCAGATAGAGGAACATAGTTACTTCAAAGTTTTGGCATCAGTTACACCAGACTTTGGGAACAAGATTGGAGTTCAGTACATCATTTCACCCGCACACAGATGGACAGACAGAGAGAGTCAACCAGATTCTGGAGGACATGTTGAGAGCCTGTGCGCTACATTATGGATCTAGTTGGGATGACAATTTGCCGTACGCAGAGTTCTCATACAACAATAGCTACCAGGCCAGTTTGAAGATGGCACCGTTTGAAGCTCTGTATGGACGCAGATGTAGAACACCCCTGATGTGGGATGAGGTAGGAGACCGTCAGTTGTTTGGACCAGATTTGATCAAGGAGTCTGAAGAGAAGGTTAAACTGATCCGTGACAGATTGAAGATTGCTCAGTCCAGGCAGAAGAGTTATGCAGACACGAAACGCAAGAAGGTAACCTATGAAATTGGAGACCGAGCCTATCTGCGAGTATCACCCTTGCGAGGAGTGAAACGTTTTGGAGTTAAGGGGAAGTTAGCTCCAAGATTTGTAGGACCGTATCGTGTTTTGGAACGGATGGGAGAAGTTGCCTACAAGCTGGAGTTACCTGAAGGATTGTCAGAAGTTCACGATGTGTTCCACGTATCAAAGCTCAAGAAGTGTCATGCTGAGATGGCCGATATACCGTTAAGAGATACAGTGCCCCTGGAGGCGATTCAGTTGGATAGTAATTTGACCTATGAAGAGAAGCCAGTGAAGATTCTTGACTTTGACAGCCGAGTCACTCGCAACAAGGTTATCAAGTTTTGCAAAGTTCAGTGGAGCCACTATACCGAGGAGGAAGCCACCTGGGAACGAGAAGATGGTATCCGCAAGGACCACCCGCACCTATTTTCTAGCCAACCCGAATCTCGAGGACGAGATTCATCTCAAGGGAGGTAGGTTTGTACATCCCAAATTTTCAATTTGGAATGTTATACATAGGTCATCCATGCATATCATATTTTATTGCATCTTCGTTCCGCAATCCTCGAAATCCTAAGCAACTCAAGGACCCTCTCGAGAGAAGTTGGGGATTTTCCGGTTTTCATATTTGATTTTTATCAATTAGCAACGAGGATTTTTATTTTAATTATTTTTCACTCCGAAAAATATTTCATAAAAAAATAAATGAGGGGAGATAATATGACTTCTCCAAAACAATTGAAATATTGGAGGAAAAATGTTAAAATCATTTGTTGGATTTTATTTGAGTTTATTTGGATTTTATTTGTGTTAGAAAAATTGCACGTTTTCAAAATTGCATTTTAGGGCCAAGAAAATGTTCATCTTGTTCTAAATATTTCATTTAGACGGTGAAAATTTGTTTTGGCATTTTTAGTTTTTTATTTTATTTTATAGGAGCTTTCTGTCGGTGGAACCTTAAAAAAAACTCCTCGCGGCCGACCGGGCCTAGGGCCTAGCCGAGCCGCCGCCGCTTCTTGCGCCCCCCCCGCCGCCACTCAGACCGGAGTCCGAGTTGGACTCCGCCTCCGCCGCCGCCTTGCCCCCTCCTCCAAGCCGAGCCCCCCTCTTAAATACCGCCCCCCGCCACCACCACCCATGACCACCACCACCGCCGCCCGCCGGAGCCCGAGCCGAGCCGAGCCCGAGCCCGAGCCCGCCACCCCATGCCCACCGGAGCCCCGCCTCGCCGGACCTCTTGCCGGAGGTATCTGTCGGATCCGAGACCGCCGGTTTTTTAAAAACCGTTCGGTTTATTTTAAAAACCGTTCGGTTTATTTTAAAAACCGTTTGGTTTATTTTTTTTCCGAAACCCTAGTTCTCCTTTTTTTATATATCAGTTTTTTTTTCCGATTTATTTATTTGGCGAGCGTTCGCTCATTCGTTTGTTTTAGCGAACACGTTCTTCGTTTAGGTTCATTTAACGAACGTTCGTTCGTTAAGCTGTTCATCGTTTTCTTTTTATCGGATTTATTCCGTGATTTTTCTGATCGTGATTTCTGATCCGATGTTAGATCTAGTATAACTTTTCGCTCGTTTATCGAAATCAGGCGATTCAAGTGCCTAGAGTTTCGTTTCGAAACCCTCTTTCCGAATAACCAACTCAAACAAGTTTTTGCCTCTGTAAAATTTTCCCCTAGTTCAGTTTAGTATACGGATCTTATTTCTTTCGCCGTTCGAGTTTTGTTGCTTCGTTTGGTTTGATTCTTTTTGCAAACCGGAGTTCTTGAGTTGAACTTTCTGGTCAGCCTCTTTTAGTTGAAGTTTTACCTATGCATCTTTTCTTGTTGGTTATGTATGTTATTGTTTGCTTGCGATTGAATTCCCGGAGTGCGAAGTGTGTTACTACGAGTCTCTAGGATTCGCGGATCGTCAGCAAGGCAAGTAACACATTGATCATACTCTTTTCATACCCAGTTTTTATGCATTAGCTCAATCCTCAAACATTGCATGATTAGGATGTCATTAACTTGTGGGTTGGGAAGTAGTAGTTGAGGTAGAACCTATTGCCCTGTTATTATCAAACCCTTGGGAGTTACTTCTACGTGTTGCTATTATTGCTATGCTATGCTCGTAGACGTGGTTTGAGTTTGAGTGAATCCATGACAGATGTGAGATTGTTAATTAATGGTTTACTTTAAGGTGGCAACTTTAATACACATCTGGGTGGATTGAGGCACGTGGGGAACCCAGTGTTGTCTGTTTTATTTTGGAAATCACCGGTACCCGTGTGATCTTCCTATGGACCGCCACCCAGGCTCAAAGGGAACTGAGATTATTCATGCTAGAAACTTCCGTGTGCAGCCACAAGCTATTATGGGCTCTAGCATAGTTGAGTAAGTTAGTTACGTGAAGCTCTTGAAGAGGTAGATCAACAGGTAGTGGGTTTTGTAGGTTTGGTATGGTCTACCCTGAGTAGAGAGTTAATGTTTCTGAAAGACTATGTATCGATCATCCGTTTCTCAAACACCATGTAGTGCGAGAAATCAATGGAGGTGATCGAGTCTTGTGGGGAAAAGTGCGCAAACCTCTGCAGAGTGTACAATCTAATCATGGTTAGCCGTGTCCCCGGTTATGGACAATTCTGAGTATCTAGTACTTGAGTATTCACATGTATTTCATCACTCTTAATTAATATTGTTGGGTTGTTAATTACTTTAATTGGGATTGAGATGGGGTTATACCTTCTCAATGATGTTTCAACCACCATGATAGTTAAATTAAAAGTTTATTCCTTTGTTGTAGGAAAAAATTAGCTTTTCGCAAAACTATAACCATAGAGCTTTCCACCAGCCAAATATGCATGTAGTGATAGCATTATTTTGTTCTGCTCTATTGTGTTATATTGCCAGCATATTCCATGTGCTGACCCGTTCTCGGGCTGCAACGTATTATGTTGCAGAATTTTTAGACGAGGAGTAAGGATCGTTAGGTCGTTGCCGTGCAGCTCAGCTATGCCGTTGGAGTTGATGGACTCACTTTATCTTCCAAGCCTTCCGCTGTTATCGCATTAGATGGCCTTAAGCCATATTATCGTAATAAGTTCTCTTTTGAGAAATTCGATGTAATAAGTGTGTGATTGCTACTATGTTATAAATCCTTCGAGGATTGTGTGTGTCAAGATTATCGATCCGTGGATGACATCAAACACAGAGACTTGACCATCTGAGGTCGGGTCGCTACAACAAGCCAAGTTCTATAATGAAAAATCCCACTAGTATATGAAAGTGACAAAATAGGAGACTCTCTATCATGAAGATCATGGTGCTACTTTGAAGCACAAGTGTGGAAAAAGGATAGTAATATTGTCCCTTCTCCTTTTTCTCTCATTTTTTCTTATTTTTCTTTGCTTGGGCTTCTTTTGGCCTCTTTTTTTTTTCTAAAGTCCGGAGACTCATCCCAACTTGTGAGGGAAATCATAGCTTCCATCATCCTTTCCTCACATGGGACAATGCTCTAATAATGATGATTATCACACTTTTATTTACTTCCAACTCAAAAATTACAGCTCGATACTAGAACAAGATATGACTCTATATGAATGCCTCCGGCGGTGTACTGGGATGTGCTATGATCAAGAGTGACATGTCTAAAAAATATGAACGGTGGCCTTGCCCCAAATATTATGCCAACTACATGAGATCATGCAAAGCAATATGACAATTATGGTGCGTGTCATAATAAATGGAACGGTGGAAGTTGCATGGCAATATATCTCGGAATGACTATGGAAATGCCATAATAGGTAGGTATGGTGGCTTTTTTGAGGAAAGGTATATGGTGAGTTTAATGCACCAGCAAAAGTTGCGCGGTACTAGAGAGGCTAGTAATGGTGGAAGGGTGAGAGTGTGTATAATCCATGGACTCAACATTTGTCATAAAGAACTCACATGTTTATTGCAAAAATTTATTAGCCATCAAAACAAAGTAGTACGTGCATGCTCCTAGGGGGATAGATTGGTAGGAAAAGACCATCGCTCGTCCCTGACCTCCACTCATTAGGAAGACAATTAAAAAATAAATCATGCTCTGACTTCATCACATAACGGTTCACTATACGTGCATGCTACAGGAATCACAAAATTTAACACAAGTATTTTTACCAATCGACAATTACTCACTAGCATGACTCTAATATCACCATATTTATATCTCGAAACAAATGCAAGGAATCAAACTTCTCATCTATTCAATGCTCTTTATATGAAAGTTTATACTATATTCCTCTTGGATGCCCATCATATTAGGACTAAATTCATAACCTAAGAAAATTACCATGTTTATTAAGACTCTCAAAATAATATAAGTGAAGCATGAGAGTTCATCAATTTATATAAAATAAAGCCACCATCATGCTCTAAAAAGATATAAGTGAAGCACTAGAGCAAACAGCCTAGCTCAAAAGATATAAGTGAAGCACATAGAGTATTCTAACAAATTCATGAAATATGTGTGCCTCTCAAAAGGTGTGTACAGAAAGGATGATTGTGGCAAACTAAAAAGCAAAGACTCATATCATACGAGACGCTCCAAGCAAAACTCATATCATGTGATGAATAAAAATATAGCCTCAAGTAAATTTACCGATGGATTGAAGACAAAAGAGGGGATGCCATCTGGGGCATCCCCAAGCTTAGATGCTTGGTTGTCCTTGAATATTACCTTGGGGTGCCTTGGGCATCCCCAAGCTTAGGCTGCTGCCACTCCTTATTCAGGTGTCCATCAAATATTTACCCAAAACTTGAAAACTTCACAACACAAAACTCAACAGAAAACTCATAAGATCCATTAGTATAATAAAATAAATCACCACTTTTGGTATTGTTGTGAACTCGTTCTTTGGTGTTATATCTACTGTATTCCAAATTCTCCATGGTTCCTACCCCCTGATACTACCCATAGATTCATCAAAATAAGCAACAACACATAGAAAACAGAATCTATCAAAAACCGAACATACTGTAGTAATACGGAAACTTCATATACTTCTGTGACTCCAAAAATTCTAAAAAATTAGGACAACCTGGGCAATTTGTATATCAATATTTTGTAAAAAAGTTCAGATCAAAAGCACGTTTCTATGGTTTTTAAAATTCTGGCAATGAGCACAAAAGTTTCTATTTTTCAGCAAGATCAAATCAACTATTACCGTAGACCATCCCAAAGGTCTTACTTGGCTCAAACGCTAATTGAAACACCAAAACACAATTACTACAGAGGTAATAATGTGTATTTATTGAAAAATAGAACCAAATACAAAAAACATAAAAATAAAATTGGGTTGCCTCCCAACAAGCGCTATTGTTTAACGCCCCTAGCTAGGTATAAAACATAGATCTAGGTATTGTCATCTTGTTTTTTTTAATGGATGTGTTCTCTCCGGAGGTTTTGCAAAGACAACTTGGAACACATTATCCATAGAAATTTGGCATTATCAAGTTGCCCATCTAAGTATCCCTTTTGGTTTCCAACCACAATCCAAGAATATTGTTGATTAACATCACTGAAAACTTGTTGAATCAGATCTAAAACGGGGATTTTCTTTTTAAGGTTCTCATAAAAAACTAATTATTTCCAAGCAAATGTCTCAACGTATAGTCACTATTGTAAAGGATCTCATCTATCACTGTTTATCATGGCTCATACCATAAAAGTCAAAAATTTCCCTAGCTTCCCGCACTGTGCGATCAAATTCATTCATAAGAACTCATTAAACATTCTTTGCAAGGTTGGATGAGTATGAATAAATCTATTTTCAAATTTCAGAACTAGTGCTGAAAGAGCCTCTGCACATGTCTTAGTTCTTTTAAGTATAGGAGCATAACCAAAAGGCAAGTTGCCTACAGAATTGAAAAATTCTTGGACATGTTCTTTTCCCATAATGTTCCCTTGCCCCAAAACAAAAGTTTTAGCATCCAAATTGCCAGATCATCCAATTTTATGAGTTAGGCCATCATCTATTTCTGCCATACCAAAGTCACTCATGATGACGAGTTCAAGCAGACGAAAAGGATCGAGCGAAAGAAGGGCGAATAGAAAGGCAAATATTTTTGTGTTTTTTTGAAAATGTTTTAGAAGCGGAGGAGAGGAAAACGAGAGGCAAATGGGAAATAATATAATGCAAGATATGAGAGTTTATGATGGGTACTTGGTAGGCTTTATGTAGAACCTCCTGGCAACGGCGCCATAAATTCTTCCTAGTACTTCTTGAGCTTGCGTTGATTTTTTCCTTGAAGAGGAAAGGGTGATGCAGCAAAGTAGAGATAAGTATTTCCATCAGTTAGGAACCAAGGTATCAATCAAGTAGGACGCATAAGCAAGTCTCTAATCTATGCACCTGCACAAACTGACAAACACTTGCACTCAACGCGAGAAGGGGTTGTCAATCCCTTCACGGTCTCGAACAAGAGTGAGATCTAATAGAGATAGGTATAAAACATAAATAAAAAGGCAAACTAAAATAAATTGCGGCAAAGATATTTTTGGGTTTTTTGGTCTATAGATCTGAAAATATATGATGGAAAATAGACCCGGGGGCCATAGGTTTCACTAGAGACTTCTCCCTTGAAGATAGCATACGATGGGTGAAAAAATTACTGTTGAGCAATTGATAGAAAATCGCAAAGTTATGACGATATCTAAGGCAACGATCATGAATATAGGCATCATGTCCGTGACAAGTAGACTGACTCCTTCCTGCATCTACTACTATTACTCCTTTTCTGTAAAACTCAAAACCAAGGAAAAACATAAACTGGCACTGGGCTCTGGGTTAATAAGTTAGTCCCAAAAATAATATAAAATAGCATATTAATGCATATAAAACATCCAAAATAGATAATATACTAGCATGGGACAATCAAAAATTATAGATACGTTGGAGATGTAGCATGAACCTACCACAAAGCACATGTCCCACTGAAGACAAATCAATCTAGTTGGCAAAACTAAATGGATAGATCGGAGAGAAATACCACTACAAAAAAAAGACACATCCGCGACATTTTGGGCCGAACAAAAAAAAATTCTGTCATACATATGACACTTCTATGACGACAACTGTGACAAAACCCGGTATCATCATAGATGTGGTGGGCTCCTAGTTCTATGACAAAAAAGCATGACATAAAATGGGCTTTTTGTCCTGGGCGGGCCAGAGACGCAGCTGCATGACATTCTTTGGACCGTCTATGATGGAAAAAACCGTGGTAGAAGCGAGGGCAAGGAAAATTTCGGGGAGTTCCCGGTTACGGTGGGAGGTCGGGGGCCAAGCGATGCACGTTTCTCTCGTACACATACGAGCGTGTGTGTGAGGCATTGGCTCTAACTGAACCCGAGCGAGGCGTTGGGCTCTAACTAAACCCGGCGATTACCTTTGCGAACTCTGGCGTTCTCGAACCCGAGCGATCGATCGATGGCTGTTAACTAAACCCGATCGAGCGATTCCTTCGCTACTGCTGCTAACTGAAGCCGATCAATTGGATGAAACAGTGAGCGTTGCGGTGGGGTTTGGATGAACAGTGAGTGGTGGCGTTGCCTCTGGATGAACAAGACCCCGTGGTGTGGAGAGCTGGATGAACAGTAGACGGTGGAGGGGTGTCCGTGGAGGGGTGGTTGAACAGGACCCCGTGGTGTGGAGGGCTGGATGAGCGAGACGGTGGAGGGTGCCCGTGGAGGGTGGTTGAACAAAGAGCGGTGAAGTAGCGCGTGGTGGAGGCTGGATGAACAGGAGCCCGTGGAGGCTGGAGGAGGTCGACGGTAGCCCGTGGAGGCTGGAGGAGGTCGACGGTGGAGACGAACAGTATCCCGTGGAGTCCCGTTTTGCGGTACGCCACACCCCTCCCGATGAACAGGACCCCCGTTTCGACCGTAGCGCTCCAACACAAGTCCGTTTCGTCCGTTTTGCGGTACGCCACACCCCGCCCGATCAATAGGACCCCTGTTTCGGCCGTAGGACGTCCGTTTCCTCCGTTTTGCGGTACGCCACACCCTCCCGATCAACAGGACCCCCGTTTCAACCATAGGAGGTCCGTTTCCTCCGTTTTGCGGTACGCCACACCCCTCCCGATCAACATGACCCCCGTTTCGACCGCAGGAGGTCCATTTCCTCCATCTTGCGGTACGCCACACCCCTCCCCATGAACACGACGCATTCCGTTGCCTCCCCATGAACACGACGCATTCCGTTGCCTCCCCATGAACACAAAGACGGCGCTGTTTCTCTGTTCCGACCCAGCCATGTACACGAGCCCTGGCCATACGTATGCGCGAGTAGGCGTTCGAGACCCTGCCCGTATGTACGTACGTGGCCATATTTTCTTTCTTGCACCCTGGCCACTGTACGTACGTGTACATGCTACGTGTGCGCCTCTACTACGACATGTATGCGCCTCTACTACGACACGTGCGCGCCTCTACATCGACCAGTATATATGTGCGCATACGTCATGACTGCACGACAACGCCACGTACACTTCACCAGGTGGGTCCCGACCGCCGTGCACTTCCTTGCTGCGAAGATGTAGCTGGTGGGTCCCAGCGGTCGAGGCGAATCGTTTTGGTTTTTTACCCGGACGCACTTCCTTGCGTGCGAAGATGTAGCTGGTGGGTCCCAATGATCGGCGAATCATTTTTTGCCGGACGCACTTCCTTGCATGCGAAGGTGTAGCTGGTGGGTCCCAGCAATGGGGGAAACATTTTTTCACAAATCTGAGTACAAAGGCCCGTCCGGTGGGTCCCTCGTCAGGTGGAGGAATCATTATTTTTCGCGTAATAAGGAGGCACTTCCTTGCTGCGGCCGTGGACCCAGCTGTCAGCCTCTCCACGTACAGTCCACGTCCGATGGAAGTCGTTCCTTGACCACGTTGACCATGCCGCGCCGAGAGCACCAGGGCGGTGGACGACGGCGAGGCCTAGGAAGGGGACGACGCGGAGCCGGTGAAGACGCGGCAGTGGATGCCCACGCGGAGAGGAGTATGAGGGTTCACTCGTTCGACTGTGGTGTGAGGCTGCCGTTGCCGCAGGGCCTGGCCAGCGGTGGGAATAGTAGGGGGCGGTGAGGCCTCCACGACAACACAGCAGGCCACGGGAGGCAGGAGCAGGCGGCAGGTGTCGGTGTCAAAATCGGCGGATCTCGGGTAGGGGGTCCTGATCTATGCGTCTTAGGCTGATGGTAATAGGAAGCAAGGGACACAATGTTTACCCAGGTTCGGGCCCTCTCGATGGAGGTAAAACCCTACTTCCTGCTTGATTAATATTGATGATATGAGTAGTACAAGAGTAGATCTACCACGAGATCGTAGAGGCTAAACCCTAGGAGCTAGCCTATGATGATTATGATTGTAATTGTGATCGGCCTTCTAAGGACCAACCTCTCCGGTTTATATAGGCACCGGAGAGGGCTAGGGTTTACATGGAGTCGGTTACAAGGAAGGAAATATAATATCCGGATCGCCAAGCTTGTCTTCCACGCAAAGGAGAGTCCCATCTGGACACATGGCGGAGTTTTGAGTCTTGTATCTTCATGCTTCAATAGTCCGGACGATGTATATAGGTGTTGGGGAACGCAGTAATTTCAAAAAATTTCCTACGCACACACAGGACCATGGTGATGGCATAGCAACGAGAGGGGAGAGTGTTGTCTACGTACCCTCGTGAGACCGTGGCGAAGCGATCACAACGTAGAGGAAGTAGTCGTATGTTCTCCTCGCGATCCTGCCGATCCCAAATACGTTACTCCGGCACCTCCGAGTCGATGATGACGTAGAGGAAGTAGTCGTCGTTCTCCTCACGATCCAGCCGATCCCAGCGCCGTTACTCCGGTGCCTCCGAGTTCTTGGCACACGTTCAGCTCGATGGCGCTCCACGGGCTCCGATCCAGCAAAGCTCCGGGAGAGGGAGTTCCACAAGACGACGGCGTGGTGACGATCTTGATGTTTCACCGGCGCAGGCTTCGCCTAAGCACCGCTACGATATGACCGAGGTGGAATATGGTGGAGGGGGCACCGCACACGGCTAAGGAACGATCTCAAGGATCAACTTGTGTGTCCTAGGTGCCCCCTCCCCGTGATATAAAGGAGGGAGGGAGGAGGTGGCGGCCCCAAGGGGAGGCGCACCAGGAGGGGAAACCTACTCCAAGTAGGTTTCCCTCTCTTTCCTTATCTTATTTGGAGGGGAAGGAAGGAGTACTAGTATTAGGAAGTAGTACTAGTAGTAGGAATAGGAAGAGGGGAAGGAGAAAGGAAGGGGGCCGCCCCTTCCCCAATTCGGATTGGGCTTGGGGCGCGCCTCCCTTGTTCCTTCTCCTTCCTCCTACATGGGCCCAATAAGGCCCATATACCTCCCGGGGGTTCCGGTAACCTCCGAGCTCCAAACTTCTCCGAACCTTTCCGTGTCCAAATATATCCGTCCAATATATTAATCTTTATGTCTCGACCATTTCGAGACTCCTCGTCATGTCCGTGATCATATCCGGACTCCGAACAACCTTCGGTACATCAAAATACACAAACTCATAATATAACCGCCATCGAAACCTTAAGCGTGCGGACCCTACGGTTCGAGAACAATGTAGACATGACCGAGACACATCTCCGGTCAATAACCAATAAGCGGGACCTGGATTCCCATATTGGTTCCTACATATTCTACTTAAGATCTTTATCGGTCGGACCGCGCATAACAACATACGTTGTTCCCTTTGTCATCGGTATGTTACTTACCCGAGATTCGATCGTCGGTATCCAATACCTAGTTCAATCTAAATTCTTGGCAAGTCTCTTTACTCGTTCCGTAATACATCATCTCACAACTAACTCATTAGTTGTAATGCTTGCAAGGCTTATGTGATGTGTATTACCGAGAAGGCCTAGAGATACCTCTCCGCAATCGGAGTGACAAAACCTAATCTCGAAATACGCCAACCCAACAAGTACCTTTGGAGACACCTGTAGTACTCCTTTATGATCACCCAGATTCGTTGTGACGTTTGGTAGTACCAAAGTGTTCCTCCGGTAAACAGGAGTTGCATAATCTCATGAGTTACAGGAACATGTATAAGTCATGAAGAAAGCAATAGCAACATACTAAACGATCAAGTGCTAGGCTAACGGAATGGGTCATGTCAACCAGATCATTCTCCTAATGATGTGATCCCGTTAATCAAATGACAACTCATGTCTATGGTTAGGAAACATAACCATCTTTGATTAACGAGCTAGTCAAGTAGAGGCATACTAGTGACACTCTGTTTGTCTATGTATTCACACATGTATTATGTTTCCGGTTAATACAATTCTAGCATGAATAATAAACATTTATCATGATATAAGGAAATAAATAATAACTTTATTATTGCCTCTAGGGCATATTTCCTTGATCTCCCACTTGCACTAGAGTCAATAATCTAGTTCACTCAAGAATGATTCTAACACCCATGGAGTCTTGGTGCTGATCATGTTTTGCTCGTGGAAGAGGCTTAGTCAACTGATGCGCAACGTTCAGATCCGTATGTATTTTGCAAATCTCTATGTCTCCCACTTGGACTTGGTCCCGAATGGAATTGAAGCGTCTTTTGATATGCTTGGTCCTCTTGTGAAATCTGGATTCCTTTGCCAAGGCAATTGCACCAAGATTGTCACGGAAGATCTTCATTGGTCCCGATGCACTAGGTATAACACCTAGATCGGAAATGAACTCTTTCATCCAGACTCCTTCATTTCTTTGCTTCAAGCAGCTATGTACTCCGCTTCACATGTAGATCCCGCCATACGACGCTTTGTTTAGAACTGCACCAACCAGCGGCTCCACCGTTTAACAAAAACACGATCCGGTTTGCGATTTAGAATCGTCCGGATCGGTGTCAAAGCTTACATCGACGTAACCATTTACGACTAGCTCTTTGTCACCTCCATATACGAGAAACATATCCTTAGTCCTTTTCGTATTTCAGGATGTTCTTGACCGCTGTCCGATGATCCACTCTGGATTACTTTGGTACCTTCCTGCAAGCTTACAGTTAAGCATCGTCAGGTCCGTACACAGCATTGCATACATGATAGAGCCTATGGCTGAAGCATAGGAACATCTTTCATTTTCTCTCTATCTTCTGCTGTGGTCGGGCATTGAGTCCGACTCAATTTCACACCTTGTAATACAGGTAAAAAACCTTTCTTTGCACGATCCATTTTGAACTTTTCAAAACTTTATCAAGGTATGTGCTTTGTGAAAGTCCAATTAAGCGTCTTGATCTATCTCTATAGATTTTGATGCCCAATATGTAAGCAGCTTCACCAAGGTCTTTCATCGAAAAACTCTTGTTCAAGTATCCCTTTATGCTATCCGAAATTCTATATCATTTCCGATCAATAATATGTCATCTACATATAATATCGTAAATGCTACAGAGCTCCCACTCACTTTCTTGTAAATACAGGCTTCTCCATAAGTCTCAGATAAACCCAAATACTTTGATCACACTATCAAAGCGTTTATTCAATCTCCGAGTTGCTTGCACCAGTCCATAAATGTATATATGTAGATTGCACACTTTGTTAGCTCCCTTTTGATCTATAAAACATTCTGGTTGCATCATATACTACTCTTCTTCCGTAAACCCATTCAGGAATGCGGTCTTTACATCCATTTGCCAAATTTCATAATCATAAAATGCGGCAATTGCTAACATGATTCGGACAGACTTAAGCATCGCTTCGGGTGAGAATGTCTCATCGTAGTCAACCCCTTGAACTTGTCGAAAACCCTTGCGACAAGTCGAGCTTTGTAGACAGCAATATTACCCGTCGGCCGGTCTTCTTCTTGAAGATCCACTTGTTTTCTATTGCTTGCCGACCCTCGGGCAAGTCAACCAAAGTCCATACTTTGTTTTCATACATGGATCCCATCTCGGATTTCATGGCCTCAAGCCATTTTGCGGAATCTGGGCTCACCATCGCTTCTTCATAGTTCGTAGGTTCATCATGATCTAGTAGCATGACTTCAAGAACAGGATTGCCGTACCACTCAAGTGCGGATTTTATTCTGGTTGATCTACGAGGTTCTCAGAGTAACTTGATCTGAAGTTTCATGATCAACATCATCAACTTCCTCACTATTTGGTGTAGATATCGCAGAAACTGGTTTACGTGATAAACTACTTTCAAATAAGGGAGAAGGTACAGATTACCTCATCAAGTTCTACTTTCCTCCCACTCACTTCTTTCGAGAGAAACTCCTTCTCTAGAAAGGATCCATTCTTAGCAACAAATGTCTTGCCTTCGGATCTGTGATAGAAGGTGTACCCAACTGTCTCCTTTGGGTATCCTATGAAGACACATTTCTCTGATTTAGGTTCGAGCTTATCAGGTTGAAGCTTTTTCACATAAGCATCGCATCCCCAAATTTTAAGAAACGACAACTTTGGTTTCTTGCTAAACCACAGTTCATAAGGTGTCGTCTCAACGGATTTTGACGGTGTTCTATTCAGCGTGAATGCGGCCGTCTCAAGAGCATAACCCCAAAAGCGATAGCGGTAAATCTGTAAGAGACATCATAGATCGCACCATATCTAGTAAAGTGCGATTACGACGTTCGGACACACCATTGCGCTGTGGTGTTCGGGTGGCGTGAGTTGCGAAACTATTCCGCATTGTTTCAAATGTAGACCAAACTTCGTAACTCAAATATTCGCCTCCACGATCAGATCGTAGAAACTTTATTTTCTTATTACGATGATTTTCAACTTCACTCTGAAATTCTTTGAACTTTTCAAATGTTTCAGACTTATGTTTCATTAAGAAGATATACCCATATCTGCTTAAATCATCCGTGAAGGTGAGAAAATAACGATATCCGCCACGAGCCTCAACATTCATTGGACCACATACATCTGTATGTATGATTTCCAACAAATCTGTTGCTCTCTCCATAGTAACGGAGAACTGGTAATTAGTCATCTTGCACATGAGGCACGGTTCGCAATTTACAAGTGATTCATAATCAAGTGACTCCAAAAGTCCATCAGAATGGAGTTTCTTCATGCGCTTTATACCGATATGACCTAAACGGCAATGCCACAAATAAGTCGCACTATCATTATCAACTCTGCATCTTTTGGTTTCAACATTATGAATATGTGTATCACTACTATCGAGATTCATTAAAAATAGACCACTCTTCAAGGGTGCATGACCATAAAAGATATTATTCATATAAATAGAACAACCTTTATTCTCTGATTTAAATGAATAACCGTCTCGCATCAAACAAGATCCAGATATAATGTTCATGCTTAACGCGGCACCAAATAACAATTATTTAGGTCTAAAACTAATCCCGAAGGTAGATGTAGAGGTAGCGTGCTGACCGCGATCACATCGACATTGGAACCATTTCCCACGCCGCATCGTCACCTCGTCCTTTGCCGGTGTTCGCAATCAGTAGTCCCTGCTTTGAGTTGCAAATATTAGCAATGTAACCCGATATCAAATACCAGTGCTACTGCGAGCTCTAGTAAGGTACACATCAATAACATGTATATCACATATACCTTTGTTCACTTTGCCATCCTTCTTATCCGCCAAATACTTGGGGCAGTTCCGCTTCGACTGACCGATGCTTGCGGTAGAAGCACTCGATTTCAGGTTTAGGTCCAGACTTGGGTTTCTTCCCTTGAGCAGCAACTTGTTTGCTGTTCTTCTTGAAGTTCCTTCTTCTTCCCTTTGCCTTTCTTCTTGAAACTAGTGGTCTTATTGACCATCAACACTTGATGCTCCTTCTTGTTTTCTACCTCCGCAGCTTTCAAAGATTGCGAAGAGCTCGAGCATAGTCTTTACTAACCCTTGCATATTATAGTTCATCACGAAGCCTTTGTAGCTTGGTGGCGTTGATTGAAGAATTACATCAATGACACAATCATCCGGAAGATCAACTCCCGGTTGAGTCAAGTGATTGTAATACCCGGACATTCTCGAGTATGTGCTCACCGATGCACCCATTCTCCTCCATTTTGCAGCTATAGAACTTATTGGAGACTTCATATCTCTCAATCCGGGCATTACATTGAAATATCAACTTCAACTCTTGGAACATCTCATATGCTCCACGACTTTCAAAACGTCGTTGAAGACCCGGTTCTAAGCCGTAAAGCATGGCACACTGAACTATAGAGTAGTCATCAGCTTTGCTCTCGCCAGACGTTCTTAACGTCGCCGGTTACATCGGCCAGAAGAGCACGGCACCTAGCGGTGCATCCAGGACGTAACTCTTACGTGTAGCAATGAGGATAATCCTCGTGTTACGGACCCGATCCGTGTAATTGCTACCATCATCTTTCAACTTTGCTTTCTCAAGGAACGCATTAAAATTCAACGGAACAACAAAGACGAGCCATCTATCTACAAACAGACATAGACAAGAAATATACTATCATGTACTAAGTTCATGATAAATTTAAGTTCAATTAATCATATTACTTAAGAACTCCCACTTAGACAGACATCTCTCTAGTCATCTAAGTGATCACGTGATCCAAATCAACTAAACCATAACCGATCATCACGTGAGATGGAGTAGTTTTCAATGGTGAACATCTTATGTTGATCATATCTACTATATGATTCACGCCGTCCTTTCGGTCTCCGTGTTCCGAGGCCATATCTGCATATGCTAGGCTCGTCAAGTATAACCTGAGTATTCTGCGTGTGCAAAACTGGCTTGCACCCGTTGTAGATGGACGTAGAGCTTATCACACCCGATCATCACGTGGTGTCTCGCACGACGAACTTTGGCAACGGTGCATACTCGGGGAGAACACTACTTGATAATTTTAGTGAGAGATCATCTTAAAATGCTACCGTCAATCAAAGCAAAATAAGATGCATAAAGGATAAACATCACATGCAATCAATATAAGTGATATGATATGGCCATCATCATCTTGTGCTTGTGATCTCCATCTCCGGCACCGTCATGATCACCATCGCCACCGCGCGACACCTTGATCTCCATCGTAGCATCGTTGTCGTTCGCCATCTATTGCTTCTACGACTATCGCTACCGCTTAGTGATAAAGTAAAGCAATTACAGGGCGTTTGCATTTCATACAATAAAGCGACAACCATATGGCTCTCGCCAGTTGCCGATAACTTCGATTCTGAAACATGATCATCTCATACAATAAAATATAGCATCACGTCTTGACCATATCACATCACAACATGCCCTGCAAAAACAAGTTAGACGTCCTCTACTTTGTTGTTGCAAGTTTTACGTGGCTGCTACGGGCTGAGCAAGAACCGTTCTTACCTACGCATCAAAACAACAACGATACTTCGTCAAATAGACTCCGTTTTAACCTTCTCAAGGACCGGGCGTAGCCACACTCGGTTCAACTAAAGTGAGAGAGACAGACACCCGCCAGCCACCTTTAAGCACGAATGCTCGTAGCGGTGAAACCAGTCTCGCGTAAGCGTCGCATAATGTCGGTCCGGGCGCTTCATCTCACAATACCGCTGAACCAAAGTATGACATGCTTTGGTAGGCAAGATGACTTGTATCGCCCACAACTCACTTGTGTTCTACTCGTGCATATGACATCAACGCATAAAACCAGGCTCGGATGCCACCGCTGGGGAACGCAGTAATTTCAAAAATTTCCCTCGCTTTACGGGACCATGGTGATGGCATAGCAACGAGAGGGGAGAGTGTTGTCTACGTACCCTCGTGAGACCGTGGCGGAAGCGATCACAACATAGAGGAAGTAGTCGTGCGTTCTCCTCGCGATCCTGCCGATCCCAAGCGCCGTTACTCCGGCACCTCCGAGTCGATGATGACGTAGAGGAAGTAGTCGTACGTTCTCCTCACGATCCAGCCAATCCCAGCGCCGTTACTCCGGCGCCTCCGAGTTCTTGGCACACGTTCAGCTCGATGACGCTCCACGGGCTCCGATCCAGCAAAGCTCCGGGGAGAGGGAGTTCCGTCAGCATGACGGCGTGGTGACGATCTTGATGTTTCACCGACGCAGGGCTTCGCCTAAGCACCGCTACGATATGACCGAGGTGGAATATGGTGGAGGGGGGCACCGCACACGGCTAAGGAACGATCTCAAGGATCAACTTGTGTGTCCTAGGGTGCCCCCCTCCCCCGTATATAAAGGAGGGAGGGAGGAGGTGGCCGGCCCCAAGGGGAGGCGCACCAAGGGAGGGAGAAACCTACTCCAAGTAGGTTTCCCTCTCTTTTCCTTATCTTATTTGGAGGGGGAAGGAAGGAGTACTAGTATTAGGAAGTAGTACTAGTAGTAGGAATAGGAAGAGGGGGACGGAGAAAGGAAAGGGGGGGCCGGCCCCCTTCCCCAATTCGGATTGGGCTTGGGGGCGCCCCTCCCTTGTTCCTTCTCCCTTCCTCCTACATGGGCCCAATAAGGCCCATATACCTCCCGGGGTTCCGTAACCTCCCGGAGCTCCAAACTTCTCCGAACCTTTCCGGTGTCCAAATATATCCGTCCAATATATTAATCTTTATGTCTCGACCATTTCGAGACTCCTCGTCATGTCCGTGATCATATCCGGACTCGAACAACCTTCGGTACACCAAAATACACAAACTAATAATATAACAGTCATAGAAACCTTAATCGTGCGGACCCTACGGTTCGAGAACAATTTTGACATGACAGAGACACATCTCCGGTCAATAACCAATAGCGGTACCTGGATGCCCATATTGGCTCCTTCTTTTTCTACGAAGATCTTTCTCGGTCGGACCGCATAACAACATCGTTGTTCCCTTTGTCATCGGTATGTTACTTACCCGAGATTCGATCGTCGGTATCCAATACCTAGTTCAATCTCACATCGGCAAGTCTCTTTACTCGTTCCGTAATACATCATCTCACAACTAACTCATTAGTTGTAATGCTTGCAATGCTTATGTGATGTGTATTACCGAGAAGGCCTAGAGATACCTCTCCGACAATCGGAGTGACAAAACCTAATCTCGAAATACGCCAACCCAACAAGTACCTTTGGAGACACCTGTAGTACTCCTTTATGATCACCCAGTTACATTGTGACGTTTGGTAGTACCCAAAGTGTTCCTCCGGTAAACGGAGTTGCATAATCTCATAGTTACAGAACATGTATAAGTCATGAAGAAAGCAATAGCAACATACTAAACGATCAAGTGCTAGGCTAACGGAATGGGTCATGTCAATCAGATCATTCTCCTAATGATGTGATCCCGTTAATCAAATGACAACTCATGTCTATGGTTAGGAAACATAACCATCTTTGATTAATGAGCTAGTCAAGTAGAGGCATACTAGTGACACTCTGTTTGTCTATGTATTCACACATGTATTATGTTTCCGGTTAATACAATTCTAGCATGAATAATAAACATTTATCATGATATAAGGAAATAAATAATAACTTTATTATTGCCTCTAGGGCATATTTCCTTCAATAGGCCGGCTGTCCGGATACCCTCTAATCCAGGACTCCCTCAATAGCCCCTGAACCAGGCTTCAATGACGATGAGTCTGGCGCGCAGTCTTGTCTTCGACATTGCAAGGCGGATTCCATCTCCGAATACTCCAAAGTAGCTATCGAACACTTAGGCCATGTCCGGATCTGTGAGATGATCCTCACATACCATCGTAGGGAACAGAGCATAAATCTGATCTGCTGGCAATCTTCGCACGTCGTGCCCTTGCATCATGGCCTGGCCCAACATGAACCGGTGTTTCTTGGCTCACCTCGACTCGTGTTGCGAGGCGGTTTTATTGGCACGCCCTACCGAAGCAGAGATCGTGTTCCCCTTACTACGGGATCTTCCATCAATATGAGCGTGCGCAACTCCACGACGACCATTGGTATGACTCCCTGTGTTTTTTAGATAAATCTCCAGCGGTCATGCCGGGGACTCTTGATATTCTCCCCCTTTATAAAGGGGCCAGGCCTATACCTCTTTTCCACCACCCTTGCGCTTTTTCGCACCTCGAGTTCTAACACCCGAGACCTAAGCTCAAACACCCCCGATCCTCCAATATGTCCGGATCCAACCCTAAGGGCCAGTGGGTGGCCTCCTCGATCCAAGAGGAGGACATTGTGAGGCTTAGGGAGGTCGGATATCTGACCACCGACATCCAGCACAGGCTTCCTGCTCAAAGGCAGGTCATCCCTACACCGGAGCCCAATGAGAGCGTCGTGTTTGTTCCTCACTTCCTCCGCGGCTTGGGCCTCACCCTCGATCCCTTTGTGAGGGGGCTCATGTTCTATTACGGGTTGGATTTTCATGATCTAGCTCCAGATGCTATCCTCCATATCTCGTCGCTCATCATTGTGTGCGAGGCTTTTCTCCACGTCGCTCCACACTTCGGCTTATGGCTCAAGACCGTTAGTGTGAAGCCGAAGATGATCGAGGGGCGACATGCGGAGTGCAGAGGTGCTATAATAAGCAGGAACACCGATGCCCCCTGGCCAGAGGGTTCTTTCCCAGAAGTATCTGATGTATGGCATCAGAGGTGGTTTTATGTTACTGCTCCCAGAGGCACAAAGTGGGCGGCCGCCCCCGAGTTCCGCTCGGGCCCTCCATCACAATCGGCGTCATGGACCGACGTAGGACGGAGTTGGGGGCCCGCTGGTGATATACCAATACTGCAGAGGCGTATCCGTGAGCTTCTCGAGAGGGACATTAACCTAGTTAGCATAATTCAAGTAATGCTAATCCGATGGATGTTGCCGTGCAAACGACGGCCTCTCCGGATGTGGGAGTTCAATACGGAGGGTCCGCGGACTGTCAAGCACTTCTTCGGCCTAAAGCTCGAAGGGATGTGTAAGTTATTCTTCGGACCACAAGTAAACTGTCCGGATACCATCGAGGATGCGGGCCTAAGCTGCAATCGCCTAGATACCCAAGTAAGTAACCTTGAAACCGGACATTTTGCTATATATTTGTCGTAGTCATTATTCTAAAAACCCTCCGTGGCCAGGAATGGCTCAGCAAGGCGGAGAGAATCAGGTGTCCGGCGCCACTTCCCGAAGGCTCGCCTAGCCCTACCATAGCCAAGATGCTTGACCGGGTGCTTAGCAAAATACCCTCAGGGAAAGGCGAAGGAAAGGACAGTGAAGCCGAACTCCACACACTGCGCATCCAAACTGGGGGAATTGCTCCCTCCCCAAAGGAGGATAGTTGGGGAGGGGAATCCAAGGTCTCCTCCCCGCGCGGGAAGAAAAGGGCCGCCTCCCAAGATTTGGAGCCGGAGGTGCCCAAGCAGGGGAAGAAAGCTTCACCAGGGGGCCCTGCCCCGAAGGGCGTCCTTACCGCGTCATGCCCGTTAACGGGCCAGCCTCCACCGAGCTGTAAGCTACCTGTAAATTCGAAAGTACTGCGTTTCTCCGAGATCAATAACCAGGATTCGTCTTTTGCAGTTCGGCTAGCAGCTCTTCTCAACAGAGTTCGTCTTCGGGGGATCTTCCTCCGGAGATGATGGAGAGCGAGACTCCACCCACCTCTCCACCTCATGAAGTGGGTGACACCGAGGTGTCGTCATGGAGGAGTCCGGATCTGCCGAAGAATGAAGCTAACACATCAGCCGCCCTGAGCCCGAAGTGTTCGGCTCCCATGGGGGGCGGTGAGAAGGGTCCGACATAGTTCGATGTCTGGCTGGACGTACCGACAGGCCTTCTGGAGCGAGCTGCGCTCTCGGAGGAGCACCGCTCATTAATGAGCACGGTGCTCAAGAAGATTTCATCCGCTACAAGCGGTTTGAATGAAGCATTTACGAGCCTGCTCAGAGGCTTTGAGGTATGTAGTGAAAAATACACTATTTTCTGGCTGTGAGGCACGCGCTAGGAGTGCTCCCTATGGATAGTAGCCCCTGAGACTCTGGTTGCCCGCCGAGGCGGCAAATGGAGGATCATACTTCAAAAGTAATGATTGCACTGTACGTATGCGCAGGTATCTAAGGGTCCGGCAACCAACTAGTCAATTGAAGTTGCCGAACTAAGGAGGTAGATCGGATCTATTGATGCCGATATCACGCTGGTGAACGAGCGGCTGAACGAGTCACAAGGTATGTGCTCTACTTTCCTTATTATGTTGTATAGGGAAATATAAAAGGGGCATAATATTAATGCAATATGTTTGGGATGCAGATGGTGTTGCTGCCGTGGAAGCCCTTAGGGCGGAACTTGCCCAGGCCAAGGAACAAGCTCGGGTTAGCAATGCGGCTGCCCTAAAGGCGGCCGAAGAATTGAGAGCCGAACAGGCTGCTCATCGCCGAAGCGAGGAAAAGATAGCCGAAATGGCTGTTGAGTTGAAAAATGCCGCCGACCGGTATGAGCTCCTTGAGAAGGAGAATCAGGTTAACTTGTCTGACCTGAACAAGGCACTTAATGCCACCAAGGAGATGCAGACTGAAGTCAGGGGTGTGCGGGAGGAGCTTCAACAGGCCGGAAAAATCGCGGCTGGAGGCTCCTACTTACTGCGGACGAGATTTTCGGATCCGAACTATGCTCCCCTGGATGGACGCTGGAGTCCTATAGACGCGTATGCGGACTTGGCGAAGTGTATAACTAATGCAGCCAAGTTTTTCGAGGATCAAGGTGATAAATAAGTGGAGAAGCTTTTCTGGTCGCAATTCAATGCTCCCGCGCTCCCACTGCCGTTAAATGAGAAGATGGCTGCTGTGGCGGAGCTTCATAGGTTGTCCGGGCTTGCAATGCGGTCTATAATAGACCATCTTTAGTCGAAGGGGCCCAAGCCGGACAGTTACTTTGGTTTGGTGCAACAATTCCTTGGGGCCGTATCTCAGATCAACGCCCTGAGAAGGTCGGCGTGCATAGAGGGCGCACGAATGGCTCTTGCCCGCGTTAAAGCATTTTGGACAGATATGGAGGCCACCATTGTAGTGACCCGGAGTCCGACTGGAGGCCAGGATCCGGCCGAGCACTACTTGGAGCAGGTAACAGAAGGTGCCCGCTTAATAGAGGCCAAGTGCTCGAAGAATGTCTTGTTCAAGGGACAAATTGAATCATTGTAAAAACAACGTGATTTTGATTACAAGGCTATATTTATATTTTTTGCCTGAAAGTATTGTTGTGTCCCCTGTGCGGCCGTTTATATATATATATATATATATATATATATATATATATATATATGCGTAATCCGAAGTTAGCGATCGTTATTTCAGTCCCCACGCATACAATGCGGGGGTGTTTGCGCAAAATATGCATAATCACACTTGATCCAACGTCTTGGTCCATTAAGGAGGTGATCGCACGTCAAACTAGGCAACCGGACTATATAGCTGTAACACTTTCGCTTAGCCATCGAATTTTATCGGTGGGGCTACTATGTAGCCCATGGTCCCTTCGCGTACATCCGAACACGGGCGCGTGTGTACATGACCAGGAAACGGTCCTTCGTTAAAGCGGAGGAATCCTAGAAATTCCGATAAGTCTTCGAGTGGTTGAACAGTCTCTCGCTGTATCATGACAGTCAATTTTCGGCTTTCTCTACCGAGGTGCTCATCCGGAATAACCAGGGCACAATCACAGTAGTTCTCCTTTGGCCACCTTAGCCGATAAGAACGGAACGTAAGGCAGCAAACCCAGGAGCCGGGCAAACCCAACATTTGACCAAAGACATGATTCGGAGCTGATGCATATAAGGCCAAACTCGTGACGCCGAACACTCCCGAAGGTATTCGGACTTTGTAACAAAAATTGGGCTAAAGAGCGCCCTTTTATTCTAAACCCTGTATTTCCAGGTACGTGCATCGGTCTGCCGTGGCGAAATGCCAATAACGGCAGTATCCTCTGTGGGTGTAGTACCCATGGGATGTGTAAACAACAAGAGGCAATATAAAAGGTTTACACAGGGGCTTAATCTAAAGAGAAACCTTTTGAGCGGGGCCTTGCTGCACGTCTGCGCCTTTGTCTCCGTTGTGCCGTATCCTGGAAGGGTATCGCGCGTATGTTGTCTGTAAAAAGGAAAACTCGTGTAAGAGAGTACAACGTAAGTATGCGATGGATAGTAAAAGTGTAAGACGTTGGCCTGCCAATAAGGTTGGGCCAAGTGTGGGCTTGAATTAGATTTTTATAGCCCCTGGTGTCCTCTATGGGATTACATATACGGCGCCCTGGTTTAGTTTTATCCGGGATGCCGGACTCGTCTAACGTGTCTATGGTCTTAATGACCAATCATGCTTTCTGATATTGGAGGCCGCTTATAGTCCAGCCGCTAGGGCCGCCGCGTGTTCCTCTGCGCGTGTAGAGTACTCTGTGCTTCCCTTAACGGTGATGACACCACGTGAATCGGGCATCTTGAGTGTAAGGTAGGCATAGTGCGGTAGTGCGGTGAAGCGGGCGAAGGCCGTTCTTCCAAGCAATGCATGATAGCCGCTTTGGAAGGGTGCGATGGTGAAGAGTAATTCTTCGCTTCTGGAGTTGCCTGGGGAGCCGAACGTTACCTCCAGTACGATGGAGCCCCTGCCGTAGGCTTCAACGCCTGGTATCACCCCTTCAAAGGTGGTGTTGCTTTGGCTAATTCTGGATAGGTCTATCCCCATCCTGCGGACAATGTCCTCGTATATTAAATTGAGACTGCTGTCGCCGTCCATGAGGACGTGGGTAAGATGGTATCCATCGATTATTGGGTCAAGCACCAAGGCCTCTGATCCTCCGCGCCGAATACTAGTTAGGCAGTCCATGTGATCGAAGGTGATCGGACAAGCCGTCCAGTAGTTAGGTGTGGGTACGATGGGCTCTATATCATACGCGTCTCTGAGCGCGTGTACGTGCCCTCTCGTGGATACGTGAGTCGCGTGGATCATGTTTACTGTTTTAACCTCTGGTGGGAATTTTTTCTGTCCCCCAGTGTTCAGCTGTCGAGGTTCATCCTCGTCTTCACTTGGTGTTTCCCTTCCCTTGTGTTTGGCATTTAATTTGTCGGCCTGCTTGAAGACCCAGCATTCTCTGTGAGTGTGGTTCGTAGGTTTGTCGGGGGTGCCATGAATTTGGCACGGTCATCGGGACTCTGTTCAGACCGGACGGTCCCTCTTTACTGCCTTTAAATGGCTTCTTTTGCTAATCGTTTCGAGAGCCCCTGAATCCGGCATTGACTGTTGTGTTGTCCGGGCTCTCTTCCTTGTTTTGGCGTTTGTTTTTATTACGTCGTGGCTTCCCTTTGCCATCCCTTAGTTCGAATGTGCTTTGGTCGCTGGTGCCTTTACGGGCCAACCAGCTATCTTCACCCGCACAAAAGCGGGTCATCAGGCTTGTTAGGGCTGCCATTGTCCTTGGCTTTTCTTGGCCGAGGTGTCCGGCGAGCCACTCGTCGCGGACGCTGTGTTTGAATGCCGCTAATGCTTCGGCGTCCGGACAATCGACAATTTGATTCTTCTTAGTGAAGAATCTGTTCCAAAGCTTGTGGGCGGACTCTCCGTGCTGTTGGATTATGTGACTTAAATCGTCCGCATCCGGAGGCCGGACATAAGTCCCTTGAAAATTGGCCCTAAAAGCATCCTTGAGTTCCCCCAACTCCCAATTGAATTTTCGGCGAGGCTCTTCAACCAGTGTCGAGCTGGTCCCTTCAACTTGAGGGGAAGGTATTTGATGGCGTGGAGGTCATCCCCACGAGCCATGTGAATATGCAGGATAAAATCCTCGATCCAGATCCCTGGGTGTGTCGTTCCTTCGTATGCCTCTATGTTCACAGGTTTAAAACCTTGTGGAAATTCATGGTCCAACACTTCTTCGATGAGGCACATGGGGTGAGCAGCCCCTTTGTATATGGACATACTGTGGCATGCCGTCGGCTGTTGCTGTGTCCGGTGTTTATTCCAAACTGGTATTTGGTTTGTATGATCGTATTGGTGACCATGGTCCCTCGCCGGGGTGTGTCCTTTAGATTCGTAGATGGGTCTTGCTGCACCGGCTCTTTTATCCAGGTGCTCACGTAGATCGTGCGCGGCGTCGGTAGCCGCTCTGTTGCGGTTATGGAGCTTTAGGTCTGGCCTCCTGGTCGTGTTACTTTTGGGTGGAACGGCCTCGTCGTTGAATTCAGGCAGTAGCTTGCGTTTGGATAGCTCTTTGTATGGCGATCGCCGCCGTATCTTTCTTCAGTGTCTAGCACTTTATTCCATCTTTGATTGAGCGTTTCCTGTGCGGCTTTTAGCTGTTGCTTCTGCTTCTTTAGACTTCTCGATGTGGCCATAAGCCTTCTATGGAGGTTATCTCGTTCGACGTGTTTTTCCGGGATGATGAATGCATGATCGTCCGGACTGTGTTCTTGTCTTGGGGCGGTTTGATGAACTCGTCCCTCGGGATCATTGTGATCGGGCGTCTGCTTCGGACTTGGTTCGGCGTGATCTGGCTCATCCTGCTCCATCGCTGGGTCCATGTGGTCGTTGTTGCCTTCGGAGTTGACTGGTATGTCGATCTTTCTGGCGCTCTTGTCGCTATTCTTACTGTTGCTGGACTTTGAGCGGCGTCTGCGCTGTTGTTTTGGCTTTTCCCCGGGGGTTTTAATCTCTATATTATCGCCATTGTCCTCCTTTGGCGTATCCACCATGTATATATCATGTGACGAGGTAGTAGTCCAGCGCCCTGGAGATTCTGAATCTTCTCCTGCATCGTCGTCCATACCATCGATGCCGTCGGAGTTGAAGTCAAGCGTTGTCACATCCCAGTTAGACCATGCATTAGTGTGTGCATCATGTTTAAATTTCATTTGAATTTGAAATGGGGAAGACATGAAACCCCCAGAACCTCTTTTAATTCAACTAGGGTTTACTAAAAATTATTTCAATGAACACTGAAATGCCCTTCAAAATGTTCATCATCTTTGCTTTGGTTCGTAGCCTCTGCCAAAAGTGGTGCACCATTTTCTAGGTCATCTAAAGGTCTTTGAATTAAATCATAAGTATTTGAGTTTGAGCATTTCAAATTATATAAAATATTTCAAATGCCCAAATATTGCCAAACTAAAATGTTTCATGTTGGAAATATTCCAACAATGGACCAGGAGCAGTTTGGTGATTTTTGAAACTGTTTTGGTATTTTTAAAAACTCCAAAAAGTTACAGAAAATTAGAAAAAAAGAAAAACAGGATTGAAACCTTACCTGGCGCCTACTAACCAGCCCACCTGCCGGCCCAGCCCAGCAGCCGCGCCAGCGAGCTGCTTGGCTCGGCCAGGCAGGCAGCCAGGTGCTCGGCGGCGAGCACCGCATGGGTGCCACACACCTGGTCGCCGCCTCGCCGCTCCCCTCCTCCAGCTGTCGACGCGGATCGCTCCCCCTCTCTCCCCCGAACCCCTCGAACACCTCCGCTCCTCCCCGACTTCTCTCTCTCGCGCTCCCCCGCCATGGCCGACGCCACCTCCGCCGCACCATCGCCGTAGACGTGCTCCCCGCCGTCCGTTCTCCTCCTCACCGTGTCCAGGAGCTCCGCCGCCCTCGTCTTCGTCGAGCTAGCCGAGCCCCGCGTGCTCGAGTAGCCCAAGTCGACCGCACCAACTTCGCCCGAGTCCACCGTCGCCGGAGATCCCCTTCAACGCTGCCGTCGCCGCTCCGGCCGTCCCGACCGCACGAGTGCTCCTCCGAGTTGCCTGTGAGCCTAGCTACCTTCCCTCCCTTTCTCTCGCTCTCGAGCCGTGTAGCGACCGAACGGAGATCAACCGTATTCGCCGCGCGAGCTCGTCAGCCGACGTGCTCCGGTCACCCTCCGCCACCTCTTGGTGTCCATCACACTCACCACGTCGCATAGGGTCTAACTATGCACTCCCGCACCTCACCGACCCCTCTAGCCTCGAGTTCGCCTTGGCCGAACTCCGGCCCGCCTAGGTCGTCGCCGGTGCCGATTCCGGCCCGACCCCAACCCACTCCACCAAGAGCTGCGGCTCAACCCGGCTACCCATAGCCACCCTCCGCGGCTCGTTTGGTCGCGGAATGGCCAAACTCACTTCTGCCGCCGCGTCGGGCTGCGCCCGGCTGACTGAGCGCCGATGCAGCGTGGACTTTGACCACGGCGGGCCTGGTTGACTCGATGAGTCAATGGCAATTGGGGCCCAGCCACCGCTAACTAAATAGGTTTAGTTTTAATTAAACTTTAACTAAACTAATTACCTTGACACCCTGGACCCACAGTCAGGTTTGACCTGGACGTCTCCGTTGACCCTGACGTCATGCTGACGCATGGCTGACGCAATAAATCAATTACTGGATATATTCTAATATAGGAAATTCCAGAATATAGTTCAAACTTCAAATATTCATAACTTTTAATATGTAACTCCAAATGCAAAGATCTATATATGAAAAATGATCAGAAAAATCCACTCTATCCATTGGTACAGGTTTCATGCATGATAAAACAAGTTAACCTTGCTGTTTAAGCAGAATAAGATATTACACCTTTAGGACTATTTTAAATGAGCTAGCATTTGAATCTTTGATTCAAATGAGTTCATCCCTTTTTGTTTCAGCTTGCATTAGGCCAATACACATCCATATTGCCATGTCATAGCATGCATCATATTGTTGCATATTGTCATGTGTGTTTATTTTCGGTATGTCTTTCGTGATAGGTTCTGCCTCCGAGGATAATCCCGACTATCCGTCTGAAGGGCAGTATCCTACCACCACTCCATCAGGCAAGCAACCCATTGATCATTCCGATACAAACCCATGTTCTCGCTTCTGCTCTTGTTTTACTGCATTAAGACAACGCGATTCAAACTGTTGTGTCTTTGCGGTAGTTGAACCCACTTCCTTTGCATGACCTGTCATTGCCACAAGAACTAGATGAAACCCACTAGTATGTGTAGGAGTTGATTGAGCCATGTTTGTGTTTCCTACCATACTATGCTTGCTATGCTTAGAGTTGTGTCGTCCGCTCATCGGGATGATGAACTGGAGTGAAAGGTTGTGTCGGGTTCGAGTGAAAGTGTTGAACATGTTTTGGTAAAGGTATCGATGAGAGGCCATGTAGGAGTACATGGTGGGTTGTTTCATTGAAGCCGTCCCTAAGAACTGAGATCTGTGTTTGTGATCCATGAAACAGTTACTACCACGCATTGGGCCCGAAACCAATGGACCCTCTCGGCTTCTTAACCACTCTTGTCCTCGGTCAAGAATTGCAAGTAGTTTACGGTGTTTGTAGCATGCATCTTTGGGGGTGCATAGCTGACCGTAGGGGTGGGTTGTGTTGCGGTAGGCACCGTGGCCCGGTGTACCGATTCGCCCGTTTGGTGTCTCGGGAACCTGTACACATCGTTCGAGGCTGTATGGGAAACCTCGGCGGACTCCCTGCGGATGGAACCTGAATAGGCGATAAACCTGGACTTGGGACTTGTGTGTTTAGGTAGGCTGTGGCCGACACCCACGTTGGGCTTCCGCTTGAAGGTTGCCGAGTACATGTCGTGTAAACGGCGGTAAGTGGTGAGAGCGTGTGTGAAGAAGTACACCCTGCAGGTTAATATGATCTATTCGAATAGCCGTGTCCACGGAGAAGGACTTCTAGGTTACCTATATCAGTTCATAGACAAGTAAATGGATACTATTAAAAGCCTCAAGATAAGTGTGAGTATCGCGGATGGCCCTCTCGTGGGATGACGAGAGAGGATCCACGGTGGAGTATTGTGATGGTGATTAGTGGACTCGTGTGCGACAAAATGCTTTTCAAGTGGTGTCACGTAGGATAGCTTAGCCAAGAGTCAAAGCTGGCTTGCTGCAAATAACTCCACCACCTTCTTGAGAATGTGCATGTATGATAGGATTCTGTGGTAAGACTTGCTGAGTACCTCCGTACTCATGTCTCGCTTAATTAATGTTTTTCGCATTTACAACACTGCCCCTTCCGATGGGTTCTATGTAGACCTTGACATCGATGAGTGAACTAGCCACCCAGGTGGTGATCCAAGGCTTGTGAAGGGCCACTGTAGATAGAAAGGCTTCAACAAGTTTTCTTTCTTTTTAAAGTCTGTACTCAGACTAGCTTGCTTCCGCATGTGCTTGTATGTTGTATGACTTGAGTGTTGGGTCATGTGACCCCTACCTGTATGGATATGTTATGTATGGCTCCTCTGAGCCTTCTAAATAAAGTACTTTGAGTTGTAGAGTTTTGTTGTGATGCCTTGTTGTATTTACTCATATCGGGCATATTATGGTATGATTGAAATGCTTGGTATGAGTGGGATCCGACAAACTAGTTGTTTATCCTTGGCAGCCTCTCATATGGGGAAATGTAGTCTCGTGCTTCCGAGCGATAGTAGTATCGCCATGACCCGGTTCACCGGAGTCCTGCTAGCCCAAGATTACTGCTTGGACACTTGATCGGCATGTGTTTCACTTCGCTCCTATATGTCCGTTCTTCGGGAAATGTCGCTGGTGTTATTCGAGTCCTGCCTAGCTCACAGCCAGTTCACCGGAGTCCTGTTAGCCCAAAGGTCGCAGCCCGAATATATACGTTGATGATCGACATGCTCGATGTGATTCATGTATGCCTGTCCCCATAGGTTAGTGCCGCTTTGGGTTCACGACTAGCCATGTCGGCCGGGGTTCTTTATCATATGGATGCTAGCGACACTGTCATATACGTGAGCCAAAAGACGCAAACGGTCCCGGGACATGGTAAGGCGACACCGTGGGAATACCGTGCGTGAGGCCGCAAAGTGATATGAGGTGTTACCGGCTAGGTCGATGTGATTTGGAATCGGGGACCCGACAGCGTTGGTATCGGAAAGCGGGGCTGCACAAGTAGGTTCGCTAAGCCAAACTGGTCGATGTTGAGTCTAGAAATGCTTTAGTTATATGTAGGGAATTGATTGTGGGAGGGAACGTAAGGCTCTTTTTACTCCTTTACCTTATGCCCTCGATCTGAGTCATCCTCTTCTCATTCTACGTGGGTATAGGACTAGGCTCTCTTCTCTCTATCGTGTTCACGTGCTACTAATCCGTAGTAACTTATAGGATGGTTGGTTACATCCTCAGTTCAGTTTCTATTATTTTTGGCATGCTACCAGTTGAACCAGAACCTTGATATGATGTTGTTGTGTGGCTTTGCAATTTGATTATGAATGTCTCAAATCTGTTTTTTTAGCATTTACAGATGTTATGTCATGCCCGATTTTCCCTAGAAATTCTAATGTCTTTGCATTGTGGTCTGTGCTTTCAGATGGCCACCGTCCCTAGAACCAAGTGGTTCGTCGACCCGTTGCATTGATGTGTGTGGTCACACGGCAATGTTGGTTCGGGTGATGGTCGAGACCGGTTACCCGATGGTATCCTGAATATACCGTCGAGGAGCAGTTTAGGATTTTAATCAAAGCCAATATCTCGTGCACGGTCAGGATTTATCCATCTTATCCCGAGCCTTGAACCGCTCCACTGTTCTTATGGACTTGGGATCACTATTGGGATGTCCGTGCAAGATGCAGCCTATTCAATGATGACTATTATTCGAGCGAATCGCCTTTGTCAGGCAACACCGATTTCCGCTACATGCCAAGATCCCTCCACAGGCGCATGGCTACCTTCAGGGTATGCACAGCGATGCATCCCATGAGAACTCACTTATTCGCACCACCACGGAGATGCTGGAAGACAAGGACCGTGAAAACTGGGCCTTGCGTATGGAGCTCTTTAATGCCCGTGCTGATCACTAGGCTACTTTGACTCGGTTTGCACCTGCTGTGCAAGCCGGGTATATGGACATGAGGGACTTGTACCCAGTGCGGGCTGGTCTGCCAGACTTTATGGAGTGGCGTGAGGTAGGAGGCATCACTCCTCCTCGTGGACCTCGTCTGCCGCCGTTTGTTGGACCACGTCCACATCCGAGCCTTTGGTCCGCAAGCCCCACAGATCGTCTGCTTCCTGGATGATCATGTTCCACTTCGAGCTTGGGTGGTGACTTCTATGAGGACTACTACGGAGCTGTCTGAGTAGTAGTAGTATCCCTAGTATTGTAATAGTTGTATTTCCGCCGTCCCGCGTGACTTGTGGAATATGACTTAGTGTGTATCATTTCGGAAGTGTAGAAAAATAATGTATAGGAGTTGGAATGCTTCCGATGAGATGTAACGCCTTTCCTGATAGTTGTACTCCATTGGGCTTGTACTAGACTATGAATGGTGTGTATGACCGTTGGTATATATATGGCAGTTTTATATTACCTTGTCATACTGATGAACATCTCTGCATTCCGTGTTATCCATTACAATCCGCACTTTCTTGCTAAATTCTGCCATCCTGGTTTAAACCATTGTTTTGTTTCCTAGGATGGTCAACACCCATAACAATCCTGCCGCTCCGGCGGCAGGCAAGCCAGCATTTGGAAATGCAAATCTGCCTCAACCGCCATCTTTGGCCGAGGTTATCTTTGAAGCGAGCATAATAAGCGTGAGACCAATCGCCTCTTTGGAGCGGATTGAGCAAAACACCGCACGCCAGCAAGAAATGATTCGGTGTCACTCAATGACTTCGTCAAGCTGTATCCACGAAGTTCAAATATTCCGTTGAGCCTCTCGACGGATGATTAACCCGTAGCATCAACCACAAGCTGCGTTACGCTAATGTGGCTGAAGGCGACAAGGTTACTTTGCTGCCTATCACCTCGAAGGCCACCGCTAGCCTTTGGTGGGAGAATTATGAGGCTATGCGTCCGGTTGGACAAATTACTACTTGGGCTGAATTTAGTGCCGCTTTAGTGAGCATCACATCCCGGAAGGTCTCATGGATCGTAAAGGGAGGAATTATGCAATTTCACCCAAGGTAGGCTGACGATGGATACTTACGGCCGTGAGTTTGGGAAATTAGCACGTTATGCTCCCGAAGAAGTTTCTACCGATGCCAAGAAGCGGGCAAGGTTCCAAGGGACTTAGCCCCGAGCTTCGTCGTGATCTCCGTCTGCATGAGTGCACCTCCTTTCGAAGTTAGTCAATAAGGCTATCGGTGCGAAACTGGCGATCTGATTTTGAAGCTTCACGCAAGCATATCCGTGACTCGGATCTTCATCCGGCTCTAGATCTCGAAGCGCCGGGTTTGGATTCCACATACCGCTACGCCACCCGGAGTTCACCCGAGGCCATCCTTTGAGGCGCCTCGCCCCAACCAACAATATGCTCCGCCCAAGACTTATGGAGGCCCCGCTGCTAATGCTGCTCCGCCCCAATATGATAACTTGCTTCAAATGTGGAGGCGGGCCACTACATCCGTGAGTGTCCCAGAACAACCCGGTCGGATCGTAAAATCTGTTGGCCGTGGTAAGCCAAAGCAGGAAAGGTGCTCCATGCTAAACCGGTACCGCCTTTGCCGTGGCCCACGTCAACTATGTTTCAAATTTGAGGAAACCTATGAGGATCCCAACGTCGTTTCTCGATGCGCTCCTTGTTAATTGTCATCCGCAATCGTTCTTTTTGATCTTGGAGCATCTCATTCATTTATTTCGAGAACTATGCTCGATTACACAACACCACATTCTCGTGACATGCACACCTCCATGGAAATTCAGGCCCCGGTTCTAGATGGCAAACCTCTAGAATAAGTCATGGGAATGAAATTCTTGTCGACGAGTTAGTCTTTCTTGCTTCTCTAATAGCTCTCAAGTCCTCGGACATAAACATCATCTTGGGTATGGACTGGATGTCAGCCCATTATGCTAAGATTGATTGCTCTACTAGAACTGCTCAACTCACCCATCCTTGGGCAAGACAATTAATGTTTTAACCCGAGTGTCCAAGCGCCACTTTACTCCTTAAATGCCAATCCCTTCCGGACCTCGAAGATATTCCGGTAGTCCGTGATTTTCCGGATGTCTTTCGGAAGAACTGCCAGTGTTCCACAGCGGGGATGTCGAGTTCGTGATAGATCTTGTTCCGGAACCGTCCCAATTTCTAGAAGACCTTATAAGATGGCACCCCTAGAACTAGCCGAACTTAAGAAGCAACTCGATGAGTCCTTGCAAAAGGGTTTCATCCGTCCTAGTTCGTCTCCATGGGCTTGCCCCGTCCTCTTCGTCAAGAAGAAAGATGGTACGGATCAGATGGTTGTGGATTACCGACCTGTCAACTTGGTCACTATCAAGAACAAGTATCCGCTCCCCAGGATCAACGACCTGTATGATCAGCTCGCTAGATCCTCAGTCTTTTCCAAGATGGATTTGAGGTTGGGCTACCATCAAATCAAAATCAAGAACGGGGACATTCCTAAAATGGCCTTTGTTACTCGTTATGGCCAATACGAGTACACCGTCATGTCCTTCGGATTAACCAATGCTCCAGCCACCTTCTCTCGGTTAATGAACTCAATCTTCATGGAGTATTTGGATAAATTCGTCGTGGTATACCTCGATGATATACTCATCTACTCCAAGAATGAGGAAGAACATGCCGAACATCTAAGGCTAGTGTTGATGAAACTTGAGAGCACCGCCTTTATGCCAAATTCTCTAAGTGTGAATTCTGGTTACCGTAAGTGACCTACCTAGGCCATGTAATCTCTGGCAAGGGCATTACTTGTCAATCCCGGCGAGTTCAAGCCGTCCTTGATCGACTCCACCTGAACCGGTCAAGCAAGTTCGGAGTTTCCTCGGTTTAGCGAGCTATTGCCGCCCGCTTGTCGAGAATTTCTCTAAAGTTGCCAAACCTCTAACCAAACTCCTCAAGAAAGATAAGAAGTTCGAATGGACACCACAAAGGCGAAGTTCAGCTTTCAGAACTGAAAAGACGCTCGACATCTGCTCCGTACTTGTTCCACCAGATTTTTCTAAGGACTTTATAATCTATTACGACGCCTCGCGACAAGGACTAGGTTGCATACTCATGCAAGATCGTCATGTGATTGCCTACGCTTCCCGGCGATTGCGTCCACATGAGGATAATTATCCCACACACGATCTACAGCTTGCAGCAGTGGTTCATGCACTCAAAACCTGGCAACATTACCTTCTTGGTAATCGTTATGAAATTTACACCGATCACCAAAGTCTAAAATATATCTTCACCCAACCAGATTTGAATCTCAGGCAAAGACGTTGGGTCGAGTTGATTACAGATTATGACTTAGGAATATCTTACACCCCAGGCAAAGCCAATGTCATGGCTGACGCACTAAGTCGCAAATCTTATTGTAACAATCTGATGTTACAACAAAGTCAACCATTTCTCCACGAGGAATTTCGTAAGCTTAATCTTCACATTGTTCCTCGAGGATTCCTTTCCACCCTGGTGGCGAAACCTACCCTTACGGATCAGATCATCAAGGCACAGAAGGTAGATCCGGGAATTTCCCGTATCAAGAGAAACATCAAGAAAGGAGTCGCGGATTGTTTCTCCATTGATGAACAAGGTGTCGTGTTCTTTGGAGACCGTCTAGTGGTTCCCAAGGTGCGTAACCTGAGGCGATTGATCCTTAAGGAAGCTCATGACTCCCCTCTCACCATTCATCCCGGTAGTACTAAAATGTATCAAGACCTACGCCAGAGGTTTTGGTGGACTAGGATGAAGAGAGAAATCGCTCAATACATTGCTAATTGCGACGTCTGTCGTTGAGTTAAAGCAGAGCATCAACGGCCTGCTGGTTCCCTTCAACCTTTGGAAATTCCTGAATGGAAATGGGATAAAATTGGTATGGATTTCATTACCGGGTTTCCCAGGACCAAGAGAGGGAATAATGCTATCTTCGTTGTCGTCGATCGTCTTTCCAAAGTAGCCCACTTCCTACCCGTTCGTGAGAGTATAACCGCTAGCCAGCTAGCTGATTTGTACATCTCTCGAATAGTGTCTCTTCATGGTGTTCCATTGGAGATTAACTCGCACCGTGGAAGTCTCTTCACCTCTTGATTTTGGGAAAGTTTTCAAAATGCTATGGGAACTCGTCTCTCTTTTAGCACCGCATTTCATCCTCAATCAAGTGGTCAAGTAGAACGAGTCAATCAAATCCTAGAGGATATGCTTGAGCTTCATCATCTCTTTCGGCATGAATTGGGAGAAATGCCTTCCATTCGCCGAGTTCGCTTATAACAATAGCTATCAAGCTAGCTTGGGCAAAGCTCCTTTCAAGTTCTTTATGGGCGGAAATGTCGAACGCCTCTTAATCGGGTCGTAAACCGGGAGAGACAACTCTTTGGCCCGGATATGATTCAGGAAGCGGAAAGAGCAGGTTCGCGTTATTCGTGAGAAATTGAAAACAACCCAATCTCGTCAAAAGAGCCAATATGACCGCAAGCATAAGCCTATGGCTTATGAAATTGGCGAGAAGGCTTACCTTCAGGTTACTCCTTTGAAGGGAACCCATCGATTCGGTATCAAAGGCAAGTTGGCTCCTCGTTACATTGGACCCTTTCGCATTCTTGCCAAACGAGGAGAAGTTGCCTACCAATTGGAACTACCTCCGCATCTTTCCAGAGTCCATGATGTCTTCCACGTTTCCCAACTCAGGCGTTGCTTCTCGGATCCTATCCGTGGAGTGGACCACGAAACGCTTGATCTCCAAGATAACCTCACCTATCAAGAATATCCCGTTTGTATTCTTGATCAAGCCAAGCGTACCACTCGACGTCAGAATATCAAGTTTCTAAAGGTTCAATGGTCAAACCATTGCGAGCAAGAAGCAACTTGGGAAAGGGAGGATCGTCTTCGACTTGAGTATCCCACCTTTTTCACAATAGATCCTAAATCTCGGGACGAGATTCTTTTGAGTGGGGGTGAGTTGTCACATCGCAGTTAGGCCATGCATTAGTGTGTGCATCATGTTTAAATTTCATTTGAATTTGAAATGGGGAAGACAGGAAACCCCCAGAACCTCTTTTAATTCAACTAGGGTTTACTAAAAATTATTTCAATGAACCTGAAATGCCCTTCAAAATGTTCATCATCTTTGCTTTGGTTCAGAGCCTCTGCCAAAAGTGGTGCACCATTTTCTAGGTCATCTAAAGGTCTTTGAATTAAATCATAAGTATTTGAGTTTGAGCATTTCAAATTATATAAAATATTTCAAATGCCCAAATATTGCCAAACTAAAATGTTTCATGTTGGAAATATTCCAACAATGGACCGAGGAGCAGTTTGGTGATTTTTGAAACTGTTTTGGTATTTTAAAAACTCCACAAAGTTACGAGAAAATTAGAAAAAAGAAAACAGGATTGAAACCTTACAGGCGCCTACTAATCGGCCCACTGCTGCCCAGCCCGGCAGCCGGCCAATGAGCTGCTTGGCTTGGCCAGTAGCAAGTGCTCGGCGAAAGCACCGCATGGGTGCCACGCACCTGGTCGCCGCCTCGCCGCTCCCCTCCTCCACTGTCGACGGATCGCTCCCCCTCTCTCCCCCGAACCCCTCAGACACCTCCGCTCCTCCCCGACTTCTCTCTCTCTCGCGCTCCCCCGCCATGGCCGACGCCACCGCCGCCGGACCATCGCCGTAGACGTGCTCCCCGCCGTCTGTGCTCCTCCTCACCGTGTCCAGGAGCTCCACCGCCCTCGTCTTCGTCGAGCTAGCTGAGCCCCGCGTGCTCGAGTAGCCCGAGTCGACTGCACCGACTTTGCCCGAGTCCACCGTCGCCGGAGATCCCCTTCAACGCCGTCGCCGCTCCGGCCCGTCCCTGACCGCACCGAGTGCTCCTCCGAGTTGCCTGTGAGCCTAGCTACCTTCCCCTCCCTTTCTCTCTCGCTCTCGAGCCGTGTAGCGACCGAACGGAGATCAACCATACCCGCCGCCGCGGAGCTCGTCGCCAACGCGCTCCCGGTCACCCTCTGGCCACCTCTTGGTGTCCATCACACTCACCACGTCGCATAGGGTCTAACTATGCACTCCCCGCACCTCACCGACCCCTCTAGCCTCGAGTTCGCCTTCGGCCGAACTCCGGCTGACCGCCTAGGTCGTCGCCGGCGCCGATTCGGCCGCCCAACCCAACCCACTCCACCAAGAGCTGCGGCTCAACCCAGCTACCCATAGCCACCCTCCATGCTCGTTTGGTCGCCGGAATTGCCAAACTCACTTCCGCCGCCGCGTCGGGCTCGCCGGCGGCTAGACGCCGGTGCAGCCGACGTGGACTTTGACCACGGCGGGCCCTGGGTGACTCTGATGAGTCAATGACAGGTGGGGCCTAGCCCTGCTAACTAAATAGGTTTAGTTTTAATTAAACTTTAACTAAACTAATTACCACGACACCTGGACCCACAACAGGTTTGACACAGGCGTCTCCGTTGACCACTGACGTCATCTTTGACGCATGGTCGACGCATGGCGCAATAAATCAATTACTGGATTTATTCTAAGATAGGAAATTCCAGAATATAGTTCAAACTTCAAATATTCATAACTTTTAATCTGTAACTCCAAATGCAAAGATCTATATATGAAAAATGATCAGAAAAATACACTCTATCCATTGGTACAGGTTTCATGCATGATAAAACAAGTTAACCTTGCTGTTTAAGCAGAATAAGATATTACACCTTTAGGACTATTTTAAATGAGCTAGCATTTGAATCTTTGATTCAAATGAGTTCATCCCTTTTTGTTTCAGCTTGCATTAGGCCAATACACATCCATATTGCCATGTCATAGCATGCATAATATTGTTGCATATTGTCATGTGTGTTTATTTTCGGTATGTCTTTCGTGATAGGTTCTGCCTCCGAGAATAATCCCGACTATCCGTCTGAAGGGCAGTATCCTACCACCACTCCATCAGGCAAGCAACCCATTGATCATTCCGATACAAACCCATGTTCTCGCTTCTGCTCTTGTTTTACTGCATTAAGACAACGCGATTCAAACTGTTGTGTGCTGCGGTAGTTGAACCCACTTCCTTTGCATGACCTGTCTTTGACACATTAACTTGATGAAACCCACTAGTATTTGTAGGAGTTGATTGAGCCTTGTTTGTGTTTCCTACCATACTATGCTTGCTATGCTTAGATTTGTGTCGTGTCCGCTCATCGGGATGATGAACCGGAGTGAAAGGTTGTATCGAGTTCGAGAGTGAAAGTGTTGAACACGCTTTTGGTAAAGGTATCGATGAGAGGCCATGTAGGAGTACATGGTGGGTTGTTTCATTGAAGCCGTCCCTAAGAACTGAGATCTGTGTTTGTGATCCATGAAACAGTTACTACCACGCATTGGGCCCGAAACCAATGGACCCTCTCGGCTTCTTAACCACTCTTGTCCTCGGTCAAAATTGCAAGTAGTTTCGGTGTTTGTAGCATCTTTGGGGGCCGCATAGCAACGCTGACCGTGAGGGGTGGGTTGTGTTATGTAGGCACCGTGTCTGTACCGATTCGCCCGTTTGGTGTCTCGGGAACCCTGTACACATCGTTCAGGGCTGTATGGGAAACCTCGGCTGGACTCCCTGCGGATGGAACCCGAATAGGCGATAAACCTGGACTTGGGACTTGTGTGTTTAGGTAGGTATGGCCGACACCCACGTTGGGCTTCCGCTGAAGGTTCTTGAGTACATGTCGTGTAAACGGCGGTAAGTGGTGAGCGTGTGTGAAGAAGTACACCCTGCAGGTTAATATGATCTATTCGAATAGCCGTGTCCACGGAGAAGGACTTCTAGGTTACCTATATCAGTTCATAGACAAGTAAATGGATACTATTAAAAGCCTCAAGATAAGTGTGAGTATCATGGATGGCCCTCTCGTGGGATGACGAGAGAGGATCCACGGTGGAGTATTGTGATGGTGATTAGTGGACCTGGTGTGCGACAAAATGCTTTTCAAGTGGTGTCACGTGGGATAGCTTAGCCAAGAGTCAAAGGCTGGCTTGCTGCAAATAACTCCACCACCTTCTTGAGAATGTGCATGTATGATAGGATTACGTGGTAAGACTTCTTTGAGTACCTCCGTACTCATGTTTGCTTAATTAATGTTTTTCGGACGACAACACTGCCCCTTCCGATGGGTTCTATGTAGACCTTGACACCGATGAGTGAACTAGCCACCCAGGTGGTGATCCAAGGCTTGTGAAGGGCCACTGTAGATAGAAAGGCTTCAACAAGTTTCCTTTCTTTTTAAAGTGCAGACTCAGACTAGCTTGCTTCCGCATGTGCTTGTATGTTGTATGACTTGAGTGTTGGGTCATGTGACCCCTACCGTATGGATATGTTATGTATGGCTCCTCGGGCCTTCTAAATAAAGTACTTTGAGTTGTAGAGTTTTTTGTGATGCCTTGTTGTATTTACTCATATCGGGCATATTATGCGTATGATTGAAATGCTTGGTATGAGTGGGATCCGACAAACTAGTTGTTTATCCTTGGCAGCCTCTCATATGGGGAAATGTAGTCTCGTGCTTCCGAGCGATAGTAGTCCGCTTCTGACCCGGTTCACCGAGTCCTGCTAGCCCAAGATTACTGCTTGGACACTTGATCGGCGGCATGTGTTTCACTTGCTCCTATGTCATCCCTTCGGGAAATGTCGCGCGGTGTTATTCGAGTCCTGCCTAGCACCTTTCTGCCCGGTTCACCGGAGTCCTGTTAGCCCAAAGGTCAGCAGCCCGAATCTATACGTTGATGACCGACATGCTCGATGTGATTCATGTATACTGTCCCCATAGGTTAGTGCCGCTTTGGGTTCACGACTAGCCATGTCGGCCGGGTTCTTTATCATATGGATGCTAGCGACCTTTGTCATATACGTGAGCCAAAAGACGCAAACGGTCCCGGGCCATGGTAAGGCGACACCCGTGGGAATACCGTGCGTGAGGCCGCAAAGTGATATGAGGTGTTACCGGCTAGGTCGATGTGATTTGGAATCGGGGACCTGACAAGCACGTCAGTTAAATCATCAACCGTGGCAATGAAGTGGGTGGTGGGTGGGCAACGAATTCCTACGTCGCCTGCTTCCCGCTCAAGCCGGACATAGTTCGGCCAAGAGTCTCCTACTAAAGAGAGAGATTTTAACGAGTTCAGCTTGTCGCCGAAGGGCAAGTGCTGGAAGATGTCCGTAGCGGTGAATTCCCTTATCGGGGCCCAACCTGGCCCGGCTGGCTCGGGAATGCGTGGACTGGAACCAACAGCCGGATACGAGTCCGGGGGTCCAGAGTCACATGCTTCCACCAAGGTGAAACCTGTGTTCGGCTCCAACGCAGACGAGTGTGCGGCCTGCGGGGCGGGGTCCATCCCTCTGTCCTTAGGCGAAGCAGCCCGCTCCGGATTTAGGTCCGGGGCTACTGCCAGGGTGATATCCCGAGCATTGTCCGACAACAGGTCTAAGCCGTGCTCATCGTGACTGTCCGGTGCTCCTGGCACAGGCCCGAATCCGTCGAAGATCGAGTCTCCGCGAATGTTCACCATGTAGTTCAGGTTTCTGAACCTGGTTTGGTGGCCAGGGGCGTAGCTATCGATCTGCTCCAGATGGCCAAGCGAATTAGCCCGTAGTGCGACGCCGCCGAACACAAAGATCTGTCCGGGGGGAAAAGTTTCACCCTGGACCGTGTTGTTGAAGACGATTGAAGGAGCCATCGAGCCTTGCAGCGACGACACAGAGGAACTCTCAATGAAAGCACCAATGTCGGTGTCAAAACCGGCGGATCTCGGGTAGGGGGTCCCGATCTGTGCGTCTTTGGCTGATGGTAATAGGAAGCAAGGGACACAATTTTTACCCAGGTTCGGGCCCTCTCGATGGAGGTAAAACTCTACTTCCTACTTGATTAATATTGATGATATGAGTAGTACAAGAGTAGATCTACCACGAGATCATAGAGGCTAAACCCTAGGAGCTAGCCTATGATGATTATGATTGTAATTGTGATCGGCCTTCTAAGGACCAACCCCTCCGGTTTGTATATCCGGATCGCCAAGCTTGTCTTCCATGCAAAGGAGAGTCCCATCCGGACATGTGGCGGAGTCTTGAGTCTTGTATCTTCACGCTTCAATAGTCCAGACGATGTATATAGTCCAGCTGTCCGGATACCCCCTAATCTAGGACTCCCTCAGCAGGACCGACGCTGCTTTGGGCGGCTAGAGCAAGAAGACCAGAGGTTGAAGAAGCACTACTGCCGTTGGATGGACATCGTACGGTCACTGGAGCTAGAATCGTTCATATTGACTAAGTTGACAAAGCCCTCCGTCCCCGTCAACTTAGTAGGCCCTAAGTTAGCCTCCCACCAAGGTGGGTCCTAGCTAGCGGGGAGTATTCATTTTTGTGCGTAATAAGGAGGCACTTCCGGTGGGTCCGAAATGACAATGGGGAACGTTTTTTCATGAAATACGGTGGCCCGTCCGGTGGGTCCCAGCAGTCAGGGGGGAAACGTTTTTTTTGCGAAAAAAGGTGGCCCGTCCGGTGGGTCCCTGCTGTCAGGTGGAGGAATAATTATTTTGCGCGTAATAAGGAGGCACTTCCTTGCGGCCGCCGTGGACCCAGCTGTCAGCCTCTCCAAGTACAGTACTCTTCCGATGGAAGTCGGTCATTGACCACGCTGACCACGCCGCGCCGAGAGCACCAGGGCGGTGGACAACGGTGAGGCCTAGGAAGGGGATGACGCGGAGCCGGGGAAGACGCAACAGTGGAAGCCCGCTGAGAGGAGTACGAGGGTTCACTGGTTCAGCTGCGTGTGAGGCTGCCATTGTCGCAGAATAATAGGGGGTGTGGGTGAGTGGAGGGATGGTCTGGCCAGCGGTGGGAGTAGTATGGGTGCGGTGAGGCCTCAAGGGCTGACAGCCCGCCACGGGAGGCAGGAGCAAAGCGGCACGACCGACGCTGCTTTGGGCGGCTGGACCAAGAAGACCAGAGGTTGAAGAAGCACTACGGCCGTTGGATGGATATCGTACGGTCACTGAAGCTAGAATCGTTTATATTGACTAAGTTGACAAAGCCCTTGGTACGCTCCAACTTAGTAGTCCCACAGGTCAGCCTCCGAAACGGTGCGCCCCAGATGACAGGGGGAGGAATCATTTTTTGGGCGGCCGAAGCTAAGAATATCCGAGATTGAAGAAGAAGCACGACATCCGTTGGATAGACATCCAACGGCCACTGCTGCTTGAACCGTGTGTTGACTATAATAAGTTGACAAAGCCTTGCATTCGCGTCAACTTATTTTTTTAGGGGATGCGTCACTTAGTAGGCCCACAAGTGTGTGGTAGAGAACTTATAGCCCATTTGCGTTTTGTAAGAATGTACAACCCATTTTTGAATTCTAATGGAATTTACAACAGCCCATTTACAGTTTGTTAAAAGTACATCCCATTTTCTAGCTAGGACAACGATTAATAATTTCAACCAACCGTTGAAGACAGAATTCAATAAAATTTCCCACATTTTGATGGGATCTGAAATATTTTTACCCCGAAATTTCTAGTCAGATTAAATATAAATTTGCATTACGTAAAAATCCAACGAAACATTGCGCGCGCAACAATGAAAAATTAAGATTTTCAAAATCCATAAATAATATTTTATAAACTAATTTCATGTTTGGTGCATTTTTTATAGTTACTGCCCAGTTTTTATAATTACATCCCATTTATTATTTTTTAAAGCCCATTTTCCTGTTAAGCCTAATGCATCCCTCCTAGGAAATATTTGCAGCCCAGCGGGGCGGAAAATAACAAGTTGACCTTGCCTGGGTATTCCTCAAAAAGACATATAGCTGGGCTAGCCATTTTCATCTTGAAAAAAATTAGTATCCGGCTGGATATCTGGCACAGGCTAGGCAGACCACAGCCACCGATTAATACCCTGCTCTCCTCTGAACAACAATGAAATCATCGCCAACAAAAACTCTGAAGTGCTCACGCCTCAAAAACACAAATACCGCTCGAGCTGCTTGGTCCCAGCTGTCGGCCGCACCTTGTGCAATTCTCTCATTTATATTGACTACATAGGTTGACAATGGTGTGGGGCCGTGATCTCAGGAAACTAGGAGAAAGCAAAAAATATATAGTTGTACATAATAAGGAGGCACTTGCGTACGTACGGCTATGGCCCTAGTGGGTCCCTAGTGTCATCCATTCAAAATAAAGTCATCTCCTGAATCCTCATGTTCGTTGACGATGTTAACAATGCTCGGCGCCACAGCGAGCGCAACAACTCGAAGGACAACAGAGAGGGCCTCACGAGCCCTACGGATGGTCTGATACAGCGTCCGCTGCTCATTCAGGAAGCCAGGATCATCGGACACCTATGAGCACCTTCGAGAAACTGAGACGGCATGAAACGGTAAGGCGGCGCTTGGGAGCTCTGGTTTATTTCAAACCTGTATTAACATACAAGTGTAATTTACTCGTCATCGGAAACAACGCATAAAATACAGGCGTAATGAAACCGAGGGCCGAGGTGCAGTAAGTAAAACCGCGGGTTCTGGCGTGTAATTTGAGAGACTAGTGTATATTTTACGAGCACTGCTATATGGACGACATTACCAGACGATACATGCACGACGTGTGTATCATGCCATCCATGGGCAAGGCTGAAACAACAGCTAACGGCTGGATTAGCAATCGTCCAAGTGTCGTTCAGGGTTTTTATCATGTGTGAAGTACTTCCGATATTTTACTAGTCGAAATCGACCAACCAAGCGCCTTCGCCCGAGACCATCTGCTTTAATTTACAAGCGTCAGTTTTACAAGCGGTTTTGGTTGGAAAACGACGATCCAATAATGGCCTAATATCATGAGTTGGTCGGAAGATCATATGGTTTCACGTCTAACCTACCCGACTTGTCGTATATGCTATGAATGAAACATCAGACGATGAACTTCGTAAGCACGGAAACAACAGAAGAGGATGATATTCTTAACAAGCAAATCACTGGCATTAGATCGACATGCAAAACAATACGAAGCATTATTCTCAGGAGGCATGGTGAACAGCTCGTGATGCCGCATGCCACAACATTCCAAGCTCAACTTTGCAATCAAACACAAGGCCTGGCATTACATAGACAATATTCAGAACAAAATTGTCGGAGTAATGGGCCACGGGTAGGCTCACCCGAGTCCCTGAATTCATCAAGACTTTGGGCCAGCTCTGCCTTGCTGGACCCCGAGCTGAAGCTCCGCCCTCCGGGAGTCGGCTGGTTCAACGGCCGGCTGCCAGAGGGCGGCCAACCCAAGCCTACAGTGCTCCGAGCGGCCGGCTCCTACCGGGCGGCCTCCAGAGAGGGCGGCATCAGGCAGGCGGCCACCTCGCGGCTTCGGTGCGGCTGAGCCCCCCATCGAGAGTACGAGCAGGAGCATGGCTACAGTGAAGCGCGTCATACAGCGTGCACGGGACAGGCATGGCTACAGTGCTCCGTACAGGCGGAGATCTCCACACGGTGGGGCACTGTGCCATGTCGCCCATGACGTCGCCCCAAGCAGGCGGAACCTTATTCCCCACGACGGCCTGTCGGTACGGCCTGCCAGCCGCAGGCCCTACCAGGCAGTGACCCACCAGAAGACGGCATGCGCCCGGCCAGTCGGGCGCGGGAGGGGCCGGCCTCCAGCAGGCGGCCGTCCCTCGTCCCGAGGCAAGCGCGCCATTAACCTGACGAGACCAAGCATGGCGACAGTAACCTCCCGTCAGCCAGCGGGACTGTAGCCACGATAAAGAAGACCAAGCCCTCGTCATAGACGGCACGGCTACAGTAAGCAGCCACCAACCAACCGGCGGGGCCCACCAAGCGGCGGGCCCCAGTAGTCAGCGGAGAAACCGGAAGCTGAAGACACTAACAGACGGGCCCTAGCAGCCGGCCCAATTACCATTGTACCCCTGGGGGGCAGGCCTATATAAGCCCCCCAGGTCACCCAAGCAAACGGTTCCAACTCTGATAGAACTAGCCAGTTACCTAGGGCAGGGAGGAGCTAGCCTTGCCTTCCCCTACCTCTAGACACAACTCAAGGAGCATCTTGTATCACTAGTGCCTTAGTGATCATGCGGAGACCCCGCAGAGCAGCAGTAGGGGTGTTATCTCCACGGAGAGCCCCGAAGCTGGGTAAGATCCGCCGACGTACGTGTCTACGCCTTATCCCGCTTCCAGGCATCGGCGACGTTCTACTCGCTCCCACCATGATAAGCCATCCTTTTGCATATGTCGCACCCAACCCCCGACATTTGGCACCCACCATGGGGCAAGGTGCACCGTCTCCCAGAGACCTGCTCTGGACGTGAACCTTGTTCCTCCCTGGCGAGAGAAGCCAGCCCAGCACGCCCGACGGCGTCAGCCTCGACGCACTGCATGGCGCGGAGATCGCCTGCGCGGCAAGCTGCCTCGCCGACCTCGTTGGTGAGATTCACCGACGAGCTGACCTCCAATGCAGGCACTGGCTGCCCCGAGAGCCGCCTCGCCAGCCTCCTCGACCAACTTCATGTCACCAGCGAGCTCGCTGTGGACTTGGAGTCTGTTGGCTCCACCGACCCGATGATCGTCGACTCCGACACGGTGTTGCTTGACGCGTTCCCCACCAACGTGGTGATCTACGACGAGCCGCCTCCTCGCGAGCACAGCGGCGGGAGCACTGTCGCGGAGGTGCTCGTCATTAACAGTGGCGAGCGCTCGAATGAAGAAACTCGAGACCCACTCGATGCGGCGCTGCAGGACTTGACGGCGCCCATCCCAGAAGACGCAGATGCCGAGATGCTGGAGGCACGCCGTGTCCAGCTTCTCGAGAACGTAGGCCGGTTTGCCAACGTTCTACGCCTCTCGGACGCCTATCGGCGCGAGATGGACAGAGCGGTTCGTGGCACGCCGGCTCCTGGAGGGCCTAGGCGCATTGGCCCTGTTAGGTAGCGTGGCGGGACCATCGCCAACATGTTCGGGGCAGAGTGCCCTGTATACGCCATGCCTGCGGAAAACATCCGGGTCGCCCAGGCGGTGACGGACGAGCTGGACAAATACGAGGGCGACGAACGTCGCCATATGACGGAGCGAATCTAGCAGCTCCTAGGCGCGGCCGCCGCATTGCACGAAGCCGGCTGCCGTGCTGAAGAGCCCGCCCTGCGGAACGAAGAGCCGCCCCATCGCCAGGAACATGGCGCGACCTCCCGGACACCGACTGGCGGAGCCCATGGAAAACGAGGCAACGAGTCGGCGGCTAGCCGGAGCTGGACTCGCCTCTCCATCGAGCGTGACGCAGACGGCCGCCCTCGAGCGATGGAGCGCCGAGGCGATCCTCGGCCTCCCCCGCCTCACGGAGCAAGATATCCCACTCCGCCGCCTGTCACGCACCCAACACTCGGTGACCACCTTGGCCGCCGAGAGGGAGTCGGAGAGAACAACGCCCGCCATCGGATCGACCACCTCAATCGGTCCCTGGCGCTAGAAGAAGAAGATCCGTTGGGTCCACATGCTTCGGCCCATGAATCCGGGATGAGCCCTTTCCCAAAGGGTTCACCCTCCCTCGAGATACGCCCAAGAACCCCGGTACGACATACCACATAGTATCATCACCGACAATGGCACAAACTTTGCCAAAGGAGCCTTGGCTCATTTATGCGCGACACAGGGCATTCGACTGGACTTAGCGTCTGTTGCCCACCCGCAGTCAAACGGCCAGGTTGAGCGAGCAAACGGCCTCATCTTGTCCGGCATCAAGCCCCGACTGGTCGAGCCGCTTGAGCATTCGGCCGGCTGCTGGCTCGACGAGCTGCCGGCCATCCTCTGGAGCCTGCGCACAACGCCGAACAAGTCCTCCTTCGCTAGCCGGGGGTGGAGGCAGCGCTGCTGCTAGCCCGGTGCTAACGGCCTGGTTGGTGTTGGAGTGGCCTTGGAGTCCGCTTGGAGATGTGCGGGCATGTGTGGGGCCTCCGCATGGCCCGCCCCGGACCTGAGGTGGCAGTTGGGTGCAGAAGGGGTGAGCCCCCGACGCGGCGAAGCCCAGGAGCTCTGCCACCCGCTCCAGCAGCACGTCGCGACCGCCCTCCAAAGCCTTTGCATTGACAGGTAGCTCTCGGGCCACCGTGAGCGGCCCTTGAGTTCGCTTTGCTCTCGTCGGGTGTCTGGCGCCCGTGTATGGCGTGGTTCGAGCCCTACGCCGCCGACCGCGCTGCCAGCGGCGTGAGCTGTCGTTGCCTGACAGCGTCGCCCGCGGCTACGGCGCCCTGCGGACCCTTGGGCTGCACTGGGGCATGGGGTTGAGGTCGCCCGGAGCAAGCGGCTCCGCGTGGGCGGGTCAGGCCGCACAGGGATCAGGGTTGCCCGTTGGGTCGCCGGACATGACGATGACGATGCGACGGGGCGCGAGGCAGCACAAGCCGGAATCCGGCGGACCCCTAGCTGGCGCGCCAAATGTCAGATTTCGGGTTCCGGCAGACCCTCTAGGTTTGAACTCTGGGGTGCACGCGGAGATCTCACCTCCTACCTACCTATACCTCGTCGCCTCGCAAGGATCTAAACTACACAAAGAACAACACAAGGGACACAAGGTTTATACTGCTTCGGGCCACCATTGTGGTGTAATACCCTACTCCAGTGTGTGGTGTGGTGGATTGCCTCAGGGGCTGATGATGAACAATACAAGGAAGAACAGCCTCGCGAGGGTCTGTTCTTGGCCGGTGCGACGAACTGCTAGGGGGAGTTCGGTCGCTCTCTCTCTCTCTAGATTGCTTGATCTCTAGCTCTGTTCTCGATTCCGGGATCCCTCTACCCTGTGGGTGGCTGGTCCTATTTATAGGCAAAGGCCCTGGGCTTCTTCCCAAATATTGAGCGGGAAGGGCGCCAACAATTGGCCATTTTGAAGGGGAACATCTAGTACACTTATCCTGACTAAAGTTGGTCCTCGCCTGTCAAAGGTTCTGACGATGACGCCTGCTTGGGCTCCACGATGACCTCCTTCCTGCCGTTGTGTTGGTCTTGGTCTTGTTGCACCGAAATGGTTGCCTTTGCTTGATACTCTCGCCTGCGCTTGCCTCCTTTGCACCAAAGAGGAAATGAGGACATCACTGCTGGCTGGCGCCACTCGGGCGCCCTTGGTCGTCATGGCTTGCATCATGGGCACCTCGTGAGGTACCCCGCCTTGATTTCTCGGCCTCCTCGCGAGCCAGCCTGACGAGGCAGTTCCTGAGGAAGCTTCCTGTTGTCCACCCCGCGAGGCTTGGCCCCTCGCGAGGGTCTTGAGCTTGTGCCGATGAAGATGGGACGTGCTGGGCTACCCCTTGAGCCACACCGCAGGCCGCAGGTAGGCAAGTCTGGGTACTCCCGTTCCCAGAACGCCGACAGTAAGGCCTGCCTGCCGCCGGCCCTACCAGGCAGTGACCCACCAGAAGACGGCATGCGCCCGGCTAGTCGGGCGCGGGAGGGGCCGGCCTCCAGCAGGCGGCCATCCCTCATCCCGAGGCAAGCGCGCCATTAACCTGACGAGACCAAGCATGGTGACTGAGGGATTCCTGGACTAGGGGGTGTCCGGATAGCCGGACTATCATCGCGGCCGGACTCCAAGACTATGAAGATACAAGATTGAAGACTTCATCCCGTGTCCCGATGGGACTTTCCTTGGCGTGGAAGGCAAGCTTGGTGATACGGATATGTAGATCTCCTACCATTGTAACCGACTCTGTGTAACCCTAACCTATCCGGTGTCTATATAAACAGGAGGGTTTTAGTCCATAGGACGAACAACAATCATACCATAGGCTAGCTTCTAGGGTTTAGCCTCAACGATCTCGTGGTAGATCTACTCTTGTACTACCCATATCATCAATATTAATCAAGCAGGAGTAGGGTATTACCTCCATCGAGAGGGCCCGAACCTGGGTAAAAACATCGTGTCCCTTGTCTCCTGTTACCATCCGCCTAGACGCACAGTTCAGGAGCCCCTACCCGAGATCCGCCGGTTTTGACACCGACATTGGTGCTTTCATTGAGAGTTCCTCTGTGTCGTCACCGATAGGCCCGATGGCTCCTTCGATCATCAACAACGACGCAGTCCAGGGTGAGACCTTTCTCCCCGGACAGATCTTCGTATTCGGCGGCTTTGCACTGCGGGCCAATTCGCTTGGCCATCTGGAGCAGATTGAAAGCTGCGCCCCTGGCCATCAGGTCATATTTGGAAGCTTGAACTATACGGCCGGTATACGCGGAGACTTGATCTTCGATGGATTCGAGCCGCAGCCAAGCGCGCCGCACTGTCTCGATGGGCATGATCTAGCTCTGCTGACCCGAGCGGTGCCACGAGGCTGCACCAGCGTCCGCTCCGATCCCTAATTCGGAGCCGGATTCCCCGATCGAGGACGAGTGGTTGGACACCGCCTCGGGGGCTACGATCTCTAAGGCAATTGAGCCGAACTCTATCCCTGTCCTTTGCGAAGACCTTGACTCCAGGGTGCCGGACTCCGAACCCCGGCGCCCCTTGTCGAATCCGATTGGGCGCCCGGTCATGGAGTTCACTGCCGCGGACATCTTCCAAAGACTCGCCCTTTGGTGACATCCTGAATTCACTAAAGTCTCTCTCTTTATCCGGAGAGCCCTGCCCGGACTACGGACAGGAAGGTTGGGATACGGACGACGAAAAAATTCAACGCCCACCCACCACCCACTTTGTATCCACTGTCGACGATTTAACCGACATGCTCGACTTCGACTCTGAAGACATCGACGGTATGGACGACGATGCCGGAGACGACCAAGACCCAGCACCTACAGGGCACTGGTAGGCCACCTCGTCATACGACATATACATGGTGGACATCCCAAAAGATGGGAACAGCAATGGAACAATGGAGGATGACCTCTCCAAGAAGCAACCGAAGCGCCGACGTCAGCGGCGCCGCTCTAAATCCCGCCACAGCAAAAATGGTGATTCCGGCACGGGAGATAATAACACCCCGGACAAAGGTTGAAGAAAACCCCTCCAGCAGGACTTCGGCGCGGGAGGAGGGAGAAGCAAGTCCGCACGACGGTCTGGCAGAAGAGAGGTCGAGGGCGATAATTATGCGCCTCCCTCCGAAGATGAGGCAAGCCTCGGCGACGCAATTTAATTTGTCGTGCTGAGGATCCCGCCCGAACAGGGCGTTTCAAACGCAGGCTTATAGCCACGGCAAGCAGCCTCAAGAAAAAGCAGCAACAGCTTAGAGCTGATCAAGACACGCTAGCTGACGAGATGGATCAAGTCCTTGCAGCCGAAGAGTATGAACTCGAACGCCCCTCCAAAAGCTACCCCAAACGCAGGCCGTTGCCTCGATTAGAGGAGGAAGCACCCAAGTCACCAGCGCACGACATGGCAGACCGGCCACCCCGTGGCCGCGACAGAGAGGCCTCTAGACCCTCCGTCCAAGCCGTACCCCGACGCCGTTCAAAAAGTACCAAGGCACGGGAAAACGCGCCGGACTTGTGAGATATATTGGAGAATAAGGCAAAACATACAAGATCGATCTACGGATCACGTGGGCGCCCCACGACACGTGATTTACAACCGTCACACCGATACGTAAACTCCGCCGGGTCAACACAATGCATAAAGCTCATTCGAGCTGTGTTATGATATAGCCCAATTGTCTGAGGCGCCAAGACACCCACTATGCTTCACAGATGAAGTAATGGATCATCAAATCCCTGAGGGCTTTAAACCCGTAAACATTGAATCATACGATGGTACCACAAATCCTGCGGTCTGGATCGAGGACTATCTCCTTCGTATCCACATGGCCCGCGGAGATGATCTACACGCCATCAAATACCTCCCCCTCAAGCTTAAAGGACCAGCTCGGCATTGGCTCAACAGCTTGCCAGCAGAATCAATTGGTTGTTGGGAGGACCTAGAAGCCGCATTCCTTGATAACTTCCAGGGCACATATGTGCGACCACCAGACACCGATGACCTTAGCCACATAACTCAGCAGCCAGAAGAATCGGCCTGACAATTCTGGACACGGTTCCTAACAAAGAAAAATCAAATCGTTGACTGTCCGGATGCAGAGGCCCTTGCAGCCTTCAAACATAACATCCGCGGCGAGTGGCTTGCCTGGCACCTAGGACAGGAAAATCCAAAATCTATGGCAGCCCTGACAACCCTCATGACTCGCTTTTGTGCGGGAGAGGACAGCTGGCTAGCTAGAAGCAACAACTTGGCCAAACACCCTGATAGTTCGGATACCAAGGACAGCAATGGCAGGTCGCGTCGCAACAAGAATAAGCGCCGCATTAACGGCGATAATACTGAAGATACGACCGTCAATGCCGGATTCAGAGGCTCTAAACCCGGTCAGTGGAAGAAGCCATTCAAACGAAATACCCAGGGCCCGTCCAACTTGGACCGAATAATCGATCGCCGTGCGGATACATGGCACCCCCGAAAACCAGCCAATCACACCAACAGGGATTGTTGGGTGTTCAAGCAGGCAGGCAAGTTAAGTGCCGAACTCAATGACAAGGGGTTGCATAGCAATGACGATGAAGAGCCCTGGCCGCCGAACAATAGAGGACAGAAGGGTTTTCCCACACAAGTGCGGACGGTGAACATGATATACGCAACCCACATACCCAAATGGGAGCGGAAGCATGCACTACGGGACGCATATGCGATGGAGCCAGTCGCCCCAAAGTTCAACCCATGGTCTTCCTGCCCGATCACCTTTGATCGAAGGGACCACCCTACTAGCATCCGTCACGGCGGTTTCACCACATTGGTTCTTGACCCAATTATCGACGGATTTCACCTCACCAGAGTCCTGATGGACGGCGGCAGCAACCTGAGCCTGCTTTATCAGGATACAGTGTGCAAAATGAGCATAGACCCCTCAAGGATTAAACCTACAAAGACGACCTTTAAAGGCGTCATACCGGGTGTAGAGGCCAATTATGCGAGCTCGCCACACTCGAAGTGGTCTTTGGATCCCCGGATAACTTCTGAAGCGAAGAGTTAATCTTCGACATAGTCCCGTTCTGCAGCGGCTATCACGCACTGCTTGGACGAACCGCAATTGCAAAGTTCAATGTGGTGCCGCACTACGCATACCTCAAGCTCAAGATGCCAGGCCCTCGAGGAGTAATCATGGTCAATGGAAACACCGAACGCTCTCTCCAAACGGAAGAGCACATAGCGGCCCTCGCGGCGGAGGTGCAAAGTAGCCTTTCACGGCAATTCTCGAGTCCGGCCACTAAACTTCCGGACACTGCCAATCGCGCCCGGAGTAACCTACAACAAGACCGCCTGGCACGATTCAAGACGCGTAGCAATCCGGCCCCAACCCCAGCCCTCGCGAAGTTGCGAAGACAGTACTACGCGTACATAACTACGCTCTGGAGATACCATGGGCATAAGGGGAGGGGCACGACCACGGCACACCAAGAATGCGGCTCGGCCGCACCAGGGGCTCCCGATTGTGTCATTCTTTTTCTTCTTTCTTTCCTTTTTTCAGGACTCCGTTTTCTAGAAGTCCTGTCCGGCACTAGAATCGCCGAACTCACGATGCAACAACCAGGGAAGCAGAAAGCTACGTCGAATGTTCAGGTGGTCCCCATTACGAGCATTATACCTGTTTTATATACCATCCCGCAGCTTACCCCTGGAGGGGGACATGTTAGATAGTCCCATTCCTTGCTTATCGCACTATTTTTATCGTTCTGCTTTCATCGCAGTACCTTTTTGAATAAACAATGCATAGCTTTTGCCTATTATTGCACTCCTTTTTATCTATATATATGTTCATTTCATGACATGTTGCACCCGTACACTTTGGTACGGCCAATACACCAGGGGCTTAAGTACCCCACAATTATGGTGTGATAAGTCCGAACACTTTCACAAGTGCGGCACCCCGAACTTATAGCATTATATGCATCGGCTCCAAATCATGTCTTGGGTCAATAGTTGGGTTTGCCCGGCTCCCGTGTTTTGGTACCTTACGTTCCGTTATATCGGCTAAGGTAGCACCGGGAGAACCACTGCGATTGTGCCCCAGTTGAGCTGGGTCGAGCACCTCAATGGAGAAAGCTAAAAGCCCGACCGTCATGATAGAGGCGAGAGCCGATCGCTGTTCGAGAGGTTTTTTCGGGTCCCTAAAGACTTATGTCGCTTAGAGCGAGGAACCGGAGTTGTCCGGCCAAAGCGTGGATAGCGCGCCCGAACTCGGTCTTCCGAATACTAGGGGCTTCACGAAATTTAAAATTATAGAATTATATGGCTAAGTGAGAGTGTTCAAGCATTATAAGTCCGGTTGCCTTGTTCCTTGCGTTGAGCGCCTCCTAGATGGACCCAAGAATGGGAACAAGAGTGCTCAAGTTTATCCCGAACACCCCAGCACTCATGGCATGGGGGCTGAAGCCAACGACTTGCCATCTCTCAAATTTGATAAACGGCCGCATAGAAGGTAATATTTTAAATTAACAAGCGTTGCTTAGCGCATATGAACAAGTTTTCAGCGTACATGATAACAAATGCGTGTCTATTCAAAAATTACATCTTTGGAGCACTCATCCGCTATTCGGCGGGCACCCTTCAGGAGGCCCTCATAGTACATTTCGGGTGTGCGATGCTCCTTGTCCTTCGGTGGCCCGTCCGTCACAAGCTTCTCCGAATCCAGCTTGCCCCAGTGCACTTTAGCACGGGCAAGGGCCCGACGGACACCTTCAATGCAGACGGAGCGCTTGATGACTTCAATCCGTGGACAGGCGTCCACCAGCCACGCACGGCCAAGTAGCTCCTGTGCATGTCCTCCAATGGCCACAACCGCGCTTATAAGGCCCTTCATGGCCTGTTCGGCGACCTTGTGGAGCTCGACCAGCTGCTTCAGCTGGTCGCTCAGGGCACGGATGTCCGCCTCGACACCGAGACCGTAACACCTTTTCCGTCGAGCTGCCCTCCTTGGCGCGGTAGAATGCGGCAGCATCGGACACACTCACGGGCAAATCTGCGAATGCTCTGGAGAGCTCGAATCCGGGTAAGTAATAGGTAATTCACTTTCACATGCCTGCTTTGCATAAAGAATGCCTTACCCGCCACTATCTTCTTTAATGATTCAATTTCTTGGAGGGCTTTTTGGGCCTCGGCCTTAGCAGCTTTGGCACTCTCAAGAGCCGAGGCAAGCTCGGACTCTTGGGTCTTCGACTCACGCTCCAAACCCTCGTGTTTTTCCACGAGAATCTGGAGCTCTTGCCGCACCTCCGCCAGCTGCGCCTCCCCTTTCTCTCGCTCGGTGCGTTCCGCGGCCGCTTTGTTTTCGGCCACGGACACCGCTTCCTTCAGGGTCGCCACCTCGTTCGTGGCCCCTCCAGTACCCATGTCATTCCTGTTATTTTTTGGCAACCAAAACCTTTTCTATAAGGTAATTTTCTTAATAAGGTCTTATTTACCTTCCTTGTCCTCGAGCTGCTTCTTGGCTTGTCCGAGCTCGTTCTCGGACCGCTCGAGGTTACCTTGATGCATTGACCTCCAGCAATCCGGTCTTGGCCAGAGGTCAAGCGGCCGATCGGCATTCCCATATTGACATACTTATGTTAGACTCCTGCGTATATCTTTTTAGATCCTTAGTCCGGTTTTTCTTTCCGAACACCGAACTAAGCATCAGGGGCTACTATCTATGCGGTAATATTTTTACATATTCTAAACTTACCTCAAAGCCTGTTAGAAGGCTGGTACATGCTTCGGTCAACCCGCTCTTGGCGGACTGAACTGTCCGGATCGCCGCACTCACAACAGTCGGTGCTCCTCCTCGATGGAGGCGCTGTTAAGCGCCTCCAGTAAGCTATCCGGTGCCTCCGGTTGGACGGAGGACACCGGCGTCTTACCCTTCTTACGAAGGGACCGCTTGCCGGACTCCGGAACCACTGAAGGTTCCGGCATGGAGTCCGGACAAGGGTCGGGCTTAGAGCCCCTGGGGGTCTTGCCCCCCGCGCGCCTGGAGTCCGGGAGGTCGCCTTGTGGCGCCTCCTGCGCCACCTCCTCTTGACCAGGCCCCCTTGGGGCACCACCTCGGCGTCGTCCGCAGTGTGAGGCGAGGAGGCGGTCGAGGCAAGTACTCTCCATTTCCGGCGAACCCGAGGACCCGCTCGTCGGCGGCTAGATCGCTCTTCGGCGGGCTGCATGATTGTTCGACATTAGAGAACACTATGCAATAATGAAAAAGCCATGGGCATCCGGACACTTACGATCTCGCCAGGGGCTTGGCCCTTGTTGGCCAATCCTCCTCGTCGCTCTCGACGTTGGTGGAGAAGTCTGGAGGAAGGCTTCTTCCTTTCTTGGACCCTCCGGCCTCCGTAGTAGGGGCGGCCTTCCTTTTCCTCTCCTCCCCCGCTGGGGGAGAAGCTTCTTTTTCCTCCTCCTCGTCCTCAGGAGAAGATTCTACTTCAGAATCGGCGGCCGGTGGCGTCGGGAGCTCCTTCGAGTTCCCATGGCCTCCTTCTTGGCCTTCTTCTCCGGCACCACATGGGGTGCGAAGCCAGCAGCCCGTCACTTTCGGGCGTCCATTGGGTCTTCCGGCAAAGGAGCAGACGGATTAATCTGTCTGGATGTCTTCAGCCAGTCCTGTCGAAGATTAGGGAGTTTTAGATCCCACATAGAGTCAATCTATGAAAAAAGGGTCCCGTAAAGGGCAAAATAACTTACTTCGCTGGCTTGACGTTGCGAGCTGTATCCACGATCTTCAGTAGCGGATGAGGGAGCCTTGGCGCCCTTGAACAGCCCCTTCCAGGCATCTTCGTACGTGGTGTCGAAGAGCCTTTTTAGAGTCGAGTGCTGTGCCGGATCGAACTCCCATAATTTGAAGGCCCGTTGTTGGCATGGGAGAATCCGGCGGATGAGCATCACCTGGATTACGTCGACAAGCCTAAGATTCTTGTCCACCAGGTTTCGGACGCATGTTTGGAGTCTGGATGTCTCGTCCGAATTCCCCCAAGTCTGGCCCGTCTCTTTCCATGACGAGAGCCGTGTGGGGAAGCCAGATCTGAATTCGGGGGCCGCCACCCATTTGGGGTCACGCGGCTCGGTGATGTAGAACCACCCCGATTGCCACCCCTTTATTGTCTCCACAAAAGAGCCCTCGAGCCATAGGACTTTGGCCATCTTGCCAACCATGGCGCCTCCGCACTCCGGCAGCGGCCGCCCACAACCTTCGGCTCGACGTTGAAGATCTTCACCATAAGCGAAGTGGGGCTGGATGCAGAGGAAGGCCTCGCACCTGACGATAAACGCCGAGATATTGAGGATGAAATTGGGCCAGGTCATGGAAGTCCAGGCCGTAGTAGAACATGAGCCCCGGACAAATGGGTGAAGTGGAAAACCTAGTCCACGGAGGAAGTGGGGAGAAACACCACCCGCTCATGGGGCACAGGGGTTGGAATGAGCTGCCCCTCATCGGAAGCTCAGGCGCGATGTCGCCGGACAAATATCCGCCTCCCTTGATCTTGTGATGTGCCCCTCCGTGACGGAGGAGGCCATCCACCTACCTCCCGCCTCGACATGGTTGGAGAAAGGTTGTGGTGGGATGTGCGGACTTGGGCGCTGGAGCTCGAGTCTTGTGAAATGGATGAGCAAAGGAGGAAGAATGCGTGGGTGAAAAGGTGGATCCTTATCCTTATATGGACGAACGAAGCTATGCGTCCCCACCAGCCTGGTAAAACTCGCTTATCTCCCAAGCGCCATAATCAATGGCGCGGATGGGTTACCCACGTCCGTATTGATGAGAATCCCGGAATAAGGGGCACGATCTATGCTTTGATAAGGCGTGCTGTGGAAACCGCCTCGCTAAACGCGCTAAGGTGGAACGGTAAAAAACGATTCATATAAAGGCCTGGCCGTGGTGTGATGTCACGTCGCGGAATACGTCAGATCTGTGCAAAAGTTATTCTCTCTACGGTGGTATGTGGAACTTGTTTTGTAGAGCCGGACACTATCCTGGTGTTCAAAACTTTCTATGAAGTATTCGGAGGAGGAACCCGCCTTGCAATGCCGAAGACAATATGCGCGCCGGACTCGTCGTCATTGAAGCCTGGTTCAGGGGCTACTGAGGGAGTCCTGGACTAGGGGGTGTCCGGATAGCCGGACTATCATCGCGGCCGGACTCCAAGACTATGAAGATACAAGATTGAAGACTTCGTCCCATGTCCGGATGGGACTTTCCTTGGCGTGGAAGGCAAGCTTGGTGATACGGATATGTAGATCTCCTACCATTGTAACCGACTCAGTAACCCTAACCTATCCGGTGTCTATATAAACCGGAGGGTTTTAGTCCATAGGACGAACAACAATCATACCATAGGCTAGCTTCTAGGGTTTAGCCTCTACGATCTCGTGGTAGATCTACTCTTGTACTACCCATATCATCGATATTAATCAAGCGAGTAGGGTATTACCTCCATCGAGAGGGCCCGAACCTGGGTAAAAACATCGTATCCCTTGTCTCCTGTTACCATCCGCCTAGACGCACAGTTCGGGACCCCCTACCCGAGATCCGCCGGTTTTGACACCGACAGCGACAGTAACCTCCCGTCAGCCAGCGGGACTGTAGCCACGATAAAGAAGACCAAGCCCTCGTCATAGACGGCACGGCTACAGTAAGCAGCCACCAACCAACCAGTGGGGCCCACCAGGCGGCAGGCCCCAGTAGTCGGCAGAGAAGCCGGAGGCTAAAGACACTGGCAGACGGGCCCCAGCAGCCGGCCCAATTACCATTGTACCCCTGGGGGGCAGGCCTATATAAGCCCCCCAGGTCACCCATGCAAATGGTTCCAACTCTGATAGAACTAGCCAGTTACCTAGGGCAGGGAGGAGCTAGCCTTGCCTTCCCCTACCTCTAGACACAGCTCAAGGAGCATCTTGTATCACTAGTGCCTTAGTGATCATGCGAAGACCCCGCAGAGCAGTAGTAGGGGTGTTATCTCCACGGAGAGCCCCGAAGCTGGGTAAGATCCGCCGGCGTACGTGTCTACGCCTTATCCCGCTTCTAGGCATCGGCGACGTTCTACTCGCTCCCACCATGATAAGCCATCCTTTGGCATATGTCGCACCCAACCCCCGACGAAAATCTTAACACGGGAATATCTCAGCAGAGTAACTATTTACTTCTAAACCGAACACATGAATAGGAAAAAACACTCGACGCTGCTCATAGCAATGGCGTCCCACTCAAAAATATCAAATGCATGTCTTCTGGCTAACATCAATGAGCAAATTTTGACAAGGCTTTCCAATTCCAATATATTAAACTAACGTCTTCTTGCTAACATCAATGATTAAACTTTGACAAGCTTTTCCCATTCAAAATATGTAATGCCTATGATCATGGAGTCCTGTCGTAGCTTCTTGTACTTGTTTGGACACTTTTTGCCCAGGGCACTCCACGTGTTGTTAAATTGACAATGGTCTCTGCAGACTAGTCATGTCACCGGTGTCTAATAATACTCTGTAAAGCTTCTCAGTTATTCCTTCTGTAATGTAGCACAGACAGTGAGTGCTTCTTTCTGCAAAGTGGAACGACCAACTGGACCTAGTAATGCAGCAGTTTGCCTTGGACACATTGGCTCCTTTTGTGCAGTTCAACTAAAATCGAAGTCGGAATAAAACCGAGATTTAATTTTGATATCCCTGTAAGCAACAATAGGTATAAGGGAAACAACTACTGAGAAATAATGGTTGATGACTTGTACTCCCAGAAGAAAAGCATCTACTGATCTACTTTATCTTAATGGGAAACAAAGCAAGAGAGTAGCAATTCTCCATCAGTGTGATTCATTCATATTGAATGAGACATTATCTTTTACAATGCCTTGTTTCAACATGTATAAAGAACGACAAAGCAGAAAAGTACCATTCCTAAAACAATGCAACTGATTCATTTTAACAGAGACATTATCTTAACAATATCTTGGTTAAACATGTAGAAAGAACTACAAAGCAGGATAGTACCATTCCTAACAAGTGTTGTAGTTTTGAACTAAGATTCAGTAGTTAATTAATTTTGAGAGTGGCATTGCTTAATTTTACCAAATGACATTAGATTAACGAAAAGCATAAACAGTTCGAGGAGAGTGGGTGCAACAACGGTATGTGCTACCATCTACTTATAAAGGGGGTGATGCAGAGTTTGTTGTAACAAAGCAACAAGCATCATGTCTGGGTTGGTCCCATTTTTGTTCACTACTTAATGGGAAAAGACAGCAATACAATAGCTTCAATTCAACATTTATTAAAAATAGTACCAATACAAGTAGCACAACATCACAAAGCACACTGCAGAATCATGTGGATGAAGGCCATCTTGACCTTTCATGAGATGTATAAGATAATATATGAATCTGACAACACGAATATGAATTACTATCTCGTTTTGTGCTGTTGCACTGTAATCAAGCAAAGTGTTTCACGTAGCGTAGCAAAATGTCGCAATAGCAACAAGTTTAATAGATATCCCTGTTTAAACAGAGGCAAAAAGGAATCAATTCTTGGCTAATAAAGGAGGATGAAACATGCGCCACAAAATGGTAATCCCGCCAATCCCTAACAAGTGTTGCAGTTTTGAAATAAGATTCGGAGTTAATTCTCGAGAGTGGCATCAATTATCGGCTTATAAAGGGGTGATGCTAAATTTGTTGTAACAAAGCAACAAGCATCATGTCAGGTTGGTCCCATTTTTGTTCACTACTTAATGGGAAAAGACAATACAATAGCTTCAATTCAACATTTATTTAAAACAGTACCAAAACAAGTAGCACAACATCTCAAAGCACCATGCACATCATGTGGATGAGACCAAGATTTGAAACAACTTCGCCACGAAGACCTGAAACAAATCTCGATCTCCTTTTGTGCAGTTACACCAATATTAAGCAAAGTCTCCGTTGTGACATTCAAGTTGAACTGCACAAAACACTCTTAAAACATAAGTGTTTCGAGTAGCGAAGCAAAATGTCGCAATAGCAACAAGTTGAATCGATACCCCTGTTTTAACAGAGGCAAAAAAGGAAACAATTACTTGCCGATAAAGGAGGATGAAACAAACGGAGACAGAAAGAAGCATGTAACTTTATCTTGGATGGAAAACAAAGTAGGATATTAGCATTTCTAAAACGGTTGTATTGATTCATATTAACAGAGACATTCTCTTGAAACAACATTCATTAAAAATGTAATTTACTTTTAACAGTGGCATTGCTTCAATTTTCCGGCGGCATTCTTAGATTAACAACAAAGAAAATAGCTGTATGGGACATGCCAGCACCATGTGCGTCCAAACATATAAATGGGTGATGCAGAGTATGTAGCCAAGCAGCATATATGCGTTGGTCCCATATTTGTTCTCTTTGAACCTTCTTCCTATGTGAGGGCAGCAAATCTAGTCCTGCACAAACTACCCGACCCCCCATTTCTTTCCCTTTTCAAAAAAGAGATCGGTTCCTTACAGATGTGTGTGTACCGGTTACCCCCTTTTTCCCTTTTTGACCTACAAAGCGGCTGGATAGCCAGTCTATACTACTTTCCGCCCCTCCTTTCCTCATTGAACCACGCCTAGATTCTTGCTCCAGCCCACCGCACCCTTCTTTCCTCTTTGAACCAAGACCTAGATTCGACTACAGATAGAAAAAGATCCACATGCAGCTAAAGCAACGACGGTTTCAAAGAAACTTATACCTTAGGGTCGTCGGGATGTGGCAAGGCATGCAGCAGGAGGCTGGATCTGCCCACACTACGTACGACAGCGAGGAAGAAGGGGTCGGTGGCCCTCCCACACAGGCGCTGGGTGAAAGAGAACAGCGCAGCCGGTAGTGGATTGCCTCCCTCACTGAAGGCGGTAGAGTGAACGCTGCACCTCCTCCCCTTCCCGGTGCGACGAGATACGGATGCCTCCTTCACCAGTTGTGAGGGGGGAGAGAGAGAGACAAGAGGCCAACGCAGTCTTGTTTAGATCTGGTGAAGAGAGGGTGAGAGACTGTGAATATAGAAAACCCTAGCAAATGAACGCTGAGCCTCCTGCATGTATCATATATGTAGTGCGGCGAGCGTGTGGAGAGTGCAAACCCTAGCGAACAAGCGTTGAGGCTCCCGCTTATATATATACTACTGTAGTACGGACTAAGCTCCGGTGCCTTCACTGCACCTGCTTTTGGCTGTATGACAGGTGAGCCAACCACATTTTGGGCCCACCTGTCATAAACCCAAAGGCAGGTGCACTAAGTAAATGAAGTTGCGTCCATATAGTACTCTCGTGTATACGACTAATATATAGTGGAGTAGTTTTCTTATTCTCTCCATAACAATCGTTTTAAATTTTGTAAGTATGGAAAAAAACTCCTTATTTAATATACAGTGAAGAAAACTAGTACTACTTCCGATGAACTAACGATCCACGCCCACGCGTCCTGGTCGCACTTCCTGTCCTTCACGTGTGGTACACTACCCTCCCTTAAGTGAACAACCACACATGCGCCAAATTATCGAAAACGTGTGAGAGTGTGTACAAATAAAGAATTTTAATTTCAATTATCGGAAAGGTTTGAGAGTATTACAAAGTTTGACTTCAGTCAAATCTAATATGCGGAGTAAATAAAAATGGAGGGCTACTACGTCCATCCGGGGTTTTAGTCCACACCATTTTTCAAATCAAAGTTAATAGCTGGACAAATAAAATTACAGGGGAGCTGGAGACAAAGTTTTGAGAAGGCTTAGAAATCAACACAAAACTTACGCTCTCAGTACCAACGTCGATCCTTCTGCGTGGAAACATTTGGTTCATAGCCAATTGTGTGATAAAATTGCACCAACGTGAAAGACGACTGCGTCTCCAACGCAACGCAACCAAGGTGAACTGACGAAGGATATCATCTTTGTGTGTAACAAGCAAAGAGCACTAATGGAAGACAACTTGTTTTTGATTGAAAATCGATCAGCTTCACCAGACGACGCAACCATGAGGCGCAACCATGAGCATCGATAGGTCATCATGGTGATGCATCATCCATTTGGCATCAAGTTTGGGTGAGGCACCTATGAAGTTCGACAAATCCTCACTGTGGTCTCTGCTTCTTCTCAAGAATCAAGCTCGAGGAAGGAAGAACCACGTGGCGAGCACAAGTGAGGCGGAACAACAATGGCCATCCAATTTTGTGCAGTTCCACTAAAATTGAGGAAGACATGCCCGGGTATGGAGACACGCATCGCTGTTTCCAAAAATATAAAAAAGGGTTAGCAACGACATCTCAATTGTCAATAAGAATTAATGAAAAGTACTCCCTCCGTCTAGGTGTGTAAGTCATCTTACGAAAACCAAATAATCCCAAAACACTTAGGCGCGGTGCATTAACTTCTACCTCATTTCTTGTTTCTTGACATATCAACCAATAAGAGATGTGGGTGTGCATGCTTTTAATGACTTGAGACTATCAAACACGACATGTAGTGGTTAGTTCATTGCATGCAATACTATTAATTAGCAGATAAACATTAATGTCTCTCGTTTTCCCCTCCTCCTTGGTCACGGTGCACAGCCTAAGATGACTTACTCACCTAGACGGAGGGAGTACACCAACAAAAAGAAGCATCATAATTATATCTTGATGGGAACTAAACCAGGATACCCGAGAAAAATAGCATTTCTTCATTTAACCAGTGATAGTACTACCACCATATGGACAATGACCGCACAACCACCATGTACTTTTTGTCGAAACAACATGTATGCCTCCACCGAGGCATAAATCAGGACAACTTTTCGAGTGGCATTTCCTCTATAATAGTACTAGCAGGTGATGTTGGACCAGCCGACGAACCCTAGCTACTATGCATGGGGAGCTGGGGAGTAGTTGCATAGAAGAAAACCCGCACGCAGCGACCTAGGGAGCTGGACCAGTACAAGAAGTTATACCTCAGGTGGGCGAGATGTCGTTTAGGCGGGCGGGCGTGATCTGCCCACACGACGGCAGCGAACAAGGGCGCGGAGGATCTTCGTCCACGCCAGCACCGGCTCCGAGAGGACGATGCGCATCGGCTTCCTCCGTCACTGACGGCGTGTCACATCCCTAGCTTCTGGCATTGCACTAGGATAGCTTCATGTGTGCATCATGTCTAAATTTTTCTTAAAACTTGAAATCGGGACTAACAAACCCCAACACCCCCTTTAAAAAACTAGGTTCCAATAATTGGAATTTCAATGAACTCAAAATGCCCTTCATAAATGTTCACCATCTTTGGTCCTGGCTAAACCCTCTGCCAAAAATGGTTTCATATTTTGGAGGCTATTCTGGATTTTTGTACCAAGCCATAAGTATTTGCATTTGGGCAATTTAAATCATATAAATATTTTAAAATGCCCAAATAATCTTGAAGGTATTTTTAGGCTGATGAGAATATTTTCAAATGTGCCTCTGAATATCTTCAGGTTTTTCCTAAATGGAATAGTATTTTTACTATTTCAAAACACAGAACAGAAACAAATAAATAGAAAAACAGAAAGCAGAGAGCAGAGAATTACCTGGCGCCCACCACGCCCACCTGGGCCTCACCTGTGCTGGCCCAGCCCACCTGGCCTGGTGCCAGTCATCCCCAACCTCTGCCAGTAGGAAGAGGAGGGACAACACACGGCGCGCGCGTGGGCGCCACGCCACCAGGCTGCCTGCCTGCGTCGCCTGGCCACCGCGATGCCTCGCGTCTTCTCCTCGGCGCCGCCTCGACCCCCTCGACACCACTCTCCCCTCCTCTGCCCTCTCCCTCGTTCCTCTCCTGCTACGGGCGACGCGCCCGTAAGCCGCCACCGCCATAGTCGACGTCACCGCCTCTCCCTCGCCCCCTGGAGCTGCCCACGAGCTCCACCTAGTCCCTCTCCTCCTCCTCACCGAGCCGCCCGACGCCGGACGCCCTGCATCACCCTCTGACCCGCCATCTTCGCCGTCTCTGCTCCGAGATCGCCGGAGGCCGCGCGACCTCACCAGCCCTTCCCCGAGCCCGCTTCGACGCCTGCCGCGATCGCCGTGAGCCCTGCTCCGTCCTCCCCCTCTCCGTTACCTCTCTCATGCACCGTATGCACCGCACCGAGCTCAACCGCACCCGCCGCCGCCTGTCCTCACCGCCAGCGTGACTCCGGCCACGCAACGGCCTGGCCGTCATGTCCACCTTGCTCGCCGCACCCCGTAGAGCACATAGGTGCTAACCCCGCGCCTCCACGCTCATTGTAGCGACGACCCCGAGCTCACCCGAGTTCCGGCAGCCGCCAACGTCGTCGCTGGCGACGATTCCGGCCACCTCCGGACCAACCACCACCACCAATGGAAGCGGCGCACCTCCAGCTCCCCGTAGCTGGCCTACGTCGCCCATTAGGTCGCCGGAGCGCGAAACCCACGCCGCTCCGCCGCGTCTGCTGCCGCCGGCGGCTAAACGCTGGCGGGTTGAGTGCCTTTGACCGGCAGGGTTTGACCCCGTCTGCCCAGGGGTTTGACCCCTCTCTCTCACAGACATGCGGGCCACGCCCTGCTAACTAACCTAGATTAGTGTTAACTAAACCTAGTTAGTTTAGTTTAGTTACTGACTCATGGGACCCACTGGTCAGTTTGACCTGGACCGCCTTTGACCTGCTGACGTCACCCCGACGTCATGCTGATGTAGTATTACATTTTCTAGATTTAATTTTTAATCAGGAAAATCCAGAAAATTTCCTAAATTTCTAAAAATCATAGAAAATCAACCGTAACTCCAAATGAAATAAATTATATATGAAAAATGATCAGAAAAACCCAAAGAATCTGTTTATGGCATTTGCATGCATGTTACAGACACTTATGTCCTCTACATAGGACAATTCAATTAAATGGCATTTAAGAAAGCACATATGGAGTTTGAATTTGAACCTTTGGTTCAAACCAACTCCATTTAATATGTTGCTAGTTGCATTAGTTCAATAAACAGCATATTGCCATGTCATGAGCATGCATCATATTGTTGCATTGCATTGATTGTGTTTCTTCCTTGTTTGCCGGTATTTGTCCCCTCTCGATAGACGTGGTTCCGACGATGAGTTCGATGACACCGATGAAGAACTATACTATCTTCAGAAGTGCCAGGCAAGCAAAACCCCTTGTTCATTCTGATACAATCCCACTCTCTCGCTCCTGCTCCCTTTTACTGCATTAGGACAACAACGATTCATCTGTTACTTGGTGCGGTAGTTGAACCCCTTTATCCTCTGCATGACCTGTCATTGCCACAAGAATAGATGAAACCCACTAGCATGATTAGGAGTTGTTTGAGCCATGTTGTGCCTACTCATTCATGCTTGTTTGTCATGCCTGCTACTGCTTAGAGTTGAGTCAGGTCTGATTCATCGGGGATGAATCGGAGGTGTGTAAACATGTCCTACTATGTGTGAGCAAAGTGTGTGAACACGATTTGGTAAAGGTAGCGGTGAGAGGCCATGTAGGAGTACATGGTGGGTTGTCTCATTGCAACCGGCCCCGAGGAACCGAAGTTACGTGTTTTTAATCCATGAAACAGCTACTACCACACATTGGGATCCTTAATTGACTCTCTCGGCTTCTTAACCACCCTTGTCCTCTCTCCAGGAGTTGCAAGTAGTTTCTGGTGTTTTTAGTATGCTGGAGGCCGTGGGCAGCGCTGACCCGAGGGGTGGGCTGTGATGTGGTAGGCACGTGGCGGGTGTGCCGAGCGCCTGTTTGGTGTCGTGGAACCCTGTACACATCGTTCGGGACCGTATGTGGAAACCTCGGCCGGACTCCCTGCGGATGGAACCTGAATAGGCGATAAACCTGGACTAGAGACTTGAGTGTTTAGGTACGCCGTGGCCGATACCCACGTTGGGCTTCCGCTTGAAGGTTGCTGAGTACATGTCGTGTAAACGGCGGTAAGTGGTGAGAGCATGTGTGAAGAAGTACACCCCTGCAGGGTTAACATTATCTATTCGAATAGCCGTGTCCGCGGTAAAGGACTTCTGGGTTACCTATATCAGTTCATAGACAAGTGAAAGTGGATACTCTAAAATGCGCAAGATAAGCGTGAGTGCTATGGATGGCGTTCTCGTAGGAAGACGGGAGCGGATCCATAGTGGTGTATTGATATGGTGAATATGTGGACTCGTAAAGCGCCACCTCAAAAGTGTTACTTGCAAATGTAGTTTAGGATAGCCACCGAGTCAAAGCTGGCTTGTTGCAGTCAAACTCCACCACCCCCTTTGTTGATACCGATGCATATGTAGTTAGTTCTGATGTAAGTCTTGTTGGGTACATTTGTACTCACGTTTGCTTAATTTATGTTTTGCAGAGAGACTACAGTCTCGCTAGTAATTCCACATGGACTTGGATATTTAGCTTGTTACCTCAGCTATGATCTTGTGCCCTCGGCAGGATCTGGTAGATAGTCAGGCTTCTAAGCCTTTTTCATTTGTAGATGTCTATACTCAGACATGTTAAGCTTCCGCACGTGCTTTGATTTGTATGCTATGAATGTTGGGTCATGAGACCCATGTTTGTAATATCTCGCTCCTCGGAGCCTATTGAATAAATACTTGAGTCGTAGAGTTATGTTGTGATGCCATGTTGTATTTACACATATCGAGCATATTGTGTGTATGATTGAAATGCTTGGTATGTGTGGGATCCGACAACCTAGTTGTTTATCCTTGGTAGCCTCTCTTATGGGGAAATGTAGTCTTGTGCTTCCATGAGCCATAGTAGTCCGGTACAGCCCGGTTCACCGGAGTCCTGCTAGCCCAGCACTACTGCTCCAGAACACTTGACTGGCCGGCTGTAAGTGCATCTAGTGCCCCTTAGTGATTTTGGTAGATTGAAGACTTATAGGTTAAGGAACTAATGCGTATGTGAGTGTACACAGGTCTATAAGTCTATGAGGAGTTTGATATTTACAGAGAAAGTCGAATTCTAAAAATGAAGTTCTTCGATCAAGACTTTGATATTCTCAAGACTTTCAAGACTTTGAAAGTGAAGAAATTGGTGTGACCTTGAAGACTTGGTATTCATTTGAGGAACATGAAGCGTGAAGACTTTTGTTTTCGTAGTTTCGCTTTTCTCTTTCTTGAGTCATAGGAAACACCCGTCTTGTTAAAGGGGTCGAGGAAATACTAAGGAAAAATTTCCATGTGATGCTCAACTCAAAATCCTACACCTACCAATCCCTTCGAGTGAAGCCTTTGGAAATCTCATATAGTTCAGTCAATTTCTTCAGTGACAGAGACGAAGTTCTTCTGGTCGCTGAGGAATTTGTTCTGACTGAGGAGTTAGGAATTCGCCAGTGCGGATTGCCTACACAGTGAGGAACATGATAGCCCTGAGGAATTTGAGATTCAAATTTCCGACCGTTGTTGTGCTGCGCGCCAGCTGTCCCAAAATATCTTATCCACCTAATGGTCATATCATTGAAGGGCATTTATGTCTTATCATGTCGGGCTGCTCCCTAGGCTATAAATAGCCGCCCCCTACAACCACTAGCTGGTTGGCTGCTGCGAGAGAACTTGACACTTGTCATTTAAGAGCAACCCATCCTCTCGAGGACTTTGAGCGAAAATCATCAAGTGAGGAAAACCCCGTAACCAAACCCCTACAAACCCAAAGTGATTGAGCATCATCAAGAAATTGATCCTGCGTGGATCCGACTCTTGTTACCTTTGAAGACTGTGCTTCTTCCAGACAGTTAGGCGTCATGGTCTATAGCATCCAAGAGGAATTGTGGATCGCCGAGTGACCAAGTCTGTGAAGGTTTGGAAGTCGCCTGAAGACTTACCACGAGTGATTGGACGAGGTCTGTGTGACCTTAGTTCAAGGAGAATACGGTGAGGACATGGTGACCGTAGCTGCGTGCTCGGATCGGGTGTCCGGACTGTGTGTCCTCGAGTTTAAATAGTCACCGCTCCAACCAGACGTACAACCGAGACAAATGCTTGAACTGGTCTACCAAATCATTGTCTTCACCTACCTAATCGGTTCTATTTCCTCAACCCTTTCATTTCCTCATTCTGTGTTGAGTGTTTGTTCATATCTGTGTTTGAAGACTTTGATCAAGACTTTCTCAATTTCCTCAGTTCAATTTCTTCAGTCTGTTTGTCTTCATCTTGTGTTATCCTGTGATTACGCTGTCTGTACTCTGTGCTAGTCTTCATTTCATCATGATGACCATGCGTGTATTCTGTTATGCTTATTTCTGAGTACTTATTCCGCTGCAAGTAGTTCTTCGCTAAGGAATTTCCTCACCAAAGAAATTCCTCGTTGAAGAATTCATAAAAATCGCCTATTCACCCCCCTCTAGTCGATATAACGCACTTTCAATTGGTATCAGAGCAAGTTACTCCCTTGTTCTGTGTGATTTTGGTTTAACTGCCTGGAGTTTTAGTTATGTCGACCGCAGGTATGAAGAAAGTGGCATGCCCTATCTTTGACGGTCATGATTATCCCAAGTGGAAGGCCATGATGAGGAAGCGCCTCATGGCAAGGGACATCGAGCTGTGGACCGTCACTGAGATTGGTCTTACTGATCTATGCAAGTCGGAGAATGCAGATGATATTCGCAAATACACTTGAGTTGACTGCATGGGAAGGATAGCATCTGTTCCTGCCTATCCAGAGATCAATTCAGGCACATGATGCATCTTTGCAATGCAAAGCTTATCTGGGACCGAATCTCCGACGTTTATGAAGGTCATCGAACCCGTCATGATCCCTGGTTTGAGGACTTCAAGGAATCTCTCAAAACGATGACTTTCGAACCAGAATCATCATCGCTCGCATCATGTCTCATGGCAAAGGGTGACGAGGTAACCGAATGTTCGTCATCTGAATTTAGTGATCGTGAATCGATGATGATGAATCGATGATGATATTGAACCTAGCTATACCAAACTTGTTAGCATTGCCACCAAACAACAACATGCCTTGGAAAAGGTTCAAAACATGCTAGACAAAAGTGATGATATGTTGGGTGAAGAAATGGATCGCACTAAAGCCCTGACTGAAAATCTTCGTGAGACTTCAGCCTAGGTTTGACAGCCTTCAAGGTCATCATAACACTCTCTTATCTCGATCATGAGAAACTTTCTTATGAATTTCTTCAAAGAAAGCAAGACCTTGAGAAGCTAAGAGTGAGTTATGAAGATCTTCGTAAGGAGCGATTCATTACTTGCTCAACAAATCAGCACTTCTCGTGAAGAATTTGTTCCTCCATGCTTAAAGTGCATTGAACGTGAATCGCTAATTCTTCACCGAATGTTCAAATGCTTCAACTGCTACAAATTCTTCACTTGCCTCTGCTAGCACTAATTCCTCATCTCGAGGACATTGCTAGTATCACCGATTTATGCAGGCTGAAGGAATTGTATATGATGTGCATGTACAAAAGCCTCAAAGGGCATCGACTCTTTGTGATGTGCTTAAAAGCAGATCCTCAACAGAACCCTAGGAAAGAGGGTATTGCCTTTGAGAGGAAACTCAATGTCGATGGAACATATTGGAAGCCCGAGCAAAGATCCCAAAACCTCATGGGTTGCTGCAAAGGGACCTCCAGCTTGATCTATCTAACTTATCTGGCTTTACATGCGAATCTCCTCATTCTTCCGATGAGTCATTTGACTCCAACTATAAACTGTTCAAAAATCGAATGGTGAAGTATTTGCTAGATATGTTGGCTCTAATCGCAGGAACGGTTCCCTATGAAGAAAATCTGGTTCCCAAGAAGTGCCTTGAAAGGCTTCGTGAATGTCCTCATGACACCACACATGAAGAATAGGAACCCCAGATCAAATTCTTCATATGGACCAAATTCTTCATATGGATCCAAGTCCTCATACGGACCAAATTCCTCACGTGGATCAAATTCCTCAAAAGGATCAAAGTCCTCATATGATTATCATCGTATAACAACTCGCTTTCACAGTGGTAGAGCTAAGGTCTATGAATATGTGCATTATTCTTCAAACCAATATGTTCATAAGTCCTCGAAGAATTTCTCTACTTATTCATATGCTTACCCTAACCCCTCTTATGTGAAACTAAATGGTTTGGCTTCTATGCCACCATTCTCGTATGGTGCTCGCAGAGTGATGAACTCTTTGCCACCCCTTCAGATGTGGGTGGTGAAGAAAAAGAACTAATCTCCTCTGCAGGGTCAGGTCTCCAGACGTGCCTTAACGTCCCGAAGAATTTGCTGAGGACCTCGACAAAATTGTTCGAAGGACGCAGCTAATCATGATGAAATGAACTTTCATTTCACACGTCCTCATACCGCTTATCTGCTAATCTTGACCGATGAAATTCATCCGATGAACTTGATATCATATTCTTCACCGATGAAGTATACGAGATCGTAAGTTGTACTAATTCATCCGCAGGATGATCAACCCAAAGCCACTGAGTGGGTTCTCGATAGTGGATGTACAAATCACATGACTGGTGACAAGAATCTATTGATGGATGCTCCCTTATCACCGTCACGTCTGAAGCATATCATCTTTGGCCGACAAAGGCAAAAGTCGTGTATTGGGTCTTGGTAAGGTTGCGATCTCTAAGGACATACACATGGACAAAGTCATGCTTGTTGAGTCCTTAGGATACAACCTTATGTCGATCTCAATGCTTTGTGATCTTGATATGGTTGTTATCTTTGGCAAGTATCGTTGTGTTGTGATTATGGAAGTCGACAATTCCAAAGTCTTCAAGGCTTTAGGAGAGGAGACTTGTATATTGTTGATTTCTCTACAGGACCACAACCAGCCGTGTGTCTACTTGCAAAAGCCTCAGAAGGCTGGCTATGGCATCGGCGACTTGGTCACGCAGGCATGAGGAATTTGCAAACGCTTGCAAAGAAAAAGCATGTCATTGGCATTGAAAATGTCAAATTCCTCAAGGATCACTTGTGCGGAGCCTGTGAAGCTGGAAAAATGACCAAGGCCAAGCATCCAATAAGACTATCATGACCACTAATCGTCCCTTCAATTGCTTCACATGGACCTCTTTGGTCCCAATCATTACTCAAATTGCCGTTAATGATGCATCTCTATATGGCTTTGTTATTGTTGATGATTACTCTCGTTACACATGGGTACACATTGTTACTTACAAAAATCAAGTGCAGGAAGTCTTCAAACGATTTTCCTCGAGGGCTTCAACTAACTTTGGTGTGAAGATCAAACACATCAGAGTGACAATGGAACTGGGTTCAAGAATTCGGTCTTGATGCCTATCTTGATGAACTTGGTATTACTCATGAGTTATCTGCTCCTTATACTCCTCAAAGAAATGGCGCCGTGGAGCGCATGAACAGAACTCTTGCCGAGATGGCTCGCACTATGCTTGATGAATACAAAACGCCTAGTCGCTTTTGGATTGATGCAATTGATACTGCGTGCCACATCATCAACAGTATATCTTCACAAATTCTTCAAGAAGACTGCCTATGAACTCCTCAACGACAAGAAACCCAATGTAAGTTATTTCAAAGTCTTCGTGCTAAATGCTGGATTAGAGATCCTCATCACAATTCTAAATTTGCACCGAAAGCACATGAAGGTTTTATGCTTGGTTACGGAAAGGACTCGCACACCTACAGAGTCTTCAACATCGCTCTTCACAAGATTGTTGACACCGTAGATGTGCGGTTCGATGAAACTAATGGCTCGCAAAGAGAGCACCTACCTTCTGTGTTAGACGAACCAGCACCTGAGGATTCTATCAAGTTCAAGGCAACCGAGGATATCATTCCTCTTCAAGAATCTGCTGAAGAATTCATTCCAGACGCCAAGAACGCCGAAATGATGCACTGAAGATAATGCTGAAGACAATGGTGCTGAGGAAAATGATCAAATTCCTCGACGACAACCAGCTCATCCTCGCGTTGCAAAAGAAGTGCAAGTGGATAAGATCATAGATGACATTGAAGCGCGAGGTCCTCTCACACGCTCAAAAGCTTCACATTTATCTAACTTTTGTGGGCACTATGCTTTTGTCTCTATCACAGAGCCCACTAAGGTAGATGAAGCATTTCTGGAGCCGGAGTGGATTCAGGCTATGCAAGAAGAATTACATCGATTCGAGCTCAACAATGTCTGAACTGGTCAAATGCCCAGATCCTCGCAAGCATAATATCATTGGCACAAAGTGGATCTACCGCAACAAGCAAGATGAAAATGGTCTTGTGGTAAGGAATAAGGCACGACTGGTAGCTCAAGGCTACACACAGGTTGAAGGAATTGATTTTGATGAAACTTTTGCACCTGTTGCTAGACTTGAGGCTATTCAAGATATTACTTGCTTATGCTAATCATCATGATATTATCTTATATCAAATGGATGTGAAAAGTGCATTCCTCAATGGTAAGCTTGAGGAAGAAGTATATGTTGCTCAACCCCTGTGTTTTGAAGATCCAAAGAATCCTGACAAAGTCTTCAGACTTAATAAGGCCCTCTATGGCCTCAAGCAAGCCCCTCGGGCGTGGTATGATACATTGAAGGAATTCTTCGTGAAGAATGGCTTCACACCCGGTTCACTCGACCCTACTCTCTTTACTAAATCATATGATGGTGAACTGTTTGTGTGCCAAATCTATGTTGATGATATTATCTTTGGTTGTACTGACCAACGTTATAGTGATGAATTTGCCTATATGATGAGTGAAGAATATAAAATGTCTATGATGGGAGAGTTGAAATTCTTCTTAGGTCTTCAAATTCGTCAACAATAATAATGGCATATTCATATCTCGTGAGAAATACCTCAAGGATGTTCTGAGGAAATTCGGCATGCAAGATTGCAAAGGCGTCAAAATTCCTATGCTCACAAATGGCCATCTATGCACTGATGAAAATGGTATTGACTTCGATCACAAGGTATACCGCTCCATGATTGGTTCTTTATTGTACTTACGTGCATCTAGGCCAGATATAATGCTTAGTGTTTGCATGTGTGCCCGATTTCAAGCTACACCGAAGGAATCACACCATAAGGTCAGAAGCATATTCTTCGATATCTAGCTCACACACCAACACTAGGATTATGGTACCCCAAGGGCTCTACTTTTGATCTCATTGGATATTCTGACTCTGACTATGCTGGTGATCGTGTGGACCACAAGTCAACATCTGGTACTTGTCATTTCCTCGGACGATCTTTGGTCTGTTGGTCCTTGAAGAAACAGAAATGCGTATCACTGTCTACTGCGGAAGCTGAATACATTGCTGCTGGCTCTTGCTGTGCTCAACTGCTTTGGATGAAGCAAACACTCAACGACTATGGAGTCAACGTGAAGAATGTGCCTCTCTACTGTGACAATGAGAGTGCCATCAAGATTGCTCACAACCCAGTTCAGCACTCGAAGACAAAGCACATTCAGATTCGTCATCATTTTCTTCGTGATCATGTGTTGAAGGGCGACATCTCCATCGAAAGCACGTGAAGACTCAAGAACAGCTAGCTGATATCTTCACTAAGCCCTTGGATGAGAAGAGATTTAGCAACTTGCGGTGTGAGCTAAATATCTTAGAATCTTGACGTTCTTTGAAAAGGACACACATCCTGACACTTATGCAAAATTGATGACTTAGATGTGCAACACATGAAGAAACGATTTTCTTCAATCAATGAAGAATAACACTCTTAGTGTGAAGAAATTAATGAAGAATTTGATTCTCAGAACCCTACGACAATTGTACGCGGTGTCTGAAATCATCATTCTTATACGGTGGGTCACGCCACCACCAAAGTTGAAAATCTTCAATTTGAGTTTTTCCTCGGTTTTGAAATTCTTCAGTTTTTCAAATTCTTCAACTTTGCAAAATCTTCATTGTTTCCGCCGTTTTTCTTCATTGGCAATACATATATATGGGTTTATGTCCTCTACATCATTCACTTATAGTTATTTCTTCAAGCTGCTTTTCTGCTAAGTGAATTTGATCGGACCCTTCCCCCTCTATGCTATACTCAACCCAATCTATTCACAAATTCTTCATGTGCGTTCTATTTGAAGCTCGTTCAAAATCTTTATCGTGTCCTTGTCACCAAGAAATTGCGAACGGAACTTTAAAACAAATCTTATCCAAATTTTCGGTTTTGCCATTAAACCGCTCCGCATCCCATGATGCATTATTTTACTCACCCACGATCAGACACGATCTCCACTACACAAGACGTGGGTGACACATGTCGTGAGAAGGAGAATGGTCAGGCACGTTCGTCCTAAATCTTCTAAGCCAACAGTTTTGCATCGCTCTATAAATACCCCTCTCTCCATCCTCACTTCTTTTACCCCGCCGACCTCTCTCTCCCGTCCGAGCTCCTCAAACCCTAGCGCCCGCTTACTCCATCATCGCTGTGAGGAAGAGCTTCACTACCTCGACCTGTCATTGCCGTCAGACTCACGCCGATCTGGAATCTTCACTCCGCCGCCGCCGTAGCTGTCTTCCTCCGCCGAAGTTAGGGCAAGGAAGATCTAACCCCGACGAACTTCCCATCTGTTCTTCTCAGTTCATTATGTTCTTCATTTCGGTAATTAAAAGTTACTTTTATTACTCTCTTTGATTCTCAAGCTTTCACGAAAATCTTCAAAGGTGTTTATTCTTCAAATCTTCACACATATGAACACCTCACACATCATATGATCTTGAACTGTTTTTCTAAGCAATCATTTTCTTCAAGATTCCCTAATTGTGTGGATCTTCGATCTGTACAACTCTGGAACCTAAGACAAGAACGCTTAGTGAAATCCTTCAAGGCACATCCGGTCAAATTCCTCAAAACTTGTTCTTTTTGAAAAACCTTCTCGGAACGCATATGACCTCTCCAAATTCCTCGCACCTGTAATCTATTCACAGGTACTCATGTCTGCTGCTGAATCACTAGGTTCTCATCAACTTAACTCATTTGCAGCGTTCCTCGAAGAAAAACAGCATACTTCTTCAGAGAACTCAATTGTTCAAATTCCTCAATCAAGAATATGGCGCACGGTAAGAAGCCACGTAAAGGAGGAAAGAAACCCGAGGTTATGACTGCTTTTGACATCCCCGGGGAAATTTATGCCGACTATTGCACACCGATGAAGCAAAATTTGGCAAAGAAAACAAAAATCAGCGCAAGGTGCGCATTCGTAAGATTGAACGGAGATGGGCAAGGGAATGGAGGGAATACAGATATGTGACTCCAAAGTACATGAAGAAATTCGCTCTCAATCCTCCATGCCCAAGAGCTCCATTGGCACTGCCAAGTAGTCAACCCCACCAAAGATCAAGCGTGGTGAGGACTTTCCTCAAGAATGGGCTAAGCGCCAAGCTAAATTGGCAAGACAAGCCAAGGAGGCAGTGAAGAAATTCAATGAGGATTCTGCCATCGCTATCAAGCATCGAGGCATCGGTCAAACCGAGGAAATCCATGCCAAAGAAGCCTGCTCATAAGCCAAGTGCTTCACCATCACGCCCTCACGGCCAAGTTCCTCGCCAGCCCTCAAGGAAAATTCCTCACACTGCTACATCTCCACCAAAGTCCTCAACAGCTCCTTCAAAGTCCTCAGTTCATGTGCATCCGCTACATGTCAAAGGACCGCTGGTTTCTCGATTGCCTCGGAGTTTCAAAGAAGTTCCTCAAGAAGCACCAATTTCATCATCCGCCCGACTCTGCTGAATACCAAAGCAACAAATGGACGAGGTCCTCGCCAAGTCCAAAGAAGAAATAGGTTGCATTCCATGTGCCTTCGATGATGAAGCTTCGATGATGAACTTGCGGAAATCATCGAGATCGCCAAGAAAGGGCCGCTAGAGCCAAAGGCACATCTGTAATCATTGTTGGATCCGAGGAAAATCCTCGATTATATCGATCTGGCACAAGGATCCAAACACCCCTATGCCTGATTTTCATCTGACCCCTGGACAAAGTCATATGTTGACCCATTTCATCGCTGAAGAAAAATGGAAGTTTGAAAAGGCAAGAGAGATCAAGAAGGCTCAATACGTAAAGGAGAAGTTCTCAAGAAAACGCTGTCAAAATGACACCGAGGAACTTCTCAAGGTCCAGATCGAAATTCAAGACCTCAAGAAAAACTTCGATTCTTATTATGCTGATTGGCAAGGAGCCAAGGTCGATTCATTAACTGACGAAGAAATTCACCAATGTTGCTGCCCCAACGCAACATGAAATTCCTCAGTGAAGCCTCACCAGCCGATCAAGAACATGCCAAAGACCGTTGATGAAGTTCAAAGGCTGATGAAAATGCTATTTCCAGTGCTGATGATCCCATTCCAGCCACTGAATAAATTGCCAGGGCATCCACTAGTGGTGCTACCAAGAAACTGAACAAGACATGGCAATCAGATCAGCCATACCGAGGAAATTCAACCAGATTCCTCGCCTCCTCAAGAACACCAACTCCAATTCTTCCATCTGCCTCGATGTGAAGAAAACCAAGACCGCAGAACGAGCTGCTGTGAAGAAATGGAAAGCATCACCAAGGCCAAATTCTTCTTTGCGAAGAAAATGAAGCCAATGACGAGCTCCTTTGAAAATCCAATTGATGTTGTTCCACTTCTCAATTCCATCAAAGGACCTTGTTCCTTTTGATGAAGATTATGTGATCCCAAGCGGATCTGATGAAGAAAATCATTCTGCTGCTTCATCAGAGCAGATTGATGAAGAAATTGAAGTGGACGCAATCCCTTCAACCCCTGTCATTTCCTCACCTATGCCTCAGTTCACAGCTGAAGAGGCTGGTGTTGAGGAAATTGAAGATGAAGATGTGGATATAGGGTGCACCACACCAGTGATGAATGATGACTTTTGGGAAAGTCAAGATCCCAATACTCCTCTCTTCACCCCGCTCCAACAGATTCCTCACCCCCTGCACCAACAGTTCAAATGGACTCAAGAAACTCAACCCACTTGCTCAGGCATGAAGAAATTCCAGCCACTAGTGCCGATGAACCTCACGCAGATCCTCAGATCGCACTGTTGAGGAACAAGAAATTCCTCACCAAGAACCTGAGCTCATGATTCCCGAGGTGGTGATGCAACTCACCGACACCCTCTCGCCCAAGCAAAAGAATCCGTTCTCAAGCAAACAAAAGTTCAAGGCTGAAGATTTCTTTGCCGAGCACGTATTCTTCACTAACTATAATCCATATGATTCTCGCCGCATAAGGAAGAGGCGCTTCGACTGCCACCAAGCCAACTTCTATTCCTCGCTGCTCTTCAACAAAGATAAAGTCTTCGATCATGCTCATATTCCTCATGTGGACATGGAGTCTCTGCCCGCTTTGAGCCAGTCCTCGTTGTTCTTCACGACGCAGACTTCTGAATTTCTGCACCGATATTCAGGATCGAATGAAGAACTCATTCTTCAATTCTATGCAACGCTGCACATCACCGGAGACGTCAAGACGTGAACTCATGGGTATTAGATCGATGTCCGAAAATACTCACTACAAGGCACCAAAGAACTGAATTGCTTCGTGCTCTACCACTCAGTCCTCCACTTGATGGTGCTCGTTGTATCTACAACGAACCGTAACTTTCAAATCACTATATGCAAGTGCCGATGAAGCCTCTGTAGCAAAGGCATGCCCCAAGAACCAAATTCCTCGTCAAGGAATTATTGTATGTGCCTCGGACTGTCTATCGGATTCTGACGAAGACAATGAGTACTATCAAAGGCCACGACTCGAATGATGAAGAAGTCGTTGGCATCATGAAGAATATGCTTTTCAACATCATCCATGCATGCTCCCTGGCCAACTTCCATGATTTCTTCATGAGGACTCGCAAACATTGCTATGTCACCATTTGAGCTGAAGCCTTATGCGCCTTGGATAATGAGATTCATCGTGACAAGGTCTTCACTCAATTACAAGGTCGATACTCGAACCACTGCAGCTACTTGCCCTCGATTGAAGTCCTCAAACGGACATTTACCTCACCGATGACAAGGGCAAGGCTATCACAGGATCGATGAAGGCATTCGTCCATTGGATGGACAGTTTCGCAGCAAGATCCTACTCCACCAATGATGACTCAGCCACACATGACTCGCCGAAATACCTCACCAAACAAAGTCCTCAAGCTATCGCACCTGTGGTGATGATCGATCGTGAGTTACTCCTCGCCTTCATCAAGGTTGATCGCAATCATAAATGGGTCAAGCGTCAGCTTGGTTCAATTCTTCACAACATGACCTCAACACACAATGCAAAGAAGAAAACCACTACTACCTCCATGAAACCTTCAAACGCACCTGGGCTGTTCTTTCACATGTCTACAGTACGGAAGAACTGACGACGATGGGACTCAAGGAAGAATTTGACTGGTCTGCACCTCCTACGAAGAAATACAAGAAGGTCAAAGTTCCTTCCTTGGTGGCCAGCTCCTATTCTTCATCGCTACGACATCGATGAAAATGAAGACTTGGACGACACCGCGGCAGGTCCTACTACAACAACCGACCCCAACAACGTCAAGCGCCCCTTCTTCAACTTGAAATTCTTCAGGAGCGTTAGTCCTCAGTTTAGATCCTTTTGGTCATTCGATGACAAAGGGGGAGAAATTTGAGTTAGTCTTCAAGCGGGTCTATTTTATTGCCCATATACAACAATTTATTTGTGTTAAGTTACAACTCTCGTTCTTCTGAAACTTTTATTGGATCGAGTTGTAATCTTAAACCCGATGGTGCTTTGATACTTTTGATGCACTATGCTCTCGCACTATGCTCTGATTCTCTTGAGCTTCTTGAGCTCTGATACTCTTGATGCATTATTTTGCATGCTTGTTCCTCATTAATGTTATCGCACGCATGCTGAATTACATCAAGCACCATATTTCATCATGCATTTCAAATTCTTCATATTATATGTCAAATGCGTGTATGAATTACAAGATATAGGGGGAGATCTCCATGATTCAACTCTTCAAATGTGCATTGCCTCAAAAGAAAATTCCTCACTATGCACATCTTCGTGGGGAGTTCTTCTATATCTTGCAATGAAATTCCTCATTATCAGTATTTACACTTCATATGTTTATCCCCGTTGAAAACTTAACCTATATTGTCATCAATCACCAAAAGGGGGAGATTGTAAGTGCATCTAGTGCCCCTTAGTGATTTTGGTGGATTGAAGACTTATAGGTTAAGGAACTAATGCGCTTGTGAGTGTACAAAGGTCTATCGCCTATGAGGAGTTTGATATTTACAGAGAAAGTCGACCCTAAAATGAAGTTCTTCGATCAAGACTTTGATATTCAAGACTTTCAAGACTTTGAAAGTGAAGAAATTGGTGTGACCTTGAAGACTTGGTATTCATTTGAGGAACATGAAGCGTGAAGACTTTTTGTTTTCGTAGTTTCGCTTTCTTTCTTGAGTCATAGGAAACACCGTATCGTTAAAGGGGTCGAGGAAATACTAAGCAAAAATTTCCAAGTGATGCTCAACTCAAAATCCTACACCTACCAATCCCTTCGAGTGAAGCCTTTGGAAATCTCATACAGTTCACCAATTTCTTCAAAGGATGAGACGAAGTTCTTCCGGTTGTTGAGGAATTTGCTCGACCGAGGAGTTAGGAATTCGCCAAAGGCGGATTGCCTACACAAGGAGGAACATGATAGCCCTGGGAATTTGAGATTCAAATTTTCGACCGTTCTTGTCACTACCTGTCCCAAAATATCTTATCCACCTAACGGTCATATCATTGAAGGGCATTTATGTCTTATCATGTCGGGCTGCTCCCTAGGCTATAAATAGCCGCCACCTACAACCACTAGCTGGTTGGCTGCTCTGAGATAACTTGACACTTGTCATTTAAGAGCAACCCATCCTCCGAGGACTTTGAGCGGAAATCATCAAGTGAGGAAAAACCCCAAAACCAAACCCCTACAAACCCAAAGTGATTGAGCATCACTGAAGAAATTGATCCTGCATGGATCCGACGCTTGTTACCTTTGAAGACTGTGCTTCTTCCAGACGGTTAGGCGTCATGGTATAGAGCATCCAAGAGGAATTGTGGATCGCCGATTGACCAAGTCTGTGAAGGTTTGGAAGTTGCTCAAGACTTACCACGAAAGTGATTGGACGAGGTCTGTGTGACCTTAGTTCAAGGAGAATACGGTGAGGACTTGGTGTCCTGAGCTGCGTGCTCAATGATCGGGTGTCCGGACTGTGTGTCCTCGAGTTTAAATACTCAGCCGCTCCAACCAGACGCATAACCGAGACAGCAGCTTGGAACTGGTCTACCAAATCATTGTCTTCACCAACCTAATCGGTTCTATTTCCTCAACCCTTTCATTTCCTCATTACCGTGTTGAGTGTTTGTTCATATCTGTGTTTGAAGACTTTGATCAAGACTTTCTCAATTTCCTCAGTTCAATTTCTTCACCGCTTTGTCTTCATCTTGTGTTATCCTCGTGATTACGCTTTTTGTACTCTGTGCTAGTCTTCATTTTATCATGATGACCATGCGTATTCTGTTATGCTTACTCGAGTACTTATTCCGCTGCAAGTAGTTCTTCGCTAAGGAATTTCCTCACCGCAAATTCCTCATCAAGAATTCATAAAATCGCCTATTCACCCCCTCTAGAAGATATAACGACTTTCACCGCATGTGATTCACTTGCCTTCGGTCCGTCCCTTCGGGAAATGTCACGCGGTGATATCCGGAGTTCTCGCTTAGCCTGCTACAGCCTGTGTTCTCGAGTCCTATTAGCCCAAAGGTTACAGCCCGGATTCGCACGTCAATCGACATGCTCGATGTTGATTCATGTATGCCTGTCCCTATAAGTTAGTGCCACTTTGGGTTCACGACTAGTCATGTCGGCCCGGTTCTTCATCATATGGATGCTAGCGACACTATCATATACGTGAGCCAAAAGGCGCAAACGGTCCCGGGCCATGGTAAGGCGACACTCGTGGGAATACCGTGCGTGAGGCCGCAAAGTGATATGAGATGTTACCGGCTAGATCGATGTGACTTGGAAGTGGGGTCCTGACAGCTTTGGTATCAGAGCCTGACTGCATGTAGGTTTACCAAGCCAAACCGGTCGAAGTTGTGTCTAGAAATTCTTTAGTTATATAAGGGAATTGATTGTGGAAGGGAACGTAAGGCTCTTTTTACTCCTTATACCTCATGGCCTTCTAATCTGAGTCCTCCTCTTCTCTTCTACGGGGATTAAGAACTAGGCCTTCTCATCTATCTATCAGGATGACGTGTTACTAATCCATAGACTTATAGAATTGATAGTTTCAAATCTCAGTTCAGTTTTTACTACTTCTGTATGTCCATAGCTTGTCTCAGAACCTTGATACTGTGACGTTGAGTGGTCATGCCACTATTTTGCTGGATGTCTCAAATCATTTTGAGCATTTACAGCCGTTATGTCTGTCCGAGTCATCCTGTGTTTCTAAATAGTCCGATGCATTTGCAAATTCCTTTTTACCGCTCAAGATCCTTTTGTGCCAGATCAACCACACTAACTAGTGTGTTGAGGTATTTCATTGCCTCAGCATTTATGTCGGAGCTATTATTATGACCCTAAGTGTCTAGAGTATCACCTAGTAATTTGGCCATGCTTTGTGTTCCCAGTGTGATGATTCTGGCCGTCATTCTCGAAAGCATCCCGTGATGCCACTTACTTAGTAGGTATTCTACTCCTGGGTTCTTGAACCCGAGATTCACTCTACTCATTCATGTTGATAGTGTTTGCTAGTTCCTTTAGGATATTAGTAACCTTTGCGATAGTCCTCGAGGTCCGTGGTATATACTTCTTCCAAATACCATGAACCAATGCGGCAGAAGTTCTTTGAATTAAAAGATCACAATCAGAGTACTCTTGAGGAGTTCTCCATTCATAATTGTGACTCTGCCAGTTCTACCTTCTCTACATGGGTTATCCGGAAGAAATGTTGAGCTTTGCTCGACATACTAATCTATGCATCCACAACTCAGAAAATTATATGTTCCTTTGAGTTGTTCTCTTTAGTTGTATTCTGACCCTCGTCTATCAATTGATAGTCAGGAGTAATTGTGCATTCGTGTTATCGATGCCTAGTATTCTTGTGGTCCGTCAAGCCATTCTATCTGGAATGACTTGGAGAAACAAACTCTAGTACCTCATCCATATCTAGAATTTGGTCAAAGCAGTTGTATTCCGCGGATCAAAATGCCAGTCCAGCTTTTGCTCTGTTCTACCGTGGAGTGTCAGCCTCTTTCTTATCAAGAATGACATGAGAATTGCATAGCCTCTTATGAATTCTTGATGCAGTGATACTCTCGCTATCATTTCTCATTCCTCGGTCCCGTGTTGTTGTAACCGGAATGCCGACAAGTGAATTGTGAGGTGTGAAATCGATACTCCTAGCAACCTTGTTGCTTGGTAGTAAATGGACAATATTCTCATTCTTAGCGTGTTGGTTATTGAATCATCATTCTAAGATAGATTGTGCTACCTGGTCCTTATTTCTGGTGCACTCTTTGATCAATGAGTTAGGATTATTCAATCCCTTGCTTATTTGATCATATCATCTTGCTCTGAAAAGCAAGATTGTTCTCGAGCTTAGTAACATATCGGTGGTTCATGATGTTCTGAATATCTTCTCAGAAGTGTTACCAGGTTGTCACCTGACCGCTATGTTGAGTTTGTGATCATGCTGGTTTTCCTCCAACCCACGCATTCTCCAAGAATCTGTGTGGGATACCCCTGAGCTAGTTGGTTAAGCCAAACAACAACTTGGAGAGCTGGAAGATAAAAGCTTGTCTGACCTAGTTCATGTTAAGGGATATCTTTTTGTGTGTGAGTGTGTTGAAGAAAGATGATATCTTCACCTATTGGTCATCGTGATCAATTGTTGGATTTATTGTCTTGTCAAAACTTTGATTTGAGTATGGGCTATTGTCAAGTAAAATCAGAACCAACGATGTTCGTAATGTTGTCTTACTCGTGGTTGATCCCTCGAGCATACACCATTATATCTTTTTGGTCTGACCAATGCTATTACCGTGTTCACATGATGGTGGAAGTCCACTGATATGGAAATTCCGATGAGTTGCTATTGAGCCCATCAGCAGCATTTTGTCTCCCCCATGATTCATGTTGAACATCAACCTAGTGTTGGAAACTTTGTAAGCAATGCCTTCATGTTCCGTTCATAAAGCTTATGCTTGGATGGAAGAAGTGACTTCCTCGAATTCATGTGCATTTGGTGCAAGTTACCGCCGTGGGTTCGAGAAATATTGTTTTTGTTTCTCTGGTACCATCCCAAGTCAGTTATGCATGTGCGAACGTATTCTATGGTTTGGTAGATTAATTAACTCCACTCCATATGTATTCCCTAGCACACCAAGCCACTGATTGATTTGTTCAAGGAAAAGAAGTTCTTGAGTGCTAACCCTTAAGGACCCAAAGGTACATGCGCAGGAATTCGCTCTCCTCAATGATGGTTCCCAATAAGAACTCGGTAGTGTTTCATTATAAGACTACTATGTGGTCATGCTTGTCTTGGACAACGTGTTAACATGTATGTAGCAGAACCAGCTCATGTTTTGGAGCTTGCTATCGTAATTCACTCCCCGAGAATCTCGCAACGTCATCTCGTCAATTTGTGTTGCAAACTTCCATTTTTCTTTCTAGACTTGGTGAGTCTGGAATATCCTAACACCAACCAGATCTGAATCTTAGGCAGATATGATGGTTGGAACATTCCCAACATTTGCATTTTGTTCCCAGCTTGCACCGCCATGGTGCCAATTCCCCACGGGCTGCCTTCTCAGCAGTTGTTGTCCAAGATCATCTTTAAGAGTGGACTTGCCATGGGTCCCATCCATTTCCGATGATAAGCAGAAATCATCCATTGCGTTGTCTTCAACAAGGTAGTCCACACCATCCATCCTAGTCCGAGTATGCCATTTCTTTGAGCTTTTTCAAACGATCAATTGTAAATTGCCTCAGGCTGGTGAGAAAAGTTCCAATGATCTATGTATCAAAAGTAATTCCTTTTTGCCGCTTGAGGTAATAATTCTACGAGTCACCTTCCCTAAGGTGCCCCGTTATGGAATCATGGCAATTCCTCCTCGCTATTCTGAAACCCTCGTCAAATTGTTTCTTCCGTCCCTCCTGATGCATGTTTTGCCTCTCAGCTCCAGAGATGTTTCTATGTTCCATTCCGTGAGTTGATCTTGTGACCATTAAGATGATCCTAAGTTTCTCGAACCTCAGGAAGATGGATTCTTCTAAAATTCTCCCTTTCAACTCGTTGTCATATTGGATGTAGTTCTCAAAGCAAGAAGTCGAGATCAAGGTGATGCAATGAATCAACATCCTCGAGAAAGACATTTGGATCGTGAAGATTGTGTTAGCCTTGTGCCCCCTCCGTCTTCCTACCTCCGCCTTGAATCTCGGGACGAGATTCTTGTTTAGTGGGGGTGAGTTGTCACATCCCTAGCTTCTGGCATTGCACTAGGATAGCTTCATGTGTGCATCATGTCTAAATTTTTCTTAAAACTTGAAATGGGGACTAACAAACCCCAACACCCCCTTTAAAACACTAGGTTCCAATAATTGGAATTTCAACGAACCCAAAATGCCCTTCATAAATGTTCACCATCTTTGGTCCTGGCTAAACCCTCTGCCAAAAATGGTTTCTTATTTTGGAGGCTATTCTGGATTTTTGCACCAAGCCATAAGTATTTGCATTTGGGAAATTTAAATCCTATAAATATTTTAAAATGCCCAAATAATCTTGAAGGTATTTTTAGGCTGATGAGAATATTTTCAAATGTGCCTCTGAATATCTTCAGGTTTTTCCTAAATGGAATAGTATTTCTACTATTTCAAAACACAGAACAGAAACAAATAAATAGAAAAACAGAAAGCAGAGAGCAGAGGACTTACCTGGCGCCCACCAAGCCCACCTGGGCCTCACCTGTGCTGGCCCAGCCCACCTGGCCTTGTGCTAGTCATCCCCAACCTCTCGCCAAAGAAAGTGCAGGAGGGACAACACACACAAGGCTGGCGCCACGCCACCAGTCACTGCGTCAAGGCCGTCACACCGCGATGCCTCAAGATCTTCTCCTCGGCGCCTCGACCCCCTGGACACCACTCTCCCCTCCTCTGCCCTCTCCCTCGTTCCTCTCCCGCTACGGCCAACGCGCCCGTAAGCCGCCACCGCCTCTCCCTCGCCCCATGGAGCTGCCCACGAGCTCCACCTAGTCCCTCTCCTCCTCCTCACCGAGCCGCCCGACGCCGGACGCCCTGCATCACCCTCTGCCCCGCCATCTTCGCCGTCTCTGCTCCGAGATCGCCGGGCGTCACATGACCACCAGCCCTTCCCCGAGCCCGCTTCGACGCCGCTGATCGCTGTGGAGCCCTGCTCCGCCCTCCCCTCTCCGCATACCTCTCTCATGCACCGTATGCACCGCACCGAAGCTCAACCGCACTGCCGCCGCTTTGTCATCACCGGGCGTGATTTCGCCACGCGAACGGCCCGCCGTCATTATGTCCACCTTGCTCGCCGCACCCCGTAGAGCACGTAGGTGCTAACCCCGCGCCTCCACGCTCGTTGTAGTGACGACCCCGAGCTCACCTGAGTTCCGGCAGCCGCCAACGTCATTGCCGGCGATGATTCCGGCCACCTCCGGAGCAACCACGACCACCAATGGAAGCGGCGCACCTCCAGCTCCCCGTAGCTGGCCTCCGTCGCCCATTTGGTCGCCGGAGCGCGAAACCCACGCCGCCACGCGTGTGCCCGGGCGGCTAAACGCTCAAGGGTTGATCGCCTTTGACCGGTAGGGTTTGACCTCGTCGCCTGTGGGTTTGACCCTCTCTCACTGACATGCGGGCCACGCCCTGCTAACTAACCTAGATTAGTGTTAACTAAACCTAGTTAGTTTAGTTTAGTTACTGACTCATGGGACCCACTGGTCAGTTTGACCTGGAGCGCCTTTGACCTGCTGACGTCACCCCGACGTCATGCTGACGCAGTATTATATTTTCTGGATTTAATTTTTAATCAGGAAAATCTAGAAAATTTCCTAAATTTCTAAAAATCATAGAAAATCAACCGTAACTCCAAATGAAATAAATTATATATGAAAAATGATCAGACAAACCCAAGGAATCTGTTTATGGCATTTGCATGCATGTTAGAGCCACTTATGTCCTCTGCTTAGGACAATTCAATTAAATGGCATTTAAGAAAGCACATATGGAGTTTGAATTTGAACCTTTGGTTCAAACCAACTTCATTTAATATGTTGCTAGTTGCATTAGTTCAATCAACAGCATATTGCCATGTCATGAGCATGCATCATATTGTTGCATTGCATTTATTGTGTTTCTTCCTTGTTTGCCGGTATTTGTCCCCTCTCGATAGACGTGGTTCCGACGATGAGTTCGATGACACCGATGAAGAACTATACTATCTTCGTAAGTGCTGTGCAAGAAAAACCCTTGTTCATTCCGACATAATCCCACTCTCTCGCTCATGCTCCCTTTTATCGCATTAGGACAACAACGATTCATCTGCATTTGCTGCGGTAGTTGAACCCCTTTATCCTCTGCATGACCTGGCATTGCCACAGTAAAATAGATGAAACCCACTAGCATGAGTAGGAGTTGTTTGAGCCTCACAGTTGTGCCTACTCATTCATGCTTGTTTGTCATGCCTGCTACTGCTTAGAGTTGAGTCAGGTCTGAATCATCGGGGATGAATCGGAGGTGTGTAAACATGTCCTACTATGTGTGAGCAAAGTGTGTGAACACGATTTTGTAAAGGTAGCGGTGAGAGGCCATGTAGGAGTACATGGTGGGTGGTCTCATTGCAGCCGTCCTGAGGAACTGAGTTCTGTGTTTGTAATCCATGAAACAGCTACTACCACACATTGGGATCCTTAATTGACTCTCTCGGCTTCTTAACCACCCTTGTCCTCTGTCCAGGAGTTGCAAGTAGTTTCTGGTGTTTGTAGTATGCTGGAGGCCGTGGGCAGCGCTGACCCGAGGGGTGGGCTGTGATGCGGTAGGCACGTGGCCGGGTATGCCGGGCGCCCGTTTGGTGTCGCGGAACCCTGTACACATCGTTCGGGGCCGTATGTGGAAACCTCGGTCGGACTCCCTGCAGATGGAACCTAAATAGGCGATAAACCTGGACTAGAGACTTGAGTGTTTAGGTAGGCCGTGGCCGACACCCACGTTGGGCTTCCGCTTGAAGGTTGCCGAGTACATGTCGTGTAAACGGCGGTAAGTGGTGAGAGCATGTGTGAAGAAGTACACCCTCGCAGGGTTAACATTATCTATTCAATAGCCGTGTCCATGTAAAGGACTTCGGGTTACCTATATCAGTTCATAGACAAGTGAAAGTGGATACACTAAAATGCGCAAGATAAGCGTGAGTGTTATGGATGGCGTTCTCGTAGGGAAATGGGAGCGGATCCATAGTGGTGTATTGATATGGTGAATATGTGGACTCGTGTGCGCCACCTCAAAAGAGTTACTTGCAGTCGTAGTGTAGGATAGCCACCGAGTCAAAGCTGGCTTGCTGCAGTCAAACTCCACCACCCCTTTGTTGATACCGATGCATATGTAGTTAGTTCTGATGTAAGTCTTGCTGGGTACATTTGTACTCACGCTTGCTTAATTTATGTTTTGTAGAGAGACTTCAGTCTCGCTTAGTAATTTCGCGTGGACTTTGACGCTTAGCTTGTTACCTCAGCTACGATCTTGTGCCCTCGGCAGATCTCGGTAGATAGTCAGGCTTCTAAGCCTTTTTCATTTGTAGATGTCTGTACTCAGACATGTTAAGCTTCCGTACGTGCTTTGATTTGTATGCTTTGAATGTTGGGTCATGAGACCCATGTTTGTAATATCTCGCTCCTCGGAGCCTATTGAATAAATACTTGAGTCGTAGAGTTATGTTGTGATGCCATGTTGTATTTACACATATCGAGCATATTGTGTGTATGATTGAAATTCTTGGTATGTGTGGGATCCGACAACCTAGTTGTTTATCCTTGGTAGGCTCTCTTATGAGGAAATGTAGTCTTGTGCTTCCATGAGCCATAGTAGTCCGCTGCAGCCCGGTTCACCGGAGTCCTGCTAGCCCAAGACTACCGCCAGAACACTTGACCGGCCGGGCATGTGATTCACTTCGTTCTTGTGTTCCGTCTCCTTCAGGAAATGTCACGCTGGTGATATCCGGAGTCCTGCTTAGCCTCACATGTACTGGGTTCCCGAGTCCTGTTAGCCCAGTGCTACAGCTCGGATTCAAGACGCTCAATCGACATGATCTATGTTGATTCATGTATGCCTGTCCCTATAAGTTAGTGCCACTTTGGGTTCACGACTAGTCATGTCGGCCCGGGTTCTCTGTCATATGGATGCTAGCGACACTATCATATACGTGAGCCAAAAGGTGCAAATGGTCCCGGGCCATGGTAAGGCGACACCCGTGGGAATACCGTGCGTGAGGCCGCAAAGTGATATGAGGTGTTTCCGGCTAGATCGATGTGACTTGGAATCGGGGTCCTGACACGGCGACAACGTCAACGCTGCACCTCCTCACCTCCCGCAGTGGATGGGATTCGGCCGAATCTGTGACCACCGGTGAGGAGAGAGATAGAGTGGACACTGTCATCTTGTTTTGATATGGAGAGGGTGAGAGAGCGGGACGCGAGAAACTCTATCAAACAAGAGGCTATAATGGAGTAAAAAAATCTCTTCATAGTAGTGGTTTTAAATATAATACGCGCGTTCCCGGAAAAAAGAAACGAAAACTGGAGGACAATTTTTTAACGGTCTGTCTAGGACACATCTAGATGTGACATAGTTGTCCCATCTAAGTTGATGTCCACTCTGTTTGTGGTCTATTTTTTTTTGTCCTAGTTTTTTTGTTTCTTGTTGCTACATTATATACTTGTGGGAGCTTAGATGTGATATCCTTAAATAACATCTAGATGTGAATTAGACAAACTGATTTTCTAACGTACCAAGAAAGAAAACTCGATCAAAAACACGCCCCCGCTTCCCGGTCGCGAGAGTCATCGCGCACATACACATAGACATAGACATGCATATCCGTGTTTATGTAAAATTCCATTTCCATCTCCATCTCCAATCATATTTGTCCGACTGGCACATTATTTACGTTGTTAATTATATACGTGCTACGTCTTGAGCTTGCGTTGGTTTTCCCCGAAGAGGAGAGGATGATGCAGCACAGTAGCGTAAGTATTTCCCTCAGTTTTTGAGAACCAAGGTATCAATCCAAGAGGAGGCCACGCCAAGTCCCTCGTACCTGCACAAAACGATAGCTACTCGCAACCAACGCGATTAGGGGTTGTAAATCCCTTCACGGTCACTTACGAGAGTGAGATCTGATAGAGATAATGTTTTTGGTATTTTTGGTATAAAGATGCAAAGTAAAAAGTAAAGGCAAAGCAAGTAAATAAAGTGATGGAGATTGATATGATGAGAATAGACCCGGGGGCCATAGGTTTCACTAGTGGCTTCTCTCAAGAGCATAGATATTCTACGGTGGGTGAACAAATTACTATTGAGCAATTGACAGAATTGAGCATAGTTATGAGGTTATTTAGGTATGATCATGTATATAGGCATCACGTCCGAGACAAGTAGATCGAAACGATTCTGCATCTACTACTATTACTCCACTCATCGACCGCTATCCAAAGATGCATCTAGAGTATTAAGTTAAAAACAGAGTAACGCCTTAAGCAAGATGACATGATGTACAATAAATTCATGCAATATGATAAATACACCATCTTGTTATCCTCGATGGCAACAATACAATACGTGCCTTGCAACCCTTTCTGTCACTGGGTAAGGACACCGCAAGATTGAACCCAAAGCTAATCACTTCTCCCATTGCAAGAAATACCAATCTAGTTGGCCAAACCAAATGGATAATTCGAAGAGACTTGCAAAGATAACTCAATCATACATAAAAGAATTCAGAGAAGATTCAAATATTGTCCATAGATAAGCTGGATCATAAACCCACAATTCATCGGTCTCAACAAACACACCGCAAAAAAGAAGATTACATCGAATAGATCTCCACGAGAGAGGGGAGAACATTGTATTGAGATCCAAAAAGAGAGAAGAAGCCATCTATATACTAGCTATGGACCCGAAGGTCTGAAGTAAACTACTCACACTTCATCGGAGGGGCTATGGTGTTGATGTAGAAGCCCCCCGTGGTGGATGCCCCTCCGGCGGAGCTCCGGAATAGGCCCCAAGATGGGATCTCGTGGATACAGGAAGGTATGGCGGTGGAATTAGGTTTTTGGCTCCGTCTCTGATCTGTTGGGGATATGTAGGTATATATAGGAGGAAGGAGTACGTCGGTGGAGCGTCAGGGGGCCCATGAGGAAGGGGGCGCTTAGGCGCGCCTCCACCTCGTGACCGCCTGCACTTCTTGGAGTAGGGTCCAAGTCTCCTGGATCACGTTCGGTGAGAAGATCACGTTCCCGAAGGTTTCATTCCATTTGGACTCCGTTTGATATTCCGTTTCTTCGAAACACTGAAATAGGCAAAAAACAACAATTCTGGGCTGGGCCTCCAGTTAATAGGTTAGTCCCAAAAGTAATATAAAAGTGGAAAATAAAGCCCAATATAGTCCAAAACAGTAGATAAACTAGCATGGAGCAATCAAAAATTATAGATATGTTGGAGACGTATCAATACGCAGCAATATTAACATACAGCGTCTCTTGTTTGCGCACGTCCGGACCGCTGCAACGGCCAGTCCTGACCAACCCGAACCCTCTTCATCACTCGCGCGTGCTTCCCGCCCGAAATGGTCAGTGCCGCATTCATGCCCGGCCAGAACGGACGTGACCTCTCACTGGCGCCGGCATTGAAGCGGCGCGCCCGAGAAGGCGTCGCCGCGCCGCTTCCGGTGCACGCGTTGCTCCGTGTTCAAAGGTCGCAATAGTCGGCTACAACATGCATGTAAAAGTTATTGGGAGTCCGTATAAAACTAGCTGTCCTCCCCAATTCGTCAATCTCTTCCAAGAGTGCTAGTACTCCATGGCGCGATCCATCGACAAGCAAAGCGGAAAGTTATCGTATACTCGCTTATGCGGTGAGTGGCATGCCGAGCGACCGTTTGGGGTCGAGCCATGGAGGAGGGTGAGACACGAACACGACAGACGTGATTTAAAAGTTGGTTTTGCTCGATGTCGCGATCCAACGAAACGAAAGGTTGGTTTCTCTCTGTTTCCATTTTTTCTCCGGAAAAACGGAAACTTTCCACTCCATTTTCATTCCTATTCCAAGGTTGCCCCATTACAACATTCCATCAAATACAAAGGAAAACTAACACGCATGCTGATGCATCTCAATGATTCACAGATCATAGCCAATATTTACTTCACAACTAAAGAAAAAGTTGTGAGAGCGTGTCTGAAAGAAAAACTCTTGATGGGGTCACTACGACTTAAACCCTAAACCCCGAACATGATTTAATTTCCTGGCGTGTAGAACCTGTCAAGGAAAGACAAAGCACCCACGGATCATACGATGCTTTTGTGCAGTTCCACTAAAATCGACCTGAGCATCCCTGATGGCAAAGATATTGAAGAAGTGTTATTAGAATAATAGTATTGGCACTAGTTCATGAGACATAAACTCATCACAAGTAGAAGCCGGTAGAAGTAGAGAAAGATTGAGATGGAGATGGAGCTACGGCTGTGGAGCAAGCCGGCTCCAAAAGGAAGATGGACTACCTGGGACGTCGGGCTATAGCTAGAAGGGGGGTTGGGACGCGGCATCGGCCCATACCGCGGTGACCCCGATTGGGACGCACCGACTGGGTTTTCTCCTCGCCGATGTCGACCAGCGTCTCACGCAGAACATTGTTCCCTTCCCACCAAGCGGGATCAGGCCCGTCGTTCTATGCTTGTGAAGAGAGCAACCTAAGCAAGCAGGCTTGTAGCTTAGGCTCCTGCTAGTGTATATATAGTGGTTTTATTTTTCTCTCCATATCAACCATTTTATATTGTGTACGTGTCATTCAAGAGTGAAATGATGGTTGCTTCTTCCGACTAACTTACTGTGTGATTTGACTGCTCCTTAGTGGCCCCTAAACGCATTCCCCCTACGTGTATGCAACAGTCACACGTACACATGGACGCAAAAATGCGCGCGACGCCCTAATGCATGCATATCCGAGCACACGACGGAACACACACGGTCATGCTCAAGTGCTCAACCTACACGTGCATGCACACACATACTCAGTCAGGGTGACCTAGTGACCGTATAAACACCGGAAAATATATATATTGAGCACAATGAGCGTATTATGAAGTCCACTGACCGTATTTTTACAAATATACAGTGACAGACAATGTATTTATCTCGTTTGAAATGAAGCCATATTAACCGGAGAGGAGGCAGTATGGACTAGCATTACTTTGCTGTGTCCCATCAACTTGCCGAACAAGGAGAAGGTTGCAGGACGGGAGAAGCTTGCGCGCGGTGGCTCACAGGACAAGGAGAAACTTTTGACTAATGCAAGCTGTCCCTCGCTCAGGCAGTGGACGTGCAACAGTTAATTCGGTGTCAGATTGCCAGAAGCATACACTATACTACTAGTGCTATTATTGTTTGACTTCCCGAATAGGCGAACAGCCAAGCGCCTAGTTTACTAGTACTAGTACTACTACTATAGTCTATAAAGGTACGTACTATACTAGTACTAGGAACCGGATGGAGGAGCGTCTGCACTCTTATTATAATTTTAAAATGTGATAAAGCAATCTTCAACACATTTGGTTCTCTTCGAGGTTCTCACATGTGATAATGGAAGTTGATTGCATGGAACACTCGCCATAATTCTCGCTTAATTCTGGCTCATATCCTGTTACAAATAGTAGCGCTTAATATTTCCTCTTTTGTTATTCAGCATGTAAACAGGTCAAGAACCTTGCGGCACATCTTTGTGCGAACCGTGCTTGCTGCACTTTGAATGTGGCCGAGAGCTGGCTTGATGAAACTCCTCGCTTCCTACTTCTTTTTTTGCGGGGTGCCTCGCTTCCTAGTGACCAGTGTCTTGGCTAATCGTCCTAAGAATGCTTATATATGAATAAAGCTCTCTCATTTACCCGCAAAAAAGATTAAGCCATATTAACCGGAAAGGAGGGAGTATGGACTAGCACTACTTTTTGGTGTGTCCCGTCAACTCGCGGAACAAGGAGAAGCTTGCAGGACAAGTTGAAGCTCGCTTACGCCTTTTGACTAATGCAACCTACCCTCGGTGGACATGCATCAGCCCATTCGGTGTCAGATTGTCAGAGGCATACACTGTAGTACCCAACATGCGGAGTACCATCATTGTTCGACTTCACGAAGAGGCGAAGAGCCTGCCGCGATGAGTACGAGTAGTACTACTACTAGAACCGCATGGTGGAGCGTCAGATCTTATTTTTTTATCTCTGATAAAGTACATGTTTATTCCGGAGAAGGGCGGAAAACGGCAGCCCAACATGTAATGAATGATATCGATCAACAAACCATGCTCGAATATATCTTGGCCTCCGTGCGAGCCCGTTTGTGTGTTCTCACTCCTAGTCTCTCTCAAGGAACGGCGCGTTGGCTCTTTGCCGTCAATTGAGATCGGTTTGCTCACACTCATGTACCACATGTCAGTGATATGCTGTAACGCCCCGGATCCGATGCGCCAGGTGTCCTCCAGTTATTCGTCAGCGTTGCCATGTCATGTGCTTGCGTGTTGCTCTTTGCCATGTCATCATATGCATTTCATATCATGTCATCATGTGCATCTCATTTTGCATACATGTTCGTCTCATGCATCCGAGCATTTTCCCCGTTGTCCGTTTTCCAATCCGGCACTCCTATGTCTCCCGGCGCCCTCTTTTAGCTCTTTTCGTGTGTGGGTGTTAAACGTTCTCGGAATGGACCGAGGTTTCCCAAGCGGCCTTGGTATAGCACCGGTAGACCGCCTGTCAAGTTTCGGATCATTTGGAGGTCGTTTGATACTCCAACGGTTAACCGGTTAACCGTAAAAGCCTCCTTCTCTTTGCAGCCCAACACCCCTCCAAAGTGGACCAAAACCCAGCAAACTCCCTTCCATGCTCTCGGTCGTTCGATCACGATCGTGTGGGCGAAAACCGTGCTCCATTTGGACTCTCCTAGCTCCTCTACCTATAAAACTAGCCCTCCCCAAATTCACGGTCAAATCCCCTAACCCTAGTTTTTCTCCTCTGCGTCGCGCCAGACATGTCCGTCCCCGGCGGACATGTCCGCCCTCTCAACCACATCACCCGGCCAATAGGGCCTTGACACCTCAGCGCCCGCCGCCCTCCTCCACTCCCACACGTGGGCGCCGCCCGGCCCACCCATAGCCCTTGAGCCAGATCGCCCATCGCCAGCCCGCCCAGCATGGCCATTCCATGCGTCACTTGCGCGCCCGCCGTCGCGGAATCCGCCGCCGTTCGTCTCACGCCCGCCGCCTCACGTGACCGCGCCCTCGCCGGCGACCGCCGCCACCGGCCGCCCGGCCGCGCCCCTCCTCCGGCCGGCCCCGGCCTCACCGCCCCGCCGCCTGCTCGTCCCCGCCTCGGCCCGGAGTGCCGCCGCCCGGGCTCCCGTCGTCAGCCCGCCCGGCCCCTTGTGCGCCGCCCAGCGCCCTCCGTCGCCGCCCGTCGCGGCTCCCCTCCGCCGCCTCCCTCCTCGCCTCGGTGCCGGCTACGGCGAGAGCTCGGCCCGCCTCGATCTATATCTCGGAACGGTTGACTTCTCCTCCCCCCCCCCCCCCGTTTTTTTCTCTCAAGTCATTATTCTGCAGATATTTATTGCATTTTCATCATGCCATAACTTTGCACTCGTCGCTCCGTTTTGTGCGTGTAATATGTCAAATTGTTCTTATCGACGAGTACATCGTTTCATTCCATTGCATCATTTTCATTTGAGATCATCTTGATGCCTGAATCTTTGTTGCAAGAGTGCTATGTGATGTTAGTTTCAGATTCTTATCAGAACATGCACTTTTGTCATTTTTTCCATGATTGATGTGTGCATCCTATGAACTTGAGTCTTACATGTGTTTTGTAATATACCATGCCATATTTACAGGGGTGTATGCCATGTATTTTTGTGATCTCTGTGGTGACTAGCACAAGCATGCAAACTAGGCTTCATGATGTTGCTGATTTCAGCCCCTGTTTTGCTGATATTTTTATGCCATGTTAACTTGATGCTACCGAGAGATCCATGCTTATTTTGAGATACTTCAGTAAGGATGTTTTGAACATATGGTTATTATCTATCCATCCATGCCCTTGTTTGCAATTATGGAGTGTCATAGCTTGAGTCAATCGAGCTCTACTTTTCCTATAAAATGTTCCCTGGCAGGTTTACATGTTATTCAATTTTGCCAAGGTTGTTGTAATTGATCCGTGTATGCTATGATGTTTTTCTTGCCATGTATAGCTTCTATGCCTTGTCTTCTTACTCTGAGTTGCCTTGCCATGCCATTTATTGCTCTGTGGTGAGTGGTTCAAGCTCACCAACATGCCTACTTATTGTTGTTCCTGCCATGTATGAATCTGTAATATAACTTGCCATGTTTACATGGGTGCCATCATATTTTCTGTGCCCTTTTGGCTTATGGTCAGTAAGGGACATTTGTTCTCTGCATTTAGTAGTATCGTGCCATGCCTTTGTTTGGCATGATAAGTTCTTGTAGCATGTTGTTTGATAGCTCTAAACATTGCAACCTGATGTTATTTTCTGATAAGTCTGAAACTGTTAGTATTTGCAATCTTGCCATGTCATTTCTAGCATGTTCTATTGATTTCTGGAGATACCTCAGTGTTCATGTTTTGTAATGTTTTACCTGTAAATCATGTCCATGCCTTTTATTTTCTTGTTGAGGACTTGTAGCATGTTGTTTTGATGCTTGCAATATGCCTAGTTGCTGTTTTGGACAGATTGTTGCTATAACTTGTTTCATGTGTATGTGTTGAACCGTTGTCTCGCTTTTGAGTGTGCTCTATATGAAACTTGCTTAGAATTGCATGTAGCTTCATATTATCATGTTTCATTCATGTTTTGAGGTGTTTGCTTGATGTTTGGGTGCATTTTGCTTCTATGCCATGTTTAACTTGTTTTGCTCATATCTTCTAGGCCGTAACTCCGAATCTAATGAACTTTATATGTAACTTGACTAGAATTTCGTGTAGATCATCGTGGTGCATCTTAACTTGCTGTTTAACAACTTGAACATAAGTTTTATTCAGATCTGGAATAATTTCGAAATTTGCATATGAAGACTTACCGGAATTGTTCTATGTTTTTCCGGCCTCATTTAAACTTGCCTTGATGTGTTGTTCTTGTTTGCATCATCTCTTGCCATGAGTAGCTTCGTGTAGCCTTGTCATGCATCATGCTTGATTGTGCATCATGTTTTGTTCATGTGTGGTGTGTTTACTATGTTGTGTGCTTCTTCTTGTTAGTTCCTGTTTCGCTATGCGATCGTGAGGATTCGTTCGCTCACGCTTGGTTCGTCTTCGTGGCTTCATCTTCTTCATGGACTTGTTTTTCTTCCTTGCGGGATTTCAGGCAAGATGACCGCTATTCTCGATCTCGCTACTATCATTGCTATGCTAGTTGCTTCGTTTCTATCGCTATGCTTTGCGCTACCTATTACCTGTTTATCAAGCCATCCCAAATTGCCATGTCAGCCTCTAACCTTTGACACCTTTCCTATGCAAACCGTTGTTTGGCTATTTTACCGCTTTGCTCAGCCCCTCTTATAGCGTTGTTAGTTGCAGGTGAAGATGGAGTTTGTTCCTTGTTGGAACATGGTGATGTTGTTCCTTGTTGGAACATGTTTACTTGTTGGGATATCACAATATATCTTATTTAATTAATGCATCTATATACTTGGTAAAGGGTGGAAGGCTCGGCCTTATGCCCGTGTTCTGCTCCACTCTTGTCGCCCTAGTTTCCGTCATATCGGTATTATGTTCCCGGATTTGCGTCCCTAACGCGGTCGGGTGATTTATGGGACCCCCTTGACAGTTCGCTTTGAACAAGACTCCTCCAAAGAAGGCCCAACCTTGGTTTTACCATTTGCCTCACCACCACCTACTTTTCCCTTGGGAGTAATTAACCCAAGGGTCATCTTTATTTGGCCCCCCCGGGCCAGTGCTTCTCTAAGTCTTTGGTCGAACCGAGTCACTGCAAGGGGCCACCTTGAGGCAACCCGAGGGCTGGTTTTACTCGTAGCTAGTCTCATCCGTGTTGCCACGAGAACGAGATATGTGCAGCTCCTATCGGGATTGTCGGCGCATCGGGCGGCTTTGCTGGTCTTGTTTTATTATCGTCGAAATGTCTTGTAGCCGGATTCCGAGACCGATCGGGTCTTTCCGGGAGAAGGAATATCCTTCGTTGATCGCGAGAGCTTATCATGGGCTAAGTTGGGACACCCTGCAGGTTTGAACTTTCAAAGCCGTGCCCGCGGTTATGAGGCAGATGGGAATTTGTTAATATCCGGTTGTAGTAAACTTGAAGCAAACTCTTCTAAAATACACCAACCGTGTGCGTAACCGTGAGTGTCTCTTTTTCGTGTTGATCGAGAGGAGAACACGGTTTCGGGTTATGTCCGACGTAAGTAGGAGTTCGTGGATCACTTCTTGATCATTACTAGTTGACGACCGTTCCTTTGTTTCTCTTCTCGCTCTCATTTGCGTATGTTAGCCACCATATATGCTAAGTCGCTGCAGCAACCTCACCACTTTACCCCTTCCTTACCCCTTTAAGCTTTGCTAGTCTTGATACCCATGGTAATGGGATTGCTGAGTCCTCGTGGCTCACAGATTACTGCACCACCAGTTGCAGGTACAGGTTGCGATGATCATGACGCGAGAGCGATGTTTGCTTGTTTTGGAGTTCTTCTTCTGCTTCTTCTTCGATCGGGGATAGGTTCCAGTCGGCAGCACAGGCTAGCAGGTGGTGGATGTCGTTTGAGTTTCTGTTTATGTTTCATCCGTAGTCGGATGTTGATCTTGTATATGATGTTGATGTATTCTTGTGGCATTTGTGCCTTATCTATGTATCCCCATCTATTATGTAATGTTGATGTAATGATATCCACCTTGCAAAAGCGTTTCAATATGCGGTCTATCCTTGGTGGGACCGTCGAGTTCCTTTGGATAGGGTCGCATATTGGGCGTGACAAGTTGGTATCGGATCCTCGACCGACCACAGGAGCCCCTTGATTGATCGTGTAGTTTGGCCGTTGTTGAGTCTAGAAGAAAACTATTTTTCGGAGTCTAGTTATATCGGAGAGTAGGAATTCTTTTTACTCCTCGGTCCCTTCGTCGCTCTGGTGAGGAATCTTGACGTAGGTGTTTTGAATTACTCCTCTTCCCCTTCAAATGTTGCTTTAGGTTCACGCAGTTGGTTTTCCGGTAGTTGTTCCTCGGCTCTTTTCATCCGGTGCATTTCTCATCAAGTTGACTCGAGCCTCTTCATCGTTGTCAAGTCCAATCCTCAGTTGTTTTCTTTTCCCGCCCGCCCACCCTTCTTCTTCTCGGAACCGGAGTCCGTAATCGAGTATCCATCCTACTCGTGCGAAGTTTTTGCTCTCTCTCCTCAATGATTTCAACCGGTGTTGTCTCTTCTAGATATTCATCGATTTCCCCTTCCAAGTTGTCTTTGTTTTCCCGCCCTCCCACCCTTTTTCTTCCTGGAGTTTGAGTCTGTTTCGACCATCAATTTCATTCGTACGGAGCCTCTTCAGTCTTTCGTCAATTATTTCAACCGGTGAATTCTCGTCTCGTTCGTCATTCTTCATCTCTTTATTTTTCCGGTGCACTCAATTCAAGTTTTTCGGTGTTGATCATATTCTTTTCCTTGGATCAAGTGTTCTCTTTGCTCGTTCGCCTCTCTCCAGTTTATCATTCCGGGGTTCGTAAGACATCTCAGGAGATTCATCTGTGTTCTAATTAATTCGAGGTTGTCACCTCATTCAAATATTTTAATTGTTCCGGTGCGTCATCTACCTCTTCAACAATCTTTTCCAACGGTGTTTTCTTTTAGTGGGCCCTAACCCACATGTCTTTTCCCAGGATCTTACCTAACTCTTCTAATTTCCCCGGAGTTATTCCCAAATTCTTTTCAAGTGTGACGTAAGTATGAATTTCATCAGTCAGATGCCATCTCCAACATCGCTTTCAAATTCTTTTCATCTCGGGTTCTACTTTTCCTCTTTTTCATTATTCTGGAGTTTCTCAACAATTTAGGTGGAGTTTCGTCAGATTTCTCAGCTTTGAAGATCGAAGAAGAGTTTTCCCTCTAAATCTTGTCCGTCCTCCGAAGATTCGTGGTTCTAGCTTCATATCATCCTCTCGTATTATTCCGCTTGTCGATATTCTTTTCATCCATCCGGAGTATTTCAGGAGTTACTTTCCGTCTCAATCATCCGGAGGCCATCTTTTCGGAAGATTTCTTCGTTCCAAGTTTTCTAAGTCGTTCTCCAATTATTCTATATCTGTGCCCCTTCGTTCGTCTCAATATTCTTCCGGTGCTGCGTTCAAGCATTCGTTAATCAGTTCCCGATCTCTTCGATCTCTTTTTTCTAAATTCCCTCAAGTATCTTCATGCTTTTCTAATTCTTCCCGGTGATTCATTCTCTTTCATCAGTCATTTCCAAATTCTTACGGTGGTTCATTCAAGATTCTTTTTCCTTGATTATCACTTTATTCATTCGTTCTTTTGAATCCTACCAGTGGTTCATGAAGACCTTCTCAAGTTTGCGATATGTCACTTCACAATTCTTTTTTTCAAGAAGAATAAGTAGTATGAAAAATCCATTGCTTGTCATCAATTTAATTTGATGAAGGATAAGCATACAATAAATCTTATTCTTATTTCCTCAAAGTGATTAATCTTTTTCTTCGGAGTTTGTTCTTGAGGAATAAATTCTACTTCAAAGTGTTTTCATCTTTTCTTTTTCGGAGTTCAATTTCCTCAGCCATTTCGTCGGAACCTCCATCTAAATCATCGCAATGCTCATCTTATTCTTTCATCCTTCAATTTTATCTCATCATCCTTTTGTTACCGGAGTTCTTCACGGTGGCTCGTCATGATTTAATTCATTCTTCAAGTGTTCATCAAGATTCTTTTGGTGGAGTTCAAGTATCTTTTCTTCTCGCATCTCGAAGTGTAATTAATTCTTCGTATTCTTTTGAAGTGGCGTTTTGCATTTCTTTGTTCTTCTAAGCTATCCAATCATTTCAATTTGTGGCTGGTTATCACCTTATGATCTTGAGATGTTATCCATAAGTCCACGACAATCTTATTCTTTCGTTGTTGATTTTCTCAACAACTCCGTTCAATCCTTCTTCTAAGGTTGCTTTCAATTTCATTCGTGGCACAAGTTGTCATTTTCTGATCCGTTCTTTTCATTCAACTATTTCAATTCTTTCCGGAGGTTTTGTGTCATGTCTTCATCAAGTATCATTCCGTCCTCTCAATCTCGTGTTCTATTCTTTCCTTGTTCAACCGATGTGCTGCCTAAATCCTTTCAGTCTTATTCGTTTCTTTTCTCATTCTAACCACTCCGGTTAGAACGAGTGGTTTCATAGTCTATCTGATTCTGTGAGCTTTCGATTCTCGTCATTCTCGTCGTTCCTCTCGTTTTCTCGAGTGCTCTCGATGCTTTTCTTCTTCTCTTCAGTTCTTGCTTCACCTCATCCCTTTTCCCTTCCGTCTCGGTCCTAAGATCTCGGGACGAGATCTCTTGTTAGTGGAGGAGTGTTGTAACGCCCCGGATCCGATCGCGCTGTGTGTCCTCCGCTTATTTGTCGGCGTTGCCATGTCATGTGCTTGCGTGTTGCTCTTTGCCATGTCATCATATGCATTTCAAATCATGTCATCATGTGCATCTCATTTTGCATACATGTTCGTCTCATGCATCCGAGCATTTTCCCCGTTGTCCGTTTTCCAATCCGGCACTCATATGTCTCCTGTCGCCCTCTTTTACCTCTTTTCGTGTGCGGGTGTTAAACGTTCTCAGAATGGACCGAGGTTTGCCAAGCGGCCTTGGTATAGCACCGGTAGACCGCCTGTCAAGTTTCAGATCATTTGGAGGTCGTTTGATACTCCAACGGTTAACCGGGTAACCGTAAAAGCCTCCTTCTCTTTGCAGCCCAACACCCCTCCAAAGTGGCCCAAAACCCAGCAAACTCCTTCCATGCTCTCGGTCGTTCGATCACGATCGTGTGGGCAAAAACCGTGCTCCATTTGGACTCTCCTAGCTCCCTCTACCTATAAAACTAGCCCCTCCCCCGAAATTCGCGGTCAAATCCCCCCTCACCCGCGTTTTTCTCCTCTGCCTTGTGGACATGTCCGTCCCGGCCGGACATGTCCACGCCTCACCACATCACCCGGCCAATAGGACGCCGACACCTCAGCCCGCCGCCCCTCCTCCACTCCCAGCGCGCCACGTGGGCGCCCAGCCTGCCACCCGCCTTGAACCCACGCCTGCCCAGATCCGCCATTGCACACTTGCCATGGCCGCCTCCAGCCGTCACTTGCCGCGCCCGCCGTTCTGCGGAATCCGCCGCCGTTGCGTCTCGCCGCCGTCTCCGTAGCCCAGCGCCTCGCCGGCGACCGCCGCCACCGGCCGCCCGGCTGCGCCCTCCTCCGGCGGCCCAGCCTCACCGGGCCGCTTTGCTCGTCCCGCCTCGGCGAGTCTGCCGCCCGGGCTCCCGTCGTCCGGCCGCCCGGCTTGGGCCGCGCCGCCCGGCGCCCTCCGTCGCCGGCTCCCTCCGCCGCCTCCCTCCTCGGCTCCGGTGCGGCTACTGGCGAGAGCTTCGGCCCGCCTCGATCTAGATCTCGAACGGGTTGACTTCTCCTCCCCCCGTTTTTTCTCTCAAGTCATTATTCTGCAGATATTTGTTGCATTTTCATCATGCCATAACTTTGCACTCGTAGCTCCGTTTCATGCGTGTAATATGTCAAATTGTTCGTATCGACAAGTACATCATTTCATTCCATTGCATCGTTTTCATTTGAGATCATCTTGATGCCTAAATCTTTATTGCAAGAGTGCTATGTGATGTTAGTTTCAGATTCTTATCAGAACATGCACTTTTGTCATTTTTTCCATGATTGATGTGTGCATCCTATGAACTTGAGTCTTACATGTGTTTTGTAATATGCCATGCCATATTTACAGGGGTGTATGCCACGTATTTTTGTGATCTCTGCGGTGACTAGCACAAGCATGCAAACTAGGCTTCATGATGTTGTTGATTTCAGCCCCTGTTTTGCTGATATTTTTATGCCATGTTAACTTGATGCTACCGAGAGATCCATGCTTATTTTGAGATACTTCAGTAAGGATGTTTTGAACATATGGTTATTATCTATCCATCCATGCCCTTGTTTGCAATTATGGAGTGCCATAGCTTGAGTCAATCGAGCTCTACTTTTCCTATAAAATGTTTCCTGGCAGGTTGTTTACATGTTATTCAATTTTGCCAAGGTTGTTGTAGTTGATCCGTGTATGCTATGATGTTGTTCTTGCCATGTATAGCTTCTATGCCATGTCTTCTTACTCTGAGTTGCCTTGCCATGCCATTTATTGCTCTGTGGTGAGTGGTTCAAGCTCACCAACATGCCTACTTATTGTTGTTCCTGCCATGTATGAATCTGTAATATAACTTGCCATGTTTACATGGGTGCCATCATATTTTCTGTGCCCTTTTGGCTTATGGTCAGTAAGGTACATTTGTTCTCTGCATTTAGTAGTATCGTGCCATGCCTTTGTTTGGCATGATAAGTTCTTGTAGCATGTTGTTTCATAGCTCTAAACATATCAACCTGATGTTATTTCCTGATAAGTCTGAAACTGTTAGTATTTGCAATCTTGCCATGTCATTTCTAGCATGTTCTATTGATTTCTGGAGATAGCTCAGTGTTCATGTTTTGTAATGCTTTACCTGTACATCATGTCCATGCCTTTTATTTTCTTGTTGAGGACCTGTAGCATGTTGTTTTGATGCTTGCAATATGCCTAGTTGCTGTTTTGGACAGATTGTTGCTATAACTTGTTTCATGTGTATGTGTTGAACCGTTGCTCCGTTTTGAGTGTGCTCTATATGAAACTTGCTTAGAATTGCATGTAGCTTCATATTATCATGTTTCATTCATGTTTTGAGGTGTTTGCTTGATGTTTGGGTGCATTTTGCTTCTATGCCATGTTTAACTTGTTTTGCTCATATCTTCTAGGCCGTAGCTCCGAATCTAATGAACTTTATATGTAACTTGACTAGAATTTCGTGTAGATCATCGTGGTGCATCTTAACTCGCTGTTTAACAACTTGAACATAAGTTTTATTCAGATCTGGAATAATTTCGAAATTTGCATATGAGGACTTACCGGAATTGTTCTATGTTTTTCCGGCCTCATTTAAACTTGCCTTGATGTGTTGTTTTTGTTTGCATCATCTCTTGCCATGAGTAGCTTCGTGTAGCCTTGTCATGCATCATGCTTGATTGTGCATCATGTTTTGTTCATGTGTGGTGTGTTTACTATGTTGTGTGCTTCTTCTTGTTAGTTCCTGTTTCGTTGCGATCGTGAGGATTCGTTCGTCTACGCTTGGTTCGTCTTCGTGCCTTCATCTTCTTCATGGACTCGTTTTTCTTCCTTGCGGGATTTCAGGCAAGATGACCGCTACCCTGGATCTCACTACTATCATTGCTATGCTAGTTGCTTCGTTCTATCGCTATGCTGCGCTACCTATTACATTTATCAAGCCATCCCAAATTGCCATGTCGACCTCTAACCTTTGACGCCTTTCCTATGCAAACCGTTGTTTGGCTATGTTACCGCTTTGCTCAGCCCCTCTTATAGCGTTGTTAGTTGCAGGTGAAGATGAAGTTTGTTCCTTGTTGGAACATGGTGATGTTGTTCCTTGTTGGAACATGGTGATGTTGTTCCTTGTTGGAACATGTTTACTTGTTGGGATATCACAATATCTCTTATTTAATTAATGCATCTATATACTTGGTAAAGGGTGGAAGGCTCGGCCTTATGCCTGGTGTTTTGTTCCACTCTTGCAGCCCTAGTTTCCGTCATATCAGTATTATGTTCCCAGATTTTGCGTCCCTAACGCGGTCGGGTGATTTATGGGACCCCCTTGACAGTTCGCTTTGAATAAGACTCCTCCAGCAAGGCCCAACCTTGGTTCTACCATTTGCCTCGCCACCACCTACTTTTCCCTTGGGAGTAATTAACCCAAGGGTCATCTTTATTTGGCCCCCCCCGGGCCAGTGCTTCTCTAAGTCTTTGGTCTGAACCGAGCTACTGAGGCCACCTTGAGGCAACTTTGAGGGCTGGTTTTACTTGTAGCTAGTCTCATCCGTGTTGCCACGAGAACGAGATATGTGCAGCTCCTATCGGGATTGTCCAAGCATCGGGCGGCTTTTGCTGGTCTTGTTTTATTACTGTCGAAATGTCTTGTAGCCGTGGATTCCGAGATCGATCGGGTCTTCCCGGAGAAGGAATATCCTTCGTTGATCGCGAGAGCTTATCATGCGCTAAGTTGGGACACCCTGCAGGTTTGAACTTTCGAAAGCCGTGCCCGGTTATGTGGCGATGGGAATTTGTTAATATCCGGTTGTAGTAAACTTGAAGCAAACTCTTCTAAAATACACCAACCGTGTGTGTAACCGTGAGTGTCTCTTTTCGGGTTGATCGAGAGGAGAGCAAGGTTTACAAGGGTTATGTCGGCGTAAGTAGGAGTTCAGGATCACTTCTTGATCATTACTAGTTGACGACCGTTCCTTTGTTTCTCTTCTCGCTCTCATTTTGCGTATGTTAGCCACCATATATGCTTAGTCGCTGCTGCAACCTCACCACTTTACCCCTTCCTTACCCTTTAAGCTTTGCTAGTCTTGATACCCATGGTAATGGGATTCTTTGAGTCCTCGTGGCTCACAGATTACTGCACCACCAGTTGCAGGTACAGGTTGCGATGATCATGACGCGAGAGCGATGTTTGCTTGTTTTGGAGTTCTTCTTATGCTTCTTCTTTGATCAGGGGATAGGTTCCAGGTCGGCAGCCTGGGCTAGCAGGGTGGATGTCGTTTGAGTTTATGTTTATGTTTCATCCGTAGTCGGATGTTGATCTTGTATATGATGTTGATGTATTCTTGTGGCATTTGTGCCTTATCTATGTATCCCCATCTATTATGTAATGTTGATGTAATGATATCCACCTTGCAAAAGCGTTTCAATATGCGGGTCTATCCTTGGTGGGACCGTCGAGTTCCTTTTGGATAGGGTCGCATATTGGGCGTGACATATGCCAAGAGGAGGTGCGTTGACCGACTGGCCATACGCGTACTTGGTTTTGCACCTTCATACTACTCCTCCCTCTGTCATAGTTTACAGGGTGCGCTTCATTATGATGCATTTCTCTCAATGTATTTCCACCACCAGAGAGACTTTAGACGTGTTTGGTTTAATGCTCAATTAATTAGGGCATGGTAACCGCAATCAAGTCCACAATTTTCTCTCCATGTACTGTACTACTACGAAGTGGAGTAAGTGCATGCATGTGTGTACCCGGGGTGGAAGCACTGCATGCATGTGTGTACGCATTATTCCCTCTAGTAATAGACGTCGTGCTATAACTACCAATGCTATTTTCAGGCCGATCGCTAGTCGCCTTGGTCCCACAGATTTTTTTCTTTTTTTAAAGCCTTGTTGTATAAACAAGTGATTTGATGGAGTAGTATGAGCGGATACAAAGAAGAGCGTATTGATGGTTTCTTCTTCGTGAGCAACTTACGATTGGGAAAGGTGGGGCTTATGATTTGACTGTTCATTACTCACTATTAATGCAGCGCAACGACCGGGTTGAGTCTCCCATGCGGTTGTGCACTACCCCCTCGGTTCTTAAATATACTCCGGAGTATTTGTCTTTCTAGAGATTTCAATGACTGACTACTCAAATATATGTCTTTTTAGAGATTTCAAATGGACTGGCACATACAGATGTATATAGACATATTTTAGAGTGTAGATTCACTCATTTTACTCCGTATGTAGTCACTTGTTGAAATCTCTAGAAAGACGAATAGAATATTTAGGAACGGAGGGAGTACACATACGAAGCAAAATGAGTGAATCTGCACTCTAAAATATGCCCGTTTGAAATTTGTAAAAAGACAAATATTTAGGAACGAAGGAGTATAATTTTGTGCATGGCACATGGACCTGGATGATAAAGAGGCTTCTGGCAATGCTATCAAGCTTCCATCATTTGTTTACATAATTGACATACTATACAAATAATTTTCCAGCGACATGAAATTGTACAATGGTGTGAGCTTTCAGCTTTTGTTTCATGTCTTGCCATTGATGCTCTTTCGTAAACAATAAAAAGACTAACTTCCTTGCTAGTGCATGTCAATTATTAGCGAGCAGAGCTAATAATTACATCACAATCAAAGACAGAGTTGTGAGAAGGTGTTAAATTAAAATTGATCCATGCTTTCATTGGCAAAGAACGTCCCCCAGCTCTGTCTAAATCAACAAGGCATGTTGGGAAAAAAGTAGCTGTCTGGAGCATGCAACATTCCGATCATTTTGTGCGCTCCACTAAAATAGAGCTAAGCGTCCTGTTCCAAAAGATATTAAGTGTGATTACGATAATAGAGGACTACCGATGAAACAATAAACACACAAATAGAAGTCGGTCACCTTTGCGGTCTCTCTTAAGACTAACTAGTTGGAGAAGATTAGGCTTGGAGTTGGATGAGGAGGATAGAGCAAAACCAATCTCCCTTTGTGCAACAAGACCTGAAATGTAGAGACGCGTTGCCCGTGTGACATTTTAGTACAACTGCACAAAACACTCTTAAGAAAAAAGTGATTTGTGCAGTTCACCAGAAGGTCGCAATAGCAACGAGGTGAAATGGATAGCCCTGTTTGCAAAAAAGAGGTAAAAAGGAAACAATTACTAGCCAATAACAGTTGATGACACATGCGACGACAAAAAAGAAGCATATTCCTTGTACTAAGGGAAGATAACAACACGGTTGTGTTTGTATAAAACGGTGTGAGGACGAGAATGCAATATGGAAAGTACGCCGGACGAGCTATGTTTTGGGCAAAGAACTATGGAAGATCCACATGCAGCAACGTGGGAAGACGGGCAGTGGAGCAAGGACGAAGGGGATACCTGGAGGTCGTCGGGATGTAACTAGGTGAGCGGTGGCAGGCGAAATCTGCGAGCAGGTGGCGTAGGCCCTGACGCGCCGGAGCTTGGTCAGGGAGAACGGCGTGTACCGCAGATCGAGACGTGCTGCCTCGGCACCGTCGAACAGAGAAACGATGCACTTCCTCCCTTTCCCCCGGCGGACGGGATGCGGCCGGATCAGTGACCAACGGTGAGAGAGAGAGAGAGGCCACCGCACTCCCTTTCCCCGTGACGGGATGCGGCCGGATCGATGACCCACGGTGAGAGAGAGAGAGGCCACTGCAGCCTTGTGTGAGATACTCTGAAGAGCGACAAACCAGGAAGGCAGGCTCCATTGTATATAGTGAGCGGACTACCTTTTTCTCCATAAAAATCGTTTTATATTCTGTGTATGTGCCATTGAGCGCTATAACTTTATTTAAAAATAACGCGGCAACGCATCAAGTCGAACTTTGTTTCGTGCACGCGTGGTACACGACCTCCCTAGGTAAACAACCGCTACAGGCGTTCAAATTAGCACGTGGGCTGCCATTTCGTAAAGAAATGAGCTCCACCGTGTACCCGCGTGGGAGTGGTTGGGCACGAAGCGTGAGTACGTGCACGGTGCACCTGTTCTCTTCTTGTATACGTACACCACCTACGTGGGGTTGTGTGAGAGAGATACAAACCTAGAGAGATATAGTTTGTGGGTTCTTGAGAGTTTTTTGGGGAGGGGGTCAATCAAAAAATGTAACATATGCAATGTGTGTGAAATAGAGTCCTGGATATAACATATATATAGAGGGGGCGATCCACGAGAAGAGAGTGGAGGTATCATCGGCTTGAGGTGTCCATAGAATTGAAGAGAGGGATGATGTGTGTGTGTGTGTGTGCGCGTGCGATCGATAAAGAGTGCCATCGAATTTGTGTTTTCCCACGTCAAAGATATAGAGTGGTTGGCCTACTGAAACGTGAGAGGGGACATGTGCAGTTTGTCTCTGTGGCATGGATACCTACCTGCAGCGCTCGACTATCGGTGTGTGGTGGGGGAAGAGGGTGGCCCAATTAACTATAGAGGCACAATGGCTGGTATATGTGTGGAGGAGGAGAGAGGCCGACCTCATGTATTAAGGAGATCGATCTGCCTCATGTATTAAGGGAGATCGATCGGCATCCATGCATATGTGCAGGAGAGGAATAAGGTTGGGAGAGAGACAGGGCTAGAGTGTTGGAGGGGGTGGTAGTGGAGTTGCTTCTAACAAATGGTGGGATAGGCTTGCTAGACAAACGGAGGGCACGCCCGCAATACCAATAAGAGAGGAGATGGCTGCTTGTTGTTTGTGCACGTGTGTGTGAGAGACGGGTCAGGAGGCATGCACGAATGATGAGGGGGGGCGATGTGGTTGTGGTAAGCAGACATAACTACATAGGAAGATCAATCGCCCTTTGTTAGAGAAAGGAGAGACATAACTTGTGAGGTACGTCAATCGATGGGGGGGGATAGTTAAAGTCAATCTAGGTATATGTTGGGAGATCGATCGGTATACATGCATGTGTGTGTTAGAAGCAAATGAGGCACGAGGAGAAGGATAGAGAGAGAGGGATGCATGTAGGAGGTGGTACGAGAGGCATACTATATCAAGGGGGGAGTGTGCGAGTACGAGAACGATGAAAAGAGTGGTGGGAGTGAGGCATGGACAGTGACAAGAGAAGAGGGGAAGCTTGTGTTTGTGCTAGGCACACCTGGCTAGAGAGGCATATCGATCGATGTGTGCCGTAAAGAAGGATCTGGGGGGCCTACACACACCGTGGGTGAACGACCTAAAGTGAAAAGATGAATTTGCGCGATGGAGCTAGAGAATGCTGAGGGAGGGTGAGAGGGATGCGGGCGTGTGCATGCATAAGAGAAAGTTAGCGCTAGCTACAAAGATAAGAGGGTTGTGTAGGTGTAAAATACGAATAAAGATCATATATACTTCATTATAAAAAGTGAATTCTGATATTTGAAGAATTTATCGTAGTGTTTTAAACTGACGCATGTGTGAATATATATAACGGTGATACACATGGTGTGGTTATGAACATGTTATACTACATTTAATATATTTTATCTCTACTCTTATAAAAAAGCGGAGTTGTTGATGATGGTGTGCCTGCCATCCCCTGCATTATAGGCCGCCTCGATTTATATCTAGCGGATAGCAAGGAAACTATGATGGTTGAAGTTGGCAACAATCATGATTGTAGATTCTTATTGAAATAGAGAAACGAATTCAAATTTAGTTCGAATTGCAGTGGTAGTATAGACATTTGTAATGCACTAAAATGTTGGTATGAGTAGGTTACATGCATTATACAGCAAGTGAAAAAATTTAATCGGACATAACATGGATTCATACTCCCTCCTTCCATCTATATAGGGCGTAATGAGATTTTTAAGACCGCCTTTGACTATTGATAAGATTAATAGTACATGACATGCATAATGTGAAAATTATATCATTGAAAGAAACTTTCATGCATTTAATTTAACGGTGTGCTTTGTGTAAGTTGCATGTCATATATCATTGCTCTAGTATTTGGTCAAATTTAGCATCGAAAACGCATTAGGCCCTATATAGATGGAAGGAGGGAGTAGCTTTGAATAGCATTTGTATAGTAAAGCAGGGGCAAGACTCTCTCTTTGTGTGGTGTGAATAGTTCTATTTTTTTCGTTTTCTTTTTGGTTGAGGGAAGTGCGAATTTATTTGGTACGTACAAGTACAATATTACTACACGTTAGGCTTGTCCTAAAATTCAACCCGCGTCTTGTTATATCACGAAAATTCAGATATCGTGCTCTCAAAACTGGCGCCTTCACAACCCGCGCCTTGCTATCCTGAAATTACAACGGCGAAAACTCCCTCCACCGCCAAATCCCGACACGCGAAATCCCCTTCTAACCACCCCGAAAAAGGGCCGCTACTTCAAATTGGTGGGGGGGGGGGTACTTTTGTAACACACCCTACATTTTGGACAAGCGCGTCCCTAAGTCATGCTTCACCCCCTCCCATCGCCCCCTTTTCACCATTCGAAATCCCAGGCCGCCATAACCTCTCTGCTCCAGCCACAAAACCCCACCCTCCTCCGTCCGCCACGTCACCGCTGCCCTGCCGGAGCCTCTTCCCCGACGACGTCGTCCACCGCAACAACTTGACGTCCCTCGTACACCTCCCCGGATGAGGATCCATCGTCCATCTCGCTGTCCCGCCGGTTCAGCCGCCCCGTCCTCCACCTCCAAGGAGCTGCTCCGACGATCGCCTCGTCTATCGCGGCTGCTCCATCCCCACAGAGTCGCCTTAACCTGCTCCACCGGAACCGCAGCATCCTCACCGACTCCTCGGACGAAGCCGCGGCCTACTCGGCGCCACCAAAGAGGTTGTACACTCATCGCATCGCACCTTCTCCTTAACTCGACCTCCCGGCACCGACGGTGCTCCATCCCGCACCCCATGGAGCGGCTACCTTGAAGCCGTGCCGCTGGGGACATCTCCACGGCTCTCCCCAAAGGCGAGGCCCCTTCGGGCGGCGGTGTCCATACCCGGTCGGATCTGCTGCTGCTGCTCCGGCTCTCTCGCTCACTCACTCAGCTGCTGCTGCTGCTCGGCTCTCGCCGATCGCCTTCGCCCGGCTACTGCTGCTCTCCCCTCGCCGTGTTGCTTTGCTCTGCTCGATTAAGCCACACTTCTTTCTACTGAATCTACTTTTGGGTCTGTCTTTTTTCTGGGGTTGGGGGGGCTCGCCGGTGTTAAGGAAGAACCACCCGCTGGGGGGACGGGGGCTCGCCGGAGTGGTACCCCACTATCTATCTTTGGGTTCTGGGTGGGGGCGGGGGGCCTAGAGGGCTGGCCGGGGCGGCGGTGGCGAGTTGTTTCGGGGCGGCGAGGCGGGCGCTGGGCCGGGCGGTTCGGCCGGTGGTGGCTGGTGGCTCGAGGGTGTGCAGGTTGAAGATGAACTGCAGGCCCTCCTAAACTACATGTCAAGTGCCTCTCTGCTACCATTGCGTTCGGGCCGACAGTAGCATTCAGATTCCACAGTAAATTTCAGTTTCGACAGTTAAGTTCAGAGTCAACAGTTTTTACCTCATCTGTTGTAGTCAGGTGGTTTTTGGTGATGTTAATTTTACATCCATTTTACATCATCTATTGGAGATGCTATTAGAATCCCACTTGAGATTGACGATGTCATCTTGTCTTTGCTTCAGCCTTGACGTCTTCTGACTCACCGGAGCTGCTCCAACGCCGTAACGATCCATCACAACAGAAAGCAGTGCCTCGACGCCGTCTGCAGATTCCTCGTGTCTTCCTCCACACCTCCGACAGCCACCTCTCGCCTCAAGCGCTTCAAAGGACCAACCCAATGATGCTGAGGTCGACACCTGCCACGGCAAAGAGGTTGTACGCTTGTTGCATCACTTATTACTATACATTCACGTTGATCCATTAGGGCTATTTTGGTTCAATGGAAAACGTCGATCCACCGGGTTGTTACCATCACTCTAAATTTCTGGATGCTCTCCTTACATAATCTCACCATATTTTTTCGTATGCATGTCGACATCGTATACAGTCATCTTGAACATGTAGAGAAAAAGAGAAGAGTTTTAGCGGCAATACAATGTCATGCGACATTGCTCCATGGTGGGTTCAATGGCAAACCCTCCCCACCCCTCTCCAGATTGTAATCCAGAGGAAGATATCCGCTCGAGGCGGATTCGCACGCCACGACCACTCCTATTTACCCCCAAGGTGTTTGCTCTACCTTGGCATGATGATGTTAGTCATATCATGCATATGTTGCCTTGCGGCCTACTTTTGACATCATATATGTCATCTCGCTTAGTTTAGACATGTTCTGTAATGCCACCTGTTAATTTTCTATATCATATATGGGAATTATGCGGTCTCATGTATTTAGCCAGCCATAATATATGTGAAATGTGCAATGCCATACTTTTTAACTAGGCATCATATATTTGAATGATATCTTGCCCATCCTTTTCTTCATTAGATTTCCATTTGTCGACAATGTTTGTACATTAAACTACTCTTCACGTGAATCAGCCATTTGGGTGGGAGATGGAAAACTGGAGTGAAAACAAGGCCTTCAGAGCGACAGTGCTACCGTCAAGCGAGATCTCTTGTTGGGTCCCGATAGCTCCTCGGAGATGGATTCGAGACAGATGACCAGTCTTATTCCCCCAATCGAGGTGTATGCTCTAACTTGGCACGGTTATATCGCTCATATCATGCATACGGTGTCTTGCATTGCATAGTTTAGACATCATATACACAACATTCAACACCATGTTCTTAGTTCAGACATCATATCGAATGCCCTCTGTTTAGCATATAAATCACATATGTGAATTAAATGATTCGATCCTGATTACTTAGATAACATGTAGGTGAATTATGTCATGCGATCCTGTTTAGTTATTCATCGTATCTTTGAATTATGTTATGCTCTGCTATCTAGTTTAGATAGACATCATATATGTGAAATTATGTCATGTTATCCGTTTTAGTTAAACAATATACATGTCAACTATTTCATGCTCTCTTTTTTCCACACTATCTATTGCATCTGTCTCTCATACAATGTATGTACATTCAATTATGTTTCCTATTTATCAGCCATTTGAATTGGAGCGGGCGATGCCAGTATCTAGCGGACTAAAACACGGTCTTCAAATAAAACAGTGCTACCTCTTGGTGGAGATAGCACCCCGGTTGTACATGCACAAGAACCAGCCCTACCACACATAACCCAAACTCTCGCAGATTGTACCCCTCTGCGATGGATGAGATAACCAGCTTCACCCAATCTAACCCCAACCCCAGCCGATAGTAACCTGGGCCTCTGTTGACACAAAGACTGCCTCCACCACAGGCTCCCAAACAAGAGCGATTAGTAAGGCAGCTCCGGTGCCCAAAGGGCCAAGATTATCACGGCCAACCCCAACTCCACCGATTAATATCGCCTATTCCTATGGAGGAAGCACAACCAGCTAGTCGTAGTATCGCATTTGATGTTGTTAAATCGTATGCGTATCTTCCCATCTTGGAAATATTATATCAAGATGAAGGAAAATGCCGATTGCGGTGTTTGTCTAGGAGTTATGTGTAAGTAATGTTATTCATGGCAATTACTTTGCTTCGTCCCATACATCCTACCTCCATGATGGTTATAATACAACAAATTTTCCCATTTTTCTCTATAGAGAAGGACCGATTTGGAAATTGGAAACTCGGGATGAGGTAACCCGTGCTAATACCTCTGCTATCTTCAAGAATGCTTGGTGGCGATCGAATTACTCAAGAAAAGCGTACTTCACCGGCAAAGAAACTCATCAAATTCCTTATGTTCTCCCCGAGACACATTTATCGGACGATGATCGGGAACGCCTTTGTTCTCAGACCGTCCCGAACCAAGAATGTGGTAAGGTCTATGAGCTCATTTTCTATTTTTAAGTATTATATTCTTGCGTTTCTTGTACTGCTCATGTAGAACAAGTGCCTAAACCTCAAGAACAATTGTTCTAATTTAAGATTCCATTGCTATCATAGTTCAAAAAGCGCTTAGGCGTTAATTGTGCGTTTGCCACCGCCTTACGCTTTATCTTGACCAAAGCGCATGCTTATGCGCAGATTATGCATGATTAAGCGTAGTTATGCGCAATGCGTTTTGCCAACGCCTAGAGCCTAGGCGCGCTTAAGCGCTCGCTTAGGCACGCCTTTTTTAACTATGATTGCTTTGCTCTTGTATCACTGTATTTACTGATACAAACTTATTTTTAAATTGAAGGATCCAATCGAAACTCCAATGGCACAGCAGGTATGTTCACGCATGTTTCTTTAACAGGTTTGCTCTTATCAATAGCTCTGTTGATTTCAATTTCAATTGTGTATACAGTTGACTTTCATATCACGCACATTACTAGCATCACAACAGAGCCAATAGTGTTTTTGTATATGTAGACCCGTGGTACCCATCTGATCTTGTTGTGCCGTGTAGTTTCCCACGCTTTGTATTCTTTCATTGCTGCTTTGTCTTGAACTGATATGATTTGAACCGTGTCTCTATTTTGATTTGGCAAGACAATGCAAAGGACCATAGGACATAGATATATGTTTGTTTGATGCTTTTATTATGTACTAGTACTTGGTAATAGAAGACTTGGTAGTTTAATCCTGTCCACCTTACTAATGAACTGGTTCACCGAAATGAGTTTCATATACTAGTACATGCTAAACTTGTTATGTATCTGCTTGTTTATTCTTTTAGAATGTCTTTGAGAATATTGGGGAAGAGTGCCTTATTAAGCAATGGTAAAGGAAGTAATGCAGATAAGGTTCAGGATAGTGACACATCCTTGTTGGTCTCCAACAAAGCTGATAAAACAGCTAAGGAAGACTATCTTGAAGACAATGAGACAACCCCAAAGTCCTGTCTTGGTTTAGTGTTCGAAGTTCTTGGCCACTACCGCTTGCACAAGCTATTCAAACTCACCGTCTGCAATCAGTTCGGTTTCTTGAGTCTCAACTACAAGATGAAAGACATCGATCAGCTATCTTTTGCGACAAGAAGCGGAAGGATCATGCGGAAGTCCCTAGAGCATTCAGATGCATACTTTACGGTGCAATAGCAAGCGTTGGAGGATTTTAGCGCCAAACAGGACAAAGCTAATCAGCTTGCTAAGCTTATTGCCGACATGGTGGATACCCATGATAACGCTTTCTTGAGCTCTTCCGAAGTTGTTTCGATTATGCTCTTGTTTTGTCAGCCGCGTTTATTTGCAATCGGTGGCCAATTTTGACGGCCGTGTATGTAATGTGCTGCTTTGTTCCCTATATTTGCAATTGGTGGCGAACTTTGATGCCCAGTGGATGTAATATGTGTAATAGCGGTAATAGCCTAGCGTTAATTGCTTGCTTATTTATTTCCTTATTGTCTTGTTTAGTTGTTTGCTTGTAGTCACTGCAGTTCTTTTTCTGTTTTTTTCTAGTGGCCACAATAGCCTATTTTGGTAACTAGGCCAAAATAATCATGGCAACACACGGAGTGTTGTAACCATGGGCCTCCTGCAGTCAGATGATCCATGGGCCTTCGTCCGGCCGTAGGATCCATTGGCCTTCTATACGGGCCGTAGGATCCATCGGCCTTCTATACGGGCCTTAGGGTCCATGGGCCTTCTACGGGTCGTAGGGTCCATGGGCCTTCTATGGGCCGTAGGGTCCATGGGCCTTCTACGGGTCGTACGATCCATGGGCCTCTACGGGCCGTACTATCCATGGGCCTCATACAGGCCGTAGGATCCATGGGCCTTCTACAGGGTGTATCATCATTTCGCCAATCATGGGTCGTACTATTCGTGGACCATAACGGGTCGTTAATAGGTCGTATTTGATAACTCTATGAAAACAGCCCAACGGGTTTTTACATGAAAATGGCCCGACGTATTAATGGTCCACAAACGGGCCGACTGTAACGACCGGCTGAATTTGGCCCACAAGCAGAAAATGACAGTAACGGGGCGTATGTAACCGAATGCTGCAAATGAGCCCAAGAATCAATGGGCCCTGAGAAAGCCAAAAGATAACTTGGGCTGGAAATGACCCAATGGAATAACGGGCCGTTAATGGGTATAAAGTGATATACTGTTCATTACGGGCCAGTTTCACCATGGGCCGTTAATGGGCCAAGAGTTACAAAGGTCCTCATATGGGCCGAAAGAAGCCATGGGCCACACATGGGCCGGAAGTTAAAACGGGCTGAATCATATTGGACGGCCCAGATGACGCCATCGGGCCTAATTCGGATAGGGCATAACGGGCCCTAGGTTAGCGGGTCAGTAAATGGGCTATATGCGAGCAGGCCATTAACAAAGCTTTCCAGGGCGCCCGCCACCTTTGACCAAGTCAAACGGGCCGGCCTTTTCACAGGAATGGGCCTCTGTTGGGCCGTGCCACGTGTCACCGTATCATAGGCGCCTTCGGTCCAATGAGCGGATGACATCTGTCCCAACGGTGAGCCAACACGTGTTTCCTCCAGCCAATGATGATTTTACACGTCGAAAATCCCCATTGGTCGGGGCTGTTAACGGGTTATAGGATCCAAAACCCGACCCGATAGCTTAACGGCGTTCGCTACGGTGGATGCCACGTGTCGGTCACCCTTGACGAAAAGCACTTCGCGGACGCGATTTATCGTCATGGAAGTGGACACTTCCGTGATGATAATTTTGGTAATGTCATGGAACACTTCTACGACAGCATAGGTATGACTATCTTGATTCTGTCATAAAATCGTCATGGATGTACATGCATGACAGAAAATGCGACCTACTGTGACAAACACGTATCATCATGGAAGTGCATTTTTTTGTAGTGTACAAAGCTATCACAATCACACATAATAAAGTTCAGAAAAGACTCAATTACTTTCAATTAATAATCTGATCATAAACCCACAATTCATCGGATCCCAACAAACGCACCATAAAAAGATTACATCAAATCAATCTCCGAAGAGAACATTGTAAGATCAAAGAGAGAGAGAGAGAGAGAGAGAGAGAGAGAGAGAGAGAGTCATTTGGCTACTGCCATGGACTCGTAGGTCCTGTGGAAATTACTCACGCATCATCATGGAGACAACAAGGTTGATGAAGATGGCCTCCGTGATCGATTCCCCCTCTGGCAGAATACCAAAAAACGCCGCCAGATGGGATCATGGAAGAACAGAGGCTTTCTGCGGAGGAAGAATTATTTTGGGTCTTGCTCCCGGGGTTTTGGAATATATGTAATTTATAGGCTAGGAATTAGGTTAACCGGAGTAGTAGGGGGCCCACAAGGGGGAAGGGTGTGCCCCCTTCATTATCGCTTTCACGTGCATTGTCTGGTCTCCCCCCAAAGCTTCTAGGGTCTCTTTTGGACTAGAAAAAAATCGTTAAAAGTTTCATTGTGTGTTTGGACTTCGTTTGATAGGGATTTTCTATAAAACCAAAAACATGCCAAAAAGCAGGAACTTATGTTGGGCACTTGGTTAATAGGTTAGTTACGAAATGATATAAAATGGCATATAAAGCATACAGATAGATAATATAATAGCATGAAACAATCAAAACTATAGATACGTTAGAGACATATCATGATCCCAACTGGAGGCCTTTTCCGGTACTCTGCCGAAGGGGGAATCCACAACGGAGGCCATCCTCATCAACCTTGCTGCCTCCATGATGATGTGTGACTATTCATACGGGACCTACGGGTCCATAGCAGTGGCTAGATGTCTGATGCGGCTTGAAGCTACGTCGGTATTTCCTCAAAGAGGAAGGGATGATGCAGCACAGCTGCGGTAGGTATTTCCCTTAGTGATGAAACCAAGGTTATCGAACCAGTAGGAGAACCAAGCAACACAACGTAAACAGCACCTGCATACAAATAACAAATACTCGCAACCCGACGTGTAAAACTGGTGGTCAATCCCTTTCGGGTACGGCACCCAAGATAGGCAAACGGACGTGAATAAATTATAGTAGATTGATAGATCGAACGCCAAATAAAATAAATAAGAATAAATTGCAGCAAGGTATTTTTGTATTTTTGGTTTAACAGATCTAAAAATAAAAGCAAAGGAAAATAGACCGCAAAGGCAAATAATATGAGAAAGAGACCCGGGGGTCGTAGGTTTCACTAGTGGCTTCTCTCGAGAAAAATAGCAAACGGTGGGTAAACAAATTACTGTTGGGCAATTGATAGAACTTCAAATAATCATGACGATATCCAGGCAATGATCATCATATAGGCATCACGTCCAAGATTAGTAGAACCTCCTGCCTGCATCTACTACTATTACTCCACACATCGACTGCTATCCAGCATGCATCTAGTGTATTAAGTTCATGGAGAAACAGAGTAATGCAATAAGAACGATGGCATGATGTAGACAAGATCTATTTATGTAGAAATAGACCCCATCATTTTATCCTTAGTAGCAACGATACATACGTGACGGTTCCCCTTCTATCAATGGGATCAAGCACCGTAAGATCGAACCCACTACAAGGCACCTCTTCCCATTGCAAGATAAATAGATCAAGTTGGCCAAAAAAACCAAATATCATAGAAGAAATACGAGGCTATAAGCAATCATGCATATGAGAGATCAAAGAAACTCAAATAACTTTCATGGATATAAAAAGATAGATCTTATCATAAACTCAAAGTTCATCTGATCCCAACAAACGCACCGCAAAAAGAGTTACATCATATGGATCTCCAAGGGACCATTGTATTGAGAATCAAACGAGAGAGAGGAAGCCATCTAGCTACTAACTACGGACCTGAAGGTCTACAAAGAACTACTCACGCATCATCGGAGAGGCACCAATGGAAGTGGTGAACCCCTCCGTGACGGTGTCTAGATTGGATCTGGTGGTTCTGGACTTAGCGGCGGCTGGAATTGATTTTCGTCGACTCCCTTAGGGTTTCTGGAATATTGGGGTATTTCTAGAGCAAAGAGGCGGTTCAGGGGGCACCCGAGGTGGGCACAACCCACCTGGGCGCGCCTGGGCCCCCAAGCGCGCCCTGGTGGGTTGTGCTCCCCTCGGAGCACCCCCCCCCCAGGTGCTTCTTTGGCCCACTGGATGTCTTCTGGTCCAAAAAAACTCTCCAAAAAGTTCCGCTACGTTTGGACTCCGTTTGGTATTGATTTCCTGCGATGTGAAAAACATGCAGAAAACAACAACTGTCACTTGGCATTATGTAAATAGGTTAGTACCAAAAAATGACTATAAAATGATTATAAAACATCCAAGATTGATAATATAACAACATGGAACAATCAAAAATTACAGATACGTTGGAGACGTATCGGCATCCCCAAGCTTAATTCTTGCTCGCCCTCGAGTAGGTAAATGATAAAAACAGGATTTTTGATGTGGAATGCTGCCTAACATGTCATATCATATTCTTTTCTTTATAACATGGACATTTATACTTTTATATTTTTCAAAGCAATAGTCTAGTTTTGACATGATAACTTGTAGGACCTTGAGAAGAGGTGTCTAGAGGGGGGGTGATTAGACACTAAGTACCAAGGTTGCAGTTTTTAAGTTTCTTTAAAGTTTGAGTGGAGTTTAGGCACAAGTTTAACATTCACAACATATAGCAAGCAAGCACGCAAAGAGTATATGAGCAGCGGAAAATAAAGCATGCAACTTGCAAGAATGTAAAGGGAAGGGATTGGAGGATTCAAACACAATTTGGAGACACGGATGTTTTTGGCGTGGTTCCGATAGGTGGTGCTATCGTACATCCATGTTGATGGAGACTTCAACCCACGAAGGGTAGCAGTTCTTGTGAGTCCACGGAGGGCTCCACCCACGAAGGGTCCACGAAGAAGCAACCTTGTCTATCCCACCATGGCCGTCGCCCACGAAGGACTTGCCTCACTAGCGGTAGATCTTCACGAAGTAGGCGATCTCCTTGCCCTTACAAACTCCTTGGTTCAACTCCACTCTCTTGTCTGAGGCTCCCAAGTGACACCTAGCCAATCTAGGAGACACCACTCTCCAAGAAGTAACAAATGGTGTGTTGATGATGAACTCCTTGCTCTTGTGCTTCAAATGATAGTCTCCCCAACACTCAACTCTCTCTCATAGGATTTGGATCTGGTGGAAAGAAGATTTGAGTGAAAAGCAACTTGGGGAAGGCTAGAGATCAAGATTCATATGGTAAGAATGGAATATCTTGGCCTCAACACATGAGTAGGTAGTTCTCTCTCAGAAATAGGATCTTTGGAAGTGTAGGTTCACCGATGGCTCTCTCCACGAATGAAGAGGAGGTGGAGGGGTATATATAGCCTCCACACAAAATCTAACCGTTACACACAATCTACCAAACTCGATGGGACCGAATCGTTAAACTTGGTCAGACCGATTTAGCAAATAATGTGACTGTTAGGGTTTTCGGTGGGACCAGAATGCAACTCGCTGGGACCTATTCGGTTAGGGTTAGGGCATAACGTAACCTCGGTAGGACCGATTACACAAACTCGGTGGGACCAATTTTGGTAATAAGCTAACCAGAGAGTTGGTCAGGCAAACTCGGTTGGACCGATTATCAAACTCAGTGGGACCGATTTTGATAATAAGTTAACCAGAAAGTTTGCATTGTAATCTCGGTAGTACCGATTACTCAAACTCGGTAAGACCGATTTTGATAATGGACATACACAGAGAGATTACAATCCCATCTCGGTGAGACCGAGATCCCTATCGGTGAGACCGATTTGCCTAGGGTTCTTGGCGGTGGCTAAGACATCCAAACTCGGTGGCGCCGGATAGAAAGAATCAGTGGGGCCGAGTTTGACTTTAGGTTTAGGACATATGAGTGGAAGTGGGAAAGTAGTTGAGGGTATTTGGAGCATATCACTAAGCACTTGAAGCAAGAGGCTCATTAAGCAACACCTCATCCCTCCTTGATAGTATTGGCTTTTCCTATATACTCAATGTGATCTTGGATCACTAAAATGTAAAATGAAGAGTCTTGAGCTTGAAGCTTGAGCCAATCCTTTGTCCTTAGCATCTTGAAGGAGTTCCCACATCCTTTAGTCCATGCCACTCCATTGTTGAACTTATCTGAAACATACTAGATAAAGTGTTAGTCCAACAAGAGATATGTTGTCATTAATTACCAAAACCACCTAGGGAGCACTTGTGCTTTCATAACTTAAATACTCAAGCCTATCCACAAGCAACCATGTCTTTCAAAATATCAACGCTAAAGTAAGTTATCCCTAGCACATCATGCTCAATCATTGATCCATTCATGAAGCACACTCGCATATTAGCTACACCCAATGCTCAAGTATGATCATAGTGCCTCCTAGTTGGTGCTTTTATAAGAGAAGATGGAGACTCAAATTCAAAAATAAAAATTGCATAAAGTAAAAGAAAGGCCATTTGCAGAGGGAAGTAGGGATTTGTAGAGGTGCCAGAGCTCAAAGCGAAAAACTTAGAGATAAAAACATTTTGGGAGGTGTGCCTTTCCCACCAATGAAAACGACTTAGAGTTCCCAACACTTTCCATGCTAGATATATCATAGGCGGTTCCCAAAAAAATAAAGTTTATTCCTTTTTCCACCATACTTTCACTTTCCATGGCTAGCCGAATCCACGGTTACCTCCCATACCAACACTTTCCAGGGAATTTATTATTTGACAACATAATGTAAATTCATTTTCATTTCGGGACTGGGCATCCCCAATACCTTTGCCTTACTCTCATGCAATGACAAGTGAATAAGCACTCATCGTGACAATAACACATCTAGTATGGAAAATATTAGCCACCCACATAAACGCTTTCATGATGCGAACACACAAAAGAGAAGTTTATTTTGAAAATTAGAGATGGCACATACAAATTTGCTTAGAACGGCAAAAGAATACCGTATATAGGTAGATATAGTGGAATCATGTGGCAAAACTGGTTTAAAGGATTTTGGATGCATAAGTAGTGATCATACTTAGTGCAAAATGAAGGCTAGCAAAAGACTGAGAAGCGACCAACCAAGAAACGAATAACCTCATAAGCGAGCATTAAGCATAATTAACACCGAATAATGCACCGCAAGTAGGATATAATTTCATTGCGTAATTATTGACTTTCGTGCTTGCATAGGGAATCACAAACCTTAACACCAATATTCTTACTAAAGCATAATTACTCATCAACATGACTCACATATCACATCATCATATCTCAAAACTATTACTAGAATCAAGTTTATTTTGTCCAATGATCTTCATGAAAGTTTTTATTATATCCTTCTTGGATATCTATCACTTTGGGACTACTTTTTCATGCGTTGCTTTTGATAAGCTCAAACCAATATAAGTGAAGATCATGAGCATAATTTTTCTTTCTCTCAAATTAATTTAAGTGAAGCAAGAGAGAATTTATTGAAAATTTTACTAACTCTCAAATAAATCTAAGTGAAGCAAGACAACATTTCTTCAAAAATACTAAAGCACACCATGCTCAAAAAGATATAAGTGAAGCACTAGAGCAAATCCATAGCTCATAAAAATTTAAATGAAGCATATAGAGCAATTCTAACAAGTCATGGAATAATTTTGGCTCTCTCAAATAGGTGTGTCCAGCAAGGAATCAAGACTTAAAACACACACAAAAAAAGCAAAGACTCATATCATACAAGACACTCCAAGCAAAACACATAGTATGTGACGAATAAAAATATAGCTTCGAGTAAGATACCGATGGTCGTTAGAAGAAAGAGGGGATGCCACTCGGGGCATCCCCAAGCTTAGTTGCTTGCTCTCTTTTGCATAATAGCTAGTGATGCCGGGGCATCCCCAAGCTTAGGCTCTTCTTACTCCTTATTCCTTCATCCATCATAAGATAACCCAAAACTTGAAAACTTCAATCACACAAAACTCCAACAAAACCTTCGTGAGATCCGTTAGTATAAGAAAGCAAATCACTACTGTAAGTACTGTAGAAAACCAATTCATATTTTGTTCTTGAATTATATCTAATGTATTCCAACTTTTCTATGGCAAAAACTCATCAAGGAAAATCACAGAGTCATCAAAACAAGCACACAACACAAAGAAAACAGAATCTGTCAAAAACATAACAGACTGTAGTAATCTGAATATTTCGAATACTTCTGTAACTCCAAAAATTCTGAAAAAATTAGCACCACGTGAGAAATTTGTATATTAATCTTCTGAAAAAATAATTGGCATTTTATCACACTCTGGTTAAAAATGAGAATTGTTTTTGTGAGTGCAAAAATTTCTGTTTTTCAGCAAGATCAAACAACTATCACCCAAGAAGATACTAAAGGCTTTACTTGGCATAAACACTAATTAAAACACAGAAAACACAATCATAAATAAATCATAATTGTGCAAACACTCAAGAACAGAAAGCAAAAAGCAAAAATAAATTTTATTCATTGGGTTGGCTCCCAACAAGCGCTATAGTTTCACGCCCTTAGCTAGGCATAAAGCAAGGATCTAAGTTCTGTCATCTTTGTTTCGAGATCCATAAGATGCCCTCATGATTGATTCATAAGGTGGCCTAATTCTTGTTCTAGGGAAGTTTTCCATACCATTCCTTAACGGAAATTGGAACTTAATATTGCCTTCTTTCATATCAATCACGGCACCGATAGTGCGTAAAAACGGTCTACCAAGAATAATTGGACAAGACGGATTGCAATCAATATCAAGAACTGTCGGGGATACACCCCGTGGCGTAACCCGGCCGGAAGTATAACCCAGCCGGACTGGACGACTCACTAAGTAACCACTTAGAAACTGGCGACTCATGGGTGACCAAGAGTGGGTCGAGGAACGACAAGACCGGTGGCCTGTATAGCGGTTTATGGAAGGCGGATCATGTTATGGTGGGCGGTTTATGAGGAAAGCACAAGGAATATTTTCCTACAATGGAAGCAAGACTAGGACTCCACTTGTAATAGAGTAATCCTAATCCAACTAGGACTAGTCATGTAAACCGCCCCTTCAACATATATAAGGAGGGGCAGGGCTCCTCAAAGAGGGATAAGCAACAAGAAACAATCTCTAGGGCTAGACACAACTAAAGGGGAGCCGGATTATGCGGCATCTCCGTGATGAGCATAATGAGATCTAGCCACAAACAGCATGTAGGGCTATTACCGGATGATGTTTCCCGGGGCCCGAAGCTATCTAAATCCTTGTATTGTGTGTTGATCCGTCCTGCGTCTCTCGTCCTGACCAACCCCTCTCAAGCTACCACATAGATGCGTTGACCTCACGACTAAGTCCTCACACTAGGACATTTGCCGTGACAATTCCACGACAGTTGGCGCCCAGCATGGGGCCTGCGCACGGTGGTGTTGAGTTCTTGGAGGGATCTTTCCTAGGGAGTCGAGAAGCTCGCAATTTGTCAGATGTGGAAAAACCGGCAAATTCGTTGTTTGTGATTAACTTTGGAGCTGGTAGTACAAGGATCAAGAGAAATTAGGGTTGCATTGAGTACAGTGCCACCGCCGCCGCCGCAGGTCGAAGACGTGCACGAGATCAATCGGCGCAAGGATCAAGTCACGGAAGCCGACAAGAATACAAGAAGATTTTTCGCAGCATAATGTGCGCCTAGCGAGCGGTCAAAGCGCCGAGTCGAGGTTGCCAAAAAAGAAATTCCGCTGCAGTATCAATCTGTACGGCGGTCGTATCCGACTGCTACTGCATCTCCCCTGGTCCAAGTGCAACGCAGACGATAAGTCCCAAGGCTGCAAAAGGTTCAATCGGCCAAGGTACAACATTTGTGTTGTTGCTCTCCACATCATCACAAAAGGAAAATCAGCAATATACAGCGAAAGCAGAGAGCCACGGCTGGCAGTGTCTCCTGCATGCAAGGACGGAAGCACATACGCTGTTTTAAAAAAAGGGGGGAGGGGTTATCCAAGGGCCACGACCCAGAAACGAAGGGGGCAGCGACCCGGACTCCTCCGCAGTCTGTGCCTCGCCTCCGCCCAGAATCCGAGTTGTTTGCTGGTCCTGCCTAGAGCCGCCGGCGCGCCTCCGCCTTCGTGGCCCCGTCTAAAGCCGCTGTTGTGGTCTGAGGTCGAGCCGCCTGCACCGCCACTGCTAAGACAAGCAGCTGTGCCTCCAACCCGCCGTGAGCTACTACAAGCTGCCGCCGGCGAGCTGTCGTCCTGCGTTGAGCCACCGGCCGCCCCCGTGGCCTTCGCCACTTCGACTCGCCATCTCCACGACCTGCCCAAGTCGCCCCCGCGCCACCTCCAACACTGAGCTGCCGCCTCGGCTGCAAGCTGCCGTCATGCTAGCCTCGTCTCCGCCGTACCAAATTCCCCCGACGGCGGGCCGCCTTCGAGTTGGCTCCATCCTGAGCCGCAAGCCGCCACCTCCAAGCAGGTGCTGCTGTGTCAAGTCGTCGTTCGCCTCCGTCCGAGGGCCACTGCCTGCGTCAACTGAATGTATGACATGTTTCAGCCGGATGAAGCCAAGTCGCCGTTGCTGACGTACCAAGTCACCCCCTTTTACGCAGTCAAGACCGCCTCGGCTCCACGAGCTCCGGTGACCTGCGTGCGCGTCACACCCCATCCGTCTTTGGCTGTAACCCAGCTGCCGCTTTTTGGTTCGCCGCCTCACCCAAACTAATTGTGTTGCACCGGCTCCCCGATTCTCTGCGCATCCGTGCACCCCGCGTCCAAATCCTTAGAAACCTCAGGGAAAGAAGGGTGTGTGTCTGGGTGGGCTGCAATGGAGAAGCTGGACGAGAGCAAGTTCGAGCAGTGGCTGCAGCTCTGGCCGCTGCGCATTCCTCGAGAGCTTGCCTCCCTCCATCTAGCTACGTCTCCGCTACCTCTTGTTTCGCCAAGACACCAAGAGTTCCAGTTAGGAGAAGATCCATCTGTCCTATTGTCACTACTTTAGAAGCTGGCTAGCTTTGCAAGTACGTGGAGCTCCTGGAGGATTTGATTTAAGGTTCAAAACCAACAGACACTTCTTGCCAACAAAACACCCGGTCTGAACCACCAAGACGCCTCGTCTATTTTTCTCATCGGCTGCCACTACGAGTTGCCTATTGTCAGGACGCCTCTGAGTTGTTTATTGTTCGTCTTCACCACGAATCACCTGCTGATGGGTACATCATGGTTTGAAAATTTCTTACTAAGGAGATCAACATGGAACTGACAATTAGAGCCCAATTGAGGAGAGGAATCTGCCACGAGCAGGCAAATCTAATGAAAGAAGCAATGGACCGGCCGACCGGTGATACTCATCAAGAATTTCTTCTTGGTCGGTTCACTATAATTGCCAACTCATCTTTCTGGTTGCCTTTTTATGAAGACTGGCTCAACATCACATAAAAATACCAGGTGATATCCATCTAAGTCAGCTTTTTATTAACACATATTGTTTTCATCAAAGAATAATTACTTGGTCTATGATATTTTTTCGCAGGACAATTACTTTAATCTGTGTATTTTTATATATAGGACAATCATTCACTACAAATATGGTTTATACCATGGGTATGGAGCATGGGCTGACAATATTCCGCCCAGTGATAGTCCGTAACATATTACCCGATGAATGGACGCGCACAAGCCGCCGCCCGTACGGCCCGGTCTATATCAACTAGCCGGGACTGCGCCTGTGATTGACTCGCGCGTCCGCACCAGCTTACAACGCCACGGATGACTCGCCCGTCCGCTCTAGCAGCCGGTTCATGCGTCCGCGCCGGCTTACAACTAGGAGGACAACTTACTTGTCTGCACCGGCCTACAACGCCGTGGCCGACTCATCTATGTTGCCTCTAATGCTGCAGTCGTCTTTACTGTCCGTCTCTCGCGGCCTGGTCTACATCAACACACCGGGCCGCACCTTTCTGCATGAGCTGTTTATTGAGTATGAGCAAGTCACAGCTTGGGTAGCCTGGTTTTCTTTCAACAAAATGGAGGCAAATTATCATATACTATCAATCGCCATCTACACTGGTTGGCTCAATGGGCAGGCGCACAAGTCGCTGCCACTACAGTTTGGTTAACTTCAAATCGCCAGTTGGAAGGAACCATTGGCGAAGTTCTTGACCACGGCTCATACGGGATCATTTATAACCCGCCGCAGTCACCTCAAGCTTCTGTGGATTCACATCGTGCTATCAACACCAATGATATACAACTTATGTCGGTTTATATCACGGTCAAATATGGAGAATCTCAAGCCAACTCCTCGAGTCGCCTTGAGACTCGGGGGCTACAATGATACGACTCAGTAAATGTTGCCAGTTTTCAGTGAATTTAAGAACCCCAGTACGTTGGAGGGAAAGATAACCCGGTCCCGGATGCTACTACCATGTTGATGAAAATTTAAAGGCTGTCAGAAAATTTCCTGGTTCAAAATGAAGATTCCGGTTTAAAATCCGGTTCAAGGGAAATCTGTTCTTTCAACAAAAGCTCTGAAGCTCTCAAATCCGGTTTAAGAATTTCTGGTTCAAAAAGAATTAATCTCTCGCAAATTGAGTTTAAAGGCCGTCAGAAAATTTCCGGCTAAAAATGAAGATTCCGGTTTAAAATCCGGTTCAAGGGAAAGATGTCTCCCACAAAGCTTTGAAGCTCTCAAAATCCGGTTTAACATCCAGTTCAAGAAGAATTATCTCTCGCAAAGTTTGGGTTCTCAGAAAAATAAAGGTTGCCAAAGAGAACCTGCCATGATACGCGGTACAAACATGGGTATCCTGCCTTATGGGCTCATCTTATTGGTCACTTGGGGGCTTGGTCATATTCGAACCATAGCTACACCTATTGATCGGCGTAAGGCCACCAGGGAAATCACTTGGGGGCTTGGTCGTATTCAAACCATAGCTACACCTCTTGATCTGCGTAAGGCCACCAGGGAAATCACTTGGGGGCTAAAGAGAGTGTTGCAAAAGCACAACTCAAACATAGGCACCCACTGAGCACAGCTCAAAATATTGCTTGGGGGCTCTTTGCTTCGCAATGAACAAAAATTCTACACTTCTAATAGGCTATCAAGCCAGGCTTGGAAGCCAGGTGTATTCACCTAAAACCCCGGGTTATCCTGCCTTCTTTAAGTAAGCCACTCCGTCCAGGTAAACCTGGTATGACCCGTCGAACGTTTGACAAGTCAATCTCATAGACCCCTGAACTTTTCAAAGTTAAAACGACGATTGGTTAATGATTGAGGTCCATCTTAAAAGGCTTTGTAAAATGGTTTAACTCAGTGGCCTGGCAGCCCATGAAAAGCCTCAATTTGGGGCCTGGCAGCCCATGAAAAGCCTCGATTTGGAGCCTGGCAGCCCGTGAAAAGCCTCCCATGTTCCTTTTATGCTTTTATTTGCCAAGTTTTTTCTCCTTTGATGAGGTTTATAATATTTTATGATAGACCGGCGTTTATTGACCCGGCTTGGCTTTCAACTACAAGTTGTCAGTACATGATCAATTATAATCCGGAGTTTATTAACCCGGTCTGGTTTCGACTACAAGTCGACAGTATTATATATGGATAATCCGGTGTTTATTACAACCTGGTACGGTTTTATTATAAACCGGCAAAATATGGGAGGAGTTATTAGTACTCAAGATTTGGGTTTTTACCCTTACAACTACAAAGTTGGTAAACCAACGATGTGATTCAATGTCACAGGTATGATATATTTCATATTTGATTATTCTTAAGTGTAGCCTTGGTTATAAACCCGGGTTATATGTTGGGCATTATGACCCGTCCGGCGGTAAACCACCAGGACACTTTAAACTTGTTGTATGCAGAAACAGGTTGAATAAAGCATAATTATAAATCACCGGCGTTTTAACCCGGCCTGGCTTTCGACTATAAGTCGCCAGTATGATGATAAATTATCCGGTGTTTATTAACCCGGCCTGGCTTGGGATTATAAGTTGCCAGTATATATTTGGATTGCGCCATTGGAATCATGCGCTCATAAATCATTGGATTATATTATTCAAATCTTCAAATAGCCAACATGGCTGGATTTTATGGTTATCAATAACCAGTATTATGATTAAGGTTTTCAAAGTCGCTTTAGTGCAATGGCTATTATTTTATCAATGAATATGATTTATTCTACAATGGAGGAATAGTCCCGAGTCGGCTGCGACTTACGACCCGGCACTTGGGGGCTACATTATTCAAAGTTGAGATTATATAAAATATGCAAGTCTCATGTCGCTGCAAGCATGCACCATGACACTTGGGGCTAATGCAAAGTCATTTTTGCTCATCTTATTGAAGACCCGACTCATCACATTATAATGAGCAGGCCCTTGGGGGCTACATGTTGTTGTTCAAAGTCTACATGATCATATTTATAAAGTTCCTGCTCATTATTGCATAATGACACGACCCTTGGGGGCTACACTGGTTGAAGTTTTATGAGTATAAGGCAATTTCAAGTCCCAGGTTGCTGCAAGCATGACAACCCGGCACTTGGGGGCTACATATGTGGAATACTCAGTTTATGACTAATGAATGAGATGAACAACATGGATTTCTTCAAGCTTGTGACATTCATATTGAAGCAATTCTTAAGTTGTTACTACGTTACCTTCTTAAGGCTTGGGGGCTACATGTAATATGCATATAAGGGAGAAATATCTTCCAATTTTCAGTTTTGAGCTAACCAGATTAACCCGGCGTCACCAACAATTATTGACCCGGCGTCACCAATCATTATGACCCGGTGTTTTCAACAATCATAACCCGGCGTCATCAATAATCATGAACCGGCGTTGGCAACAATCATGACCCGGAATTATCAGTTTTTATAACCCGGTGATTTTGGAAATCATAGATCGGCAAGTTCTACATTTTCAAATCGGCTGAATATCAGTTGAATATCTGAAGACCAATATTTTTGTCAAATCAGAGCATTGAAGGCTGATTCGAATGGATTCTTTATTTACAAAATATCTTCTGCAAGTAAATTGATTCTGAAGCTGGTCTATTGACTCGGATTTTTTAGAAGGAAGAAATGACAAGGATTTAAGGATGATCAAGTGTCGGTTGATAAAAATATTTAACCCGGAGCACAAGCGGCCAAATTTGTTCTTGTGTTTATGTTGTAGATCAGTTTAACATGGATAAATCCAAATTAAACTGGGGGCTAATATCGGGGATATACCCCACGGCGTAACCCGGCCGGAAGTATAACCCGGCCGGACTGGATGACTCACTAAGTAACCCGCCCGAGCCTGGCGACTCATGGGTGACCCGGTGAGTGGGTCAGTGGAACGACAAGACCCGGTGGCCCAGAAGGCGGTTTATGGAAGGTCGGATCATGTTATGGTGGGCCGGTTTATGAGGAAAGCACAAGCAATATTTTCCTACAAAGGAAGCAAGATTAGGACTCCACTTGTAATAGAGTAATCTAATCCAACTAGGACTAGTCATGTAAACCGCCCCTTCAACATATATAAGGAGGGGCAGGGCTCCCCAAAGAGGGATAAGCAACAAGAAACAATCTCTAGGGCTAGACACAACTAAAGGGGAGCCGGCTTATGCGGCGTCTCCCTGATGAGCATAATGAGATCTAGCCACAAACAACATGTAGGGCTATTACCGGATGATGTTTCCCGGGGCCTGAAGCTGTCTAAATCCTTGTCTTGTGTGTTGATCCATCCTGCGTCTCTCGTACCGACCAACCCCTCTCAAGCTACCACATAGATGCGTTGGCCTCACGACTAAGTCCTCACACTAGGACATCTGTCGTGACAATTCCACGACAAGAACAATAAAAATCTATGGGCACATAATTCCTATTTGCAAGAATAAGAACATCATTAATTCTTCCCATAGGATTTTTAATAGTAGAATCCGCCAAGTGCAAATTTAAAGAACATTCTTCAATATCGGTAAGACCAAGCACATCACATAGAGATTTCAGAATTGTAGAAACACTAGCACCCAAGTCACACAAAGCAAAATACTCATAATTTTTAATCTTGACTTTGATAGTAGGTTCCCAATCATCACACAATTTTCTAGGAATTGAAACTTCTAATTCCAACTTTTCTTCCAAAGCTTTCATCATAGCATCAACGATATGTTTAGTAAAAGCTTTATTTTGTTCATAAGAATGGGGTGAATTTACCATGGATTGCAACAAAGAAATACAATAAATCCAAGAGCAAGTATCACGATTAAAGTCTTTGTAATCCAAAAGAGTGGGCACATCACTAGTTAAAGTTTTGACCTCTTCAAACCCACTTTTATCAACTTTCTCAACAAGATTTTCACCCTCCGAATTATCGGGATGCCTTCTAGCTAAAGTTGACTCTTCTCCAGTCCCTTTTTCATCATTCTTAATTTTACTAAATAAGGAATCAATAGAAGAAACACCAATCATTTTAAGATCTTCATCATTTTTATGAAAGCAATCAGTAGAAAATTCTTTTTCTAAAAAATCTCTTTTAGCTCTAAGCATACCGGTTATTTTCTTACTTTCATCCATAGAAACATAAAGAGCTTTATTAATTCTTCTACCTTAGGCACAAAAAATTTCATCTTGAGATTTTCCACATCATGAGAAATTCTATCAACACTTCTAGACAAATCATCAATCTTATTCAACTTTTCTTCTATGGTAGTGTTGAAAACTTTTTGCATGTTGATAAATTATTTAATATTATTCTCAAGATCAGAGGTGTTCCTATTATTATTATAAGAAGGATTTCCATAGGAATTACCATAATTATTAGTGGAATTACTAGGAAAAGGCCTAGGATTAAAATTACCTCTATAAGCATTGTTCTTGAAATTATTTCGTGATAAAAAATTCACATCTATGGCATCACTATTTTGCTCAATCAAAGTAAACAAAGGCATATCATTGAAATCAATAGGATCACTTTTACTAGCAACCAATTTCATAAGGGCATCAACTTTTTCACTCAAAGAAAAAATTTCTTCAACCGAATTAACTTTTTTACTAGTAGGAGCTCTTTCGGTATGCCATTGTGAATAATTTGCCATAATATTATCAAGCAATTTGGTGGATTCACCCAAAGTAATTTCCATAAAAGTTCCACCAGCGGCGGAATCTAAAAGATTACGAGAAACAAAATTCAATCCCGCATAAAAAATTTGTATGATCATCCAAAGATTTAACCCATGAGTAGGGTAATTCCTTAGCATCATTTTCATCCTTTCCAAAGATCGTGCAACATGCTCTTGTTCAAGTTGCTTGAAATTCATGATCTGGGTTCTAAGAGAAATAATTTTTGCGTGCGGAAAATACTTAGTGATAAAAGCATCTTTGCACTTATTCCAAGAATCGATACTATTGCGAGGCAAAGAGGAGAACCAAATTTTTGCAGAATCACGCAAAGAAAACGGAAATAATTTCATATTCACAACATCATTGTCCATATTTTTTATTTTGCATATCGCATAATTCCACGAAGGTATTAAAATGGGACGCAACATCCTCATTAGGAGTACCAGAAAATTGATCTTTCATAACAAGATTCAGCAAAACAGTATAAATATCACAAGACTCTGCACTAGTGGCGGGAGGAGCAATCGGAGTGCCGATAAAATCATTGCTGTTGGTATTTGAGAAATCACACAACTTGGTGTTCTCTTGAGCCATGATGACTACACAACAAGATTGCACTAAAAACAGATCTGGCAAGAAAACGGTGAACGAAAAAGAGGGCGAATAAAATGGCAAATTTTTGTGAAGTGGTGAGAGGAAAACGAGAGGCAAATGGAAAAGAAAGCAAATTGCAAGGAGATGAGTTTGTGATCCTCCCCGGCAACGGCGCCAGAAATTCCTTTTCATGCGGCTCGAAGCTACGTCGGTATTTCCCCAAAGAGGAAAGGATGATGCAGCACCACAGCGTAGGTATTTCCCTCAGTGATGAAACCAAGGTTATCGAACCAGTAGGAGAACCAAGCAACATAACGTAAAAATCACCTGCACACAAATAACAAATACTTGCAACCCGACGTGTAAAAGGGGTTGTCAATCCCTTTTGGGTATGGCGCCCAAGATAGGCAAATGGACGTGAATAAACTGTAGTAGATTGATAGATCAAACGCCAAATAAAATAAATGAGAATAAATTGCAGCAAGGTATTTTTGTATTTTTGGTTTAATAGATTTGAAAATAAAAGCAAAGGAAAATACATCGCAAAGGCAAATAATATGAGAAAGAGACCCGGGGGCCGTAGGTTTCACTAGTGGCTTCTCTCGAGAAAAATAGCAAACGGTGGGTAAACAAATTACTGTTGGGCAATCATAGAACTTCAAATAATCATGACGATATCCAGGCAATGATCATTATATAGGCATCACGTCCAAGATTAGTAGACCGACTCCTGCCTGCATCTACTACTATTACTCCACACATCGACCGCTATCCAGCATGCATCTAGTGTATTAAGTTCATGGAGAAACGGAGTAATGCAATAAGAACGATGACATGATGTAGACAAGATCTATTTATGTAGAAATAGACCCCATCGTTTTATCCTTAGTAGCAACGATACATATGCGTCGATTCCCCTTACATCCTTTGGGATCAAGCACCGTAAGATCGAGCCCACTACAAAGCACCTCTTCCCATTGCAAGATAAATAGATCAAGTTGGCCAAACAAAACCCAAATATCGTGAGAAGAACTACGAGGCTATAAGCAATCATGCATATAAGAGATCAAAGAAACTCAAATAACTTTCATGGATATAAAAAGATAGATATGATCATAAACTCAAAGTTCATCTGATCCCAACAAACACACCGCAAAAAGAGTTACATCATATGGATCTCCAAGAGACCATTGTATTGAGAATCAGACGAGAGAGAGGAAGACATCTAGCTACTAACTACGAACCCGAAGGTCTACATGAAAGAACTACTCACGCATCATCGGAGAGGCACCAATGGAAGTGGTGAACCCCTCCATGACGGTGTCTAGATTGGATCTGGTGGTTCTGGACTCTGCGGTGACTGGAATTGATTTTCGTCGACTCCCCTAGGGTTTCTGGAATATTGGGGTATTTATAGAGCAAAGAGGCGATTCAGGGGGCACCCAAGGTGGGCACAACCCTGCTGGGTTGTGCTCCCCTCGGATCACCCCCCAGGTGCTTCTTCGGCCCACTGGATGTCTTCTGGTCCAAAAAAATCTCCAAAAAGTTTCGCTGCGTTTGGACCTGTTTGGTATTGATTTCCTGCAATGTAAAAAATATGCAGAAAACAACAACTGTCACTTGGCACTATGTCAATATGTTAGTACCAAAAAATGATATAAAATGACTATAAAATGATTATAAAACATCCAAGATTGATAATATAACAGCATGGAACAATCAAAAAATATAGATACGTTCAAGATGTATCAATGTCTCTCTATATTTATGATTTCAATACAATGGACTCTTCGGAGACCTATTTGATGTAATTCTCGCAGTGTGTTTGTTGGGATCCGATGAACTTTGGGTTTATGATCAGATTATTCATTTAAAGTAATTGAGTCTTTTCAGATCTATTATGTGTAATTTGATAGCTATGTATGCTTTCCGATCTATGAGTTTTGTTTGGCCAAATTAATGAGTAGATCATCGGAGGAGTGGTGCATAGTAGTGGGTTCAACTTGCGGTGTCCTTACTCTATGTCGGAGGAGTTTCAAGGCAGTGATACATCCATTTTGCATCATGTTTTCCTGCTATTATTTATTCTGTTTTGGTTCATTGTTTCACTTTATGATGCAATCCTAATGCCGTTTCTGTCTTAATTTGCAAGTTTCGCATGAAGAGGGAGATTGCCGGCCGCTGGAATTATCAACCTGTAAAAGTGACAACAGAGATAGATATTTTCCATAGCTCCAAATGACCTAAAAATTTATGAAGTTTTTTTTGGAATCAATAAAAGATGATGGAAGAAGAATCATCGGGAGGGGACCCACCAGTGGACCACAAGCTCAGGTGGCGCGCCTCCCTGGGGTGTGCCACCCAACCTTGTGGGCCCACCAGCAGGCCTTTGGGCCCTCCTTCTCCTATATGATGCAATTTTCCCTAGAAAAAATAGAAAAAGATTTTCAGGACGAAGCGCTGCCGTCTCGAGGCAGAACCTGCGCAAGAGCACTTTTGCTCTCCGGCAGAGCGATTCTGCCGGGGATACTTCGCTTTGGGAGGGGGAAATTGAAGCCATCGACATCAGCAACGATCCTCTCATCATAGAGGGCCAATCTTCATCAACATCTTTAGCACTAAGTGGCTGAACCTGGCAAGGAGGCCCTAGCAGAGGTGCATGAAGAGGCAGGAACTAGCGAGGAGGCCCTGACAGAGCAGTATGAAGAGGCTGAAGCTGGCAAGGAGGCCCCTGCCAGAGTAGCAGGAAGACCTTGAAGTTGTGAACAAAGGCACTGGTCGAGCAGCAAGAAGGGCCTGAAGCCGACAATGAGATCTTGATAGAGTATCAGGAAGACCTTGAAGTTGTCAACAAGTCTTTGGTCGAGCAGCCTGAAGAGTCTGAAGCTAGCAAGGAGGAACCGCCAGAGCAGCATGAAGACCTTGAAGTTGTCAAGAAGGCCCTGGCAAAGCATCATGAAGAACTTGAAGCTATCAAGACGGCCCTCGCAGAGCAAAATCAAGAACTTCAATATGTCAAGAAGTCCCAGAGCACAAGGATGGACTTGAAGGTTTCAAATTGGCCCTGGTAGACAACAACGAAGAAGTTGTAATGCCCTATTAGATCTACAGGAAGAACTAAAGCTGTCATCAAGACCATTTGAGAGCAGCAGGATGCAGTTGAAGCTGATAAGTGTCTTATTTTCTTGTGCGATACTTCGTCCCATGGTTCTTAACTGTAATGTCGCCAATTATGAATCAAAGTTGTGAGAGCAAATTATGAAATTTATTCCAATTTGATAGCAAATTCAAGTATAAACAAATTATCAGAGTCTACAAACAGTGAAGGTTATGTAGGAGATATGCCCTAGAGGCAATAATAAATGCTATTATTTATCTCCATGTTCATAATTATGTTTATGTTCCATGCTATAACTGCTATGGTTCTCGAGTCTGCAATAACACGAGGCTCGGAGGAAGACTCATATGCCCGTGTGGAATAATAAACGGTAAGAAGTATTCCTAGTCTGGCCTCTAATACTAGCTCAAGTGTTGCATGATGGTTCTGTTTTCCTGATCATGGGCATGTCTATGCCAAGAACTTTGAGGGCACAATGTTAAGAGAACATTTGTGTTGAATCGACCGACCGATGTTATGCTATGAGATTCATTCGTCACAAGTTAATGGTACATAACACAGAGATGGTTAACGTTTGCATGATTCCTTATACCATGAGAGTATCGAGTTTCTTCATGCTTGCTTCATGAACTTTGGGGTTTGTTAAACGCCATCCATAAATGGGTGGCTATTACGGCGGCTTACGGGTTCATGGAAAAGTATGTCAAGTAACTTGATAGCTCAAGATTGGGATTTGCTCCTCCGACGATGGAGAGATATCTCTGGGCCCTCTCGGTGTTACGGTATCCATAATCGTCTGGCCAGACACCTTGTGATTTGATCACTGGGATGCCAGAACACGGAAACGAGAAAAGAGAACAAAACCGGAAACGAGGTAACTTGCATAGTGGAAAAATTGTTCGTCCACGGGGATGCAATAAATCTCACCTTGGGTGTTTGTGACATATCGCGAAGCAACAGGAATAGCTCACTGCAACTGGAGGTTCACTCGAATATTCATTCGTGTGGGTATAGGGGTCAATATGGGTGTCCACGGCTCCGATGTTGATCATTGATCGGAAGGGGTTCCGGGTCATGTCTATACTTCACCGAACCCATAGGGTCACACGCTTAAGGGTCATCTATCTGCTGAATACTAGACAGGGAGTCTTAGAGAAATTTGCCAAAAAAGTTTCGGAGACAATAGAAGAGTTCCGGAGAGAGAATAGCGAAATAGTTTCGTAAATAATCGAAAAGTTGTTTCGGGTTATACCATTACGTCAAATTGGTTTTGGGACACGCCTGATAATTCTTGGAGGGTGCCAGAATTATTCTGGAAACTTCTGGGAATCTTTGGGGATAAAAACCGAGAATGTTTCGGAGCTGCCGGTACCGCTTTGGTTGTTTTTCACAGATGAAATTCACTAATCTGAAATTGTTTCAGAACAAATCCAAAATCCTTTTAGTGGGTACTGGAATTATTCTAAGACCCGCAGAAATATTATCGGATTTAATGGACGCGAAAAATTGTCTTCATGAATAGTGAAAACACATTCTTGTTTGCTTTTCGCAGATGAAAATCACTAAACCGAAATTGTTTTGGAACGCGTTGAAAATTGTTTTAGCGGATACTGGAAATTTTCTGAGCCCACATAAATATTTTTAGTTCGAACGGACGTTGAAAAATGTCATCATGAATAGTGAAAGTGATTTTTGCTTGGCTTCTTGGAGAAGCCACCTTGAGGGCCTTTTGGTATTATCCCCTTGGCTTCTTGGAGAAGCCACCCTTGGGCTTGGCCTATAAATAGGGGTGGAGGGGGCTGCCTAAATACACACTCTTTCTCACATACAAGTGCCATGCATGATCTGGCTTCTCTCTCCCTCCCAGCGAAATAGTTTCGTAGAGCCGAAAGGCTGTCTGGGTTCCGGTGGGAACTAGTTCTGGACGGCGAAGCCCTGCCGGATAGATGACACCGTATGTGTGCAACCCCGTAGAGAGGTCGTAGTTTCGATCCTTTTGCCCGAGGGGCTGTTTTGAGAGTGCCTCCTGAAGGGCTGTCCAAGTGACAGTCCGAGTTCTGTGAGTCATCCCGAAGGGCTGCCCGAGTGACCATCCGAGTTTTGAGGGTCCTCCCGAAGGGCTGTCCGCGACACCATCCGAGGGACTGTCCGACCGCCTCCCGGAGGGCTGTCCGTGGGGCGGATGAGGGTATACATCCTCACGGTTGGGAGGTTGTAAATCCTAGCTACGGGGATCTGCATCGCCGTTCGTCATCGACTCTACTTCCACTGCGCTACGAGTCGGTAACGAAAAAGATCAAACCATGTATGCAGTCTCCATAGTGGTCCTGGGTTGGTGTGTAGGTCGGGAATTTTTTTTCTACTGCGTTACCCTATAGTGGCATCATGAGCCGTGTTGTGCGTAGATGTAGGTTGTGATCTAGAATACATAGAGATGTATGGGTGTTGCACAATATAATTAGGTAGTAGATGAGTTCTATTACTGAATATTATTTGTGCGGGTAGCAGATGAAATCTGTTACCTGATGTTCCTATTGCTTCCCTTGAATTTGCATAATCCTGATCTTGACGGCATGGTGGAATCTCACAAAGTTCTGGCAATCCGTGATCCTTTCATGCTGCTCCTGAGTATGTTGATTGATAGATCAATGAAGTGCTAACAGTTCTTTGGGTTCCACCATAGTTAAAGAAAGATGGATGTTTCAGAGACGAAAGGGCAATGCAGATATGATCTGCACGAGGGTCATGCGTATGACAAAGTTCAGTATGGGGCTCGAGATTTTATTATCTCGTGTTTCATACACTCCCCAAAGTTAATCTGGCGACTTGAATTATCATACTTGATGATGGACGTTGGTAGCTTTGGTTTGTTTCAAAACCTTAAAAGCCATGAAAAACAAGTTTTTGCATGAACCGATTAGAGGCGTCTAAACTTGGTTTTGCAGGAGGGTTTGCATGTGCATGTGATGTGGTATAGCAGTGCTCATAATAATTTGATTATGTATGAGATGACTATATAATGTAATTAACATGACCTGCGTGTCATGATTCAGCATGATGGCTGGAGCCATATGATTGCACTTTAATGACCTGTGTGTCAACCTTAAGTAATGCATTAATTTTATATGCTATGGAGATAGCAATATTATCTGGTGCATCGACAAGGTGGTGGCAATCTTCGCGAAGGTGAACACCGACGCGAATGCCGAAGACGAAGAAATGAAAGACTTCTCCGTCAGAAGGGGCTATACCATATCATGCTATTATGAATTGCCTAAGATGTTTATCCCTCTTGATGCACCCTTCTTGATTGCGCGGTAGTCGCTTTTTATTAGGGTGATCTCTCACTTCAAAATATCAAAGTAGTTAGTGTTCACCCAAGTGTATCACCATCTGTAATTCGTACCTTTTTGGGGTGCGCCATGTCCATATGGGTACGACCGAATCGAGAGGAATGAGGCGGGTGAGGTCAGACCTCGCAGCAAGATCACTTGGTTGTCTTTGACGTTCAGGCAGGATTGTCCTGAGCTCGGAACACACCCATCGAAAGATGAACAAGAGTCACATGGAGATGTGATCGGCAAGTTTGCCTACCAATTGAAATTCTCGTCATCAGTGATGTCCACATCAATGGCGTTGAATTGAAATGTGGGTCTTGTATAACTCATAATCAATTTTGAGAGATATTGATTTGAGTGGGAGCGCACTGTTGAATTGACATGTTTAATTCTCGGTGCAATTAATTATGAATGTTGTCTAAGTGAAAATTGCATAATAGTTGTAGAATAATGGCTCACATTTCCACCTTCCCTGTTAAAATTGAATAGCTGTTAAATATCTGGTTAAAACATTACGGTTGGTAATGTAATGTGACAATTGTCCTCAAAAGTGTAGAGAAGGACTTTGTCCTATTGCATGCTTTCTGTATACTCCCGCTAAATGCTATGGATGATGAGACTCTCGTCCTTCGATCCAAAAGCTAGAATTCCGTTGCGGTCAAGTGCAATATGTTTGCTTCCATGAGACCCAAACTTCGAAAGTTTGGGATAGTTATGTGATATTCATGGAGCTGAAAATCGTTTTCAGATACAAACAAAGTAATGTTTGTTTGCAAATTATTAGTAAAGTGTTTACTATGCATTAGACTGATAAGAGAGGGATCCAGAAGAACGCCTGTCATATGATGAAAGGTGAATAAAACAACAACTTAAAGAGAAAGGAAGTGTCCAAAGGGTGTTAGTATGACTTACACCCCTAGGATGTCCAGGGCTAAACGCCACTCTTAAGTTGGGTGCTTCTTCTGGGAGTAGGAGAAATACTAAAAGTTAAACAGTTAGAAGCATAAAGGCAAAAAGAAAGAAGACTGGAATATCCAGCTCATGTATGAATGTCATACAAATTTTTTATGTATAGAAGGCTGGTCAAAGATATAGTTCTTGGGAATTATGGTTAAACATGTTAATCACTAATTCTTGGGTATTGTGAGTTAATTACAAAAATACCCGCTCGATTGCATTCTGTTGCGAATCAATGTAAGAGCTACTATGGCCTAAAAAGACTAGCCAGGAATGAGGTTTTAATACGTGTTGGGAACATAGTAAAAGTTACTATACCTTCCATCAATGTATTACCTATGTATTTTCTTTCATAATTCATTTTAGAGTTTCTTACACTCTAGCCATTTGCATAAGGTATCTTGCAAGAAGGTTGTTCATAAGAGAACCTTTGATGTTCAGTATTATGAACAAACATAAGGGCCATACTTTCATTATGAATGAGATGTATGTTATGAATAATGATATTAATATATTACCTCTGTGTTTACTTTCATAATTCATTTTAGAGTTTCTTACACTCTAGCCCATTGCACAATGTTTATTGCAAAACGGTTGTTCATAAAAGAACAATTGTTGTTCAGCATTATGAATAAAATGAAGGGACATGCTTCCATCCAAGATGGGATGTATGTTATGAATATTGATGGTAAAATGATACATCCATAACGCTGATGCTAAATGTCGCAAGACTATGAGAATACCACACATGTGTGGCACTGCATTTGGTCACATTGGAGAAACCCGCATGAAAAAATTCCATTATGATGGATTTTGAAGTTTCCTCCGAAAAGTGAAGTGACTGAAATACCGTTCACATGCCATAAGGAACGAGCAGCAAACTTATTGGTGATCATACATTTTGATGTGTGTAGTTCAATAAATGTTGTTGCAAGTAGTGGATTTATATATCTTCAGAAATGACTCAAGTAGATATATGGATATTTGCTTGATGAGACGTAAGTCTCGATCTTTTGAAATGATTCTAAAGGTTTTCAAAAATGAAGTAGAAGTTATTGTAACAAGGAAATTATGTTTCTACAATTTGATTGCAGAAAGGAATATCTGAGTTACAAGTTTAGCGAATGTCTGATGAGTTGTGAAAAGAGTTTCATAACTTACACCTCACGGAACACCACTATGAGTGGAGTATTTGTGAAGATGTAATCAAACCATTTATGACATGGTAAGATCAAAGATGACATAAGTAAATTTGCCATTATCACTTTTATAGAGTAATGCTTTAGAGACTGCGGCTTTTACACTGAAAAGAGCTCCATCAGGTCTATTGAAATGACGGCATGGTATGGTACGCCCAACCATGTTATATCTTTTCTTAAAATTTGGAATATGGGGCTTCTGTAAAAGGTTACAAACCTATTCCAAATCAGACAAGTGCTACTTTGTAAGTTATCCCAAGTTATTGAGTATTCCCCCACCACTATACCGAGGCAAAGGATTTTTGCCACAAAACGGTATGCTTTTAAAGAGAATAGTTCTTGCAAAAGGGTAAGTGGCATGACAGTGCAACTCGATGAGATAACAAGTATCTTCGTCATCAGGTCAAAGGAAAGGAACCTTGGAAGTGATTCTAGAGTTTCCTACTGCGACTGATACGGAAGCCTCTACATGAGATGTATGGACTTCGGTCAAACTTGCAGCTGAACAACGTAGGCAAAGCTCGTGCAAACCTCTCAGCTGCGCAAACGAGATATTGTTGTTAGACAACAGTATACCTATGATACACAAGGAAGCGTTGATGGGCCCTGACTCTGGAATTGGCTAAATGCCAATATAATCCGAGATAGTTTCCATAAATGATTCAAGATTTAAATCTTGACAAACCCTCTGAAAGACTTGGAGTCTAATGGATTGTAATGGGACTATAACTGATATGGATAAAAATGTTTTATCCATTAAGCTCGACTTGTTGCAATAACAAGTTCAAGGAGTTGACTACAATGAGATTATCTCACCGTAGCAATGCTTAAAGTCGGTTCGGGCTAAACTAGCAATTAATACATATTTCAAAACGTGAGATATGAAACATGGATGACAAAAGAATTTCCATGAAATGGAAATACAACCTAGGACATGTATGTGATACAATCCAAAGTATTTTGTCAGTCCAGAGGATGCTAGTAAGTATGCTAGCTTCAGAGTTCCAGCAATGGATAGAAGAGAGCAAATGGAGTTGGAATCTTCGTTTTGATGGAATGGTCAAAGGGTTTGACTTCATCAATGGGTAACGAAGATGCTTGTGGTTTCAAGAAAGTAAGTGGGAGCATAATAATATTTCTGAAAACCTTGTGTGCTTGACACATTGTTATTTGGAAATAAATTTCTTGACACAAATTAGGACTTCATTTGAAAATAGTTTTTTGATGAAGTGCTTGGGCTACATAGCCTTGATATTAGGCATAATGATCTATGGAGATAGATTTACCTAATAGGGCTGAGCAAAAAATACATATTGACAAGATGCTAAAACCGTTTAGCACTAAGAACGACAAGGAGTGATTCTTGCCGAAGTCACATGGGAAGAGTTTTTGCAAGACTCGGTGTCCCAAAACACTGATGAACAAAATACATGATGGAGATTCCACACACTCCTGTGTTTGGATTAATCACCTGTGTTTGGATTAATCATGTATTCCATGGTATGTAAAACAACCAGATATGTCCAATACTCCCAAACTATTGTGAGTATAGATACCAAAGTGATCAAAAATACTGATCATGGGACAACAGTGAAAAAGGATCATTGAGTACTAAAGTAGCACTGATGACATGTTTTCTCGCAAGTGGAGATCATGGAGAGTTCGTCGTAAAAGGTTACATCGATACAATCTTCATCATTTCTCCATGCGATTTTCGATTTAAATTGAGGGTTTTGTGTAACACACAATATGGTGGTGCAGTTAGTTGGAAACTGTTCCAAACAAGTTACTGTGGCGAATTTTATAACAGAGGCAAAGTATGTTGCCGCTTTAGAAGCGACAAAGACAAAGATGTTGAACCATATAGTTCATTCATGGACTTAGTATGGTTCCAAGAAGGCTTTGGTCAATGGGACACTATTGCAGATAGTTGCTCCACAACTGAGTCTCAGGAATCAGGTTTCGACCAATGATTCACATATATACAAAGCCAAGTCCGCACAAATATGAATTTTCTGAAAGCGTGAAAATGTGAGGATATGCAGAGATACACACGGAGCTGAAATTGTCAGATCTGATGGACATCGGGCTATACCACATGCAAAGCTTTTTCTACACCGGTATGCCATAGGTGTAAAGTGCATTAGCATTAACTAGATTATTGACTCTAGTGCAAGTAGGAGTCTGTAGGAGATATGCCCTAGAGGCAATAATAAACGCTATTATTTATCTCCGTGTTCATAATTATGTTTATGTCCCATGCTATAACTGCTATGGTTCTCGAGTCTGCAATAACACGAGGCTCGGAGGAAGACTCATATGCACGCGTGGAATAATAAACGGTAAGAAGTATTCCTAGTCTGGCCTCTATGTCTAGCTCTTGTGTTGCATGTTGGTTCTGTTTTCCTGATCATGGGCATGTCTATGCCAGCAACTTTGAGGGCACAATGTTAAGAGAACATTTGTGTTGAATCGACCCGGACTGATGTTATGCTATGAGATTCATTCGTCACAAGTTAGTGGTACATAACATAGAGATGGCTAACGTTTACATGATTCCTTAGACCATGAGAGTATCGAGTTTCTTCATGCTTGCTTCATGAACATTGGGGCTTGTTAAACGTCATCCGTAAATGGGTGGCTATCACGGCGCCTTACGGGTTCATGGAAAACTATGTCAAGTAACTTGATAGCTCAAGATTGGGATTTGCTCCTCCGACGATGGAGAGATATCTCAGGCCCTCTCGATTACAAAGATTCCATAATCGTCTGGCCAAACACCTTGTGATTTGATCACTGGGATGCCGGAACACGGAAACGAGAAAAGAGAACAAAACCGGTAACGAGGTAACTTGCGTGGTGTACAAATTGTTCGTCCACGGGGATGCAATAAATCTCACCTCCGGTGTTTGTGACATATCGCGAAGCAACAGGAATAGCTCACTGCAACTGGAGGTTCACTCGAATATTCATTCTTGTGGGTATAGGGGTCAATATGGGTGTCGACGGCTCCGATGTTGATCATTGATTGGAAGGGGTTCCGGGTCATGTCTATACTTCACCAAACCTATAGGGTCACACGCTTAAGGGTCATCTATCTGCTGAATACTAGACAGGGAGTCTGAGAGAAATTTGCTGAAAAAGTTTCAGAGACAATGAAAGAGTTCCGGAGAGAGAATAGCGAAATAGTTTCATAACACCGAAAAGTTGTTTCGGGATTAAATCAAATTGGTTTCGGGACACGCCTGATAATTCTTGGAGGGTGCCAGAATTATTCTGGAAACTTCTGGGAATTTTTGGGGATAAAAACCGAAAATGTTTCGGAGCTGCCGGTACCGCTTTGGTTGTTTTTCGCATATGAAATTCACTAATCTGAAATTGTTTCAGAACGAATTCAAAATCATTTTAGTGGGTACTAGAATTATTCTAAGACCCACAGAAATATTTTCGGATTTAATGGACGCGAAAAATTGTCTTCATGAATAGTGAAAACGCATTCTTGTTTGCTTTTCGCAGATGAAAATCACTAAACCGAAATTGTTTCAGAACGCGTTGAAAATTGTTTTAGTGGGTACTGGAAATGTTATGAGCCCAGATAAATATTTTTAGTTTGAATGGACGCTGAAAAATGTCGTCATGAATAGTGAAAGTGCTTTTTGCTTGGCTTCTTGGAGAAGCCACCTTGAGGGCCTTTTGGTATTATTCCCTTGGCTTCTTGGAGAAGCCACCCTTGGGCTTGGCCTATAAATATGGGTGGAAGGGGCTGCCTAAAGACACGCTCTTTCTCACATACAAGTGCCATGCATGATCTGGTTTCTCTCTCCCTCCCAGCGAAATAGTTTCGTAGAGCCGAAAGGGTGCCTGGGTTCCGGTGGGAACTAGTTCGGGCCAAGCGAAGCCTCATTGGATAGATGACACCGTATGTGTGCAACCCCGTAGAGAGGTCATAGTTTCGATACTTTTGCCCGAGGGGCTGTTTTGAGAGTGCCTCCTGAAGGGCTGTCCAAGTGACGGTCCAAGTTCTGTGAGTCATCCCGAAGGGCTGTCCGAGTGACCATCCGAGCTTTGAGGGTCCTTGTCGGTGTCAAAACCGGCGGATCTCGGGTAGGGGGTCCCGAACTATGCGTCTAGGCGGATGGTAACAGGATACAAGGGACACGATGTTTTTACCCAGGTTCGGGCCCTCTCGATGGAGGTAAAACCCTACTCCTGCTTGATTAATATTGATGATATGGGTAGTACAAGAGTGGATCTACCACGAGATCGAGAGGCTAAACCCTAGAAGCTAGCCTATGGTATGATTGTTGTTCGTCCTACGGACTAAAACCCTCCGGTTTATATAGACACCGGATAAGGTTAGGGTTACACAGAGTCGGTTACAACGGTAGGAGATCTACATATCCGTATCGCCAAGCTTGCCTTCCACGCCAAGGAAAGTCCCATCCGGACACGGGACGAAGTCTTCAATATTGTATCTTCATAGTCCAGGAGTCTGGCCAACGGTGATAGTTCGGCTATCCGGACACCCCCTAATCCAGGACTCCCTTAGTAGCCCCTGAACCAGGTTTCAATGACGACGAATCCGGCGCGCATATTGTCTTCGGCATTGCAAGGCGGGTTCCTCCTCCGAATACTTCATAGAAGATTTTGAACACAAGGATAGTGTCCGCTCGCAAAACAAGTTCCACATACCATCAGAGAGAATAACCTTTGCACCGATCTGTTGATGTATTCCAGCGGCGTGACATCACACCACGGCCAAGCCTTTATCTGAATCGTTTTCTTGTCCCACCTCGGTAGCGTTGAGCGAGGCGGTTTCCTTGGCACGTCTTATCAGAGCGGAGATCGTGCCCCCTTATTCCGGGATCCTCATCAATACGGGCGTGGGTAACCCAGTCGTGCCCGTTGGCACGCCTCCTCCATCGAAGGCGAGTCCTGAACGGTCACAGGGAGGGCTCTGTGTATTCAACCTCTTTATAACGAGACCAAGGCCCGCTCCTTTCTTTCAATCTCAATCGAATCCGCCCCTCGCCTCGAGTTCCAACACCCAAAGCTCCAGATGCGCTTCGGACCTTCAACGAGGTCCGGCTCCGACCTACTGCGGCGGTGGATGTCTTCCTCCGCCACGGAAGAAGATGTGCTAAAGCCGAGAGACGCCAGTATCTAACCGGCGAAATTTCGCATAGGCTGCCTGCCCAAGGGCAGGTTATTCCCACTCCCCGAGCCTGGTGAGAGCGTGGTGTTCGTGTCTCACTTCCTTCGGGGTTTAGGCTTCCCGACGGACCCCTTCGTGAGGGGGCTCGTGTTTCATTATGGGCTGGAATTCCATGACTCGGATCCGGAGTCCATCCTCCACATCTCGTCGTTCATTGTCGTATGTGAAGCCTTCCTCCGCATTACCCCTCACTTCGGACTGTGGCTCAAGACCTTCAAAGTGGAGCCAAGATGATCAAGGGGCATCAGGCCAGAGTGGAGGGGCTGTTATAAGCAAGAATGCCGACGCTCCATAGCCCGAGGGCTCTTTTCAAGAGGAGCTCAATTTATGGCAACAGGAGTGGTTTTATATCACCGCTCCCTGTGGGCACCAAATGGGCGGCGCCACCTGCCTTCGCTCGGGTCCTCCATTTGCGGCGCGGCGTCATGGGTCAATAAAGGGCTCGACTGGGGACCGTCAAGGGCGTACCTCATTGCGGTGGCCGTATTCGAGACATCCTAGAGAGAGAGAGATCAATCTGGTCGTAGTAGCGCGAGTCATGCTGATTAAATCGCACCTTGCCACTGCAAACGCCGCCCCCTCACTTTGTGGGAGTTTAATCCGGAGGGACCACGATCTCTCCAACATTTTATGGGCACAACGCCTGCGTGGAGATGTACCAACTGTTCTTCGGATCACAAGCAATGTGTCCGGACTTAATCGAGGACGCCTTGGTCTGAGCTGCAATCGCCGGATACTCAAGTAAGTAGTCCTATACCCGGACATGCTATCCACATATTTATCATAAACTTGCCCTTAAAAGAGCTATCCTTTAAACAGGAGTGGATAGCAAAAGCAAAACTGATCAGGTGTCCGACCCCCCTCCCTGAGACCATGCCGGATCCTGTATTAACCAAGATGCTAGAAGCTGTGCCTTTTGAAGAAGGCGAAGGGGGGAACAAGGGAACTACTACCTCCGTGAAGGAGGCTATCAAGAAAGGGGGATCGAGAACCCTCCCTCCAAGGGGAGAAGAGGACCGCTTCAAGATCCGGAGACCAAAGCCTCGAAGCGGGGAAGAAATCTTCGCCAGAGGGTCTGCGGCGGGAGATGCCCCGCCGCACTATTTCCCCAAGGAGATCAGCCCTCCAAAGAAGCCGTAAGTAAAGGGGGGCGTTTTTTTTAAAAGAGAGACATCCCGTTTTATTTCTGAAGGTAACCGAAAGTTTACCTTGTAGTTCGGATCTCAGCCCTTCACAGCAGAGCTCGTCTTCAAGGGATCTTGGTCCGGAGATGATGGAGAGCGAAACGCCTCCGCCTGCCTTACCGTTATGCGAGGCGGATGACCCTGAGGTGTCGTCGCGGAGGGCTTCTCCGAATCCGGCGGGGCCAGAAGGCAGCCGTATGTCCCCTCAAAGCCCTCCGTGTCCGGCCTTCGAAAAAGGCCATCGGACGAGTCCGGCACCAACGGGTGTACGGTCGGAGGAGCTGAAGGATCTGCTCGGGCGAGCGTCTATCTCTGAATATCACCGTATGTTAATGGGTATGGTGATTGAAAGGATTTCATCTGCTGAGAGCGGATTGCATGAAGCCGTCGTCGGTTCTTGTGGGTTTTGAGGTACGCAAAATGATGTACCTTCTGACAGTTTTGCATATAAAATGCGCCCTGTATAGGTAGTAGCCCTTGAGACTTGGTGCGGTGTCAAAAATGACGGCGCGCCGAGGATCATAACCCCAAGTATAATATGCGCTCTTCCTATGTAGGTGGCGAAGCGTCCGGTGGCTAGCCGGGCTGATGAATTTGCGAACCAAGCGGCAACTTGACATGGCGGATGCGGACATCACGCTTGTTAATAAGCGGCTTGACGAGTCACAAGGCATGCAACTTCTCCGCGGACACCTGGTAAGGGAGCTTGACGCCCATGCCTTACAACATGTATGCTTAATGCAGATGGTGCCGCTGCTATGGAGAACCTTCAGGCGGAGCTCGCCCGAGCCAAGGAGCAAGCCATAAAAAGTGATGCGGCTGCCTTAAAGGCGGCCGCAGAGCGAAAAGCCGAACAGGTTGCTCACTGCCGAAGCAAGAAAGAAATGGCCGAGATGGCCGTGACATTGAAGAATGCTACTGACCGTTGCGAGCTTCTTGAAAAAGAAGATCGAGCGGAACAAGAGGACCTGAAAAAGGCCGCCACCGAGGCCAAGGACACTCGCTCTGCGATGAGAGCTATGAAGGAGGAGCTATGTCGGTAGGAGATATTGCGGTGGAAAGCCCTTTCATCTGCGGAGGAAATTCACGGATCCTAAATGCGCTCAATTGGACCGACTGTGGGGTGCGGAGGATACTTATCTGGACTTGGCGGCGAGTGACGCTGAGGGGGCCGAACACTTCCGAGGTCAAAAGGATCACGGAATGGAAGAGCTTTTTTGGTCGCAGTTCCATAGTCTGGACCGTCCACTTTCATTAACCGATCGTTTGGCCGAATGGGCTGAGCTGAATAGGTTGTCCGGACTTGCCATGAAGGATGTCGTGACTCATTTGTGGCCGAACAGGCCCGAGCCGAAGGGTTATTTTGGCTTGGTGCAGCAGTTCCTTGGTGCGGTGCCGCATATCGATGCAATGAAGCGGTCAGCATGCATAGAGGGTGCGCGGATGGCTCTTGCCCGTGTCAAGACATACTGGGCGGAGATGAAGGCCACCGACATTGCATCCCAAGATTCGGACAGAAGCCGAGTACCTGCCGAGCACTATTTTGAGGAAGTCCTGCAGGGTGCTCGTTTAATAGAGACGCAGTGCTCGAAGGATATTATGTTTTAATGACATGTATGATTTGTGAAAACAATGTTTCAATATAATATAAGAGCTTTTTATACTTGTGCGTTCAAGTATTAAAACACCTCTGTCGGCCGTTGATGTATATGTGTATATAATCCGAAAGATGGCAGTCTTGACTTCAGCCCCCACGCACATAATGCGGGTGTTTGCAAAAAGCGCATTTTCACACTTAATCCAACGTCTTGGTCACTGTAAAGGAGGTGATAGCGTAGCAAACTAGGCAACCAGACTATAATGCTTTATCACTTTCACTTAGCCATAGGAGTTCGATGGTGGGGCTACTATATAGCCCCTAGGGGCACCGCGCTCTCCCGAATTCGGGGCGCGTATGTGCCTGACCGGGAAACGGTCCTTCGTTAATGCGGCAGAATTCTAAACATTCCGGTGGGTCATCGAGTGGTTGACCAGTCTCACGCTATATCATGACAGTCAGTTTTCGGCTTTCTCTACTGAGGTGCTCACACCGACGAACCGGGCACAATCACGGTAGTTCTCCACGGTGCCATGTTAGCCGATAGAACGGAACGTAAGGCAGCAAAACACAGAGCCGGGCAAACCCAACATTTGACCAAAGACATGATTCGGAGCTGATGCATATAAGGCCTAACTCGAGACGCCGAACACTCCCTAAGGTATTCGGTCTTTATGAAAATGGGCAGAATAATGCCCTAAGCCCCTGGTGTCCAGGTACACGCAAAAATTCTGGTACGGACGATGCCAAAACGCTAGCCTCCTCCTCGGTTATAGCAAGAAACCGGGATGTGTATCAACAAGAGACAGAAAAAGGTTTACGCAGGTCTTAATCTGAAAAGAATCCTTGCAACGGGTCCCTACCGCACGCCCTGTATCTCAGATCTCCGCGCAGTGTCCTGGACGGGTGTAGCACGGTGTTCATCTGTAAAAGAGAAGAACTTAGTTGAAAAAAAAAAGATCGTATGTAAAAATGTACTTTATATTAAATAAACAGAGTACGGTTCGAAAAGTGAATAAAATTGAGCTTTATTGTCTCTTGGTGTACATGCGTGCAGCCCTTATGCGAGGGTATGCCGCTAGTAGGCGTTATATGTTTACGCGGACTCGTCTAGCCATATCCGGGTCCGAATGACCTATTCAGTGCTTTGATTAGCGGAGCCGGATTAGTGGGGGCTGTCAAAGGCAGTCTCACGTTCTTCCGTGCTCAAGTAACACTTGGTACTCCTTTTAATGAGATGATGCCGCGTGGACCGGGCATTTTAAGTGTAAGAGATGCATAATGCGGTATTGCGTTAAAGCGGTAAAGCTTCACGTCCCAAAGAGTGCTTGATAGCTACTTTCAAATGGGGCGATATGGAAGGTTAACTTTTTCAAGGGCGGAAGTTGTCGGATGATCCGAACACAACTTCTAGCGATGAGAGCCCGTACCATGGGCATATAGGCCTAGCATTACCCCTTTGAAGGAGGTGTTGCTATGGCGAATTTTGGTTGGGTCTATCCCCATTTTGCGGATTGTGTCACGATATAGCAGGTTTAGATTGCTACCTACCTCCGTCCATTAGGACTTGTGTAAATTGGAGTCCGTCGATTATAGGATCTAATATCAAGGCAGTCCATCACGGGTTCCGGATACTTCCTAATAGTCCTGATGATTGAAGGTGATTGGTTTTGACAACCAATGTTGGGACTCTTTGGGATAGACCGTGCGGCGCGTGTTTCTATGGGCGCCGCTCTGTTTTTCCCTTTTGTCACTTGAAGTGAGTTCACTGTTTTGACTTATTGTGGGAAATTCTTTTGTTTTCCGGTGCTCTGCTTGTGGGGTTCGTCATTGTCCTCGCTTGGTGTGTCGAGCCCCTTGTGTTCGACATTGAGTTTGCCGGAATGCTTGAAGACCCAACAATCTTTGTGGGTATGGTTGCAGGCTTCCCGGGAGTACTATGGATTTGGCATGTTTTGTCCAAGATTTTGTTTAGGTTGAATAGCTCGTCACTGTTATCCTTGAGGGGCAGTTTTTTATGATTCTGCCGGGAGCTTCTGAATCCGGCGTTGACTGTCGTGCTCTTCGGGCTATTTCCCTTTGTTCGGCGCTGGTCCTTGCTGCATCGTGGTTTTCCATTTCCATCCCTGATTTCGGATGTACTTGGGTCATTTGATTGCATCTTGCCAGCCAACTATCCTCTCCCGCGCAAAAGCGGGTCATGAGGCTTGTTAATGCGACCATTGTTATCGGCTTCTCCTGGCCGAGGTGTCTGGCGAGCCATTCGTCTCAGACGTTGTGTTTGAAAGCTGCTAAAGCTTCGGCGTCCGGACAGTCGACTATTTGGTTCTTTTTGGTGAGGAACCTGTTCTAGAATTTGCGGGCTGACTCTCCGGGTTGTTGAGTTATGTGACTTAAATCGTCTCAGATCCGGAGGGCGGACATAAGTCCCTTGAAAATTTGCGAAAAGCATCCTCGAGCTCTTCCCAACTTCCAATGGTATTTTCAGGAGGCTTTTGAGCCAATGCGGTCTGGCCCTTTGAGCTTGAGGGTAAATATTTTTATGGCGTGGAGATAATCTCCTCTAGCCATGTGTATGTGGAGGATGTAATCCTCAATCCGCACTCGTGGTCCTGTTGTTCCGTCGTATGCCTCTATGTTTACGGGTTTGAATCCCGGCTGGGAATTCGTGATCCAGACCTCATCGGTGAAACACAGGGGTGTGCGGCACCCCTATATTTGGGTGTGCCGTGATGTTCGGATATTTGGCGTGTTGCATTGCTTGGAAGAGCTTGCTTTCTCGGCCCATATATGGACCTAACTGGGCCATTCTTTTGATGTGAATCCTTATGCGGATCGCGTGCCGGCTTGTGTGCGACGCTGCTTGCCGCTCCATGTTTGCCATGTGGTCGTCTATCCGACTGGGCGGCCTCTTTGCTCTTTGATTGCGGGGGCTCTACGGCCTCCTCATCGAATTCGGGCGATGATTTGCGCCGTAGCTCTTTGTTTGGCGATCGCCGTATTTCTCTCGGTGTTGAGTACTTTGCTCCATCTGATTCTGAGTGCATCTTCCGCTGTTTTGAGCTTCCGTTTACCTTTTTCAGGCTACGCGCAGTGGCGGCAGAGCCTTTTGTGGAGGTTCTTCTGCTCCAACAACTTGTCCGGGCGTGAGATCGTCCGGACTGTTATCTTCCTTGAGGGACGGGTTGTTTATCCAAGTTGTCCTGTTCGGACGATTGCTCGATAGCATGTTCGTCGTCCACCGGTTCGCCCTGCTCTATGGTTGGGTCTGTGTGGCTGTCGTCTTTGTCGAGGAGGGACTTGGTGCGGCGTTTACGTTGTCGTTTTGACTGCTTTTCGAGGGATTTATCCTTCGTAGCGTCCCGTTGTTCCTCGTCGTCACTTCCTTTAGGTGTATCCACCATGTATACATCATGGGGTGAGGTGGTTGTCCGGTATCCTATAGGTGCTGGTTCATGGTTGTCTCCTACATCGTCGTCCATACCGTCGATGTCTTCGGAGTCGAAATCGAGCACGTCGTTTAAGCTTTCGACAGTGGCTACAAAGTGGGTGGCGGGTGGGTGTTGAATTTCTTCGTGTCGTCCGCATCCCAACCGTCCTGACCGTAGTCCAGCTAGGGCTCTCCTGATAAAGAGAGAGACTTTAGTGAATTCAGGATGTCGCTAAAGGGCGAGTGCTGAAAGATGTCCACGGCAGTGAACTCCATAACCGGCGCCTTGGATTCGATTGGCAGGGGCGCGGAGGGTTCGGAGTCCGAAGAGGAGTCCGGCACCTTGGAGTCACGGTCTTCGCATAAGACGAGGATGGAGTTCGCTCAATCGTCAGTGAGATCGTAGCCCCGAGGCGGTGTCCGACCACTTGCCCTCGATCGGCGGAGTCGGCTCCGAGCTAAGGGTCGGAGCGGCCAGACGGTGCGGCCTCCGAGCACCTTTGCTCGGTAGAGCTAGATCGTGCCCATCGAGACAAAGGCGGCGCTTGGCTGTGGCTCGAATTCGTCGAAGATCAAGTCTCCGCGGATGTCGGCCGTGTAGTTCAAACTCCCAAATCTGACACGATGGCGGGCGTAGCTTTCGATCTGCTCCGGATGGCCAAGTGAATTGCCCGCATGCAAAGCCGCCCGAATACGAAGATCTGTACGGGGAGAAAAGTCTCACCCTGGACCGCGTCGTTGTTGATGATCGAAGGAGCCATCGGGCCTAAGGATGACGACACACAGGAACTCTCAATGAAAGCACCAATGTCGGTGTCAAAACCGGCGGATCTTGGGTAGGGGGTCCCGAACTGTGCGTCTAGGCGGATGTTACAGGAGACAAGGGACACGATGTTTTTACCTGTGTTGGGCCCTCTCGATGGAGGTAAAACCCTACTCTGCTTGATTAATATTGATGATATGGGTAGTACAAGAGTGGATCTACCACGAGATCGTAGAGGCTAAACCCTAGAAGCTAGCCTATGGTATGATTGTTGTTCGTCCCTTGACTAAAACCCTCCGGTTTATATAGACACCGAGATAGGGTTAGGGTTACATGAGTCGGTTACAATGGTAGGAGATCTACATATCCGTATCGCCAAGCTTGCCTTCCACGCCAAGGAAATTCCCATCCGGACACGGGACGAAGTCTTCAATCTTGTATCTTCATAGTCCAGGAGTCTGGCCAACGGTGATGGTTCGGCTATCCGGACACCCCCTAATCTAGGACTCCCTCAGTCCTCCCGAAGGGCTGTCCGCGACACCATCTAAGGGACTGTCCGACCGCCTCCCGGAGGGCTGTCCGTGGGGCGGATGAGGGTATACATCCTCGCGGTTGGGAGGTTGTAAATCCTAGCTGCGGGGATCTGCACCGTCGTTCGTCATCGACTCTACTTCCGCTGCGCTACGAGTCGGTAACGAAAAAGATCAAACCATGTATGCAGTCTCCATAGTGGTCCTGGGCTGGTGCGTAGGTCGATTTTTTTTGTTTTCTACTGCGTTACCCTACAGGTTATGGATGCCATCACGAGTGTATGGACCCACATGTAAGCGGCCATGTCACCACCTTTGGTCCCACATGTAAGCATCCATGCCAGCATATTCTAGGCCCATATATCAATGGTGTTGACTGGTCAGAACTGACGCCCGACTTATTACTTGCAAGCACCGTTGGTGATAAAACCTTGGTTTAGCCGAGCTGTAAGGTGCTACTTTAACATATTCTGGGCTAGTATGTCAGAAATATTGACTAGTCACGCATACTGGGTCGGTTGTTAGTGACGGATGTATCGTCACCGAAAACTATGATGAGGGACGGACAGGTCGTGTACGGTGATAGTTCTAGTGACATTTTCTTGTCATTGCAGAAGATAGCTTTGACCACAAATTTGGGTTCATCACCTAAGGCACGATCCTACGTGATGGAGCAAGTGGTACCGTTAAGATTTTATTTGCTGTGACAAGGCTTCAGTGACAGAAAAACATCACCCCGGTATTTTCCGTGACGAAAACGGTTTTATGTTATACAAGTGAAACATTGCAAACTAGCCGAGATTATGTAGTGTATAGACACAAATGATATGCCACTGTTACTTTGATTGAGCAAAATAAGGATAATGTTGATGTGAATTTTATTTCTAGAAGTAATTTTAACAACAGTGCTTATAGAGGAAACTTTAGTAATATTCCTAGGCCATATCCCTGTAATTCTTCAAATGCTTATGGAAAATTTTGTTTGTTTTGCTTGCTGGTCTTTGCAATCATTATGTACAGATCACACACCTTGAAAGACACACACATTGGTCTTTTATTTACAGAACGCTCTCTGATCTTCACTTATATCTATTGAGTTGAGGCACTTATAGAATTGATCTTGCACTTCACTTATATATGTTAGAGTGACACGTCTCCAACATATCTATAATTTTTTATTGTTACATTCTATTATAGTATCATACTTGGATGTTTTATATGCAATTATATGCAATGTTATATCATTTTTTGGGACTAACCTATTAACTCAGTGCCCAATGCTAGTTCCTGTTTTTTGCTTGTTTTTAGCTTTTCAAAAAATCAATATCAAACGAATCCCAAACAAAAAAATATCTTTGGATTAACTTTTTTGGACCAGAAGGACCCTATAAGGTTCGAAGAAGACCAGAAGAGTCACGAGGGAGCGACAAGCTCATAGGGTGCGCCCCAGGGGGCGCCCCTTGAGCTTGTGGGCCCCTCGTGGCCCCTCTTGACTACCTCTATAAATTCACAAATATTCCAAAACCAACAGAGAGCCACCCGAAACAATTTTTTCCGCCGCCGCAATTCTTTGTTCTTTCATGATCCCATCTCGAGGCCTTTTCCAGTACTCTACCGGAGGGGGAATCGATCACGGAGGGCTTCTACGTCAACCTTGCTACCCTACGGATGATGCGTGAGTAGTTTACCAAAGACCAACGGGTCCATAGCTAGTAGCTAGATGGCTTCTTCTCTCTCTTTGGTCTTCAATACCATGTTCTCCTCAATGTTCTTGGCGTCCTATTCGATGTAATATTCTTTTGCGGTGTGTTTGTTGGGATATGATGAATTGTGGGTTTATGATCTGAATATTCATGAGAAGTATCGGAGTCTTTTCTGAACTTTATTATGCATGATTTTTATAACTTTGTATTTCTCTCTGATCTATCCGTTTGGTTTGGCCAACTAGATTGATTTATCTTACAATGGGAGAGGTGCTTTGTGATGGGTTCAATTTTGCGGTGCTCAATCCCAGTGACACAAAGGGACATGCCACATATTTGTATCGTTGCCATTAAGGATAAAAGATGGGGTTTATTCATATTGATTGGGTTTACTTTGTCTACATCATGTCATCTTGCTTAAGGCGTTTCTCTGTTCTTTATTAACTTAATACTCTAGATGCATGCTGGATAGCGGTTAATGTGTGGAGCAATAGTAGTAGATATGCAGGCAGGAGTCAGTCTACTTGTCTCGGACGTGATGCCTACATACGTGATCATTGCCTTGAATATCGTCATAACTATGTGCTTTTCTATCAATTGCTCAATAGTAATTCATTTACCCATCGTATACTATGTTCAAGAGAGAAGCCTCTAGTGAAAAGTATGGCCCCCGAGTCTATCTTTTATCATATATATATATATAATCCATAAATACCTTGCTGCAATTTATTTACCTTTATTTTATTTTGTATTTTAATCTATCTATTTATCTATCAGTATGACATTTGATCCTTGCAATTAACCACCATGCATGGGATTGACAACCAGTTGTTTGCGTTGGGTGCAAGTATTTGCTTTTGTGTGTGTAGGTGCTACTAACGAGATTTTCTATGGTTCTGATACAGGATTGATAGCCTTGGTTCTTAACTAAGGGAAATACTTATATCTCTTTATCTTGCTTCCTCCTTTCCTCTTCGAGGAAATCCCAACGCAACTCACAAGTAGCAGGAAGAATTTCTAGCGCCGTTGCCGAGGAGACATCACCAAAACCTATCAAGTACGTACACACAAACTACCAACTATGAAGGTTAATGGCTTTCAAGCCAAATGACCAAGATCATGGCTATATCCATGTCATATTTCCATATAAGGTGACAATATTTGGCACAAACATGGGGTTACGATGCCAAACATGATTGCCAAAGGGAGATTCCCAAATTTTGTTATAAAAATAAATAAATCATTTTCAAGTGCCAAAGATATTTTTTTTGTGAAGCAATTACCACAAAAAAGATTGAAAATTAAACTTTTGCAATTTTCACATGAAATGGACCATATTGGACGTTTACTGCCGAAAGTTTTTGAGTTTTTGAGCTTTTTTGCTATATTCCATCGATTAATTGAATTTCTGGACATTTATCGAAAGTAATTCAAAATTGAACTACAAGCGTGTCATAGTTTGGTTACAAAAAGTGGAAAAATTATTTTAAGGTACTCAGGGTGGATTATATGCAGTATTCACAAAAAAACTTGAAAGATTTAACCCCTTTCTATGAATAGCCATGATGATAATGTTGACCCCATTTTGCAAAAAGTGAAAGAAAATGAAAAAGATTCAAAAAATGCAATACTTTTGCATGGAGTCCTTTTATGCGTACAACTTTCCAGGAAAAATGATTAACTAGGAATACAATGATTATTTTAAAAAGTGTTCACAAAATGGACCACCACCTATGAAGGTTCATGGCTTTCAAGCCAAATGAACAAAATCATGGCTATATTGACCCTAAAAAAATGGCTATATCCATGTCATATTTCCATATAAGGGGACGACATTTGGCACAAACACAGGGCTTACCATGCCAAACATGATTGCCAAAGGAAGATTCCAAAATCTTGTTATAAAAGTAAATAAATCATTTTTCAAGTGCCAAAAAATGTTACTTTTTGTGAAGCAAGCACCACGAAAAGGATTGACGATTGAACTTTTGCAATTTTCACATGAAATGGACCATATTGGAGGCATACTGCTATTTTTTTAGTTTTTAAGCTTTTTTGCTATATTCCATTGATTAAATGAATTTCTGGACATTTATAGAGAGTAATTAAAAATTGAACTACAAGTGTGTCATAGTTTGGTTACAAAAAGTGGAAAAAATCATTTTAAGGTACTTAGGTAGGATTTTATGCAGTATTCACAAAATGGTTGAGATATTCAACCCTTTCTATGAATAGCCACGTTGACAATGTTGACCCCATTTTGCAAAAGTGAAGGAAAATGAAAAAAGCAATCCTTTAGCATGGAGTCCTTTTATGTGTACTACTTTCGAGGAAAAATGATAAAATAGGAAATTTTGTTGTAAAAAAATATTTTTTATTTTTCAAGTGCCAAACGAGGTTTTTCTTGTGTGTGGAGCAAGTAGCATAAATAAGATGCAAAAGTTCACTTATCCAATTTTCACACAAAGTAGACCATATTGCCAAAAGATTTCGAATTTTTGAGCCTTTTTTTTGCTAACTTCCATTGATTATATGAATTTCATGACATTTGAAGAAAATCATTCAAAATTGTACTGCAAGTGTGTTATAATTTGGTCCAAACAATTGGCAAAAATCATTTTCAGATACTCAAGTAGGATTGCATGTAGTATCCACAAAATATTTGAAAGACTCGGAGAGCGGCGATTCGGTGCCCAGGCTCATGTGCACCCACGCCATAGAAAAATTCAAAACAAATTCTAGAAAACTTCAAGAAATTCCAATTTTTTGGATGGTAGATAATTTGGTGCATGAGGTTCGCTCCAAATTTCATATCATTTGGACATGTGAGTAGCTCTCGGCAAAAAAGGCAAATTTGGGTTGTGTAAAAAAGTTTACTGTTCATGTACTGATTTGACTTAGTTTGTCTATTTTGCTAAGAGCTACTCATATGTACAAATAATTTGAAATTTGGAGCACACCTCACGCATCAAATTATCTACCATGCAAAAAAACATTGGATTTTTTTTATTTTTGTGAATTTTTCTTAACCAGGTGCAGATGAGCCTGGGTCAGAAATGGGCATTTGAAACATTAAACACCTTTGCTATAAACAGGACTAAATATAAGATGAATTTAGGGACTTGAATCAACTGAACTGGATTTAAAATTAATATGTTATGAATTTCTTAAGTTGATTGGAAATTCAAAAAGGTATTCGACACTGTTTGCACTTAAAACCCGCACAGAGCAGGCCGACCCAATTACTTGAAACCAACACTGTGCAGCGCCAAGGTGTCCAGGTGGGCCCACTCGTCTGGAACCCACCCAGGTAACGGTCAAAACTAGTTTGACCCAACGGAAAGGCTGCGTTTGGGCATTTGTGGGGTTCGGGTGAAGACAGGAGGGGAAAAGTGAGGCATGTTGAGGAGGCGGGACAAAACTAAGTAATACTAAGGAACCAGGGGCACGAAAATAGAAATCCCTTCTTTTTAATTTTGTTCCTCCCTGCATGGTGTGATATGTCTCCAATGTATCTATAATTTTTTATTGTTCCATGCTATTATATTATCTGTTTTGGATGTTTTACATGCATTAATATGTTACTTTATATTATTTTTGGGACTAACTTATTAACCTAGTGCCCAGTGCAAGTTTCTGTTTTTTCCTTGTTTTTGACTTTTACAGAAAAGGAATATCAAACGGAGTCCAAACGTAATAAAACTTTACGATGATTTTTATTGGACCAAAAGAAACCCACAAGGCTTGGAGAGGAGGCCAGAAGACCTATGAGGCGACCACAAGCCATGGGCGCGCCCACAGCTTGTGGGCCTCGTGAACAAATCAACCCTAATCTTTACACCCTAATCTTTTTCGACACTCCGCCAGAGGGGGATTCATCATGGAGGGCCTCTACATCAACCTTGCCGCCCTTCCGGTGAAGCGTGAGTAGTTTACCACGGACCTAAAGGGTCCATGGCTAGTAGCTAGATGGCTTCTTCCCTATCTTTGATCTTCAATACAATGTTCTCCTCGATGTTCTTGGAGATCTATTCGATTTAATCTTCTTTTGTGGTATTTTGTTAAGATCCGATGAATTGTGGATTTATGATCAAATTACCTATGAATATTATTTGAGTCTTTTTTGAACTCTTTTATGCATGATTGAGATAGCTTAGTAATTCTCTTGATCTATCGACTTGGTTTGGCCTACTAGATTGGGTTTTCTTGCAATGGGAGAGGTGCTTTGTGATGGGTTCAATCTTGCGATGCTTAATCCCAGTGATAGAAGGGGACATGAAACGTATTGTATTGTTGCCATTAAGGATAAAAAGATGGGGTTTATATCATATTTCCTGAGTTTATCCATCAACATCATGTCATATTGCTTAAGGCGTTGCTCTGTTCTTATGAACTTAATACTCTAGATGCAGGCAGGGATCTGTCAATGTGTGGAGTAATAGTAGTAGATGCAGGCAAGAGTCAATCTACTTGTCACGGACGTGATGCCTATATTCATAATCATTGCCTTAGATATCGTCATAACTTTGTGCTTTTCTATCAATTGTTCAATAGTAATTTGTTTACCAGCCGCATGCTTTATTGAAGAGAGAAGCCTCTAGTGAAACCTTTGGCCCTCGGGTCTATTTTCCATCATATATTTTCAGATCTATAAAATCAAAAACCTAAAAATACCTTGCTGCAAATTATTTATATTTACTTTATTTTGCCTTTTACTTATCATTAATATCTATCTCTAGAAGATCTCACTCTTGCAAGTGACCGTGAAGGAATTGACAACCCCTTTTTTGCATTGAGTGCAAGTGTTTGTTAGTTTGTGTAGGTGCATATATCGGGGACTTTCTTGCGCCTCCTACTGGATTGATACCTTGGTTCTTAACTAAGGGAAATACTTATCTCTACTTTGCTGCATCACCCTTTCCCCTTCAAGGGAAAAATCAACGCAAGCTCAAGAAGTAGCATGGCATATGGTGTAACGAATGATTGTAAGAACATTTCTTTGGATTAATTAATATATGGGTGTTTTTCAAAAAAACACGGGGGCACCATGCTCTTTCAACACTACTATCCTTTATACGCACTTGTGCTTCAATGTAGCACCAAGTACTTCATTTAGAGAGTTTTTGTATTTTTTATTTTCATACTAGTGGGATCTGATACGTCTCCAACGTATCTACTTTTCCAAACACTTTTGCCCTTGTTTTGGACTCTAACTTGCATGATTTGAATGAAACTAACCCGGACTGACGATGTTTTCAAAGATCTTGCCATGATGTTGTTTTATGTGTAGAAAGCAAAAGTTCTCGGAATGTCCCGAAAATCCACGGAGGCACTTTTTGGAAAATATAAAAATACTAGCAAAGAATCAAGACCAGGGGCCCACACCTGTCCACGAGGATGGGGGCGCGCCCCTGGCGTGCCCCACCTCGTGGGCCCCCGAGGCTCCACCGACCTCAACTCCAACTCCATAAATTCCGTCTCATGGAAAAAATCAAAGAGAAAGTTTCATCGCGTTTTACGATCGGAGCCGCCGCCAAGCCCTAATCTCTCTGGAGGGCTAATCTGGAGTCCGTTCGGGGCTCCGGAGAGGGGGATTCGTCGCCGTCGTCATCATCAACCATCCTCTATCACCAATTTCATGATGCTCACCGTCGTGCGTGAGTAATTCCATCATAGGCTTGCTGGACGGTGATGGGTTGGATGAGATTTACCATGTAATCAAGTAGGTTTTGTTAGGGTTTGATCCCTAGTATCCACTATGTTCTGAGATTGATGTTGCTATGACTTTTCTATGCTTAATGCTTGTCATTAGGGCCCGAGTGCCATGATTTCATATCTGAACCTATTATGTTTTCATGAATATATGTGTGTTCTTGATCCTATCTTGCAAGTCTATAGTCTACTATTCTGTGTTATGATCCGACAACCCCGAAGTGACAATAATCGGGATACTTCTCGGTGATGACCATAGTTTGAGGAGTTCATGTATTCACTATGTGCTAATGCTTTGTTCTGGTTCTCTATTAAAAGGAGGCCTTAATATCCCTTAGTTTCCGCTAGGACCCCGCTGCCACGGGAGGGTAGGACAAAAGATGTCATGCAAGTTATTTTCCATAAGCACGTATGACTATTTACGGAATACATGCCTACATTACATTGATGAACTGGAGCTGGTTCTGTGTCACCCTATGTTATAGCTATTACATGAGGAATCGCATCGCATCCGGCATAATTATCCATCACTGATCCATTGCCTACAAGCTTTTCACATATTGTGCTTCGCTTATTTACTTTTTCGTTGCTACTGTTACAATCACTACAAAACCCAAAAACATTACTTTCACACCGTTACCTTTATTATCATACTACTTTGCTACTAAATACTTTGTTGCAGATACTAAGTTATCCAGGTGTGGTTGAATTGACAACTCAACTGCTAATACTCAAGAATATTCTTTGGCTCCCGTTGTGTCGAATCAATAAATTTGGGTTGAATACTTTACCCTCAAAAGCTGTTGCGATCCCCTACACTTGTGGGTTATCAAGACTAATTGCTGGCGCCGTTGCTGGGGAGCATAGCTCTATTCTCTAAGTCACTTGGGATTTATATCTGTTGATCACTATGAGGAACTTGAAAGACCAAAGAACTAAGATTTTGCCCTCAACTACGAGGGGAGGTAAGGAACTGCCATCTAGCTCCGCACTAGATTCTCCTTCTGTTATTAGTAAACTTGCGACACCTAAACCTGCTACTGCTATGAACTCTGATATGTCGCATGTTATTGATGATGCCACTTCTGATATGCATGATACTTATGATGAAACTACTTCTGTGCGTGATACTACTTTGCCATTAGGTGAATTTCTTGATGAACAACTTGCTAGGGTTAGAGAGAAAGGAATTATTGAAGATGCTATTATTGATGATAGTGATGATGAAAGTTCTCCCAATGATTATGAATTGCCTGTTGTTCCTGAGGGTTATGTTATGAATGAAGAAGCTGCTAGAGCTATCTTTGCTTGCAATGATAGATATGATCTTAAAAAGTTATTAGCTAAACGGAAGCAGCAGTCTCTTAATGCTAGAATGAAACCTGTCCCTTCCTTTGCTACTTCACCTATCCGTGTTACTGATAAGGATTATGAATTCTCTGTTGATCCTGAGATTATTACTTTGGTTGAATCTAATCCTTTTTATGGCCTTGAATCTGAAACTGTTGTGGCACATCTTACCAAGTTAAATGATATAGCCACCCTGTTTACTCATGATGATAAATCTCGCTATTATTATATCCTTAAGATATTTCCGATCTCATAAAAGGGTGATGCTAAGACTAGGTATAATTCTCTTGCTCCTGGTTGTGTGCGTAGTCCCGGGATATGATTTATTACTTCTCTGCTAAATATTTCCCTGCTCATAAGAAACAAGCTGCCTTTGCAGAAATATATAATTTTGTGCAAATCAAAGAAGAGAGTCTCCCACAAGCTTGGGGGAGGCTTCTCCGATTACTTAATGCTTTGCATGATCATCCTCTTAAGAAAAATGAAATACTTGATATCTTTTATAATGGACTAACTGATGCTTCCAAGGACTACTTGGATAGTTGTGATGGTTGTGTTTTCGAGGAAAGAACAATGATTTAAGCTGAATTACTATTGAATAATATGTTGACTAATGAAAATAATTGGACTCTTCCTGAGCCAATTCACGAGGCAATTCTGAGCCTATTCCTAAACCCACTCCGAAGAAGAGAGGTGTTTTATTTCTCGGTCCTGAAGATATGCAAGAGGCAAAGAAATCAATGAAAGAAAAAGGTATTAAAGCTGAAGATGTTAAGAATTTACCACCTATTGAAGAAATACATGGTCTTAATATACCGCCTGTCGAAGAACCACATTGTCTTGATAACCCGACACAGGTAATAAAGGTAAATTCTCTCTATAGATATGATAAAGTTGAAATCCCCTCTACTAAATTTCATAGCCCATGCTTAGATGAATTTGATGACTTTATGGCTAGACAAGAAAGTTTTAATGCTTATGTTGGTAGAGAGTTAAAGAATAATGCTTTCGAGATAGGACGCGTGAGCGATAATATGGCTAGAGTTAAAGGTGAACTCGAACTCATTAGCAAATATGCTTCTATGGTCACTATTCAAGCTGAGAAAGTACACTCAAAATGATTTGCTTGATGAATTAAATAAAAAATGACTTTGCTGTTAGAGTGGCTACTAGAACTGGTAGAATGACTCAGGAACCTTTGTATCCTGAAGGCCACCCTAAGAGAATCGAGCAAGATTCTCAGAGAAACAATTTAGTGGCACCTAGTTCTTCTAAAAAGAAGAAAAAGAAAACGATAGGACTTTGCATGCTTCTAGTGAACCTCATCAGAGACACACACGAGAATCCCAATGATATTTCTATTTACGATGTGAAACACAATCAGGTGATGAACATGAACCTAGTGATAATGTTAATGATAATGTTCATGTTGATGCTCAACCTAGCAAAAATAATGATGTAGAGATCGAACCTGCTGTTGATCTTGATAACCCACAATCAAAGAATCAACGTTATGATAAGAGAGATTTTGTTGCTAGGAAGCACGGTGGAGAAAGAGAACCATGGGTCCAGAAACCCATGCCCTTTCCTCCTAAACCATCCAAGACAAAGGATGATCAGGATTTTGAGCGCTTTGCTGAAATGATTAGACCTATTTTCTTACGTATGCGCTTAACTGATATGCTTAAAGTAAATCCTTATGCTAAGTATACGGAGGATATCATTACAAATAAAAGAAAGATACCGGAAGCTGAAATTTCCACCATGCTTGCTAATTACACTTTTAAAGGTGGAATACCAAAGAAACTTGGAGATCGGGGGTACCAACTATACCATGCTCCATTAAAAGAAATTATGTTAGAACTGCTTTATGCGATCTTGGAGCCGGTGTTAGTGTTATGTCTCTCTCTTTATATCGTAGACTTGAATTGAACAAGTTGACACCTACTGAAATATCTTTGCAAATGGCCGATAAATCAACTGCTATACATGTCGGTATTTGTGAGGATGTGCCTGTTGTGGTTGCAAATGTCACTATCTTAACGGACTTTGTTATCCTTGATATTCCCGAGGACGATAGTATGTCGATTATCCTTGGTAGACCTTTTTTGAATACTGCAGGGGATGTTATTGATTGCAACAAAGGCAATGTCACTTTTCATGTTAATGGTAATGAGCATACGGTACACTTTCCGAGGAAACAATCTCAAGTTCATAGCATCAATTCTATTGGAAAAGTTCCAACTATCATTATTGGAGGTTTTGAATTTCCTCTTCCTACTGTCAAGAAAAAATATGATATTCTTATTGTTGGGGATTTTCATATCCCCGTTGAGGTAACTTAGTGTTATTTGAATTTCTCCGGTTCCGTGTTATTCAGAATGAGTTTGTTAACAAGACTTGATCAACCTTGTTAGTGGATTCATTTTGATGGTCATGAGATGGATGAAACTAGAAGGCACAACCTTCTGTACCCACTTTTTACTTTCTGTTATTTAGAATAAATAAAGCAAAAATAGTATTATCTGTCTGTTTTCTAAATTATCCATGCATTAAAAAATATCCCAAAAATAAAAGTGCTCCAAATGCCCTGCAAATTAAGTGTGATTTTTTATGGAATATTTGAGGATTTTAGGCACTGAAATCACTACAGGAGGGGCAAGCACCATGCCACGAGAGTGGAGGGCGCGCCCACCTTCCCTGGACGCGCCCCTGTCTCGTGGGCCCCTGGTGGGCCCCCTCCACTTATGCCAGCACCCACACACTCCATCTTCTACCCAAAAAATCCCCATTCAGCTCAAGCACAAGTTCTAGCTCATTTTGCTGCGATTTTCGATCTCCTTGCTCAAAGCTCCATTCACAAAACTGCTTTGGGAGATTGTTGCTTGGTATGTGACTCCTCCATTGGTCCAATTAGTTTTTGTTCTAGTGCTTTATTCATTGCAAATTTTTTGCTGCATAGGTGACCATGTTCTTGAGCTTGCATGTTGAATTTATGAGGTCCCAAGCAATTCTAATGCATGATATAGGCTCTAGGCACTTGTAGGAGTAGTTGCTACCAATCTTGTTTAGTTTTATTCACTTTTATTTTGAAGTTACTAAAATTTCAGAAATTTTCAGAAAATGTTAAGGAAACTTTTGAGGGGCTCTTCTAGCCAAGGCTCTCAGGAAAAACAAGCCAAAGAGAAGGAAAAAAGCCAAGTATAATCTTCCTCGCTTAGCGAAAGTACGGCCGTGTGAATGGCCATGCGATGATTTCTTGAAAGAAGCTGGAATTCATGAAGATTTTTATTCTTTGATCGAGAATGCAGGCCTCACCGGTTTCCTCCACGACCGGATCGATCAGTATCTCTTACTCACCAATACTTTCGTGCAAAAAATTTATTATTATCCTAAGAAGTCACCGCCTTCAGTATCATTTCATTTATATGATGAATTCAGAGAAATGTCTTTACGTAATTTTTGTGTGGTATGTAGGATACCCTATGAGGGAGAACTAGAGGAACCCCATCGTAAAGATGTGGATGGCTTTGTTAACACTATAGCTGTAGAGGAGCCAAAGAAGGGTTCCGAGGCGAAAATCTCTAGCATACACTTTCCTGTTTTACGCTACTTTGCCATATTTGCTAGTAGATGCTTGATTGGTCGTGGAAATAGTGGAAACTTTGGTGTTCCTGATATTATCATTCTTCAACATGCTTTGCTTGGAGACAATAGTTTTAGTATGGGTGTCGTCATTGCTAAACGGCTAGACCTGAATCGTACAAAAGGCCCCATAATTGGAGGTATCTATGCTTCACGTCTTGTTAGACATTTTGAGATACCTATTAGGCACCATGAGAAAGAGGAGACAAAATTGCCTCCTTACATTTTAGATTACAAGAGCATGGTAGCACACACGTTTATTGTTGACAACAAAGAGAAGATGCTCTTGTATAACCATAGATTTAATAAGAAACACAATGAGACTATTATTTTGCGTGCGCCTCTGTTATTTGATTTGATTGCAGATAATTTTCTTGTTACACTGGAGGCGGTGTATGCTCATCGAGCCCAAGCATCCACTCCAGAACCTGAACCTGAGCCGGAACCTGCACTGGACCCTTATCGTGCATCATCTTTCCAGTGGGATCCGGAGATGGCCAGCCAGTGGTATCTTGATTACACCTCCCAGTACACCAGCGAGAGTAGCAGCGGTCCTTGGTATTAGACCAACTTAAGCCGAAAGCCTAAGCTTGGGGGAGTACGTATTTCTCACCGACTTTACATTCATGTTCACACACTAGTCGTCGGTGCTCATACTCTTTCATTGTATTATCCATGTTAGTTTAATTTTCTTTCTCGCTTTCTTCTTGTGTGTTTGATAAACCTTAAGAAAAACCAAAAAAAATAGTTACTTTAACTTCCATGCTTGTAGTAGAAATTAAAATGAAAACCCAAAAAGATTTCTTGTTCTTCTTTTACTTGTTGGGAGCTTTCCCGTGTAAATAGTTTTATTTTCTTTTCCTTCCTTTGGGGGTCGAGAAAACCATATTGAAAATGTTTAGTGGCTCTCATTTGCATGATTCTTTATTTAACTTAGAGTCCATATTACTTGTCTTCTCTCTTGAGTTGAATGCTTGCAGATTCCAGCTTAGTCCAATGCACGTGCACTATTATTATTATACACACCATTCG